>VBSM01002153.1:40907700-40930014 GCA_008086735.1 Cheirogaleus medius | reverse complement strand
AAAAAAAAAAAAAAGATAAAGCAACACAGATCCCAGTGTTTTATAGGTACTTTTGCATTCTTGTATTTCCAGTGTTGAAAATAGAAAATGTTATTAATGGAAAGCTGAAGTGTTCTAGGATTTAACAATTTTAGGTTAATAATTGAATATATGGTGCTTTAAAAAATTTACTTTACCTAATTACCATTACTTTGTGAAACTAAAAGTTAAAATATATCAGTGAAAGATAAGCAAGTTGAATGATAAAGGAAAATTGATATTTCGTAGCCATAACCTTATAGGAACTCTACAGAGTTAAACTAAATTGTTAATTCTACTTTATCTTTGTTAATTGGTCATGTTATCTTATGAACATGATTTTTCTTTGTTTTTAATGAACTATGTGCATATATTGGCCATTGTGAAAGTGAACATTATTGATGTGCAAATACTGTTGACAGTAATATTGAAAAATGGCCTATGTGTAGAAGATGCTTAGCTTTGTTTAATTATTAAGCTCTACTCTAAAGATACAAATTGTGGAAAACAGCATTTAGGTTACAAAAGGTAGTTTGAGCTTTGCTTGGCCTACTGTCCCTTCTCTAGTCTTCAGCCATTTTATTGGGCATAAGTACTGCTTATAGAGATGTACACTGGAAAGAAAAGAAAGTAAACTTCAAATCTGATCATTTTGCCTACTTGATAAAAGATTTGATGAACAGTTTTACCAGAGAAGCTAGTACTTAATGTTTTATTAAATTTATTCATATTGTTTGTATCTCTTATTATCGTAAACATTCAGAATTAGCCATATACTTTTAGGAGGAAGCAACAAAATAGAATTTAATTTCTATCTTTTTGTCCCTATTCATGACAGTTTGAATATTCTAGCGAGAATTCTGAATTAGGGAATGAGATCTCAAAACAATTATTTTTTCTTATTAGAGGCTACTTGTTTCAGAGCCATCTATAGTAGGACATAAAAAGAGAGTAAATTGATCTAAAAGATCTTGAACAGCTGCAAAAGTAAGCCACATAAATAATCTTACATTTAAAAAAATTTCCCTCAGCATATAAATGAAGACAGTGTCTTACTTTCCACTATTGAAGTCTATTTCCCCTCCATGGAAAGTGTTAAAAAACAAACAGAAAAAACTGTTGGATGGTAAAAGAGGAAAAACCTAATTGCTCTGCATCCAGTGACTTCTTAAAACTTACTTTTCTGCATTTTTATTTATTTTAAAATTTCCTATAAAGAATATTTTTCTAAAAAAATTTTTTGTGGTAAACATAAAATTGACCATCTTAATTATTTTTAAGTTTACTATGTAGTGATATTAAGTATATTCACAATCTGTGTTAGCATTATAAGAGAAAATTTTTAAAAATGGAAGCAGGGGTAGGATAGGATGGTGGGATTATCTTAACCTCTGTCACAAGTTTTGAGCAAAAGCCTGTGTGGGTTAAGAAGGCTGCGTAAAATAATTTTCCTTCATCTATCCTGAACTCCATCTCATATGATACTACTCAAATAATATTAATAAATAGTACACATACATTTTTTATTAGTTGAAATTCCTAGATGTCTGTTTACCATGTTTCCGCTCCTTACAAGGGAAAAGGAGAAACAGCTATTGTTAAGTCAAAGCACTGACTTTATAATTATTTGCTTTAGTAAATTTTTAGCTTAAATCACAAAAATACCTGTGCTGTTGCCTTCTGGGTAACATGGGAACTTGCTAACTGTATTCATAGTGTTTGGACTTCTAGTTAGCCCAAACTTTTCTGCCTTGTTCTGCATTAAGTTCTCATCGGTTAACTCCATTCTAAAGCCAGAATCCTATTTTGTCTTCTAGTAAGAGAATCTTGATTTAATTGTTTTTGTTATTCTTTGATTTATTTTTAATATCTTTGAATCTTAACTTTGAAAATAAGCCTATGTACTGAATCTTGTTTCAATATTTCTGTTATCGAAATGGGTGCGATTTATTTTTCAATATTTTTCTGAATAGGTTTGTGTCTGGAGAAAAGAGTCTTCTATAAGCTTATATCGGGACTTCATGCTAGTATCAATTTACATCTATGTGCAAATTATCTTTTGGAAGGTAATCATATTTTTAAGTGGAAGTTTTGCCTTCTAATAGTGTAAAAATTATTGGGGGGAAATTCATATCTCTAAAGCAAAAAAATATCCTGTTTACTAAAAAACGTAACATATTCTGTTTCTCTTTAGAAACCTGGGGTAAACCTAGTTGGGGACCTAATATCAAAGAATTTAAACGCCGCTTTGACCCTGTGGAAACCAAGGGAGAAGGTCCAAGAAGGCTAAAGAATCTGTACTTTTTATACTTGATTGAGCTTCGAGCTTTGTCAAAGGTGGCCCCATATTTTGAGCGCTCGATTGTCGATCTTTACACTGGAAATGTAGAAGAAGATGCTGACACAAAAACCCTTCTACTGAACATCTTTCAAGATACAAAGTAAGAACTGACTGTATCAGGGATCTGAAGTTCTCCGTTCTGTATTCAAATGAGGTAGCACTTAAAGTACAACAAAAACTGACTCCTAAAAGTTAGGAAAAAGGAGAATTAAAACTAAGAAGGAAAATGATTAATAGAAATTAAGTACTTAAAAATATTTCTTAAAATGTCAGCTAAAAAACATCTATGGAGTTTTGTTGCAGAAATTTCACACTTGAGAATAGACTATATTTTAAAATATCACTAAATTTTATGTAGTATGAAAATTCAATATTATTTCATATTCTTTCTATCAATTACTATTCCAGTTACAAAATTTAAATTTAGATGATATTATAACTATGTTAACATTGAGATGAATATGTAAGGGAACATTAGCCTTTCCTTCTAGAATATAACCTTTTTAAAATAATGCTTGGTCTATAAAACTTGAGTTTACTGGTTGTTAAAATGAGCATGGAGGAAAAGTTAGATTAAGAAGTGTTTAAAGTAAATTATGTATTAAATTTTAAAAGAATGTTGAAAGAGTTGCCTATTTTTCCACATAGGTTGTTTTCAGTCAAATGTTTAGATTGTTTTATCATATAATTTATATTTCTTTTTTTTCTCTCTGCTTGCTCTAGCATTTTTTAAATTTTTTACTTTTTATGCAATTTCTTTAAAACATTAAAATTTTATAAATTATAAAACCATCTATATCTTGCTTTAGTCTTTTATTAAATAGTTTATATGTGAACTGTTTGTCACCTTCCTACTTTACTAAACCTTACATGAGTTAAATAATGAATTTTAAATATTTGTAGGGATAGAAAATTCTATCAGATTTCTAATACAAAGTACTTGGATTTTTCATCTGTAACATGTACCTGTCATTTTTACCAGGTCCTTTCCTATGCACTTTGATGAGAAATCTATGTTTGCAGGTGACAAAAAAGGGGCCAAATCATTAAAGGTAAAAAGTTCTTTATTAGGGGACAGGGTTGGGAGCAGTTTCCTGGTTGTTTTTTCATGCCATTCATCTAAATTCTTTTCTTTCCCAGTTCTCCAACTTGTTGAAGTTGGTCTGATTGGATTTTACTATAAATGGTACATAAAGCCCTCTCCATTATTTCCTTCTTAATTCCTTTCTCTTTTCTGGTTTAACCAACTGCTTAGTGAATCCTCAGTTATTATTCTGTCCAATAAGTATTACAACTTTATAAATGTCTTTCTAAAAGATTTTTTGAGACAAAATTTTTTTAGTTTAAAATCAGTGTATATTATTGTTTTGATGCAGCTATCAAAATAGCTTTTAGCTACTTTGAGGGCAATAAATAGTATATTTATCTAAAGTTTATTTTATGGAACATTACAGTTTTTGAAACTGTTATGTTTTTGTCCTTTTCAGCTAAGGTAAAACCTAACCTGTTAACCTGTAATATCAGACAGAGAATATATTTTAGGAACATTATCAAACTTATTAGGCATTTTTTGTTTTCATTTGTGTAAAGTACATTAAGAAACAAATTGTACCCTTAAAATGTTCATCAAAGTATTTGAAACTGACTGGCAAATATTCTTCTAGTACAGCTTCACAATCTTTTATATGCAGTTCTGAAATCCAGAAAGCTCCAAAAACCGTAACATTTTCTCATGTTTGGTGCAAGGTAATTTGTTAGCAAAACTCAACCTGACCTGATGTAAGAATACAATGGGTATTCATAGTCGTTTTTTTTTTTTTTTTTAAGAATTCTGCTTTGTATGAATATTCTTACATTTTGCTGCAGAATCATTAATGCATTTGACTGCAGGGTGTTGCCTCACACTCTGGTGGGGGATTTCATAATAAATAGATTATGTACTGTATTTCTAAAATTTAAACAATTCTGAATTCTAAATCACATTTGACCCCAATGTATTTTAGATACAGCTGTACTACAAGAACCAGTAAATTAATACTGAGTGATTCTCCATTGATGAGAATTTCTTGGTATTTCTGTAATAAGTAATTTAGCTCCGACTATACTTTAGTGTTGGAGGGTGGTTTGGCTTTACAGCTGTTTTAGAGGTATATTGCTATTATGGTATTTAATGTTATTTCATTTTTATAATGCTTCCTCTTTTCTAAGTATTCACACAATTATTCTTTTTATCTAAGAGGATGCTCTTCTGTAACAGACAGGGCAACTGTAATTATGTATATTTTTATAGATAAGGAAAGTGAAATTAAGCAAAGCCTGAGGTCTCACAACAAGCTTTCAACTACACAATGCTGGAATTTTGTTTGCTATTTCTCAAGGGTGTATAAAGGAGAACCTAAGTCCACTTTCCATCTGCTCCAAAGAACATGCGTTACATGAGAATGGCCAGCAAAGGAGTTTTTGTGTCCTACTTATATTGTCCTTTTTTTTGTCAAGGTATTGATTCCTTTCAACCCTTTGGGCAGCTGGGCAGGGCTGTGTGGTGGCCAGAGTTTTCAGGCTACTTGCCTCCAGCTTCATGCAGTAAAGTGTTTCCCTCAGTGTGATAGAATAGTTTCTGCTTTCCACGGTTGCCATGTGAAACGGATAAGGAAACTTTCTCTTAACCAGTGTTCCTCAGATAAGGTGAGACTAATCTTAGAGGCATATCACACACACATGCTTACAGGCAGAAGAGTTTCTCCTATGTAGGAAACTACTTCCACAAAATACAGGGATCTGGTAAGTATCTGTAGAATCTGCATGAGCAAACATGGGAGGCTGTGGGACCATACACTTTGCAGAGGCCTGTCATCACTGATGTTAATTGAGCAACCATGACAAACGTAGGATAGTACTAAGGAGAGATAATAAAAATTGATGATTATTCTAGGACTAGCTTTCTGATGTAGGATCACACAAAGCAAAGCATAAGAAATAAATGAAACATAGAATAGCTATACTTATCATTGGTTCTATGTAGATATCAAATGGAAGCAGCAGTTAACTTCCTTGAAAGTAAAGACCATGTATTATTTACTTTTGTGTCTCCCATATTGCACATTTTGGTGTTTTGCATAAAGTAACCCCTCAGTAAAAAGTTTATTGAAGTAACATGTTAACATATTAACATCAATCAGTTGTTTTATGTGCTGTTATGCTATACAAATTCAAATATTTTCTTCAGTATTGAAAAACACAACTCATTAATAAACTTCAAAAACTTTTCTTGCAGTTCAGCCAAATGCAATTTAATTTTAAACATCTAATTATACCGAAATTATTTTCTGCATACTAGGAGGAATTCCGATTACATTTCAAGAATATATCCCGTATAATGGACTGTGTTGGATGTGACAAATGCAGATTATGGGGAAAATTACAGGTCTGTGTGTTGTCTTCTCTTTTGAAACTATTATTAATCTTAAGTTTTTCCACTGAGGAGTTCAAAATTTTTATTAAAATATCCTCATTATTCATTGAACTAGGGTTAAGAAATAGGCAGATCCAAAGTCTGATTTTTCTGTTTTATTGATGAAAAATTAATATCATTAAACTATGTGTTATATGTGTATGCGTAAGGATGTTTTTGTATTAGTCTATGTAATGATTTTAGTTTTATCTATGTTTCTCTTGGTACAATCTCAAGATTCATTTCTGAAGTTGGTAGTTATGAACAGAGTATATAAAAGGTAAAATATAATTATATAAAAAGACTTAAATATCAAACTTGGTTATTGAATTTGTTTCAGTGATCAAAATAAGACCACCTAGTCACAAAATAGGAAACCTCTGCAAGGCAGGCCCATTACCCTGTAATATTCAGTGTAAAATGGACTGTTTGGTATTTTCTCTCTTATTTTCTTACAAAGATGATAATTTATAGAAAAGAGACAGAATTATAATAATGGAGGCTACAGTGAAATCAAATCTTTCTTTTTCTCTAGTGCTAATCATTGAAAAATTAAGTGTAGGCATCACTAATCTCTGAGTTTTAAATTGCTAAAGGTTATAGAAAATACTTTTAAGGTTACAAATTGAACATTGTAATCCTAATGTGATTATTTTCAAGGTTAAAAAAAGGCATTTTAGTAATTTGGAGAATAGTAGTATATGTATCCAGTAAGTGTTAGACTATTCAGGTTTCCTTAACAGCTTAAATTTATCATATATATAACCTGTGAGGAGGTAAAAACTGTAGTTTAACATTTTGGTGAAAAGCTCAATTCATATGAATTTCCTAACTGTTGTAACAGTGGCTGGTAAGTATTCATTTAAACTTTTATAGTAGTTATTATTATATAAAGTTGATTGTAAGTTTTTTGGTATTTTCTTTAGACTCAGGGTTTAGGAACTGCCCTGAAGATATTATTCTCTGAAAAAGAAATCCAAAAGCTTCCAGAGAACAGCCCATCTAAAGGATTCCAACTCACACGACAGGAAATTGTTGCTCTTTTAAATGCTTTTGGAAGGTAAGAACCATTTTTACAGTGAAAGACTTTTGATTCCTCTTCAGGTTTCAACAAACTGCAAAGATCGTCTTCTCTGCTAAAGTAGGGCTTGTTTTGTTTTGTTGACAAAAAGATAAAATTATACCTGTACTCACTTTACTTAGAGTGGCTGTAATGCTGACAAGTCAGTTTCCCTACAGGTCATAGGAAAAATTAATAGTTTCTATTAAATTTCTATTAAAATTAACAGACTATTTCTCCGTTTGCCACCTCAATTTTGTGGGGAAACTAACATTCTCCTAATAATAGTTTCTTTAGCTGGCTCCAACATGTTCAAACACAATAGCAGGAGTAAGGAGGAAAGCTTGGTTGAAGCGATAAAAGAAAAAGAGATTAAATCCTTTATCTGCTCTTTATTTCTTAAGCTGAGGAGTCATTTTTCTTTCACTCATTTCCTTCTGTCTACAGACATACAGTTTGCTTGCCTGTTTACATCACCAATGGTTTAAAAAATAATTTGAATTTGTCTGCATAGATACATGTAATACCAACTGGGGACTATAGAAGGAAAAGAATCATAGACAATAATACTATGCTGCCTTGGAAAAAAGGGCAAAAAATGAAATGAAGAATTGTTTTTTAAACAGGGAACCCAAGTGATACAGAAATTACTCCTTAATATGCATCTTAAGTTAAAAAGAAAGAGTTAAATTAGAAATAAAGTATACATTTGCCATCTTAATAGCAAAGATTTCACCTGTTGCTCCCCTGTATTTAAAGATGGCTATGTAGGTTGATATCCCAAACATAAGATAGACATTAGAATGTCCATCACTAATTGGTATTGATATTTCATGAAAAATTCAGTCTACCCACTCATGAGGCCTATAGAAAGATAACACAGTAGAAACTGAATGAAATTTAAATTATTTAAAATGAAATTGAAATGAAAAAGATTTTAAACAATTTAAACATTTTACATTCAAATAAAATTAAATTGAGAAAGATGAAAAAAATTGAATCTCATCAGAATTTCCCTGGTTCTCAAAAAGAATATTCATAAATACAACCCTTCCTGCTCTAAAGAGTACTAGAGTTCTGGAATCCTGGTTGCCTTTTAGTAGTAGTGTGAGCTCAAGCATATCACTGTTCTATATTAGCTTGTTTCCTTTCTCTATAAAATGAGAATGAGAAAACTTTTCTCACTTGTTAGAATCTACCTACTAGCCAGATAACTCTGAGTAAGTTACTTGATTTGAGCCTCAGTTTTCCTAAAATGTAAAATCAGGGTTAATTATATCTGCCTATAGTATTTTTAATGTTAAGATCATAAATATGATGGGCTCACAACATTGCCTGACATTAAACTTTCAATAAATGATAACTTTTCATCCATCAAGTATTTAAGAGTAAAGAAAGGAGCTAAATACTGCATATATAACCCTAAGTTATAATAAAGAAAAACATTTAATTTTTCTTGTATCAACCCTGAATTGTAAATAAAGATAATAGAGCTTATAGAATTATATTTTTGTGATTCCCATTCCAGAGTTTTACTGTTGGGTCTGGGCTGAGAAATACTTCAGTCAGTCAGTCAGTCAGTCAATCAGTAATCATTTATTGAACACCATAAGCATCGATGGGTACAGGGCACAGGGACAGAGACTCAGTGGGAGAGTCTTTACCCTCAGGTAGCTAACAACATAAAACAAATTAGTCTGTTTGGGAAGCAATGATAAAGGAGTGGTCACTTGGAGAGGAATGTGCAAAATGAATTTATAAAACCAAATGTAGGCCAGGCGCAGTGGCTCATGCCTGTAATCCTAGCACTCTGGAAAGCCAAGGCGGGAGGATCACTCAAGGTCAGGAGTTTGAGACCAGCCTGAGCAAGAGCGAGACCCCGTCTCTACTAAAAATAGAAAGAAATTAATTGGCCAACTAAAAATATATATATAAAAAAAAAAATTAGCTGGGCATAGTGGTGCATGCCTGTAGTCCCAGCTACTCGGGAGGCTGAGGCAGAAGGATTGCTTGAGCCCAGGTTGCTGGGAGCTAGGCTGACGCCATGGTACTCTAGCCCAGGCAACAGAGTGAGACTCTGTCTCAAAAAAATAAATAAAATAAAAAACCAAATGTAAATGATTTTTGAGGTTCTTATTCATATCACTGTTCCCATATTAATCTCGCATCAGTGGATAATATGAACTTAACTGCCTTCCTTTGCCCCTTCTAAACCAAGACCAGAGAACCATAGCTCCATGTTTTGTCGATTTTTAATAAGAAATTATAACATACTAATTTAAAAGTAGAAGCTTTGATGTTTAGTGTTGCTTGCATTTTTTTCTTTTAGATTTTGCTTTCAAATTATAGCCCATGTATCAGTCATTTGAAATATGTATGTTTCCTGTACATAGATAGTATCATGCTATACTAATGTGCTTTTTTTTCTCCTATAGGCTTTCTACAAGTATAAGAGAGTTACAGAATTTTAAAGTCTTATTACAACACAGTAGGTAATAAAGGCTTTTATATGTCTAACTAGAGACATAAAGTGACTATGTAAAGCCTTTTAATCTTGGACATTCAGCAGAAAGAAACTAATCTTCTCAGATTTCAAGAATTCTGAACTCTTAAAAAATTCAAATGCTCACTTGAATATTTATGATTCTTCATAGATTATTATCAACTAGAAATATTTATAAATGAAGTATATACTTTTAAAATATGTAAGTTATACTAATTCTGTGTTTAATTTCATATGTTTTCATCCGTTGAATATTCTGCTATTTTATTTGCTTAGAATTGGTTTTGTTTTTATTCTATTATTCTTTATATTTCCAGTTGTCAAACTTTAAATGACTATGTCTCCATTCTAATAACACTGTTTACTGTGTGTTATGGAAAAGGAGAGCTAGGGAACAAATGTTGCTTAGGGCTGGTATCAGTGACAGAAATTTATCAGTGATTTTTAAAATGTTTTTAGCATTGCCTAGCTCTGTGTGTCACTTTGTATAATATGGAACTGTCACCGTGATGAATGGCCTTTTCATAGAAATTCCTTAAGATTCTCCATGACTTCATCTTCATTGGTTTTTATTTAACATTTTTAGTTGTTGCTGTGCTGTTTTGTTTTCCATCTAAACGACCTGCTCTGGTAAGGTGAATAGGTACTCCCTATGCTACCGGGCCAGATTTCAGGTGGATGTGGTGGGCTGTCTCAAGAGTATTTTGCTTAGAACCTTCTTTTTGATTTTGCTTTTCTTTGTTCCTAGAAGCTTTGGGGACAGAGAGATTTTAGAAATTTTCAGTTTCTTTTAGAAAAAAAAATTGAATAAATATTTAACAGATTACTTCTTGATAAAATTTAAATGGGACTATATGAATTTATAATGCCAATTTAAGAGCATTATATATACAAAATTTGCTATTTTAAATTAAAGGATTTTTACAGGATTTAATTTTAGAATGCAATCTATGCAATCCTCTCTCAGTGTGATTTTCTTTGGCAGGATATGTAAGCAGGTAGATTAAGTCAAGCCTCCTTTAAGCTTCTCCCCTTTTTCATTTTATTTCATTGTATATAAATGGTACTTTGTGTGATTTGTACCAACAGATGGCTACTAAGTCCTAAACTGGCATTTTATAAACCTGGGATTTAAAATCTTTAAACAGTATTTAAAATCTTGATTCTTTTAGTGTCAGTAGATAGAATATGATTAATTTGGAAGGTTGCATCTGTGTAGAAGTAATGCGGGTACAAAACCTAGAGTTTCTCCTTAGATTCTGCAGTCTTTTCTGAAGTAAATAATAAGTGCTCTTAAACGCTATCTTATCCTGCCAAAGTCTGAAATGTGTTCATTGATGATTTCAAATTGTATTTAGTTGGCTCACCCCTCTTTTAAAAATACTTAGTCATCCTTTGGAGGGATATGGTTGAGGGATTAAGGTCTCACAGTTATTTTCTAATTTCTAACCTTTATAAACCTGGGGTCTTGTTGATGGTGGTGTTTTTTAAGTTGAATAAAAAAAGACTAGTTTGATTGGAGCCTCTGCTACTTTTCTTTTTAGAGTTGCAAGTATTGTATTGTATGGTAGAGGAGGGGGGAGGGACCTTAAGGAAAACTGTCTAAAAAGTGACTAATCTTGATAGTAAATTAATGAGAATTATTAGTGTTCATTTAGAGTTTAAGAAAATGTGAAAAATTTGCACTTTGTCTATTACTGTAAATGTAAAGATCTTTTTGGTAGTGTTACTCTACTGTTCCCTCAGTTAAAGATAAAGGCTATTATTTAAACTATTTACTAGAGAAAACCCTTGGTCATTTCCATTTATTGCCTTTTCTGTAAGTGTAATTTGTTTTAATCTTTAGAAAAATAGTATATTAGAGTGTGTTTTAGGAAATTAAAAGATCTGGTTGGGATAAAGAGTTCTTTCTGGCTGGGCGTGGTGGCTCACGCCTGTAATCCTAGCACTCTGGGAGGCCGAGGCGGGAGGTTCATTTGAGCTCAGGAATTCGAGATCAGACTGAGCAAGAGCGAGACCCTGTCTCTACTAAGAAAAATAGAAAGAAATTAGCTGGACAACTAAAAAAAAAAAAATATATATATATATATATATAAATTAGCCAGGCATGGTGGTGCATGCCTGTAGTCCCAGCTACTCAGGAGGCTGAGGCAGGAGGGATCGCTTGAGCCCAAGAGTTTGGGGTTGCTGTGAGCTAGGCTGACGCCACAGCCTGGGCAACAGAGTAAGACTCTGTCTCAGAAAAAAAAAAAAGTTCTTAACAAATTTTTTCATGACTAAGAAAATACACAAATGAGGTATTCTTCACCTGAAATTCATTTATGGATTAACTTTATTTTATCATAAATTAGATTGTAGGGGGCAGCCTACATTTTTTCGTTTTAACTAACCACTATACTAACAAGGGGGCAGCCTACATTTTTGCGTATGTGTGTATTTCTTAAATGACAGTATGAGTGTGGTGACACTTTTACAGTCCTTGTGATATGAACTATTTTTCCAAGTCAGATACCTTTTGCTGTGAAGTGATACTAATGTTTGCATTGTGAAAATGCTTAGCTGGTGATACCTCCTGGCATTTTGTTTTTATCTCATCACTTAATTTAAAAATCCAGCACTTGATAATATAATTGACAGAAATGATTGTACCAGCTGATGAAGTAATGAAAATGAAGAAAAGGAAAATATTTCTTCCTTCAATGGCATGAGTTTATTTTCCTCTTAAGTGGCATCTATGTAAGTCAGACAAATTATATATTAAAATTGGTAAATTTTGAATGTTTCTCCTGTTTTGATTCTTAGATTTTGAGGAGGATCAGACAGAACAGTAATAGGTTTCAAAGTTTTGAAATTTGATAAGTCAATGTTTTGACATCTTAACATTGTGATTCAATGTTTGTAATCTCTGTGTGTATACTGTGCCATGTTTTTCAACTTTGCCTAGGTGCCATTGTATGTAAGAAAGGACAGCTATTTTGATCTTCATCAGCATTGCCTTCAGCTGGAAATTTGGGAACAGTTCACAGTAAACCTCTCAGCAGTTTACAAAGTGAATGAAGTATCTGCAGAAACCATAGCTATTCACCAAAATACACAGATTAGGTGCATGGTATCATGGAAATTATTTGGTTAAAAAACACATAAATCTATGTGTACTCTATTTTAAGTAACATCTTACAGGTGCAGCTTTGATTTTGAATAGAATTCCAAATAATTTACTGTTGTACGCACCAGAACCTAGAAAATGTGAATTAAAGTACATGTTTCTGCAATCTTTTCTGTCTTGTTTTGCCCCTCTATTTTAAGTATTTCTTTTATGGCATGAGGATTTGATTATAATTTGTGGAGAAGGGAAAAAATATAAGTAATCTGAGGTTACTACTTCTTATAATGGCACACAGTGGCAGGCACTCTGTTAGGGCTTTAAATGCATCATTTAACCTTCACAACTGCACTAGTAGGTAGGTATAATTACTTCTCCATTTTATAAATGAGAAAACTGAGGATAAGAGAGGCTGAGCAACTTGTCCATAGTTACAGATTCTAATCTAGGTTGTAGAGCTAGAATCTGAGTCATAATGTGGTCTATTTGTATAATTTCATAATTGGCTTATTACCACTCATCTCAAAAGCAGGGACTTTTAGCATCTTTTGATTTGTATTGAATCATAACACTGTTAAAATATGCTTATTTTAATTAGTTTTTTTAATAGATAATACATTCACATGGTTAAAAACCAAATAATATAAAGAGCTATTCAGTGAATGTCTTCCTTCTATCTTTGGCCCAACTTCCTGCACTACACACACCTCCCACAATAAATAACCTCTGTTCTTATTTTCTTACATCTCCATCCACACTTTTTTAGGCATATACAAACATGTACAAATGGAAAAATCTTATTTTTTCTCTCATTTTTATGAAAAAAAGAACATACATATACTATTTGCTTTTTTCCCCCACTTAGTATTTCCTGGCAGTCTTCACATCACTGGATAGCTTTCTCATTTTTTTAGTAGCTGCTGGTATTGTGTTATATGGATGTGCCATTGTTGAACTAACCAGTCTCCTATAAATGGGCAGTTGGGTTATTTCCAGACCTTGTATATGTCATTTTACATTTTTTTGTGACCTCTTCTTTATGGAATATTTCACATTTATGTAAATATGTTTAAATTTCCAAAAATGGAATTGTGGGTTCAAAGACTTTGTGTATTTGTAATTTTGAAAGATACTGGCATATTGTCCTCCATAGGGGCAGTTACCAATTCATACATCTGAAATTTATGACAGTACCTACCTGTTCACCCACAACCTCACTAACATAGATATTACTAAAATGTTGGATTTTGGCCATTCTGATATATGACAATATACATCAATGTGAAAATTCTTAATTATAAGTAAGGTTGACCACATTTTAATATGTTTAAGAGCCATCTATATTTCCTTTTGTGTTTATATCTTGCCCATTTTTCTATCATTGTTGGTATTTTTCTTATCAATTTCTAGGAGTACTTTATTTGTTAGGGATATTAACTCTTTGAATATAATGAGCTGCAAATATTTTTTTCCAATTTGTTATCTGTCTTTGGCTTTGCTAATGATGGTTTTGCCATGTGAGTTTTAAAAAATTTTTATGTAGTCTGATTTATCAATTTTTTAGTGGTTTCTGGATTTTGAGTCATAAGAATGCCTTCCTCACTCCAGAGCAACAGAATAATTTGCCTATATTTTCTTATAGAATATCTACGGTTTTATTATATCTAAATATTGAACCCTTGGAGTATCCTGGCATAAGATGTAAGTTATGGATCCAATCTAACTTTTTTCCCAGATGATTAACCCAGTTGTTCTAGTACCATTTATTGAACAGTTCATTTTTTCCTCACTAGTTTGAGAAGCTACATTTATCATTTCTAAAATCTCATATGTATTTAGCTCTATATCTGGGTTCTGTTTCCATTTCATTGGTCTATTTAGTCATGTACCAGTACCACACTGTTTTTATTAGGCTTTATTTTTAATATCTGGTGCACTAGTCCTCTCTCATTCCCACCTTTTTTTCTTGTTACAGGTTTCCTAGCTGTTCTTATTTTCCCATATAAGCTTTAAAAATCCTTAACATATGGAACATGCTAAAATTCTGTCCAACTCAGGTTCTCTCTCAAGAGTTGTACTTTTAACCACTTACTGTGTCACTCTTCTTTTGATACTTTACCTGATAAAGATATACTTTTCACTACTTTTTAATTATGTCAGTATTCTATTTGCCAGTCCCCAAACAGGTAAAGGCAAATAGAGGGAGCACATAGTGCCTATGTGGACAGAATTTCATCTCAGTGCTTCTGTTTTAAGGCTTAGTCTCCAGAAATGATTTAAGGACTGTTTTCATATAAAATCTTATTTCCTTTTTTATTCCATTATGAATTGTTTGTCCAAAAGTTGGATATCTGTCAAAGATTTGTATGATAAGAGGGAAGGGCCCTTAAATGTAAAATCAACGTTCAGTGAATAAAAGTGCAAGTGCAAGAAGTTACCTTTAAAAAAAAAACCAAAAAAACAGGACTTAACTATTCATTCACTGTTCTAGGAGCTGGGAATATAGCAGCGAACAAAACAAACATTCCTGCTCTCATGTAACTTACACATAACTAGATTATATTAGTTTACAGTGAGACTGTACCCAAAGAAATGTCAACCTAAAGGGAATGGCCAAGATAGACACCTGTGGAGAAGGTGCCTTCAACATGAATGACTCTTCTTGACAGTGTCATCAGATTATCATAAATTTATGCTATTAATCATTTAAAGTCATTCCCCTACCAACCTGTTGGTCAGAGCAGAGTCACATTCACCAAGCAACATTCTGGTCTTATTTAATTTTCCCTGTGGCTTTCCTTTACAGAATCTAAATGGGTAGGTATTCTCCCTTTGACAGCTTTTAAATCTGCAAATCTGAAGCCCAGACTTTGAGCTAGTGAATTCACCAAGGGGATAGCACAGTAAAGGTACTCAGTTACACAAATTTAATGGACCTGGTAAAGCATTATTTGTTTATCCTAAATGCACCCTAAGAAGGTATATGGTATAAGGTAGGTATAGGGTATAAGGTAGGTATAGGGTAAAAGGTAACTGAAGCATAAAAATACTTCAATTAATACTTTCAAGGAATACATGACTTGGGACTGCAGAGAGGCCACAGGGACTATCATAGGTTAGTGAGATTCTTGGAAAAGAAGTCACAGCAATAGGAATCAGTGGAAAAAGGGAGGCATTCTGGGGATCTTATGGGTTAAAGAGACACAAGTCACAGATGTAGCTCAAGGGAGTAATAAGTTTTTAAACTTACAGCCCTTGATGAGAAGAATTCTATTTGAGCCTGATCCTTTCCAACAGCTCCTCCATCTGGAAGTCTTAACACCTTTCGTACCGCACAGAAATCTCTAAAACATACGCCAGGGACCGCACGTTTTTGGGCAAACTGCACGTTATTTAAATCATAACTACAGTGAAAAACGAGAAAACTTGTGAGCAGTCTTTAACAGATGACGTGCGAAACTCATGAGCAGTCCTTAAGGTCCGTTAAGTAGCATTATGCACAGTTAGAAATGGTTTTTAATAAAATTCTCATGATAAAAATGAGAATACTAGGTGTGTCTCTGATCAGACCCATACCAGTCTATTCTTTATCATGCAGCAATCTAAAATGAAAGCAGGGTACTTTTTAAATAAAATTTGTTTAGTTGGAAATCTTGATAAAGTTTCAAATACATAGACACACTTAATTCTAATGTAAATTCACGTGTACTGTTAAAAAAAAGCAATATTCTAGTAATATCCACTATATAAATATGAATGAGAACCTTTTTCTCACAGTGCTTCTCAAGCTCTAGGGTTTACTAATTGTATTCCTTTCCTCTTAAGGGGGTGGAGTGGGGTTAGGTGCTCAACTAAGTGTTGCCCAACACTAAAGCCAACAAAGAGCAGCTGTCTTGGGTTTTAGTGAAAGAGAACATCTGGGGAGTATTCCTGTCTAAGCAGCTAAACGTGAAAATCAGCACAGCTATTAAGAATGTTCCTGATACATTCAAGAGAGAATTGGCGTAACTAAACGTGACTGAAGTGTGTATTGTAATAGTCAAGATTTCTGACAGCCCACAACTCGTATGTGTAACACATTCCAGATGTTTTAATCATCCGCTCAATTAAACAGGTTAATTGTAAAACGGAAAAAGAGCCAATGAAAGATATCTATACAAATCAGTTGGAATTCTTAGCTGCAGAGGGGGACACAAATTATTTTCAGAAGTTACAAACATTCACATGTAGCCTTTTAGTGTTGCATCAGACTTAGATAAATGATATAAAATTTTTAGTGATGGTGCCTTTTCCCTGTATACTCTTTCAAATTATCAAAGTTTTAATGTCATTGTGTTGCTTTAAAACAAGAGGACATTTGGGTATTTTAGAACACGTAATCAACATTCCTTTTCCTCTCTTTGCATTTAATATTCCCCATAAGATTTTTTTTAGTGTACCTAGCAGAACAAGTAAATTAGGAAGGTAAAGGGAATTTTAATTTTCCTTCCCTTACCATTCCTGCAATATTTCACAGGGTATACATGATCATTTACTATGAGAGAAAGATAGGTTGATATAATCAATCATAGTTTTTAATATTCTGGGTTTACAACACTCCTAAAGCTTTTAGCATTACTTTTTTTAAAAGGGGGAAGAAAAAATAGGTACTTAGAACATTTTTATCCTTTACAACAAAAAAAGTTTAAATATTAGTAACTTTATCAGAAAATAGACTATGACTTTATCAGTTAATGCTGAGCATTTCAATTTTTCTGCCAGTAACATGTTTACATATTACATGATTATAATAATGATTTTAGTGATTCTTATATTTTTTAAAATATATCTGCCCTTAACTGATCTAATATTGAAGGAGTTTTAAGCATATGCTGAGTCTGCCTTTAAATTCTTCCAAGAATTAGTGATACAGTGTGACCGCAATAGAGTTTCTTAAAGTTATTCAGAACAACTTATGATATTATTTTAAGGCAATCTGAATAACAGTGCAGGGTTTGCTTCGGTGTAGAATTCTCCCTGACAAGTAACTATTTTATATGGTATGTGACCCAAATTTACCCATGTACTGAAAGGCAAGACTGTTGTTATGTGGGATTATGCAGGCTAAAGGTATTCTATAAAAATGAAAAAACCCAACCATGACCCATTTGAACCCTGAGATCCCAATTTTAAATACCACCAAAATAGAAGTAGACTTGATCTCTCTGAAATCAATGCCCAGAGATCAGCTATTCCTGAAGAAAAATGGTTAAGTAAGAGTCATCTGAAATGAGTTGCATTAATGTAAGTTTCTTTTCATTTGCCCTTCCCTCTGTCTCAAGGTGAGATTTCCTAGGCAGAGCAGAAAGATACTTCCTCTAGAATCTTATCTCTGTTTTGTGGAAAATCGGAGCATTTAACCACCCGACAGGCAGAGTTTTATGGCTCCAGAATGTATATAGTGGAGGTTTTAGAATGGCACTTCTGGTCGGGAAGGTAGGATTTCATAACTTATAAACAGTTGTGTGAAACATGCCCTTTACATGGCTAAGAGACAGGTGTGTCACATTGCAATGCTACTGCCATTTTAAATGTGCACTTTCCAAAAGGCTGTTTATAGAGCTATTTAAAAATAAATATGGTTGGAGATTACAGAAAAAATTATTAGGATTCCACAGTCTTAGCTCAAGGGCTTGGGACATTATTAATGCCTGTTTTAGAACCTCTTATTTTCTTCTTGACTATAATGAATGTTCATCAAGTTGGGAAAGGTATAGTCTTGCTGTACTCCTGAGGTAATGGATATCAGATTTCACTGGGCTGAAAAAACTGCAATATCTCTGAATATAGCAGAGGAGGTTTAATAGTATAAGTCACCTACATTTTTAACATCATTAACTTGTTATCATTGAATTGTACACATTAGTGCCCTACTGAAAGGAAGTACCAGACTTTTGGCACAACTTAAGAGATTCTTTGAGGCACCATCTGGACCTTAAAAAACTCTTTAGAGTTTAGAGTTACCTCACAGTCTGTTGATATTCCTTTTCATTTTAATGTTCAACATTGGAGTTGCAATTAGCTTTCTAGATGTTAGGAGTCTACCAATGTGGAGCTTGGGATCTGAGTGACCTGAAGAGGTATGGATTTGAGGAATACTTTAGTCCAAAAGCCTTAAAAAACTGTTAGACCATATATTCTATACTTGTAAAGTGAATTATGCATAAATTCTGTGCAAACTGCAACATATATTGCAATAACATTCTCAAGAAAAAACCCTAGTATACTTTAGCATTATTATTTTAAGTTATATAAAATATATCTTTATAAAAGTACAGATTTTCTTTAAAAAGTTTAAATTATACCCACTGAAATAGCCAGGCTCACTTTTTAATACTAAAATAATAGTTTATCAAATCTAAATTATTGCTTAGTCCTATAGAGCCATTAGAAACCTGTAACAAAAAAAAAAAAAATCAAGTCCTATTTCTTAAGGAAAAGTGCCCTAAAAATTCAGCTGTCAATAAGTTTGTCTTTCTGAAGCTTTTCAACTGAGGAAATCATCCATGAAACTGTTAACTGATGCTACCCATGGCTTGGTTTGTCAGGATCCAAAGTTGAGTCTTGTTGCAAAGTTCCTGCTTGTGCCAGGAAGCTGTTAGTTTGTTGTCCCCAATCATAGTAGTCTGGAGCAAAACTTAAAAAGAAAAAAAAATTTCATTAACTTGAAACATTATACTATGTATGACCATGTCTAGTTTAGGTAGGTAGAGTTGGGATTTTATGTAAACTATAGACAGTTTCAAAGTTCTTTAAAGTAGCTTCTTGAAGCCTATTTTCCCACAAACAGTGCTGTGCCCAGTGATAGAAACCCACTCACTAAACTCTACTGAAACTCTTTAAAGCCCAGAGTATAGTATTACTAGAACCTTAAACCAGTCACTATGTATAGGTTTTTTTGTTTCCTTTGTTACAGCAAATTATATCTGAATCCTAACATGGAGTATAGCTTACAACCTATATGTCTTTGGACAAGTAACTTCTGTGCCTTAATTTCATCTGTAGAATGGGACTGATAGCCCCTACAATAGCCCGACAACGTAGTTACTAAGTCAGTTAATACCTATAAAGGGCTTAGAACAATATATATTAATAACATATAGTCAGGACTCAATACATGTAAGTAGTTTTTAATATTATTATTTTCCCTGTGTAGTGGAAAGGGGGTTCTTCTCTTTTCAGAGCCCTTTTAAGGTTTTGTAAGGACTTTTACAATTAGTAATAAGGAGTACAAAAGTATCATTTCACCCCAGAGAGGAAAAATGTTAAAATGTTAATGATGAGGCTTTAATTCACTAAGGATTGCATAAGGTAAAAGTTTTCACTTCTAAGAAGCTCCCCTTTCCCAGGAACAGGATGGGGGTCTCGGGTTGACAAGTAAAGAGGAGAGGTATGCTTCTACGTATGCTGGTTTGAATTCTTATTAATTAATTGCCCTATCCAAAATATTCGGAGCCAGATCTGCAAGTGAATATTCAAGAAAGGAGATTCTTCCTATTAAAACTCACAAGGTAGTATAACATAAGCATAGGTGAAACCAGGAGACAGGGGACTGAGATATATACAGACTCTTCACACAGAGCACAGATTTGAACAAGACTGCCTGAGTTGGAATCCCAGCCTAACCCCTTACTAGTTGTGTGACTTTGGACAAATCACCTAACCTTCAGATGCCTGTTTCATCTGTAATATAAAGATAGTAACAGTACTGACCTCACAGAATTGTTGTGAAGACTAAATGAGTTGACACTTGTGAATCTCTTAGAACAGTATCTGATAAATAGTAGAGACTATGTGTTTATTAAATATTTGTCTAAATTAAGACCAAAATAAATACTTTCCATTTAAATGAAATTTTCAATTAAGAATTCACATCATTCAAATTTGAAAATTTGGCCCTTATAAGGTATAATTTATTCTAATAAATGAATATTATTCAATTTACTTTCTGGCTTTAGAACGTGTGATTAAAGACATCTGCCTGGATATCCCAAATCATGTTCCACTGAGTGATTCCATGGTCAAGGGCTATATTTCCCTCTTGGAGCTTCAGAGTGCACATTAGTATATTATAGGCTTTGAGAAATCCTGCAATTTTTTAAAAAGTTGATTTTCTTTTTAAACCATCATTTCCATTTGCACAGCATAGCTATTAAGGGAATTGTGTTCCATGAAATATTGTTTAGGAAACACTACTGTATATGATAATGCTATGAGGCTTTTTAAAGTTGTGATGTCAGTCCTTTCTCAGTCCTGAATGTTTCACATAAGTAAAATGATCTACTATTGCTACCCAGTCCTACACTACCTCCAACTGCATGGTTTCTATGTAGCATTTTCTTTTAGTTTGAATCCATTTCACTGGTGCAGACCTTCCCTCCTAATGAGGCCTCCCTGACATGAACTAGGGTCTTACCTTCCCTGAAGTCCCTGAGGGGCAATATTCCAGGCAAGGTCGTCATCACTGTCATATCTTCGAGGGTTGTCAAAGAAATAAGATCTGGGACTGAATCCATGGCTGGGAACCATTCCAGGGTTGGTCTAGAAAGACAAATAATCATTCAGGATACTTCCAGACACTGTGCCTTGCACTAGACAGATAAATTAGATCTCTTTCTTGCCAGATATGGTGGCTCATGCCTGTAATCCCAGCAACTCAAAAGGCAGAGGCGGGAAGATTGCTTGTTTGAGGCCAGGAGTTTGAAACCAGCCAGGTAACACAGCGAGATCCCATCTCTTCAAAAAATATTAAGAAAAAAAGAGCCAGATGTGGTGGCACACACCTCTAGTCCCAGCTTTTTGGGAGAATGAGGCAGAAGGATCACTTGACCCCAGGAATTCACTGCTGCAGTGAGCTATGATCACACCACTGCACTCCAGCCTGGTAAACAGAGCAAAGTCCCATCTCTTTAAAAAACAAAACAAAACAAAAAAATTCTTTCTTGCAGGAGACTGGAGATGTTCAACTCATCTGAACAGAGGCTGCACCTGTTCAGCTGGAGTGTTCACTTCGGTTGTTTTTATGTTTGAGGGATTAACCTTTCCTTTTATCAGTATGGACAAAATCTTCTATCAGAGTCTTGCATGCAACCATGAATCCTCATTGTTTCAATCCTTTATTGAAAAACCAGCTAAATTTGACTGGCTTAAAAAAAAAAACTAGACAATGCCCAAATTAGCCAGACTGAAGTAGACAGACCAATTTGGATATAAATCTGTATAATCATGTGAGCTATTCCTAACAAAATAAGAAGCAATGATGAAATCATTTTGGGAAGGTTCCTCATCCCATTTCCATATCCTGCCTCTATAAATCATTTCATCCTGTTTCTGTCCCAAAGCTGAGTTCACCTCAAAAAATTTCAAATGACTAGCCTCAAGTAGATCCTAGGGGTTACTGCCAACTGTTAGGATCATACTTGCCCTGGGGCAACTGTTGTGACTTGAAAAACCTTCTCCACCAGCACCTTCTAAAAAAGTAAAGTCCTCTTTGTTGGGAAAGATTTCAGATAAAGAGACGATCAGGACTAGATTATATGGCAGACCAAATCTGGCACATGGTTTGAAATCCTTATGCATACCGTTAGTAGACTACTTAAAAGTTAATAGCGTATGAAATGAAGTGGTCACATGATGGATATATGTTTGTGAATTATTGCTTTTCTAAGACTAATCTAGCCATAAGGAGCAAAGTGGAGTTTATACAAGTTGCGATGTCTTAAAATTTACTATTTTTAACAGTTCAAGAATGTCGATGAGTCAATATTAACTGAGCAGCACCTAAGTGGACACACAGGAA
>VBSM01002153.1:40887345-40907510 GCA_008086735.1 Cheirogaleus medius | reverse complement strand
AAAAAAAAAAAAAAAGAATGTCGATGAGCCACATGCAAAAGAATAAAGCTGGACCTTTATCTCATACCATATACAAAAAAAATAACTCAAAATGGATCAAAGACCTAAATGTAAGAGCAAAAACTATAATATTCTTAGAAGAAAATATAGGGGCAAGTTTTCAGGGGTAAATGCAGATGCTCCTTAACTTACAATGGGGTTGCATCCTGAGAAATTCATTGTAAGTTGAAAATGCATCCTTTAGAGCTACAGTTCCGAACTCCCCCATCGCCCCCCTCCCCCAGGCATCGGACCGGTACTGGTCCCTGTGGCCTGTTAGGGACCTGGTCAAAGAGCTCTGCTCCCCACCCCCTGGTCTGTGGAAAAACTGTCTTCCATGAAAGTGAGGAGTGGGGGCAGGGCACAAAGCAGGTGGTGAGTGGCGGGCAGGGGAGTGTATTTATAGCATCGCCACCTGAGCTCCGCCTCCCCTCCCCCATCCATGGAAAAATTGTCTTCCATGAAACCCGTCCCTGGTGCTAAAAGGTTGGGGACTGCTGCTTTAGAGGATCAGTTGTTTACCCCTGTGACTGCATGGCTGACTGGGAGCTGTGGCTCACTGCCCATGCATCTCCAGAGAGTATCACACCCCATATCACTAGCTTGGGGAAAGATAAAAATTCAAAATTCAATGTCCAGATTCTGCTGTATTGCTTTCACACCACTGTAAAGTTGAAAAATCCTAAGTCAAACCATTGTAAGTTGGGGACCATCTGTGTAGGATTTGGCAAAGGATTCTTAGATGTGGTACCAAAGGCATGAGCAACAAAAGGTAAGATGAACTTCATCAAAATTAAAAACTTCTGTGCCTCAAAGGATATCATCAAGAAAGTAGAAAGACAGCCTACAGAATGAGAAAAAAAGATGTGCAATTATATACGTGACAAAGGACTTATATCTAAAATATTAATATATAAAGAATTCCTACAACTCAATAAAAAGATAACCCAATTTAAAAATGCTCAAAGGATGTGAATAGACATTTCTCCAAATATGTACGAATGGCCAATAAGCACACAAAAAGATGCCCAGCATCCTTAGTCATCAGAGAAATCCCAATCGGAAGCCAAAATGAGATATCATTTAATACCAATTAGGATATCTAGAGTCAAAAAGGGAGATAATAACAAGTGCTGGGGAGGATGTGGAAGAATCAGAAACTGCATGCACTGTTGGTGGGAGTGCAAAGTGGTGCAGCCTCTGGAATACAGTCTGGCAGTTTTTTAAAAAGTTCAACAATAGAATTACCATATGACCTAGCAATTCCACTCCTAGGTGTATACCCAAGAGAAATGAAAGCATATGTTCACATAGCAACTTGCACACAAATGTTTATAGTCACCTTATTCATAACAACTAAAAGGTGGAAATAACCCAAAGGTCCACTCGATGTGGGTCATCAAGAAACTTCAGATGATAAAAAGGATACATTTAAGAAAAACCTAAAATTTTAAAAAACAAAACTCAGTGATGTCCATCAATGGATGAAGGAATAAGCAAAATGTGGATATTATCTGGCCACAAAAAGGTATGAAGTACTATCACATGTTACAACATGGATGAACCCTGAAAACATGCTAAGTGAAAGAAGCCAGTCACAAAACAACATACTAGCTGATTCTATTCTAGAATAGGGAAATCTAGGCCCAGGGGTGAACCTGGGGCAGAAAGGGAATGGGGAATGATAGGTAAGGGTAAGGGGTTTCTTTCTGAGAGGATGAAAATGCTCTAAAAGTGGCTGTGGTGATGGTTTCACGTACCTGAATATACCAAAAATCACTGGATTACCCATAAGAACTGGGTGAATTATACGGTATATGAATTACATCTCAATGAAGTTAAGAAAAAGAATATGATATCCACGGGGATCCTCAAACTTTACAGCACATACAACTTACTTAGAGTGCTTATTAAAAATGTGGGCTCCCAGAACCTGCGCCAGAGATTCTGATCTGGGTCTTGATGGTGACCTAAAAATCTACACTTGCACCAAGCGCCTGTGGAACTCTGCTACAGATGGTGAAGAGCCATCCTCTGAGTAGACTGTTACACAGGCTCTGACGTTTGGCTCTACTGAGGCCACGTTTAGAGACTTCTTATACCAAATGAATCCTGGATACAAATGGTAGATAACATTTAAAGAAATGTTTAACACCTGCAGTATGCTCTTTTAAAGTAGATAAGTATAAATTAAATTATATATTTTCCCCAAAAGAATATTAGACTGTTTTTTCCTCCAAGCAATTACATAAATCATATAGACAGTAACAGGATTATTAAATCATCTGTATTAGGAATTCAGTTTCCTCTCGAAACCTTATGATGCCAGGGAAAGACACGGTGTGGCACAGTGATTAAAATCATGAATTCTGGAGCCAGACTGCTTGGTTTGAAGCCTGGCTTTGTCTCCCGCCAGCCATGTGACCTTGAGCCTCCATTTCCTCATCCAAGAAAAGAGTACAATAACAGTTTCTACCTTATAGGTTAATTTGTGGATTAAAGAATTTATTTAAAGTGTTTAGAACAATGCCCAGCATATGTAAGTGCTATATAATTGTTAGCTATGTTTACCAAATTCTGTATGTAACCATGGCATTAACTCTGGTAGTCTTGGCTTAGGATATTTTATGAACGCCAGTGCTTCAAGCCAAATTTGTCAACTCAAATTACCTGCTAATGAGTTACTTCATGAGCACAACACAAAAATGAAAAAATGTTTTTCCTATTTCTGATTATGCATCCTTCATACTGAATATACACCATCATGATGAATTAGGAGATATTGTCGTTTAGGGAAAAATGAATCATTTTAATTTACTAATACGTTACTGTAGGTGAGAAGTTATCAATGTGGTCACAATTGAACCCTTGGAGGTCCCTGCGATCCTTTCAGGTCATAACTGTTTTCACAATTAGTATATTAAGATGTTATTTGCTTTTTTTATGGTGTTGACATGTGCAGGAATGGGACAAAAGCGGTGGTGAGTGAAACTGCTGCTTGGCACATACGCATGGAAGCAGGGCCACCAGCCGCGCCAGCAGTTACACCATGTTCCTCACCTCCACACGCTCGCACTTTAAAAAAAAAGTTTCACTTGAGAATATGCTTGCCGAAGTAGTAAATATTATTAATTTTATTAAGTCTCAATCCTGGCCGGGTGCGGTGGCTCACGCCTGTAATCCTAGCACCTTGGGAGGCCGAGGCGAGAGGATCGCTCAAGGTCAGGAGTTCAAAACTAGCCTGAGCGAGACCCCGTCTCTACTAAAAATAGAAAGAAATTAATTGGCCAACTAAAAATATATACAGAAAAAATTAGCCGGGCATGGTGGCGCATGTCTATAGTCCCAGCTACTCAGGAGGCTGAGGCAGGAGGATTGCTTGAGCCCAGGAGTTTGAGGTTGCTGTGAGCTAGGCTGACGCCACGGCACTCACTCTAGCCTGGGCAACAAAGTGAGAGTCTGTCTCAAAAAAAAAAAAAAAGTCTCAATCCTTGAGCACATCTTTTTAATATTCTGTGTCACAAAATGGGAAGTGTGCATAAGTCACTTCTGCTGTAGGATGGTTGTCTTGAGGAAAAGAGCTTCTACAACTGCTCAAGTTTTAGCTACTTTTTTCATGCAACTTCATTTTTAGTTGACAAACAACTCAGACAAACCAAGGTTATTCAGACTTGGGTATTTGGCAGACACTGTCTCGAAAGTGAATGAAGTGAGCTGTCATTTCAAGGAAAGCAACTAGCAGTATTTGTCATCACAATAAAATTTGAGCTTTGAGAAAAAATTAAAGATTTGGAAAACTTGTATTCCCTACCTTGACAGCTTCCCAATACTTAAAGACTTTTCTGAGATCAGTGGTGATATTAATGAATGAGGAGGGGTTTTTTTTGGTTTTATATAATGAAAACTGTTAACATTTGGAATATCTACGTAACTTAGTAAACCAGTATTTTCCAAATGACCAGTGCATGATATTCCAAAACGATGCAGGGGTAAAAGATCCAAAGTGCAGGATAAACCAATGAATTTTAACATAGCAAACAATCTGCAAAGTTCATTGATATGGTGTTAGATTCCATATTGCAACTAACTTTTAAGCCACACTTGTTAGTTTGACTATAGTGTCAAAGAAGAGTATTCACAAATATGTTAAAAGGCTATTAAAATACTCCTCTTTTGAAGAAAATCAAGCCTCACAGAGATAGAATTCATAGTATCCACAACAAACTGAATGCAGAAGCAGATGTGAGAATCCAGCTCTTTTCTCTTAGGCCAAACATTAAAAAGATTTACAAAATTTTAAAACAATGTTACTCTTCTCATTTAGTTTGCTTTAGAAAATGCAGTTATTTTTCCTAAAAATTTTTATTCTAATATACAGCAAGTTTACTATTTTTAATTAATGAATAGTTTTTAAATTTCTGTTTTCACTTCTAATGTAATACTATACCAACACATCCTCCAAACAAAAGCTTTCTGGGGTAGGTCCTCAATAATTTAAGAGTGTGAAGTGTCCTAAGACCAGAAACTTTGAGAACCACTGCTCTCAATAATACCCTAAACAGTAGATACTTTTGAACACAATATCCTGTATACGTAAGAGTATATTAAGAATGACATGTTTCCCTGGATAATGAGATATGAGAGTACAGATTAGACTATCCATATTCTATTTAGTAAAAGAGTACTTTGAGCAATACCACATTAGCCTTTCACCCCTCAGGATTCAGATATATTAATATAACCTCTCCTTCAGACTGCCGTGGTTTAGGGCATGTAGTTCCTAAGAGCACTGGAATAATGAAACACTAGATAATGAAAACCAGGAAGTGGTAACAACAACAACAAAAAGTACATGGAGAACCCAGGTGAAGCCTCAGCAAACACTGGGAGTTTGGCTTAGGAGACTCCTCACCTTTCTCTTGTTCAAACAACATTCCCAGATAACTTCTGTCATCTTCAGAGAAGGAAGAACAACAAGGCAACTGGAGTCAACCTAGAATCTGCTGCCTACCTTTCAAAAGTTTCTTTGCCCATGAGGAGGTATTTAGGGCCTGACTTTACAGAAGCCTCGAGTGCCAGCAAAGGTCAGATAAAGTGCACACCCACCGTAAATCCCGCTATCTAGAGAACCTGCTAGATTTCATCCTGGCTGTAGCCTGAGCTACTGCTAATCGAGGGCCCACTGGTCAGACTGTGCTTCACCCCTTCTCCCAACCCTGTTTCATTTTTTCCACGCCTGGCTCATTAGTGACTATCCAGAGATAAATAAGAAAAAACAAAACACAATTCAGTTATTGTCTGGGTATGAAATAAGAACTGTGAATTATCTGTGGAAGTCACTTGTCTATGCTTTCCTTACCACCGAACTCTTTGCTCACATTGCCTCAAATCTACTTGCAATACTTTTTTCTGGGTTTCGTAGATCTGCGAATCAAAAATCTCCCGCTAGTTTGTGTGGCTGGAATAATTTACGGCGCGGGGCTCCTAGGAGCTTTCTCAGTCTACCCGGCTTTGCATTTTCTGTCCTGCCCCCATAAAGACATTTATATAAGGTTGGTTGAACAGAAATGTGACCAAACTGGGGGAGTGGCTCTAGCATTCTTCACAGTGACGTTTTTATTTCCTTATCCTTCCATTCCCTAATCACCATCTGGCATACTATAGAGGTGAAGGACTGAATTATCACTCTCTGTTTCCCTTTGCTAAAAGAAAAGCTTACACATTGGGTTTACAGCAAGTCAAGGATCAAATACAAGCAAGGCAGTGTTGCATTAAAGCAGTTAATCATGTTCCCCAGGCCCCTAAACTGGAAAAACACATTCTCCCTCAAAAGAGAATTACAGGGAAGTCTCAATGAAAAAGCCAAGGGATCTTTTTATATCACTTTTACATATGGAAGAGGCTTTCTCCTCTATTGAAAAGCTAAGAAAAAGTTATAGTTGCAGGTTTCATGATCAGAATTAGGACATACTTTCTGGAAACATAAAATGGTTTACTTACAAGGTCCTTTGCGGGATTTCTAACTCGGAAGAAGTACACTACTAAGGTGGTCGGTAAGAGTTCCCAAACAAAAAGCACCACTCCAAACAGCACGTATCCGGCATCTCCCAGCTGGTTCTTCAGATCTGCCTGTGAGAGGGAGAAAGGGAGAGTCACTATGCCTAGGGCAGAGGAAAGAAATCTGATGGATTCTTTCTAGTGTGAACAGAGAATAATCCCAATACTATGGTGTAATTCCTTTCCCCTGAAATGTGCATACTGAAATCAGATGATAGTGACAGTCCAAACCTGGAGGTGGGGAGGGGGTTTTTTAAAACGTAAGGGGTAGATGATTATCTTCAAAATATTCAAAGACAGAAACTCCTAAACTCTGATGTTTTAAAACTTCATCCTTCAAAACTGTTCCTTACGTCCGAATGAACTCTCACTTAAATCTAAGCTGATTTTCAACAATCGAACAGTGAAAACATCATATTGCTACCTTCTAAATTCTTCAGAGCAGCACGTAACTTTTACCCCCTTAGTCTCATCTCTAGGATAAACATGTCAGTTTTCAAACGTTTCTTCACATAAACCATATCCTGCTCTTTACCCTTTAAAGCTTTTTGCAGGCTAGCTTGTCTAGAAAAAAAATCCCCAGAGTCCAGTGTTTGCCTTCTGGCCCAGGGAGATGGCTGAACGGGCTTAGCGAGGTGGTACTCGCCTTCTCCCTTCAGAACAGATAAAAGGTGTGCAAGGAAAGTGCACAGTGGAGTTTTGACAGCCCTATCAGAAAGGCCAGCATTTCAAAGAAAGATAATGCACCAAAATCAAGCCATAAAGGGCCAATTACCTAAATTTAATCCTTTTGCCTTCTCTATTACAACATATTTAAAGTACAGTAACCAAAACTACTCATGCTAGTCTTCAGAAAGATTACTGTCAACCTTTGCGTCTCCTGTTTCATCTATCCTGTGTGTCTCAGTAGTATGTTCTTTTTCCATTGTGCACAAATAACGTGTGCGACTGTGGTCATTTGTTTTGCTTGCTCCGAAATCATTTTAAAGGCAACACACAGGTCTAGATAACCATACATAAATATCTCCTAAAAACAAAAGAATTTAAAAATCATGATCATACTTTAAATTCATTGTAAGTTCTTAAATGAAAGAAAAATTGAAATATTTTGTTAAAACCAAATCTTTGTTGTCTAATGAACACATTAAACAAATGGGTGTTTCAGTGTCAGAAGATGAAAAAGTTCTAGATGGTCGTCGTCATAGTTGCACAACGTGACTGCATTTAATGCCACTGAACTGTTCAATTAAAGATGGTTAAAATAGTAAATGTTATATGTTTTACTACAATAAAAACCCAAATCCTTTATGTATTATGAGTAAGTCTCTAATGGATCATTGTTTAAAGTTTAGATTTTTATGTATTTGATTTTCTCAAAACATGGCACACCCTTAGCAGTGCCTTGCCCCAACTTTCCCCCATGCTGTATGTGGGGTGTTGGTTTGGGATGGGGACTGCCATTGTTATTGTTGCTGTTCTAATCCTTTCTAATCATAACACCTTACCTGTGCCTCTTGTGAATGTCACCCTAACCTCACAGGTTTAGCTTATCATGGGTCATTTTAGTCTTTCTTCCACTGTCTTAATTCAGCTCAGGTTTTGAGCACTGTTGAGATTTTAGAAGTGGATTTATTTGTAGTTAGGTATTGAATACTTTTCCAGAAAAATAAGGAAGCTTTGCAAGTCAATCTAATAGGGATCCGATCCTATTAGGGAAGTTGTGTTTCTTTACTTCAATGGCTTGTCTGCCTGTCACTTTTCTGCAGTGGACAGTAAATTCCCACTGGGCAGGGAACGAATCTGTTCATTTTTGTATCCCCAGCACTTTGCACAGTGCCTGAGACAAAAAAATCCGATATTTGTCAAATGAGCAAATGCTAGCTTATTCTCATTCTTTTTTATTTTGAGCTTTTGTGAGCATGACATTTCACTACCTTGGTTTATTTGCTTTATAATCCAAGAATTTATATAATGTATTTTTAAAAAATAAACAGTACCGTACTGAGGCCACTGGTACAATGAGCTTTTACTAAAACTGTAATAGCCTTAGTCACACTTTTGTCTGTATTATCTCAAATGCTGTGTACATGCTCCATTTAAAAAAAAAAAAAAAACTGGCTGAGTGTAGAGGCTCACACCTATAATCCTAGCACTGTGGGAGGCCGAGGCAGGTGGATTGCTCAAGGTCAGGAGTTCGAAACCAGCCTGAGCAAGAGCGAGACCCCGTCTCTACTAAAAATAGAAACAAATTAATTGGCCAACTAAAAATATGTAGAAAAAATTAGCCAGGCATGGTGGCACATGCCTGTAGTCCCAGCTACTCAGGAGGCTGAGGCAGAAGGATCGCTTAAGCCCAGTTGGAGGTTGCTGTGAGCTGCCACGGCACTCTAGCCCGGGCAACAGAGTGAGACTCTGTCTCAGAAAAAAAAAAAAAAACCAAAACTCTGATCACTTCATAGTTCTATGTATTTTCTGAAACCTAAATACAATTTGGCTAACCTTTGCAAATTTCACTCTTTAATCATACTATCTTACATTTATATGCAAGCACTTTAAAAAAAAATTTAAGTGCTGCTTGACAAAAGCCCCACAAGGTGGAAAGAAGCGTGTATGTGTACATATGTATATGTGTGTGTACACACACATGTAATCTCCCAGTTTTCTCAGAAGACACATGAACAGGAACAAGGCAGATGCTATGATCCCATTTAACAGATGAGGATGCAGATACCACGCAGGGCAGTGACTCTCAAGGTCACCTAGCTGTTCGGCAGCACAAACAAGGAGCTTATCCTTCTCCGCCACATGGAATGTTGAACAGCAAGTACACCTGGCCCTCCACATCCTTAGGTTCCTCATGCACAGATTCAACTACCCGTGGATGGAAAATACTCAAAAAATACTTAAAAAGAGCAATATGACAAATAAAACATAATACAAATAAAAAATGCCATATAACAACTATTTACATAGCATTCATGTTGTATTAGGTATTATAAATAATCTAGAGATGATGTAAAGTATATGGGAGAATGTGCATAGGTTATATGCAAACACTGCACCATTTTATATCAGGGGCTTGAGCATCTGCAGATTCTGGTGTCCCTGAGGGTCCTGGAACCAAATGCTCAGAGGACACTGAGGGACAACTGTAGTCCCTATTCTGGTAACACCCCCCCACCCAGCGCCCCCACTGACCTGGTCTGACACATTGTACCAGTCGTAATCAAAGGAATGGACGTTCTTGTTCTGAGAGAATGATAAGATGAACAGGTTGTAGCAGGCCCGAGAGGTGTAAAGCAGTATCACGGTGACACCGATGGCGGTCACTTGACACACGGAGGAGCCCTGGAAAAGAGGGAGCAGGTGGGGTGGAGGGAGCAGGAGGGGTGGCCATTCCAGGTGCAGGACAGTAGCCCCTTCCCCAGACCCCACCTGGTGTCGGCCCAGTAAGCCCTTGGGGATCCCAGAGGCTCTGCAGCCTCATCGGGTCTCCTGAGAGAGCCTCCACCCTTGGGCCTCGAACCCCACTCCAAACCTCACCTCATCCACACTCCTTCCTAAAACTAAAAGTCATCTTCATACAGACCCCAGAACTCGGTTTAGAGATGCCTTTAACAAAGGGTTAAAATACAGGCGATTTGCCCAAGCCTTGGATTGTAAGCGCAAGAAAGCCAGATGGATTATTTTGTTAAGCCTCTAACTGCCCCTGCTCAGCTCCCAGAGGATCCTCTCAGGTCAGAGGGACAAGTAAACAATCTCAAGGGACAGTGCTGTGGGCAGTGAGCACTTCCTCAAAACCCAGAGTCTTCGAGGCTGAGAATACAGTCCCCATGTGACCCTGGGCTTGGAATCACCCGGCAGTCAGTAGTTCATGCCCTGTTTTATGAAGCTACCAAATTCCAAAGTCAGTTAAAAGACTCCTAGCTTGAAACAATAAACATGACCCAAAATCTCAAACGGATTTTTGAGTTTTGCTTTTGGAAGTCAGTCATTAACTGAATCCAACATATTATTTTATTTTGCCAGTAGTGCTTTGTTAGCTTGTGTACGTAACACGGGGGTGAGCTCAATGGTATTTTGCTATGATTTAACCCCTCCTGTTAAAAACTGCAGTTCTGTTGCTAAAGGCTTTGAATATCCCCTGTATGGGAGACAACAAAACAGAGAAAGTTGGGGCAAAATCGAGTCTAAAATTCACCAAAATTTATAAACAACAAAAAAACTATTCTGCTTAACTAACTTTAGGGATTTCCAAGAGTCCAGCTAAATCACAGGATGCCCTGATTGAGGCTTTATATTTTTGAACTTAGAGGACCAGACTTTAATTCCTGATACTACTAAAGACACAATATTAAGGGAGACAGAGCTGCCCCCAGTCTTTAGACCAAAGATATATACGGCCAGATGGGCCTCCTGACAAAGTAGGTGACCACAGAGCTGTGTCACAGGCTGAATTCTGGAAGCGGAGGAGCTGGAGAAATCACTTGACCACTCCACAAGTGAGAGAACCAAGGCCCAGAGAGGCGAAGGATCCGGGGATCGGGTCCCCTAGCCCAAGAGCTGGGCAGCTGCTCCCCAGCCCCGCTGCTCATGAGGCTTCTGGGCTCAGGTTCAGAATCTGTCAATGAAGGGAAAATCAGGGGGGCCCAGAGAGGCAAAGGATCCGGGGATCGGGTCCCCTAGCCCAAGAGCCGGGCAGCTGCTCCCCAGCCCCGCTGCTCATGAGGCTTCTGGGCTCAGGTTCAGAATCTGTCAATGAAGGGAAAATCAGGGGATCGGGCCAATCAGAAGCACTTTGGCCCCTTGGCGTTATCTGCCTAGTTGCCATTCTTTATAACTCTGGGGAAAAGGAGGGAGAAATGGAGATTCTAGGTGGCCAGGCACAGAGTGAAGGAAAAGAACGGGCCAGAAGCCCCCATCCCGAATCCTGTCTGGCTCTCTCTCTGGATCAACAGGAGGGGAGTGTTGTCCTGAACTCCAGCTGCGGTGCCTGCTGCTAGGGAGACGCTGCTCGTGGGCACAGCCAGTCCGGGCACGAGCCTGGATCAGCCTCCGCAGCAGCACGACCAGCTGGTGAGGACCACAGATCCCGGCGCCAGATTGCTGGGTGTGAACCTCAGCTTCGCACCTACTAGCTGTGTGACGTGGAGCAAGCTACTTGACTTCTTTGTGCCTCAGTTTCCTTATCCGTAAAGTGGAGATTAAAATACTACCTACTTCCAGAGAGTTGTGAGGATACATTGGTTTATACGCATATACTAGTCAAGTGCTTATAAAAGTGCCTGGGGCCTGGTGCAGTGGCTCACACTCGTCATCTTTGCATTCTGGGAGGCCAAGGCGGGAGGATCACTTGAGGCCAAGAGTTCAAGACCAGCCTGGGGCAACATAGCAAGACCCCATCTCTACAAAAAATTAAAACATTAGCAGGGCGTGGTGGCACATGTGTGGACTCCCAGCTACTCGGGAGGCTGAGGCAGGAGGATCACTTGAGGAACTCCTGAGCCCAGGAGTTCAAGGTTGCCGTGAGCTATGATCACAGCCATTGTGCTCTAGTCTGAGTGACAGAGTGAGACCCTGTCTCCAAAAAATAAAAAATAAAAAAGTGTCTGGAACACAGTCCACACTAGATATGTGTTTGCTATTAATGTTATTAGTACAATCAATGCCACTCGTTCTCTAAAATGTAAGTTAAATCATTGTATCTATAAACCAGAGACTCAACTCTCTGCCAGTGAGGTTGCACAACCAATGCACTTTAAGCCATCAGGAACGGGACTATCTCGCACACAAAGTTCAGCGCACTACATTCCACCGTGTTCCGGCCACCACAGCATGGCTAATCACTGGCAGCAGGTCAGGTGCAAAAGAGCTTTGCCGTGTCCCGTTTGTAAACCAGGAAACTACTGTTCGAACAAGTTTCACGGGAGAGATCTCGACCACACTTCTGCCCCACCTTCGACTCCAAGTAGATGTTGGCCAAGGACATCTTGGAGATTTTGTAGAGACAGATGGAGAGAGAGACGGCGCACAGCACGAAGAGCGTGTCGTTAATGGCCACTCGCACGGAGACGATGACTTTCCTCTCCCAATTTCCCGTCTTCACCAGCACGGCACAGGTTAAATTCACCAACAGGAAAACGAGGCTGATGAAGAGCGAGGCCAGGTAGAGGGGCAACCTAGAAAGTACCAGAGAGAGACGTCAGGTGCCGTTCCCTGCACTTCCCCGTCAATCTAGGAGGGCTCTGCGGCAGGTTCTGGTGAACCGCCAGAGCAGATACACCAAAGGTAAACAAGGTTTAAGAGCCTGGACTTCGGCAGTAGACGTTTCCGGATTTGAATTACGAACTGACCACAAATCGTGCCTCTGGAAGGTCCTTTACCTCTCTGAACCCCACTTTCGCAGTCTGTGGGAGGTTGTAAGGACTGAGAGCTCGCACATGTTGGCTGGCGTGAGCACCCCATGGATGCCGCCTGCTCACAGGGACACGCTGTGCAGCGCGCCGGCCCAGAGTCACAGTCCTGCACTGTTAAAGAGTGCGACTGGGGCAACGTGTGGCCTCTTTGAGCCTTCGTTTCATCACCTGGAAATAAGACTAAACAATGCCTACCTTGCAGGTTGTTGGCGAGATACCGTATTTGCACAGCAAGATAATATATGTGTCTAGTGTATTTTATCCCCAAAAAGTCATTGCTGGAGTCCAGGAGCATTCACCATTGGGTGAGGATGTCACTGTGATTAAAAACCTGCTGCAGCGACTGCCCACAGCTGAGCAGGTAACAAACCGTCCACTTCACCGGCCGCGTTTAACTCACAGTTTCCCAGAGCTACACGCTTCCTAAGCGACCTGTGTAAAGGCCATAGAAAGCTGTCTCAGATTTATTAACACCGAAATGGACAGTTTCTCTTCATGATGGTCCATATTATATTTACTTCAGGTAGACGCCGTTCAGCACACGTGCAAATAAGGACCGGCCTTGTTTAGCTCGAAACCAAACTGGTTTAATTCGAATATGTTGGCAGTTCAAGTCTGGGAGCAGAAAACCATCAAGTAGAAGTTGTTCTGAGGCTAGAACGTGATGATGTCTTCAAAAGCCACTGTGGACTGGGACGCGGGAAACCTGGATTCCGGCCCCAACTTGACGTGCCACTGACGACGGGGGTTAGACGGGAGAGGGGGAGAGAGAAAGATGGGGGGGGGGAGTCAGACAAAGGTCACTGTCCCGCTGCAGCTGCATTTCCTGCCGTGAGATGCCAGTGTGACATAACCCTCTGCTTACTCAAGCTAACTGGGATGGGATTTTATGCCTCGCAATTAATAATTTACTGTCCACTGGCAAAGTCTCTCGTGCAATTTTCAGAGCCCACATCCTACCAAGGGAACTTTCCCTACCTGGCTGCTGCTCACCCTTCAAACAGCACCGCTGCAAAGAAGGCTTTGCACGCACACACACATGCACACCCACGCTTGTCCGGCAACTGCCTTCCTGGTTCCCTGCATGTTCACTTCGCAGACTTAACACAGTTTAGGTGGGCGACGGCGCTTCGGCCCCTCTCTCCACACTGCAGGGCAGGGGGTCCACGAACAGGTTGGAAGAGGGAGGGAAGGAAGGAGGAAGGAGTCAGTCCGAAAAGCGTTGCCTTAGCTATCTGAGCAAGGGCTGCCCTTTTATTTCCTACAACCGCTCTATCACAGCAGCTGCTAGACCTGCCCCTGGCTGGTGGGGACACGACCTAACCTGGAGGAAAGACATTTTTCCAGCCAGGGCGGAAGGTCTGCAGGCTCTGTGCGGAGAACAAGGTAAAGACGACACGGCCCGGGCCCCCAGCAGCGCAGGGTGGCAGGGAAGGTGGCACAGTACCGAACGTGTGCGCCTGGAAGGAGGGACGCGGCGCAAGGACCGGACGCGCAGGAGGGGCCGCCACTCACCACCCACCGCCGCTGCAGTGTGATGTGAGCGGCGCCCTCTAGAGCTGGAGCTGGGCCGCGCGGGCGGTGGCGGGCAGCGCTGTGAGGTCTGGGGGATTCGACATCAGGTGTCATGACCCACACAAAGCTTTTCCAGCAGAAACAAGTTCCTTCTGGGAGAACATTAATGATTTGCCAAGGACAGGCTCTTTTCTGGGACACGGTCACTGGTCAAGTCCCTTCACACCCACCTCCTGCCCTCCCTGCGTGTCGGGCCCTGCTGTTCCCTCTGCACCTCCAACAGCTCCCAGACCAGACTGCGGGGACAGGAGACCAGATTGCGGGGACAGGAGACCAGACTGCGGGGACACCAGACCAGACTGTGGGGACAGGAGACCAGACTGCAGAAACACCAGAACAGACTGCAGGGACACCAGACCAGACTGCGGGGACACAAGACCAGACTACGGAGACACCAGACCAGACTGCGGAGACACCAGACCAGACTGTGAACCCGAGTGCCCGTCAATTCATGAGTGGATAACTAAAATGTGGTATATGCTCACAATGGAATATTATTCAATTCTAAGAAACAACAGTGAGCTAACACCGTTTATGCTATCCTGGATTAAGCTTAAGCCCGTTATCCAAAGTGAAGCGACACAAGATATGGAAAAAGGGCTCCACATCTACTCGCCATCAAATTGGTACTGACTGATTAAAACTATGGAGCTCAAATGGTGGTAGTGTTCACCAGAGTTTCAGGAGGCGGGGCAAGACCCACATCATAGGGATGTGGAGAGCATTGTGGGGGGAAGGGCATACCTCTAGGACACCAGACCAGACCACGGGGACACGAGACCAGACAACGGGGACACCAGACCAGACTGCGGGGACACCAGACCAGACTGCGGGGACACCAGACCAGCCCCCCTGTGTCCCCAGACCCCAAACCCCATGCTCGACGCCCCTGCCCTATCCTTTGATTCTAAGACACTTTCTTTGCTTCACATTTCAGGTCTCTACCGTCAGGATCATCTTGCAACATGGAACGTGGTACACTCACGGCTTGAGTCTGTCTTCTCTCCCTGAAAGCTGCAGCGAAGAAGCCCACAGCCTGCCTGGGCTGATGGGAGGGCAGGATCAGGAAACGACGAAGTCTGTTGGCGACCCTGGGTGAGCCCCCTGACCAGGCCAAGCCCCCGCTTCCTCCTCTCTGGAGCTCGAGCTGTTCTGGGCCTGTCTCTCGGGACCCCCGAGAGACGCCCGCGGAGCACCGAGTGCCGGGCTGTTCGGAAGTTGTTCTGGGTCTCACCTGTTCTCGGCCGTGACCTCACAGTGGTGGGGAACTGGGGGCCGTGTCAAGAGGAGAGACAAAGGCAGGGCCGTCTGGGAGTCACCAAAAATCTGTATTCTGGTTCCTCACATGCTCTGTTTTTATCGTCTTATTGTTATCTGCCATGCTTTTGTGCAGCGCACACGCTGGAAACATCCAGAACTCACCGGCGCAGCCCTCCTGTTTCTGGCCCCTTGCCGGTGTGCACACGCATTCTGCACGGTGACAGCAGCGAGCCTCCGGAGAAGGCACAGTGTGGCCACTTGTCTTTTCCAGCTGCTTCCTCGAGGGTGTTGTTTGAAACACAGGTGACCCTTGAGCAACACGGGTTCGAACTGCGTGGGTCCACTGACAAGAGGATTTTCTCCTGCCTCCGCCACCCTTGAGACAGCAAGGCCACCCCTCCCTCCTCCTCAGCCCGCTCAACGTGAAGATGACGAGGACGGAGACCTTCACAATGACCCACTTCCACTTAACGAACAGGAAATACATTTTCTCTTCCTTATGATTTTCTTAATGACATCTCCTTTTCCCTAGCTTACTTTACTGTAAGAATACAGCATACAAGTCAGAAAACACACAAAGTAAGGAGTGGACTACTGATGTTCCTGGGAAGGCTTCCGGTCAACAGCAGGCTATTGGTAAAATTCTAGGGGAGTCAAAAGCTATATGCGGATTCTGACTGTGCAGTGAGGTTGGTGCCCCAACCCCCGTGTTGCTTGAGGGACAACTGTATCATTAAATTGTGGATGTAAACTCTTACTCTTCTTTCTTCATTATGAAAGCGACGCAAGGCTGCTAGCGGACAGTGGGAAGTATCAAAAGGAGAAAGGCAAGGAACCCGCCACAACGCCCCGCCCAGCGTGGCACTGCTGCAGCTAGTGGGGCACGGCTCCCTGCCTCCTTTTTCCCTCTTGGCTTCTTCTGCACCATGGTCATCAGCCTCCACTCCACCCTCTTCCTTCCCTCACCCTTCCCTCACCCGCCGAGCGTGACACAGAGGGTATGAGAGGCAGGCAGAGCTGCAACATCATGAGAGCCTCTGGGCCACTCTGAACTGCAGTCTCCTCATCTCTCCAGTGGAGATGTGACTCCGTTCTTGCCTCAAAGAGCTCTTATGAGAACTCAAGGGGACCCATACCTTTCTTTTCTGCTTTCTTTTCTCCCCTATCCTCAACCTTCAGTGCCTCCATGTTTCACCCTAGCCTCTCCTTTCTTCAACAACTTCTAGAAAAAGCCTTCACCTCCCTCCCATCGCCACACACAGTCCTCATGAATGGGCTCCACTCATACCCCTGCTGACCCTGCGTCCTCCCAGGGCCCACCGCCTCCTCACGAGCCTCAAAGGCCTCTCTTGGCCTCCATCCTTCCCAATCTTCCTGGGGCCCACCACCTTGTCCCTGGACAGCACCGGCTCCTCTTCCTCCTCCTTTTGCTCCGAAGGAAGGACATCCTGGGCTCTGTCCTCTACACTCTCTTCCTGGGGAAATAGGCTCGCTCCTCCAGCTTCTCTCACAACTTTTGTACAGCCAAGTTCAGAAATCTCGTGTCTAGAGCCACTGCCTCCGCCCCGAGCCCCAGACTCAGGCCCCTAACAGTCCAGTGCTCGGAGGCCTCAACACTCAGCCAGCTCGCCCCAAAGTCAATTCCCAATGTCCCTCCTCTAACACGTCTCTAAGTGCTCCTATTTCTGTTAAAGGCACCATAACTTTTCACAGACTCCTAAAAGCCATCTTTGAGTCCACCCCCAACCCTGCTGTCAAAGCCAATAGATTCTTCATTCCCATCCTCCTGTCTGGGCCTCTTACGGCAGCCTCGCCACACCGCCCCGCACCTTTGGCCAGGACTAACATACAGTTTTCCTCATTCACCTCCACCCTGAACCCTGGCCTTGCACCCTCCAATCCACAGGCAGATCCGTCTGTAGACACCCTACGCACTAATTAAGCTGGTCTACTCCAGTTCCCAGACCCATCCATGCGTCCCCACCTCCCTGTCTCACACAAGCGGATTTTTCTGCCTGAAACCTTCCTGCCCCTTGATTTCTTTCAAATCCTATTCTCTGAGCCTTTAGGAGGCTTTGCTTAGCCTGCCAAACAAAAGTCTGTTATTATCTTAAAGAAGCAGGCTATGTTGGGAGATCTGAGACAATATGGAAAAAAATATGTATGATGTAACATTAAGTTAAAAAGATGCAAAATTGTACATAAACCTCAACTTTGTCTTAGGAAATGTATATAAAACCTACAATCAAATACATCTTTGAATCTCCTTAGAGCTGAAGGGGGTTTACCATTGCGAGGAGGAGTTCAGTAGGTTTATTTTATTTTTTTTCCACATATCTATATAGTCACAAAATTTCATGTTCCGTTTTATAATTTTTTTCCCAAATAAGCTTGTATCCCTTTCATAATATGAAATTACCTTGCAAGTCTGTTTCCCCACAGACCTTCAGCTGTGGTAGAAGGGGAGAGATCTGGAGGTGTGGAGAGTGAGTTCTAAAGAGGGGGCCAGAGTAGACGGTACCCAAAAAGTATGTTGCCATAGGAACAGAGTTTTGTACACTGCCCCAAACTACCTCTGTTCAACCCAAACCATAGGGTCAGAACAAATAGCTCATCCTGGCATGATGACAGGAAAGACCAAACGAAAAGAAAATCACATGACCCAGCGTCTGGGAAGAACACTTTGCTTGTGGGACTGGAGGGTCAGCGCCCTGGCAGTAAGTGCAGAGATGAGGCCAGTCTTCAAGGCAGCCCCGCAGAGACGGGAGGCGGGTCGTGCGTGCTGCCCGCACCCTCAGTACTTTAGTGCCTCCTATTGTGAAGGGTGTTTAAATTTCTCTTCCAATATCATAGATTTCTTAAAGAAAGGGAATAGCAAAGCCCAGCTTCCTATGTATTTTTTGTTTATTAAAAAAATAAAAATCAAAAATGGAGAGCAAACAGTTGAAGATGTTTAAAATCAAAGTCCTCTCGAGCACTCCCATGCCCAGCATTCACATTTCCTAAACCAAAGAGATGAAAATACATAGACTGCAGGAAGAGGAAAAAAATGAGTCAAACTGGTACCCACTCCAGCAAAACTGCAAGCTAGCTGATGTGTGAGGGGAAGGGGGACTTTAAGTGAAAGAAATAAAGTGATTCTTGGCTGGATTGCATATAAATTATATCCAAAAACAATGAATTGCTATAGGAATAGCTTGGGGTGGGAAGTTTCAACTAGTTCTAGACTAATGGCTTGTGTTTCATTTCAAATGAGTCATGATTAAATTGGGGAAGCCAGTCTATTTAGAAGCCAACATTACCAAAACATCTCAAGGGATAAATGGTGGCCTGAAACATCTCTAAGTGGCATTTGGTTTAAGAGAAATGGGTAGTTAAATAGACAAGACTAACATGTGCCTAAACATGAATAAATTCCTAGGATTTTTTTTTTTTTTTTTTTTTTTGAGACAGAGTCTCACTCTGTTGCCCGGGCTAGAGTGCCGTGGCGTCAGCCTCGCACACAGCAACCTCAAACTCCTGGGCTCAAGCAATCCTCCTGCCTCAGCCTCCCGAGTAGCTGGGACTACAGGCATGCGCCACCATGCCCGGCTCATTTTTTCTATATATTTTTAGTTGGCCAATTAATTGCTTTCTATTTATAGTAGAGACGGGGTCTCACTCTTGCTCAGGCTGGTTTCGAACTCCTGAGCTTGAGCGATCCGCCCGCCTCGGCCTCCCAGAGAGCTAGGATTACAGGCGTGAGCCACCGCGCCCGGCCTAGGATTTCTTTATACTCGGCAATGAAATTATCAGGTCTGAGTTAACAGGTTTCTCCCTTTGAAACCTCTACCCTCCTGCTTCAAGGAACTTTCTACCTTCTCTGGCCCAAACATCTCACTTTCTTTTTTCTTCCCAGCCTCCAGTACTATGAGAAACATCTCACTTTTAACATCTGGATTCAACTATAGTTCTCGCCATCTTCTGTCTTCATCTCTGCAAATCTCTCGCAATAAAAACAGCCATACCTATCAGCACAGCCTGTCTCCGGGGTGTACTTTGCTTCAAAGTAACCTGGATTCAACCTTCAACCTTCCAACACCTGAATTCAAGATCAAGCAAGGACTGTCTCCATGCATACATCTTCTCACCTGGAGACCGCACCCAGTGCTCAGGGGTTGGAAACTTTTTAAACAATTTCCTTCTGACCAGTGCTTTCACATTCCACCTCTGGAAGACACCTAATTACCTCAGCCTCAACCAACCATTTTCAAGATAAAATCAGTTCCAAGATCCAATCAGCATGTTCTTCTCCCACCCCACCTCATACTTTGACCTATGTTCTGATTGAGGGGACAGAAAGCAAAGATTATGGATGCAGAGGAAAGGCTAGCTAGTTTGTTACCTGAGAAGACAGGGAATTGTCTACTTGGATTTACTACAGGTTGAGCGTCCCAAATCTGGAAAATCCAAAATCTGAAACTTTTTGAGCACCAACATGATTCTACAACTAGAAAATTCCACACCTGACCCCTTATGTGATAGGCCACAGTCAAAACTTTGTTTCATGCACAAAATTATTAATATTGTATATAATCACCTTCAGGCCATGTGTATAAGGTATATGTGAAACAAATGAATTTCATGTTTAAACTTGGGTCCCATCCCCAAAATATCTCATTGTGTATATGTAAATATTCCAAAATCAGAAAAAAATTCCAAAATCTGAAACACTTCTTCTGATTTCAAGCATTTTTTTTTTTGAGACAGAGTCTCACTCTGTCTCTCGGGCTAGAGTGCCATGGTGTCAGCCTAGCTCACAGCAACCTCAAACTCCTG
>VBSM01002153.1:40839532-40851920 GCA_008086735.1 Cheirogaleus medius | reverse complement strand
GCGATCCTCCCGCCTCGGCCTCCTAGAGTACTAGGATTACAGGCGTGAGCCACCATGCCCAGGCCCAAATCAACCATTTTTAAGGTGTTAGAATTAAACACTTCAACACATAGTATTGTGTTGAAGTATCATTCATCCCTAAACATATCTCCATTAATTTATTATTTGCTTATTTCTTGAGACAAGGTCTCACTCTGTCACTCAGACTGGAGTGCCATGTCATGATCACAGCTCACTGTAGCTTCAAACTCCTGGGCTCAAGTGATCCTCTTCCCTCAGCCTCCTAAGTAACTAGTACCTCAGGTGCATGCTGCCCCATCCAGCCAATTTTTAAAACTTTTTTTTGCAGAGATGGGGTCTCGCTATGTTGCCCAGGCTGGTCTTGAACTCTTGGCCTCAAGTGATCCTCCTGCCTCGGCCTCCCAAAGTGCTGGGATTACAGGAGTGAGCAACTGTGCCCGGCCCTCTCCATTAATTTATAATACCATTCTCTCTGGCTGATGGATGATTAAAGGAAGCTCAGAGAGGTTAGGGGCCTTCCCTGAAGACACACAGCTAACTGAGGTCAGAGCTGGCCCTGAACACCCTGAGTCTAGCTCTGAGCCACTGGGCAACATTGCCCAAGGAGCCAGGTGATGACACCCACCTACACCAACCCAGGATGAGATCACACCTGAGTCCATGGGCCACGTGGCCACAGTAGGGGCCCCTGGAGCTGGTGACATTACAAGTTGCAACCCCCTGCTGCCCTGTCTGGACCGCTGTCCTTTAACACACAGCCAGACACTGGACTCTGGTCAGCCCAGCAAGGGCAGAGAGCCCCGGGGCCAGCAGGCAATGGGTTCTGTTCCGCTTCAGTAGGGGCTGCTTTGAGCGACTTCCTGGCAATGGCATTTTAACCATGAGCTGCCGTAGAGGTTGGGTCTTGGTCTGGATCCCTCTTGACCCCGCACCAGCAAGTTGTAAAACAGTCGCTGCTGGACTGTGATCGGCATTTCTGTGAGCGCAACAGGGCTCCTGGGAGCTGAGGGACGGACAAGCCACCACGGCTGGGAGAGCGCAGACCTCGCCGGTGTATTAGATGCACAGGTGCGCTGCGCACCAAGGCATGGTTACGACACAGGCCCGGGCCTCAAGGCGCCCAAGACAGGCAGACAGACACACACGCCCTGGTGACATGTGCTCCAATATCCATGGCAGGGAAGCCTGAGGGAGGGAGCCTGAGGCTCTTGGTGGGGGACCAGAGCAGCTGTCACCACCACCGGGAGACGTGGTTTGGCTGGTGTGGGTGGACACCGCACGGCCAAGGCGGTCACTCTGCCTGTGGGCTTGTCCAGGGGCTCAGAGGTGAGAGAGGCCACCCAGGGCCCTGGAGCTTTCCTGAACACCTATTGTGACCAGAGCGGGAGGCGGGCCAGGGCCCAGTCGGGAGCCACTGAGCAGGAGCGGTTGGCAGTCAGGATCTGATTCCGCAGGGACTGTACTATTAGTCAGGACCCTCTGCGCTGCAAACATCATAAACAACATCTAATCATCTCCAGCACAAAAGGAAGCGGGGTTAGCCAAGGAATCAAAGCCCAGGCTGGCTTGAGAGGCGCCAGCACCAAGGCGGGACCCCAGGCACGTGTCAGCTCTGTCCCCCCTCCTGGAGGGCCGGCTTCTCCCTCTGGCAGAGACAGCTCTGCGTGCACCGACAAGGAGTGGCGGGGAAGGCGGCTTCCAGCCCCGGGCAGAGCTGCAGAACTCTTGGGGACAGGGCTGAGCAGCCCACCCTGGGGTGCATTCCCCTGTGTCCCCCTTCTGGATGGAAACTCCTTGATAGGTGAGTGGCTCAGCCTTGTGCCCTAAACCAACATAGAAAACGTCTCTAGTGTAATATGTTTGGGAAGTTTGGGGTGCGTGAGCAAGGTGCGTGAGTCAGCTCAGGCTGCCGTAACAAAGTACCGCAACTGCAAGTACAAGGTCAAGGTGTTGGCAAGGTTGGCCTTTCTTCTTGGCTTGCAGATGGTATCTTCTCCCTGTGTCCTCATGTGGTCTTCCCTCTGTGTGTGCCCGTGTCCTGATCTCCTCTTCCTATAAGGACGCTAGTCAGATTGGATCAGGACACACCCTAACAGCTTCATTTTACCTTAATCACCTCTTTAATAAGAGCCTCTCTTCAAACACGGTCGCAGTCTGAGGTCCTGGAGGTTAGGGCTTCAGTATGTGAATTCAGGGGGAAATGTTCAGCCCATGACACGGGATTTAGCAGGTTGTTTGAGGTAAGCTGTGGACAGGAGGTGACACTGCACGTGACAATAATTTCTACTGCTCACTACTGGCCTCTGTCTTTGTGCCAGGTTCTGTTCCATGGGTTTTTCATGAAGTTATGAAGTAACTCATGTTAACCTTGTAACAACCAATAAACTGAGATTTCCCAATAAAAGCAAAATAAAACAAGGGCCCAGGTGTAGGGGTTGGTCTTGGACTCTAGTAGGAAAGATGTAGGCAGATGATGGTGATGATGATTATTTTAGAGACAGGGTCTCACTCTGCCACCCAGGCTGGAGTGTAGTGGTGTGATCACAGCTCACAGCAAGAGAAGATTGCCACTGTATACGTTTTTGTACACTGTATACGTTTTGTTTTCATATTTTCTCAGCTGTGTATCTACATGGCCTATTCACAAAAATTAAGTTAAAAAAAAGAGAGTCAGATCTGAGACGCTCCCTCCTGGGACCTATGTCTAGTTATGCTTGTATCGGGCTTTAACTTTAATAACACAGTGAGGCTGAAATGATCTCACTTTCTTCATGCCAGGGCCTGTGAGGACAGCTGGGAGTGGAACCACCATCCTCACTTTGCAAGTGAAGAACTACGGCCACGAGACAGCGTGTAGACACAGCCCTGCCACGAGGGGGGACAGAGCCTGACCCGGGGCCGTGGTCTCTGACTCCTCATCTGGACCCCCGTCCAGATGGGGCCTTTGAGCATGGGCCTTTGAGCCTGATGATAACAGAAGTTTCTGTCATCAGTCACTAGGTAAGTACATTTTGAGTCAAAATGCCCACGGTCTCTGCCTTCTTGGGGTTCATGTGCCCGTGGGGAAGATAAGGTAGATATTCAAATGAGCCTGTACTTACAGGTGGTGGTAAGTTCCATAAAGCAGACTAAAGAGATGCCACGAGAGGGAATAATCAGGGAAAACACTGGAGATTGGGTGATCAGAGAAGCTTCTGGTACGGCAACATTTCAGTTGTGATCCAAAGAGCTGCAAGAGGGACATTAAGGCACGGACACCATTGTAGGAGAGAAGAATCATTCCTTGAGCCCGAAGTCTGTGGTCTACGAATCAAATGTCATTTGTGGGTTCCCTGTTGGCCCACCGACGCTCAAACATGTCGTATGTGCCCAGCTGGGTCCCAGGCAATTTGGGATGAAAACAAAGAAGGAAGCGTGCTCCTGGACCCCAGGAAACTTGCCTCCTAGTTGAAGAAGTGAAAGTCACCCAGAAACAATCACAGAGTGCGTTAGGGAGTCTCGGGATAGGGAGGAAATAAGGAGGGTGGAACTGGGTGTGATCTGTTTAATACACGGCAGCATGGAGAAGCCCAGTGGGGCGGCGAGTCAGGTGGGTGGATCTGGGTGTGGAGAGAGGCAGGCTGTGGTCCTGGGGTCCACGTGGCTTCGAATCCCAGCTCCCCCGTGTGCCAGTTGGGTGACACTGGGCAGGGTATTTTTTCTCTCTGACCCTCCGTTTCCTCATCTGGAAATTAAATCTTATATTGTCTACCCCTCTGTGGCTGCAAGTATTAAATGAAGTGAGATACAGGTAGGACTTTGGAGAATGGAACGCCTGTGGCCCACAGCCATCTAGGATGGAGGGGGGGTGGCTTATCTCCCAGGGACAGAGCTGAGTGAATTCCCAGTGTCGGCTGCTGCCACCAGCTCAGCCTCCCAGTTAATAACATCTTCGGGGCTACAGACAGCAATCCACATCCCTGCCCCCTAATTAACAGTCCTAGCTAAACGCTAAGTGGGTTTGGTGGAAACCACACACAGCCGCTAAGGAAACCATCTGGGTTTGTAGAAGGAAATCAGTCCCCCTCTCTGTCCCCCTTCCCCTTCCTTCTTGGCAGTGACCTAGGGCCAGACCTCATTGGGTACAGCCAGCTTCCGAAGAACTCTGAGCAGAATCTCTCTCTCACGGATTAATCAACTCTAAGACAGTTTACTTCAACTCATACCTGTGAAAATAGCTAAAACTAAGAGTGAAACTAAAGTTATTTCCTGCAGAGAAGCACCTCGAATAACTTGGAAATTTATATAAGCAACAATAATCTAGAAGCAGGTCATTGTCAAGGGCGAGGGGAGGGGAGAAGTCTGTGATTACTAGCACCATGAGGGAATTTAGCCATTTCTTTGATATCTTGGAAAATGTGGATCCATTTAACCTGAAAAGTATTGAACAATCTTTGAACACAGATGTTCCCTCTTGCTACATTTTAGAGTTGAAAGAGATGGAAGCTATCCCTTCGTTTTACACACGAAGAAGGTTCCTGGGCATTCTGAGATCACACAGCCCAGCGGCAGAGCTAGAAGAAAACAGGGCTCAAGTATCCTGATGCAGACAAGATGTCCTTCAGCAACACCACCCTGTCTCTCCGTCTTGTGTGAGCTCATATGAACCGGCAAGCTCTTGTAGACTGTGATCCGGATAAAATGCCTTCTGGCGACAAGTCTTTCTACCCCAGTCCAGGATCACAGCACTTTGTTTCCTGTATTTTCCTAGGACCACACAGAGACTGCATCCATTTCCTCCCAGACTTTGTCGTCCCTCAGGAGAAAGGAGGCTGATACAGTGGAAAGGGCCAGAGGTTGATCTCCTTTCTAGAGCTGCTCACATTTATTTGTCTATTGTCCAACTATAAGGTATACTAAGCACTGAGATACAAAGAGGGCAAGAAAGATCTGATCCTCTGTAGCTTGTCCTGTTGTGGGAGACAGACAGGCACAAGTGACTGTACTGTAAGTTTTAGAACAGAGCATAGGTGCAGAGACAGGGGGCATGAGGCAGCCTGGTTTTCTAACACTGGCATGTCAGATGGTTCTATATTGCAGACTGTAAAGAGGTGAGGGTGAGGATACTGTTAGAGGTCACCAGGGGCCAGATTACCAGGAGCATTCTATATCTAACTAAGGAGGTTAGATTTTATCCTGTCAGCTCAGGCCACACGTGTAGACTTGGGGGCAGGATCAGATCTCCCTGTTAGAAAGATCACATGGGTCTAATCGGCAAGGCCAGAGGCAGGGAAACCAGCCAGGTGGTTCTTGCAACAGTCAGGGAAGGGGGATGAGTTCCTGAGCCAGGAGGAGGAAGAGCCTGAAGAAAAGACCCAGGAGGTAGGAGGAAATGCAGGAGAGAAGGCGTTATGGAAAGCTCAGGAGGAGACAGTGCTATTTTGCACTCTCGGAAAAGAATATGGAAGCCTGTGTCAATTCATTCACTAAGTGTGTGTGTATGTTTTAAGGCTTGTGATTGACACTCTTCTAGGGTGCAACAGGAGCCACCTGTACCCATAGGTGGCCCGAGCAGGATAACTATGTGTCACAGAAGAGGCTTCATCAAAAAGAGGAGTCAAAATCACTTGGGAGGAGGAGGTGGGGGTGGAGGACGGGAGGTTGCTTGGGGGTGCAACCCGTGTTGCCGCAGCGGTGGGTGCGCTGAAGGCCCTGACTCCACCACGGTGCAATATATCGATGTAGCAAAATTGCACTTGCTCCCCATGAATATATACAGATAAAAAATAAATGGGAAAACTCACTTGCTCTGATGCTGGCTCTGCCTCTCTGGATTCTCCCTGTGTGCAGCTCAATGCTCCATGTCTGGGAAGGTGGCTTTGGTGCCACCTTTAGTGCTTTGGCTTCTATCCCAATCATGGGCGCCAGGTCCATTCGCTCATGTGCAAACTAAGTCAAGTCACGTGCAGTCAAATATCCGTGCTGTTGAGGCAGAAAGGGCTGCAGATTTCCCAAGATGTTTTCAACAAGAAACAGTCACCCCTGTGAGTTGGGAAAACATCCACTTGGCAGATGGAAACGCTGAGGCCAGCTGGCCGAGGCCTTTGTATTAAATCATGCTGTACGCGAGCATGGAAAGCTCTGACTTCAGGCCACATCAAATACAGAAAAATCAATTTTCTGATTCTGGAAATGATGGCTTGGAGGAATTATGATTCATCCTTGGAAACTTCTGAGAAATTAGCTGGTAGAGACCAGAGACAGATGTGAGAAGAATATAATTAAAGAGAGGCCACTGATTTGGATAAAATGCTTATTTACCTCAGCCATCTTTCAAAGAGAAAAGAAAAAGAAACCAAGTAGTCAGTTGAGCATTAAAATTTTTTTTCAAAGAGAAAAGGATAAAAAACAACAACACCCAAGCAGTCAGTTGAACATTAAAAAAAAAAAAGAAAGAAAGAAAAAAGGCAAAAAAAAAAAAATGACCATACTAGAGTAAGCAGATACATCAAAAAGTCAGAAAGATAATTAAAGATGAGAATCTAATTACAGAGCATATAAGTTTAGACTAATAATCAAAAGCTCTGCAAACACATTTGGAAAGCGAAAGATAATGCCAAACTTAGAGAAAGAGCCCCAACTTGTTTAATTACTTCATCGCCACTTCCCTGGGCCTTGGTTTTCTCATTTTATGACACCCGATGATCTCTAAGGCCCCTTTCAAATCCAAAGTTGTGATTCTATAAACTAAATAGCTGAATGAAGATCTTTTATTTCTTTGTTTTTACTTCCCAAATTTCATTAGTAATTTTTGCAGAAAAAGTAAAAGTAACCTAGGAGCAAGAAAGAATGATTAAAATCCTCAATCTTACTGCCTAAAGATAAACACTATGAATATTTTAATGTTCTTGCAGATTCATATATACATAAATAATACTGTGCAAATGCTGTTATCTTTTTTTCAGTCAACAAAGTATTGCCAGGATGTTTTCTTGTCTTAGTTTCGTTTCCACACTCTGATGGCTGCCCTATAGTGTTGTCTAAATGAAAGCATAGGTGTGATATTAGTTGCAGGGTGTGTGATAGTGCAAATTCGAGTGTGTCCAGATTGGAAGAGATAAAGGAAGTTGAGAAAAACAATATCTTTCCTTGTATGATGGCTTCTGCTTTACAAAGGACCTATTGCCTAAAAGCTTATATTCTATTATACCCAACTAGCACAGTGTATAGCATACAGGATAATCAATAAACATTATTAAATAAAAGGAAAAATAAACAAATATGGATTATTTTATGTATTCCTTATAAAATTTGCATTAGGTAGGTCTCCTTATCACAATTTTATGGATTTTACAGGCTGCCTCTGTTACCTTGGTAAAATCCATTATAATTTAAGTAGCATTTGCACAACCGATCTCATTTGAGCCTCTCAACCATTCTAGAACTAAGTAGAGTGGATAGCATTAGTCCCATTAAAGAGAGGCGGAAACTGAGGCTGAAATAGGGTCAGATAGTCAATCAGTGGAAGAGCTTGACCTTGAACCCAAACCCATGACACTTACTGCTTCCCAACTGTGACAATGTCCTACCCCACCTTCCTTTAAGCAGTTTGCATGATGGTGGGACAGAATCACCAAGGTGCTGGCAAATGCTTGGCATTCAGCTCTGGGCTTGGGGGAGAGCCCTGGTTTGTAGAGTTTGCTGATTTATTTTAGTGTGATTATTCCCACTATGGCCAATCTGACACCACCAACGTGATGTCACTGAATGCAGAAATGTGCACAATCGTCATAGGTGTCAACTGGCTCCAAGATACCCCTGGGTGGAATAAACTTTCTTTCCATCTAATCATTAATTCCTGGAGGCCAGAGACCATATCTCTGTTCAGTTTTCATAATGCCATGCACGTAGATGGCAATACATGGGTGTCCAGACTTGACATAAACCTTTAATCTGGGTTTGCCGTTTAGGTTTCTCTTTCTCTTTGGTTTCCTCACCGGTCAGCCTTCTTCTCCTGGACTTAGGGGCGGGGGTCTTTGGAGACAATCTAGCCACCTTGACCATTGCAGTTTCCTTCCTCTCCGTCTGTGTCCTGGTCACAGCCTGGGCCCAATGAGAGAAGAGAGGCCTTGGGGACCTTAGGATCTCATGCTTTCTAGTCTTTTAAGACCAACTTTAGAGCCTTCCTCCTGTCCCAGGGCTCTGGCACCTTACTGCTTCCCCACACGCCTCGGCAGTTGCTTCCAGGGGGTCAGCGGGAGGGATGGAGGTGGCAGATGGGAGCTGGGCCTGACCTTCAGGTCTGTGGGGCCATTTCTTCAAAACCCAACTGGCACAAAACCCATAAACTGTTTGGAAACAGGGAAATCTGGCTGCTGGTTCTACTGACCAGGGCTACCAACCCCGGAACTATCTTTTTTCTCCTAAACATCTTATCCGATTTCCTGCGGTAGATCTTAACTAGTGTTGGTCTATGCTGACAAAGAAACTGCATTTTCTTGAGGGCGGCGTGTGCTGACCTTGAAACAGGGCAGAGCCGGAAAGAAAGTGGAGAAAAGACAGGCTTTGGCCCCATCTGCTGGAAACTTCTGTTTTTGCATGCGGTGGATGAATTCGATAAAACTGACAGAAATTTTATATTCTGTTCTTTGATACATGGTCGATTTTGAAAATCTCTTATAAGAAGAAATATTGCAAACATAAATTTAATGAATCATAAGTTGAATATTAACTTCTCCTCTATTAAAACATGTATTGCATCTGCTTTCAGGCAAAAATGGTTGCATTTTCATTCTACTTACTTTCCCTCTCCAACCTCCCCTTCCTTACAAATACTGTACTAATGTCCAATAAAATAGCCACAAACTAGAGAAGGGATGACAGGCAAACCAAAAGCTGTGAGAGTCCCCTGGCCTGAAAATCATGCCCTTCCAGCAACTTCTAAAATCAAGTGACTGCAAGAAAAATGGAAACAAGAAAAGTTGTGCCAGCTTCACTCACCAACAAGCCCTTGCTTAGCCGCAGTTTTGCAGGACAGCGTCTCCCAATTGCCGTCTGGGGCCAAGCCTAGGACCGCCGGTGACCTGCCCGGGTCGGGGCGGAGCCTTCGCCAGGCAAGTTCATCTGCCGAGCCTGATCTGCAAAGGCCAAGCCCCACGGCGCCGTCTCCACACCAAGGAGCAAAGACGACCATGGGTTCTCTTCTTCCTCTTTTGAGTTTTAGTTCATTGAGATTCATTTTCAGGGACTTATTTGTAGGACACTGAAAAATAATTTTTTTCTCACACCAAAAACACTAGACCTGTTTTTACAGTGCTATTTGCTGTCACGTGGTGCTTTTCCAAAGCTGTCACCCCTATGTCTCACACCACCCTGCTGCTCTTAGTGCCATAGGTGAGAAACTGAGGCCCAGAGAAGGCTGCCTGTCCAGTCACCATGGACCGGCCCCTCCAGCTCCCAGGCTGGGTTCTCAGTGGCTCTGAGTTCCCTGTAGGTGCCGATGGGCCACAGGACCACAGCCTTCGAGGAACTGCTGTCCCCACCCAACCCAGGCCACCTGGGCAGGTGTTCAGTGGGGCTGAAGGATAATTGTAGAGAAGAGAAAACACTCCAAGGACACACTGACAAACACCTAGAGCTGAGTGTTCAGTTGATTAGTGAAGTCACCAAGTATTTGTTGAGCATCTACTATGTGCCGGTAGCTGTGGGAAGATAAAGCCGGACCGGATCCTGTGTTGTCCTCAGGGGGATTCCAGTTAGAAGGGGCAGGTAAGGCAGGTATCAATCAGCACAGTACAAAGCAGGAAATGGTCACTGTGGCAAGACACACTGTGCTAGGGGACCACACAAAGGAGCTTCCCTTCTGCTGGTGGGGGAGAGACGGGGCAGTGCCCGGGTGGCCTTTGACTCTGAATAGGAGATGGGGGTGAAGAGTGGTTGGAGATCAGACAACAGTCATGTGTGAGTCACACTTTCTCACACCCCCCACACGTAACACGCACATACACTCACACTCATACACTCACACACACTCACACATGCACACACTCACGTGACACCAACACATGCACACACTCACTCACACCCACATAACACACACTCATATTCACATATGTACACACACACAGTCACATAACACACTTTCTCACACATGCTCACACACATGCACACACCCACAAACTCACAATTACACACTCGCACAGGCACACACACCTACTCACACTCACTTAACACATACACATACACACATACACTCATACTCACTCCCACACAACACACGCTCACACGCAGACACACACACACAACACACGCTCACACGCAGACACACACACACAACACACGCTCACACACAGACACACACACTCCCACAACACGCGCTCACACGCACATTAGCAGAGGCCACTCCCAGGCCCCCTCCAGCCTTGGGCTTCCCAGGGCGGCCTCCGGGCAGAGGCTCCACCTGAAATCCTGACGGCTTATCTGCAAGATCTGCTGAGGAGCAAGTCACACGGGGACTGATGACACTGAAATTCACGAAGTCTTTTTCTGAAACTGCGATGGACAAATGAGCATCTCTTCCCTCTTCTCCGTATTCTACATGTGGCTTTAGCTTTGCTGGGGCCAGGGCTGTGGGAAGCCGGCTTTGCCAAGTTTCTAGAACCAAAGGTGTTGGTGGTGAATTACAGGCCTGGGAGCTACTTCTACATTTCCTGGGGTCTCCCAACCCTCCCAGAGATGGGACAGTGATCACCAAAATTGTTCCAGTGGCGGAGTTTGTACATCTGGATGCAGGAACTCTCCAGCTAGCTCAGCCCTGAGGACACCCTGCATCCGACCCCGGGCCAGCCGTCCTCAGGCACCTCTCTCCCTGCCCCCTCACAGACTCAGCAGGGCTTTCCTATAAATATCAGTGATCCATTAATGCCTCTGGGGTTTGTAGAACATCAGAACCAAGCAAGTAATTTCAGGGGTTCAGAAGTGAATCCCAGGTCCCAGTTTGATCCTAAAGGCTTCGCTGAAATTAATAATATGTTCTGTCTGTAGGAGCAAGCAAAGTCCAACACTTTCATGGCCTGGAAAGTTCCATCCATTGGCATCATGATCACTCAATGATTTAATCTGGGCCTAGAGCCAGATTTATTTATCTAGAGCCTAGATAAATAGATCATAGGGTTCCCATTGCTGCCAGGGGAGTGCTGGTTCCAAAGTGTGTTTTGGGGGTTTCTTTGGACTTCTCTGTGGATGTTAGTTGGGGAGCAGGGGGTCAGGCTCTGAATGGAGATTTTATCCTCATTCCTCACTTCTCTTATTTCTAATCCATACATTAGATCACAAGTAGAAGTCAGGTTCATTCACTCATTTGACAAACATTTATTAAATACTGGCCCTGAGCCATGCCTTATATTAAGCATTGGAAACACATATATGATTAGAACCTGGCCCCTGCCCTCTGGGACAAACTATGTAATAATAAAAGTGTATTAAACATGAGCTCAGAGATCCTCAGTCCCTGTCTTACTAATTTTCCACCCCTTGTGCTTAGCAGTGTCTGAGATTTACGTGAAGGAGTTTACTAAGAGATTGTTGCTTGAAGAAATGGCCAGTGATTAAGAATCTACTTGTAATAACGACAAGGCACCCACTTTAGAAGAGAAATGGCAACAGTATGTCATCAGCAAGGGCTACGGCAACGTGCAAATGAAGGAAATATTGCCACTGCTTATTAAAGAAATAAAATACAAATAACATAGGCACCAGGGAGAGAGCATTTCAGTCTGCCAAGGAGAACTGGGATGTTTTCATTGGAAGTTAACCATTTGAGCTCAGTTTTAAGGGACAAATAGAATTTCTGGATGGATAAAGTAGAAAGGCCAGTCCCGAGGAGGGAACAACGTGGGCAAAGGCTCTAAGAAGTGACAGATCACAACCCATCATGTTGTAGGTGGAAATACAGGATGGATGTGGACAAATAGGGAGATGGTGCCGAAAATCTGGGCAAAGAAATTTGTTTTCCTTTGGCCATGGTTAGAGGTTCAGACTTCCTCCCACAGACAATGCCAGACCTTCGATAGGTTTTTGAACTCACTGTGTTAGTGATATGGAAAGACCTGGAGGAGGTGCAGGCTGCTGCAAGAGACATTAACACGGGGTGGCATGGGTCTATGGGAGACACGATGCATGTACGTACAAAACAGATTGGCCATGGCCAGGCATGGTGGCTCATGCACTTTGGGAGGCTGAAGTGGGAGGATCACGTGAAGCCAGGAATTTACAACCAGGCTGGGCAACATAGTGAGACCCCATCTCTACAAAACATGGAAAAATTAGCCAGGTGTGGTGGTGCGCACCTGTAATCCCAGCCACTCAGGAGGCTGAGGCAGGAGGATTG
>VBSM01002153.1:40825296-40839456 GCA_008086735.1 Cheirogaleus medius | reverse complement strand
AAAAAAAAAAAAAAGGGTCGGCCTGGAAGGTGTACCAAAGTGAAAGATGTTTAGGACATATGGCTGAGGTGGGGCAGAGTGGTGTCAAGGGCTCAAGCTCTAGAATCAAACAGATTCAAGTCTCAGTCCCGATATCTATTTATTATCTCCAAGACCTTGAGCAAGCTCTCTGGGTCTCACTTTCGTTATCTACAGAGGCTGCTAATTATAATACCTACATCATATAGTTGGTATAGCAAATGAAAATGCTAGGGATTAGCATGCTGTCTGGCACACTGGATGCACTCAGTAAATGCTAGCCATGAGATTACTATCGATCAGGCACGAGGGGGAGAGGGAAGTCAGAGAAGGCTCAGGCTTTTAGACAGAGCTAGAAGGGGAGAGATGGTATCCGGGGCCTGGATGGGGAATCCAGGTGCAAGAACGCATCTGGGGAGACCCACGAGTTCCAGGTGTGGAAATGCCGAATTTAAGAGGCCTAGGGGTCATCGATGGAAGGGACTGTCAGGCGTTCAGAAGAGGGATCGGGGCTGGAGTTGGAGATGGGAGGAATTCACAGCACGTGAGAGGAAAATGGAGCCGGCAGAGGACATGAAGTCAACTGGACAGAGAGCTTAGAGTAGGAAGAGGAGAGAACCCAGAGGCCACTGGCATGCAGCGGTGGCAGGAAGAAGGAAGCCCCACAGGACAGGACGCTGCAGCTGGAGGAGCGGGGCGGTCCAGAAGGGACCCTGCCAGGAAGAGCAGACCTCAGCCGGCACCCGCTGGGTGCTGCACCTCCTGCTGAGCACCTCGCAAAGGTAGGTGAGATGCCTGCTAGGCCCTCAAGAAACTTACAAGAAGACTCTAGAGCTCCCAGAAATCTCCTTTCAGTGGCTGCAATTCTGCTTAATTGCTTCGTTTCTATCTTCTCTCTTCCTTATAAATAAATACTCTTCAATCTTTGCTTGTAGGGTCGGGGCTGTGGGAGCCCAGAGGCTCAGCCCCCCATGCAGGGGGCAGTTCTGCTGAATGCATTACGTGGGTGGGCCGGAAATTGCCTTCCAGAGCCTCTGAGCTTCCTCTCGTCCACTCAGTCACACTGCCCCAGACAGCCGGTAGTTTGAGAAGAGAATTAAATGCTCTGTCCTGAAGGGAAGGAAATGTTGGAGGTCTTTAGGAATGTAATGCAGCTACTCGACCATCCTCAGGCTAGCAGCAGATACATGCATTTCAAATTAACTTTAAAGCAAGTCTAGTTTTGCAACAAAGCCGCACATGTCTATATTTATGCAAGTCGAATGATTAAATGTAAACACGTGTTAGAAGGAGCCTGACCAAGTGGGAACTGATGGCTGGGAACCCTGAGTATTTGCTCACACCCTCCGCAGGTTTGTGGGGAGAGCTGTACCTACCCTACTGCCGGTCAAATTCTCCCCCACGGTGATGAAAGGCCGCCCCAGTGCAAATCTGTAAATGAAGCTTCCTAGATCCACCTTTATGTCGCAGGGAACTCTCCGTCCGAGAGTAAAGGCCGCAACCTGGGCCTCCTATTTCCCCTAGGACGGTTCTTGCTTCTACTCTGATGAGAGCGCACGGACTGCGAGTATGATTCGAACAGTTATTTTAGTGCTGTTCAAGGAAACCTTGCAATACCAGTGAAATGCAGTTTTGTTAACTTATAGGTACGTAACGATAAGGAGGAAGAAGGGGGTCAGAAAAGATTAACAACAGGTCTCTCTGCTTAATGGGCCAGGACTTTGTTTTAAGCACTTTACATGCAATAACTTGATCCTCACGGCAACCATCACAAACGAGGAAACTGGGACAGAGAGGTTGAGTCACTTGCCCAAGAGTGCACAGTGAGGAAGTGATAGAGGCAGGGTTTGAAGCCAGGCAGCCTGCCTGCCTCGGAGCTGTCCCTTCAGACACTGTGGTAGCTGCATCTCTGCATGATCTCATGCAACTTGATTAGCTTAAGGCAGCTTTTTGGCCTCAGGCCTACCTGGTTCCTTCTCTCAAAAGTCATCTCTTCCGGCAGGTGATTGCTCACTCACCTCCTTGGACCACCACTTCCATCTCTGTCAGTGTGAGGTGGGTTGTGTCCAAGACCATCCACCAGAAGAAAAGGCAGAGAAGCCACACTTGCTGGGTCTCAGGGGGAGTCGAGGACATTGAGGACCAGTCGGGAAGCCACTGAAATGGGCTGAGACCTGCATTTTGGTTTGGGAGGCCATGGTCAAGGTAGAGATGAAAGGCTGTCCTGAATGGGCCAGTCTTCCAATTTTGGGGAACAGTCTGGGCCACAGCTGCCTTCCCAGTCCTCAGGCTCTATCGACTGCTTTTCTTTCTTGTTGGTATTGGTTTTCTTTAAGATCTACTGCCCTATCCCCTCCTCTATACCTAATTCACAGTGGGCTCCACACCTTTCTAAATCCCGATCCCAAAGGGCCTTCGAGGTCTTGTCACTCATAAACTAAGAGCTATAGGTGGCAATCTTCTGCCTACCATTCGGTTGGAGATGCAGAATCTCCTTATCAAAAGAAAAAATGGCACAAATTGTAAACGTTATGCATCTAACAACAGAGCTTCAAAATATATGCTGTAGAAACTGGTACACCTGAAGGAAGAAATAGAGAAACATACCATCATAGCTGAAGGAAGAAAGAGAAACACACGATCATTTACACACTACTCTCTCAGTAGTTAAAAGAATAAGTAAACAATCAGTAGGAATAAAGAAGATTTGAACAACAATATTGACCAATATCATTTATAGAACGTGCCTCCCAGCTATAGTATAATACACATCTTTTCACGTGCACACAAAGCATTCACCAAACTAGACCATGTTCTAGGTCATAAATAAACTTTTTTTTTTTTTTGAGACAGAGTCTCACTCTGTTGCCTGGGCTAGAGTGCCGTGGCATCAGCCTAGCTCACAGCAACCTCAAACTCCTGGGCTCAAGCAATCCTCCTGCTTCAGCCTCCCGAGTAGCTGGGACTACAGCCATGCCCCACCATGCCCGGCTAATTTTTTCTATATATTTTTAGTTGTCTGATTAATTTCTTTCTATTTTTGGTAGAGACAGGGTCGCACTCTCACTCAGGCTGGTCTCGAACTCCTGAGGTCAAGCAATCCTCCTGCCTCAGCCTCCCAGAGTGCTAGGATTACAGGTGTGAGTCACCATGCCCGGCTATAAATAAACTTTTGATGAATACCAAAGTAGATCATTTTCTAGGTTATAAAGTTTCAATGAGTTTAAGAGGATTGAAATCATACAAAGTATGTTTGCTGACCACTATGGAATTAAGCCAGAAACCAACAATAGAAAGATATCTGGGATATATTTGGAAATTAAACAACACATTTCTAAATAACTCGAATATTTGGAAATTAAACAAAATACTTCTAAATAACATATGTGACAAAAGAATCAGAAAGGAAATTAGAAAATATTTTTAACTGATTGAAAATGAAAAGGCAGCATATCAAAATCTGGGGGCTGCAGCTAGAGCAGTCCTTAAGAGTGCAAATAGCAATAGACACTTATGTTATAAAAGAGGAAAAGTCTCAAATAAATTCTGTAAGCTTCCTTCTTAAGAATCTAGAAAAAGAAGGGCACATTAAGCCCAAGGTAGCAGAAGGGAATAAAATAATGAAGATAAGAGCAGAACTCAAAGAAATAGAATCAGAACAATAATAGAAAAAAAATTAGTGAAACAAAAAACTGGTTCTTCGAAACATCAATAAAATTGATAAATTTCCAGCCAAACTGATCAGGAAAAAAGGAGAGAAAGCACAAAGTATCAATATTAGAGATGAAAGATGGGGGATCACTACAGATCCTACAAGTATTAGAAGGATATTAAGGGAATATTATGAACACCGTTATGCCAATAAATTAAACAACTTAGATGAAATAGACAAATTCCTCAAAAGACAAAAATTTGCTCAATAGGAAATTGATAACATGAATGTCACATTCTATTTTAAAAATTGTTTTATAGTTCTAAACCTTCCCATAAAGAAAACTCCAGGACTGTATGCTTTCTCTGGTGACTTCTATCAAACACTTAAAAGCAAAATATAATAATAATAATTCTACACAAACTCTCCCAGAAAAAAGAAGAGGAGGGAATACTCCCAAATTCATTTTATGAGGCCAACATTACCCTGGTACTAAAAGCAGACAAAGACAGCAAAGAACAAAACAAATTAATATGAAACAAACAAATAAAACCCAGTAGAATGGAGTCATAAAAACTTCTTAACAAAATTTCAGTAAATTGAATCTAGCAATTTAGAAAAATATTACATCATGACTAAGTGGGGTTTGTCCAAGGAAGGTAAAGTAAGGTTACATGTAAAAATCAATCCATGTAATTAACCATATTCACAGTTTAAAAAGGATACAGAAAAAGAATTAGATGGAATTCAATATCCATTGATTATAAAAACCTCTAGCAAATTAGGAATAGAAAGGAACACTTAACCCAATAAAGAGTGTCTACCCAAAACCCTACAGCTATCATGACTTTCACTAGTGAAGGGCTGTATACTACCTTCTCTGGCCGGGAACAAGGCAAGAATGCCTAGTCTCAAGACTTTTATTCAGCATTGTGCTGGAGGTTTTAGCAAATATGTCAAGCAAGAAAAAGAAATAAAAGGTATTCATATTGGAAAATAAGTACAACTGTCTTTTTCATACACAACATAATTGCCTGTGTATAAAATCCTAAGAAATTTATAAAAAAATCTATTAGAACTAATAAGAGAGTTTTAGCAAAGTCACAGGACACAGGGCCAATATACAAAATTCAATTGTAACAAATAATTGAAAATTTTTTAAAAATTATTTTCACATCAAAGATGTGAAATACATAGGGCTAAATTTAACAAAATACATGCAGGACTCATACACTTAAGACTACAAAATGATACAGACATACAGAAATTAAGAAATACCAAAGTAAATAGAGAAACCATGTTCATGGATTGGAAGACTCAGTAGTGTTAAGATGTTAATTCTTTCTAAATTGATCTGTAGTCAAATCTATCCACACAAAATCTCAGCAGGCTTCTAAAATAAAGCTTGACAAGCAAATTCTAAACAATCATGGAAATTCAAATATTTAAAATAGCCAAAACTGTTCTGAAGAAAAAAGAGCAAAATCAAAGGACTTATACTACCTGATTTCAAGACATACTATAAAGATACGAAAGATGTGACAGTATGGTATTGGTAGAATAATAGACATATAGATCAATGGAACAGAATAAAAAGTTGAGAAACAGACTTACACTTATATGGTCAATTAATTTCAATTTATTTCAATGTGGAAAGGATAGTCTCTTTTGAAAAATTATGCTGAAACAACTAGATGTTCATAGGCAAAAATAAAGAACCTCAAATTTTACTTCAGATTATAAAAATACTTTAACTCAAAATGAATCTCAGACCTAAATATAAGAGCTAAGACTATAAAACTTTTAGGACAGAGATCATCAGACTTTTTCTTAAAGGGCCAGATACCAGCTATTCAGGCTTATGGGCCACGTGGCCTCTGTCATGACTACCCAACTCTGTCGTTGTAGCACAAACGCAGCCATAAACATTACAGATATGAATGGCTATGGCTGTGTTCCAGTAAAACCTTATTTAGAGAAACAAGCAACTGGCCTACAGGCCATAGCTTACTGGCTCCTATTCTAGAAGAAAATATAGAGAAAAGTTTCTGATTTGGGGTTAGGCGAAGATTTCTCAGTTCTAATTATACCTGAGATTTGTTTTACTCAGGGATGGTAAGTCATGCAGACATGAAAATGGTTTTCATAAAGGAAGATGTTTTAATTATACTCACAGGCTGCTAGAAACAGGCGGCATGGTGCACCATGCAGGGCCCCACAGGGAGATGCTCTGGCAAGATGAGCAGGCAGGGGTAGGGGGAGCCTTTATTTCCCTTTTCACTGCAAGAAATAGGTGAGGCAAGGTGAGCAGGCTAGTCAGGCTTAGTATTGGACAGTTTGAATAATTTGGTGGGCTCTGGGACATAGGACCTGTCCCTGGTTGTCTGGCACCTGGTCCTGGGGTGACTAGGACCGGTGGATAGTGGCCCAGAGTGTGAGAGCCCAGTGAGGGAGGTGGTTGGGCATTTGGGCTCTGGATTGGTTGGGTGATATATGAAAGGCATGCTCGCCGCCAAGTCCTGTGCTATCTTTAGAAATTAGGTGACCCTGGGAGGGACAGTCCCTCCTGGCTCAGCAAGATCCCAGAAGTTAGAGCAACAAGAATATAGAATTTTTTTCAACAAGGCATAATTAATACAATATGACACTAAAAATTTGATTAATTTAAAAGTCTATACAAATTGGACTTCATCAAAATTAAAAACATTTGCTCTTCAACTATACTGTGTTAAGAAAACAAAAAGGCAAGGAGAAAATATTTGTGAATTATGAATCTGTTAAAGGACTTGTATCCTGAATACATAAAGAACTCTTATAACTCAATAATAAGAAGCCAAACAACCTGATTTTAAAAAGTAGTGGGGAGGAGGCAGAAGATTTGAATAGACGTTTCACCAAAGAAAATATACAAATAGCTAAGGAACACATAAAAATATGCTCAACATCATTCATCATTAAGAAAATGCAAATCAAAACCAAAATGAAATACTGCTACACACCCACTAGAATGGCTAAAATGAAAAAAACTGGTAATAACAAGGGTGGGCAAGGATGTGGAGCAACTGGAACTCTTGTATGTTACTGGTGAGAATGCACAATGGTACCCTCACTTCGGAAAATAGCTTGGCAATTTTTTATACAGTTCAGTATATACCGCTTACACCTGGATATTTGCCCAAGAGAAATGAAAGCGTATATTCTCATAGAACTTGCACACAAGCATTCATAGCAGCTTTCTTTGTGATAGCTAAAAACTGGGCAAGCTAAATGTCTATCAACTTGTAAACGGATAAACAGTTGTTTGTATATCCATAATAAAATACTGCTCTGCTCTGCAATTTTTTTTTGAGACAGAGTCTTGCTCTGATGCCCAGGATAGAGTGCTGTGGTGTCAAGTTTAGCTCACTGCAACCTCAAACTCCTGGACTCAAGCGATCCTCCTGCTTCGACTTCCCCAGGAGTTGGGACTATAGGTGCATACCACCACGCCCGGCTAATTTTTTCTATTTTTACTAGAGACAGAGTCTCACTCTTGCTCAGGCTGGTCTCGAACTCCTGAGCTGAGGATCCTCCCGCCTCGGCCTCCCAAAGTGCTTGGATTACAGGCGTGAGCCGCCTCACCCAGCCCATGCGGGATCTTTGTGGAGGGAAGAAAACGTTCCATGTCGTGATTGTGCTGGTGGTTAAACAACTGTACGCATTTGTTAAAACTTGGCAAATTGCATGTGAAAGTTAGCAAATTTTATTGTATGTAATTTGTACCACAGTAATGCTGATTTAAGACAAGAACAAATAAGAAAAGCTTCCAGAAGGCAGAAAAGGGAGGGAACAAGGCCTGGCCAACCATGTGAACTGGATAAATTACATACCTGCTGTTCTCACACTTGTCAGGCGAAAGTAATAATACCTCGCTCTCAATAAGTGCCTGGCTTCGCTCTCCTTTCCTTGCCCACTGGTGCGGGCCAGCTGTGAACCACGACAGTCACTGATGAGTGTGGCGACAAGCCGCTGCCCCTCCCCCGAGGTCTTCAGATGGGAATAGCTCTCTCTACGGGGCGAGCTCCCTCTGTGGACAGGAGGACATGGAGACTCTCATGTGCTATTGGAGGAGCACACTCAGACACAGTATTTTCAGAGGCATTTCACAGTATGTATCAAAATGTAAATGTGTAAGCCCTTTTCCTTCCCAACCCATTTCTGTAAACTTATGTTACAGAAGTGCTGGCAAAAAAAAAAAAAAAAAAAAAATGCAAAAAAGGCTGGGCACGGGTGGCTCACGCCTGTAGTCCCAGCACTTCAGGAGGCCATGGCACGAGGATCGCTTGAGGCCAGGAGTTGGAGACCAGCCTGGGCAACATAGCGAGACACTATCTCTACAAAAAAACTTTAAAAATTAGCCATATGTTAAAAAAAAAATTAGCCAAGTGTGGTGGCACTTGCCTGTAGTCCCAGCTATTTGGGAGGCTGAGGCAGGAGGATTGCTTGAGCACAGGACTTTGAGGTTGCTGTGAGCTATGTTGATGCTACTGCTGCCTCACCTCGGCAACAGAATGAGACTTTGCTTCTAAAAAACAAAAAAAACAAAACAAAACAAAACAAAAAACCTCAATAAATAATAAGGCAAAAAAGTATATAGAAGAATGTACCTTGCTGCTTTGTTTACAATAGCAAAATTTGGAAATAACCTCAATGTCCACCAGTAAGGGTTGGCTAAGTGAATTAAGGGACCTCTATTTCCTGGAATAGAATGGACCTAACCAATGACATAAACCAGATCTGTATATACTGACATAGGAAACAGCACTCAATACATTGACAAATGAAAAATCAGTTGTGTAGAGCAACACATACAAAATAATCCAATTAGAGAAAGATGGTGCAGATGGCTAGCTGTTCCCCAGTATCCTTTCTTTCTTTCATTTAGCAATAGAAGTCGGTCCCCTCCAGCCCCATTTTAAGTGGGCAGCTGAAGACTTATTTGGCTTGGGTGGATGTGAAGATTTTGGGGACAGTGTAGCCCAATCCTATGTGCAAGTGGGCAGCCAAAGGGCTTTACGTTTTTGTAGAGATGGGGTCTCACTATGTTGCCCAGGCTGATCTCAAACTCCTGGCCTCAAGTGATCCTCCTGCCCCGGCCTCCCAGAGTGCTGGGATTACTGGCACGAGCCACCGTACCCTGCCCCTGAGGGATCTTTGCGGAGTGATGAAAATGTTCAGTAGCCCTTAGCCAGTTTTGGCAAAGGGTCTAAATTCTGGCAAAAGCGACATGGGCAGAAATGATATACGCAACTAAGGGGTCACATCCTTCAAAAGGAGGTTAGTTGTCATTCATGTCCTCTGTCCCCTTTCTGTGGCTAGACCTTGGAGATGATGCTTTGATGCAGACAAGAGTCACCTGCTAGGGGATGAAACTTCATGGAACAGAGACAACTGCCTGCCTTGTCCCATTCCTCCAACTGCTTCTAGAAGCAGAAATAAACTTCTGTCTTATTTGCACGACTGTAATTAGGGGTCTCTGTTATAATAGCAAGTCCTTATAGTATTTTAATAACACGATGTGTATTTATAGTATTACCACTGCTAATAATGATAATTAACATACATCTGGTACTTATCATTATGTGCCAAGCACTATTAACTAACTCGTTTAAACCCCACAACAGCCCTAGGAGTTGAGTACCAAAATTGTGCCCATTTTACAGATGAGAAAACTGAGGCACAAGGAGGACAAGTAATCTGACCAAGGTCACACTGCTAGGAGAGTAGCAGAGCTGGGGCAAGCACCCAGGCAGCCTGACTCTGGAGTCTGTGTTCCTAACCATTATATTCATAGAAAACAATTCTGGAGGGATAAATCCGAAATTATGTCTGGAGTATGGAATACAGGGAAAGGGGAGGGGACACTTTTTTTTTTACTTTATACTTTTCTGAATGTTTGATTTTTTTATAGCAGTCATATATCATTTTTATAACTTATAAAAGGGAAATTTTTAAAAAGTCTAGAGATTTTACTGAAAAATAAATGCAACGGAGCATGGTTACATTTAGCTTAAAATCCAACTAAAAAAAAGAAAAAATCTACTTCTCAGGCCTTGTTGCTCACCTGGCCCTGCAGAGAGCAGTAGAGCTGCTCCGTGGTGAGCCCGAGTCTCCGACAAGACAGAGTGAAGGATGGATTTGACGCAAAGCCCGGCCGCGTGGGGCTAAACGTGCCTTGCAGATGGGCCAGACCAGCCGGCCGATGCTATGTTGTCCAAACAACCAGCTGAATATGGTTCTCATTTTTCATCCTTTGTTTTGCCATCATATATCTGCAGTGTAAACCCAGAAAGAGGGACAAAAATCCTCAGTCGACCACTCGTCCCTTGAGAGGGTCTCCGGCGCGCAGCCTCTCTTACATTTGTAAATATTTAGCACTCTAGTTCCTGGAAGAAGATAAGTACTTGTCCCTCATAAACCTTCCTGTGCATGACAGCCCCACGGGGTGTGTGCTCCGAGCCAGAGCTTACTACCATATTTGGGCCGAAATGAATGGGTGGCTGATTGTTTTAGTTTTACATCTTCTAACTGGAACGAAGGGCATTTGGTTCCCACAGTTACCGGGTCTGCAAGAATAAATGGACTCGGGGATTTCTGTCCATTTCTGAGTCTGCAGTTTCGCTACCGAGGGGGGACGGTGTGTGCATTACACAGAACTGTGTGTGAGCCCTGAGCTGGCATGTTTTAAGTCAAAAGGACATTTTGTACTTCAGCTAGACAGCTTCCAGAAAATATGATTTGAACAAGTAAGTTTTAAGTTTAAAAGTCTACCCACAATACAATGTATTCTCTTTTTAAAAAATGATATAATAATAATCACTGTTTTTCATTTTAAGTTTTAAATATTTAAATTTAAAAACAAATTTGCTTTTTTGAAAAATAATTATCAGTTTTCTCCTTGACATTGTGGAATAATGTTATCTGGACAAAGGAAGACTCCATTTTGTGGGCAGTAATTTTAAATTATCTTTGTTTTAAACACATCCCTATGGACACCATTTCTCTCTCAGGGCCTTTCTGAACACTGAGACCAATGACTTGATCATCAATGAAGTACATTTTTTTGTTTTGTAAAGATGGGGTCTCTCTATGTTGCCCAGGCTGGTCTGGAACTCCTGGCCTCAAGGGATCCTCCCTCCTCGACCTCTCAAAGTGCTGGGATTACAGGCATGAGCCGCTGTGCCCAGCCCCACATGTAGTACTTGATGTTAACACCACAGGGAGGTTGTTTTGTTATCTGTTGGCTCATGTTTGAGTGAGTCATTCTCATTAAGTAAACTTTGCTTTGAACAAGATGATTTCTGTTCAAAATATGTTCAGTTTGGTAAGCATTTAATGAGCACCTACTATGTGCTTACTCCTGCGACAGAACCTACAGTAAACAAGGAACACAAAGTCGAGTGAGGAAGGAGATATTTTTAAAATCAACACAATGATGAAAGTATAAATGTGATACCATTTGCTGTGGTCTGAACGTGTTCCCTAAAATTCATCTGTTGAAAACTTAATCCTCAATACAACAGTGTTGGGAGGTCGGACCTAATAGAAGATATTTAGTCCATAAGGGTTCTGTCCTCATGAATGGATGCATGCTGCTATAAAAGGGGCTCGCAGGAGTAGGTGGGCTCTCTTCTGCACTTCTGCCACCTGAGGTCACAGCAAGAAGGTCCACAGCAGATGCTGGTGCCTTGATCTTGGACTTCCCAACCTCCAGAGCTGTGAGACAATACATTTCTGTTCTTTATAAATGACCCAGTCTCAGGTATTCCGTGATAGCAGCATGACACAGACTAAGACACCATTCTAAGGCATAAGCCATCACGTTTGTCTTCGTGGGGTAAGGAAAAAACGAAGACAACTTGGGAGAGAAGGTAACAATTGAGCAGGGTTTTGAGAGATGAGTAGATAGATCACACGAAGGCCGAGGAGGAGAAGGGCATCCAGGCAGGAGGGACAGGCCAAGACAGGGAGGCGTGGGACAGCACAGGCTCGGGGACCCGCAAGCGGTGCGGAATGGCTAGAAGGGGAGCGAAGGGCTGGGCAGGGCCCTGTACTCCTCAGAGGGAGCTTGTGTCAGCCCCTGGGCCAGAGGCCCCTCGTAAGCACAGTCCTGGGGCCACTTGTGGTCTGTGACAAAAGTTTTCATTTAGTCTGTGGTATAATTGGTAAAGATTACATCCGTTATAATCACATATTATCATGTAATATAATTATATATTCTACATATAATTGCACATTACATACGTAATTCTATACATATATAATGTATATAAAGTGAATTTTTCATAGAGCTAATCATATTCAATTAAAAGGACTCTCTTTTATTCTGACTCTATGGCATTCCTGCATTTTGGTGTTTAAATGTCCTGTCGTTAATCAAATAATGGTGACAAAAAGTTAGCCATTCTGTCCCCTCAGTTTTTGCTTAAACTTTCATAGGCTCAGAGATTCCAAAATTCTGGGATTCACTAAGATAGGGTCGTTGAAGGGAGTTGATCACATTTGCATTTCTGAACCCCCTCCCCCGCAGCCGTAGCGGGTGGGCAGACTGGAAACAACTGAGGATCAGGACAAGAGTTAACAGGCCCAGCTCCCAGTGTCGCTTTCTATTTGTATTTCAGTGTAGACAGCAGCCTCTTAGCCTGAATTCCGGCAACCCAAGTCACAGCTGGCCCGCAGTCGGCGGCTGGGATGCTCTCGAACGGAGAGGCGCCGTCTGCGTCCTCTTCCTACTGATGGACGCTGACTGGGGTGGACGGGGGCGTCTCTCCCTTCCCAGGAGGTTGTCAATTTTCCCTCCTCCACTACAGATCCTGAAAAACAACCACCCGAAGCATCTGACCCTTTCCTACGTGGTTCCTTCAAAGCCAGAACCTTAATTTTGAATGGGAAATCCTTCATTTCCTGCCCCCTTATTTCAAGTCAGAGGGGCTGTCTGAATGCTCGAATGGAGCTTTACACTCTCCCATAAAACTGAGACCCCGCTGTTCAGCTTGTGTTCCCGCCTCTGGCTCTTCCCGACGGCGCAGCCTGGGTAAGTCATGGCCCTGACCTGACAGAGTCAGACAAGGTGACCTCAGACCCGCACTGGTACCAGATCTTTTCTGGTGTAAGAGGGAGGCGCAGGATGGAATCAGGCTCAGGACATGGGAGAGAGTGCAGGGACCAGGTGGTGCCAGGAACATCCCCTTCCAATAGCCACACCTCTGCCCACTCCCCAAATACCACGTAAGCACACACATGCACACACCATGTATGCACACACCATGCCTGCACACACACCAACACACATGCATGGACCACTCACGTGTGCATACACACATACATCATACATACACCACACACACCACACATACACACACATACATCCCACACATGCACATACCACACACATGTACATCAGCACAAGCATACACACATCCATACCACACACATATACACACACCACTTGCATGCACACACATACACATTCACATGCATACACCACACACACACGGCACATGCACACACATATACACCACACACATACACACATGTCACTTACATGTGCATACACATTCTCATGCTACACCATACATATACCACCTGTGCACACACATCCACACCCACCACACATGCAAATACATACCACACACATGCATGCAGCATACACATGCATCACATGCATGCACATACCACACTCACATGAACACATCTATACCACATGCATGCACACACTTCACACAGATATACACGCCACACATGCACACACGTGCCTACATCACACACATATCACATACATGTATGCACACACTGACCTGCCTCACTACTCCCTTCTCTCACTCTGACTTGCCACTCTGGTGCTCTCACATACCAGCACCTGCCTCAGGGCCTTTGCACTGACTTCCCTCTGCCCGGGCTGTGCTGCCCTTGCATCGCCTCATAGCTCCCGCCTTTACTTCCTTCTAGGCTCCACTCAGTTGTCACCTTTCAGTGAGGATTTCCCAGATATCCTTATTTAAAATCTCACATTTCCCACATGACACCACATTCCCAATCCCCCACTCTTCTCTATTTCCTCACAGCACTTAGCCCTTGTTGTATATCATATAATTCACTTACTATTCATATATTTATAATTTTCCGTCTCCCTCAACTAGAGTGTAGGTTCCACGTCCGAAGGAATGTTCGCCTATTTTGTTCAATGCTGCATCCCCAATGCCTAAGGCCGGGGGTCTGCGAACGCAGCCCACCCCAGTTTTTTAATAACCTGAAAGCTAAGGACGGTTTTTACATTTTAAAATGTGAAAAACCACTATTAGCCCTTTGGTGAGAAAATTTGCTTGTAGAGTTGAGAAGATTGCCTGTGGGCCCACAAAGCCTGAACTATTTACTATCTGGCCCTTGATAGAAAAGGCTCACAGCACTCTAGCCTGGGCAACAGAGTGAGACTCTGTCTCAAAAAAAAAAAA
>VBSM01002153.1:40801941-40825269 GCA_008086735.1 Cheirogaleus medius | reverse complement strand
AGAATGAATGAATGAATAAATGAATGAATGAATGAATGACTGCTATTTCACATTCAATTGAAAGAACTCAAGTAGGAACAATGAAACTGTATTTAGGAGGAATTTGATTTTCAGAGTTAAGTGTATTGAAGGGAGAGGAATGGGTATTTCTCTTCACTAGAGGGTGTAAGAAGGAAGAAAAGGCGTGTGTAGGACAAAGTGAAAGGAAGAAGAAAAACGCAACAGTATAAAGGGAACGATGTGGAAGGGGAAGGGGACGAAGGGAAGAAAGAGTAGGGAGAGAGTATGAAACCAAGACGTCGTGGATGTACGATACACACACGTCATTGTTCCTTGTGGAGGCTGGGAAGGGAACGGCGCTTTGTAAGTGACCTGAGCCCAGAAAAGCGTCTGTTTCTCTCCATCTGAAGACGTTTATTATCGCTCACGTGTGCAAGGCCCTAAGCCAGGTCCGATGAGGAAAATTCAGAAATGATCGTGTAAATCCCAGCTGACCAGGATCTCAGGGCCGTGTGCAGTGGGGCTCGACCTTCAGCAGACCTGAGACCCCCTGGAGCACTTGTCCAGACACCCGATTCTGTAGGTCTAGGGTGGGGCCCGAGAATGTGCATTTTAACAAGTTCCCAAAAGCCGCTGATGCTGCTGGTCCTACATGTTGAGGAAGCACCAGACCCATGTCTCCTCATCAGAGAAGTCTTCCTGACACCCCCTCTTCTTCCTGGCAGCCCCCCATTCTCTACCTCTCACCCTGCTCCGTTATTCTGCACAGCTGCCGTCGCCTCCACCTGCAGAGGCGCATGACTGTTTATCATCCGCCTCTCCACCTTAGGGAGCGCCAGGAGAGGAGGGACTTTGTTTTGTTTTCTGTGGCTCCCTCAGAACCCAGCACAGCACCTGACACATAGTAGTCACTCAATAAATATGTCCGCAACGAGGAGGGCACAAGCCTAGAAGTGAGTGTGATACATACAAGTGGAGTGTCGTGCCTGCCCTGTAAAAGAGACACAGGCACAGGGGGATTCAGACTCACTGGGGGGATCGGGAAAGGCTCCCTGGGACATGGAGCGTTTGATCCAGACCTGGGAGAACGAGGAAGATGTCAACACGAACTGGGAGCAGGCTGGACACGCACTCCAAGTCGTTCCCATCAGATGGATGGGGCTGGGATACGATGAGTAAGTAAGTCAAATAAGAGCCGTGTGATCGGCCTGGCTTCCAACTGGGGTGTGGGTGGAGCACACCCGGACCCTCCAAGGGCTGCGCAGGCTTGGGTAGCGTCAAAGGAATCCATTTCTAGATCTTCAGGTTCCATTGCATTCCCTCTTAAAGATGATCTGCCTACTTCGTGTGAGTCTTAAACTATTTCAAAATAAAAAGCTGTTTTAAAAGTAGGAAAAATAATACAACTATGGCACATTCTTTTTAGACAGAGGAGACGATAAGCATTTATAATCGAACCGTCTTAGTACATACATTATTACCTTTTGCTGTATTGCCTTCCGGTCTTTTTTAAACCTGTGTGTATGTTCTTATATAGTCGTAAACGCGATGCACAGACTGTCTGAGGATACTTCGAGTGTTGAGGTGTCACGCTGTGTCTTAGGTTGCTGGGGCTGGCACAACAAAGCACCGAAGATTGGGTGGCCTAAACAACACAAATTTATTTCTGCAGTTCTGGAGGCTGAAGTCCAAGATCAAGGCGCCAGCAGGGTTGGTTTTCTCTGAGGCCACTCTCCTTGGCTTGCAGATGTGGCGGCCAGCCTTGCTGTCTCTTCACGTGCTCTTTCCTCTGTGCTTGCGAATCCCTGGAGTCTCCTAATGTATCCAAATTTCCCTTCTTATACGGACACCGGTCATATTGGCGTAGGGCTCATCCCAATGACCTCATTTTAACTTAATCGCCTCTTTAAGGGCCCATCTCCAAATACGGTCACATTCTGAGGTGCTGGGGGTTCGAGCTTCAGCGTGTGCATTGGGAAAGGGACACTATCCACCCCAAACACACTAGTTTTCCTTTCCTAGCAATCTTTTCAAAATGACCCTCCTCTCACCTTACAAAAGAAAAGAATTCTCTTTGTCCTGAATCCTGCTGAGGTACATTGACCTGGGGCGGGGTACTGCCTCCCAGGCTCCACATAAAGGGATAATTGAAAGCACCGTAGGCTGTTGAGAGAGCCTGTGGCTCTAGCTGCAAGTAACACACTCCTTCGCACATCAAACAGTTCCCAATCCTTTGATAGGGGGCCTGCTCAAGTTGTCACTTGTCACCTGTTTCCCATACCCCTCCGTCACCAAAAATTATTCCTTTGCCCTTCCATACCCTTCAGGCTGACTTATGTTTTATGAATTACTTTTTTTCTAGCCTGCCGATACATTCTCTATTCTGATTTAATCTGGATCAATCAGATATTGAAAAGCAGGTTAACAGGCATGTGTTGAGCTCACACCCTCCCATATCTTTCCACAAAGTATTTGGGGAGATTTGCAATTAAAATCACAACAAATTAAAGAAATTGAGAACGAGGGTAGTTTAGATGGGGGCAGAAGATCAAGATGGGTGATGCTAAAAGAGCTAATACAGACGGCAGGGTCTGCGCAGTTATTAGAGGTGAGCTTTATATTATTAATAATATTTTGCTCTGACATCTCCATGAGCAGACAAACCAAAGGAGAAGATCAGTCGGTCACATTTGCAGGGGAAAACCACAGCAGTACCTCAGGGAGGGTGAAGTCTTCCTGGCATTGAATTTGATGAACATCTGAGCGCTCTGGGCGATACTGTAAGCAGTGTCCCCAGCACCCTCCAGGAGGGCGTCGCTTCCAGAATCCCCTTTGGTGAGCCAAGAACAACTGTATATCAGTCTAGGAACGACACCATGAGTGGACCTTCTTCACATGGGGACAAATAACCTGGTCAAGAATGTTCTAGGATCATCAGAAGGATGAGTGGGACTGCGTGGTTCAAATAACTAGCCTTAAAACCTTGACTTTCAGCCAGGCTTTCGCTGTTAGCCGGCAAAGCGATCTGTAGAGAAGACTGTGATCAGCCCCCAGTGCTACTGACGAAGGACAGAGCCACGTTCTTTCAGGACCAACCTGCAGACGCAGGATAAACCTACGGATGGAGGGTCAGCATCTGGAACTTTTAGGGTGTTTTTTTGCCTAAAAGTAGCTCAAACTCCTACTCCAAATGACTTGAGCCAAAAAGTAATTTATATTATCTCATAACCAGAAATCCAGAGGGAAGGTGGGTGGACTCAGTGGCCCCACAGTGTGTTAAATTGTGGGGGTCTAAGACTTTCAGGCAATTGTCTGACACTCACTTCACCGCCCTCAACAAATTAGTGAGAACCAACCAGTGGTAACCTTTCCAAATTACTTATATTCATCATATGTTAATTATCGTTCAGCATAAAAGTGATCTATATAGAATTATTCAATCTATCTAGACTAAATGTTTCTGTTAATATGCATACCACATGTATAATAATCCTTTTGTGCACAGATTAAAGGTTACCTTAACTTCCAAGTATAAGCCACCAAAAGCAGCGATGCTCTGTCAATTGTCACCAGTGCTCAGTGAGGCAAGGGCAGAACTGGGGAGCAACTGTGTTTAGAAACTTTTATAGCAGTTTGATAGAGTAATTTTTTTAAATTTTATTTTTTAACTGACAAATAATCATTGTACGCATTCATGGGGTACAGGGTGATGTACACTATGCATATAATGTATAGGGGTCAGGCAGAGTAATTGTATGTCTATTAAATTTGATAATTAAAAATGTGGGATGTTTGTCCATTTAAAGTTTTCCTTTTAATTGTATTGTGGGATGAGGGAAACTTCCCCTTCACCCCAGAAGGTTCACTGAAAGGTCAACTCACAATAAGGCAGATTAATAAGAGAAAGAGATTTATTTACCATGTGTAAGGGGAATCACAGAGTGACTACCCAACATCCCAATGGGGTCCAGAAGTTTCTGTACCCTCATTTTAGAGGGGAGGAGGAGATGAAGAATATAGGTAATTCTGTTTAGGGGCAATAAATGGTTACTAGGGAGGATAGATACTTGGGAGAATGAATGGATGGGGGAAACTGATTGACTTGTAAATGATTATCTTTGGAAATAATAAATAATAAATAATAATAATAAATAATAATAAATAATAAATTAACCTAAGAAATGGGTATTATATTTAAAATTATTTGGACCAAGTCTGGTTGCATTCTTGATCTTCTTTCCTGCACTATATTGAAATAACAGGGAGGGGAAGGAAAGGCAACTGCTCTTTTTGATGGGTCCATCTGGTTTTATTCAGACAGAGGGAAAGCCCCTGCCAACTGCTCATCTCTAAGGGCCTTTAATTCAAAACACTCTTCATACCAAGGAGTCATATTTTGGGGTGAAATTTCCTGAAATCCTTCAGTATCTTACAAAAATATCAGGCTACAACAGATTGGACACCTTAAAGCTGGTCCTTCGCCATGGGTAGGCTGAGAAGCTCCCTTCCAGGGGGACACCTGTGTCAGTCCATCCTCAGTCATGGCGCAGGTGTAGCTGTGTCCTCTTTCCAGGGGCCTCCCCTCGCCTTCACTCTGGAGCAGGTCCTGTGCAAGGGCTCTCGTCAGAGCAAAGTCCAGGTCCACCCGTCAAGCACTGGAAAAGCATGAGTCAACACGCACACCGCACGGCCAGCTTGCGCCATCAGCTATGAGAGGTTGGTTCTTCTACTCTGTACAGGGGGACTCCCTATGTGTGATTTGTCCTCTCAAGGTATTGAGCTTGGTCCGTCACTGTGATCCCTCTCTCATGTAATAAGTCTGGAGGTTAGCAGCTAGGGCAGTGGGGGCAGCTCCATGCAGTCCTTGGGGACCCTTGCAGCTCACTGCAATACCCTTCTTGGGTGTGCCTCGTGGTTCAAGTTGACTGCCGGAGCTCCAGCTACCACAGTGGCATCCCAGGCAGCAGAGGAAGGAAAGAAGGAGTTCCCAGAAGTCCCCCACTAGGTAAATATGAAGGACACTCTAGGTGTATCTTTTAACAAACTGTTCACGTCACAGCATCTGATGGTTTTAAAGTTTGTTGGCAAAGTTTCTAAGCCAAATCTTTTCCTACCTGGCCATTTAGCCATGAGCAGGACATAGCTCAAGGTGTCTATGTTTCTTCCCAGCGTTAGAAGGAAGACAGGGTTGAAGGCCCTTCCTTTATCTGTTTCCATTGTCTGGATTTAAATTTTCTTTATTCTCCTACCTTTGTTCCTGCATAAGTCATGGCTGGTTTGTAATCAGAACTAAATGAGCTGAATAGAGGAAATCTCATTGTGATGGGAGTGACCCTGCCAGGAACCAAGAGAGAAGGGCCAGTCCTGACCTCCAGCAGACCTTCAGCTTCCATCAGTGATTCTCCACCTTGGGTGCTTATCACAGTCTCTTTCCAGCTCCAACCTGCACTTGCTTCCCCACCCCCTGCCCAAATCCTGACACATCCAGGCTTATCAGAATCTTGGAAAGGGGATTCTGACTCAAGATATTTCTCTCCCTCCTCCCACCTGTCAGTCCACTCTGCTGAGACTGACTATTCTAGAGGACAGCTGGATGGACTCTCTTGTCCCTTGTGCGGTTTTTGGATAGCTGAAGAGGCTCCTGACCAGGCAGAGAAGTCAGCGTTATTGCTAAAGCAAATGTCTCTAACTCTGGGAGCAGCAACCTTTTCAGATAAAGACAAAACAAGTTCACTGTTGAAATGAGTCACCCTTTTATAGCTTTGTAATAGAAAGAAGCCTGTATTGGAAGACTTGGCATTGCCTCTTGCTAACTGGATGTCCCTGGGCAAAGCATTTACTCTGAGTTTCAGTGTCTTCCTCTGTAAAGTGGTGATAAAAATACTCCTGCAGATTAAATGAGATTGTGGGTATACTTTGTGCACTAAAGAGTTCTCAGGCAAGATGAGGCGTTATTACAATCATTGGTATAACAAGGTGTAGACAAGGGAGAGATGAATGCTATTGGAGGAGACATTTGGGACGACGGATTTTTGCAGAAGGTGGATTTGAGCTGTATCTGTAGGAAGGGTAAAAGGCATGCATCTTGTCTCTTTGACGTTGGGGGTGATGTCCTACCTTTCTTGGCTCCCATACCCACACTCCCAACAATGGCAATACTTATCAAGGGCCATACAAATGTTCACAGTCTTTCACTCAGTAATCCCACTTGGGGAAGAATTGAGGAAATAAACTCCAGAGAAAAAGAGCAAAATTCACTGCAGATATATTCTTTTAAATAGCAAAAAACCAGAAACAACTTAAATGTTAACAGTAGAGAAATGGTTAGATTAAGCATGCTGTAATAAATGGATACATTTATATGGGTAAATACAAAATAATAATTATAAAAGCATGCTCTAATAAATGGATACATTTAAGTAGAGAAATACAAAATAGTAGTTATAAAAGCTATGGTGCAACATGGAGGTCATTACGCGAACATGCTAATGGAAAAAAACAAGTGAACACAAAATGATGTCTATATACTATAAGGGCAACCCTGTATAGGCTATTTGTGTATTATAACTGATTAGAATACAAAAAAGAAAAAATTTGTATTTGAGCAATAGTCTTACGTTACTTTAAAATTTTCCAAACAAACTCTTCGAGCATCATCACATTGGTGGAAAGAATATTGTACCTGGAGTCAGACGACTGCACATTCGCCTCGCCATGCCATTTATTAGCTGTGAGACGGGAGACAATTGAAATACTTCCAGCCTTGGTTTCATGATCGGCAAAGTGGAGACTGTGAGAAGTGCCTCATGGGGTTGCTGTCATGGTTAGATGAGATCGCCTGTGGGTCACTTGCTTTGTAAATGGCACAGATGTAATTGTCCTCCTTGCTGTCCAGGCAGTGAGCCAGCAAGTCCCCAAAGCTCATCCTTGTTCTTGGACCTTTGCAGGATAAAGTGGTGGCAGCGGGAGGAGGCAGGCAGAGCCTTCAGCCTTGGGGAAGGATGGAGGGAAGGATGCTCAGACTGCCACGAGGTCCTAGGAAAGATGTGGCCAGGCCAGCGGGGACAGCTTAGCAGAGTCCCCCGAGAGAGGCACTGGCACTCCGCAGGAATGGGCTTGCACTGGCACCCCACTGGGCTCAGGAGATGGGACCTGCGTGTGATGCAGTGGGGTGATCAGCTGTGCTCCCTGCATGAGATCTGAGTGGGGGTGTTGCATGGCAACCATATTCCATCGTACTTTTCCTCCCATCGCCTCAGTTCCCCAACCTTATAAACATGGTAGCGCAGTTTATTACACGCTCCATGGTTAAGAAATGCATGTATAGAATACAACAATGACAGCACTTTAGCATGGAAAGGACCGGAAGTTCCCGTGTGCAGGTGGTCACCCACACTCCTGCCCACTCATCACTCACTCCCAGGCCCACCACCTACAGAAGGGAGCAACAGAGAGAGGAAAAGTGAGAGAAAAGGGGAGAAAAAGAATGAGAACAAAGGAACTGTACAAAGTAGGCTGAGAAGAAAGAGGAAAAATTAAAAGGAGGGAAGAGCTTGCGACCACACAGCCAGGGCGGCTTCTGGATGGGAGCTGCTGTGAGTTACTGTGAAGGGTGGAAGGAGTGTCTGAAATCTGAGAGAAAGTTGGGAACCCAGGTGAAAATGGTCGTGGCCAGGGGCTGAGGAAAGAGGAATGGGGAGTGTTGTTTAATAGGATGACAGCAGTTTGTTCTGTAAGCTAAAAAGAGTTCTAGAGATGGATGGTGGAGATGGTACCACAGCATGCATGTGCCTAAAACCATTGAGCTGTACACTTCAAAATGGTTATGATGGTAAATACTATGTATGTGTTTTTTACCACAATAAAAATTTTTTTTTAAATAACTAAAAGAAGACAAAAAATTGATGATCACCACAGTAATAATTGATTCTGGCAAGAATCATCAATGGGATAATTAGAGTGTAAAAGTTTAATGAAGAACAGGGTATTTACATAGTCTCAAATTATCTACCACCAACATACTTATTAATTAGAAAAGAAAACATAGGAACTTTCCAGTGGAGAAATCTAGATGTGACTGTACCAAGTGATCAGAGTTCATGCTACCAGTATTAGGACAAATTGACATCATGTGCCTCCTGATATGTTGTGCCAAGATGGACGCAGTGTCTCCTCTGTGGTACTCCTGCCAAAATTTATGTAAAACTCTGATCTAATTATAAAGGAAACTTCAGACAAACCCAAATTTAGGGACGGTCTGCAAAACAACTGGTCTGTCCTCCTAAAAAATTGTCAAGGGCCGGGCATAGTGGCACACGCCTGTAGTCCCAGCTACTCAGAAGGCAGAGGTGGGAGGATCCCTTGAGCCCAGGAGTTTGAGGCTGCAGTGCTCTATGGTTGTACCCATGAATAGCCCACTGCACTCCAGACTGGGCAACATAGCCAGACCCATCTCTAAAAAAAAGTCAAGGTCATGAAAGATAAAGAATAACTGAGGAACTCTTTCTAGTTAAAGAAGACTACAACCAAATAACAACTGAATGCAATTTGTAATCTGGTATTTTCATTTGCTATTTAAGGACATTATTTTGACATATGGTGAACTCTGAATAAGATCTGTAAGTTAGGTTAAAGCATGATATCAATGTCAATTTCCTTAGCTTGGCAGTTGATTGTGGCTAGTAAGAGAATATTCCAGTTTTAAAGAAGCATAAAGTATTCAGAGGTAAAGGGCATCATATTTGCAATGTACCCTCAAATGGTCCAGATGAAATATATATATGAATATATAATATGTATTTATGTGCATGTGTGTGTGTGTGTAGAGAGAGAGAGAGAAATAAAGCCAATGTGGCAAAATGTTAACACTGGGGGAAATCTGGGTGAAGGGTTTATGGGAATTTTTGTATTATTTCGCAACTTTTAGGTAAGTCTGAAAATTACATCAATCAAGAGTAAAAATTAAAACAATACAAAAGGCAAGTGGAACTCCAGTAGCTGGAGGTCTGATGACAGTGAACCAGGAAGACGTCCAGAGGAAAACAGGACATAGAAATAGAAGGATTAAATTTGACCCCCAAAAGCTTGGCATCTTCCAAATCAAACATGTGGATGGAAAGACTTGTGCTTCCCTAGAGTATGTTTTACCCAAACTGCTTTGAAAATACAATAAACTGAGCACCAAGTCTGGCTTAATTCTCATCTGTTGTCAGGGTATGTTCGTTTAGTGTATGTCATCTTTACCTGAGATCACAACTGAGCTTAGGTTGTTTAAAATATTCATGAACTAGGTGAATTCCCCTGGAACTGGAACAGTAACACATCTAACTCTACATGACATCTGGAAAATAAAGGAACCTTCCATGGCCATATGTGGTCAGTGGCCAGAGCTCACAGGAGAGCGAGATTGGAATGGAGGCCTTCTTCGATGACATGGCCAATGGGCTGTTTCTTCACTCAGTTGCCCGGACTTTAGTCTGTAGAACCAGATAGAAAACTTATCTTGGGTTCTTATAGACACAGCCTGAGACTTGCTTGCTAAATTTTGTCTTCTGGTCTCATTGGAATGACAGCAGGCAAAGGAGTACAAGTCTCAAAAGAGCAGGGTTTTGCTTTTTTTAAAAAATAAAGCTGATGTGTTATGGGATTATGGGTGCAGTTGCTACTGCAGATATCAAATGATTCTTGAACGTATTATTGAGTGCTTGAATGGTTAACTTTTATTAATGTGCACACAGTATTGGGCTAGGCTCTGTGAATTTAGGCAAACAAATAAAACACATGGTTCTTGCCCCAAAGAGTTTATATCTGGGAAAAATACACGAAACTAGAGAAAAAGATGGAAATTTTTATATGCACTTAGAAAATGTCCAGAGCACGATATGAAATTAAGTGTTCTATGATGAACATTATGATTGCGCACTAAGTGTATTTGGAAGTGCAAATTCTAAAAAGAGTGACAGGGACACAGCCCACACTGTTCTAGTAGGAGACACAGAATCAATGTCACGTCCCATAAGGACTGGGCAATGTGACACAAGTGTAGGGCTATAAATAGTAAATGACAAGAGTTTACAGTATATACTAGACTTACTCAGGCCAGACAATACTTAGGAAATAAGGGAACACACACACGCATAAATAGAGCATGGATGTCACATAAACAATGGAGAAAATATATCTTGTGGGTGGAAACTGAGGGACAAACCTCTCCTCCCATAGAAAGGCAGGATGGTGTGGCAGAAAGAACGTTAGCTCTACCTCTGCAAACCTCATTTCCCCCTACCTACCATGGGGCTACTAGCTCGTGCCATTGTTTATAGTATTAAATTCAGTGCTACATAAAGCATCTGGCAGAAGCAGGCATTCAACAAGCGGTAACCCTTGTTTGCTCTTTGTGTATCTGTTAACACATTGACTGCCACAAAAACAGCCCAGAAACTTTTCTTTGGGGCCACAGTATTTTATTATGGAAACAGAATAGAAACTTTGAGTGTAATTTAAAGGCAAACATAAATATAAAAAAAAATTTATTGACTTCTATTCATTTAATCCACACTTTTAGAATTAAATCGTCAATATTAATTGCAGCAATAAGGACACCAACAAGAGTTTATATATGCTTCACGCAGCTCTGGGGTCAAAACTAGAGTGAGTTAAAAACAACTCTCATGGCAGTGAATGTGTCAAAGCATCGCACCGTGTTATCGTCTCTGTCTCCCCAACAGACTGTGAGCTTCTCACAAAAGGGCTTGTGCCTTCATGGTCCTGGTATTATGAATTCCTAGCACAGTGTCTGACTCATGGTAGATTCTCAGTAAATGCTGACATACTAAGAATGAAAACTGTACCTTTAGCTAATAATGATAGCTTCCTATTAACTGAATACTTCCGTCCTGCCCAGCTAGAAGCATTTCATGATCACCTTAGCTAATTTTCACGACAATCCTTTGATATTAGGTATGAACATGCCAAACAAATGACAAGGATACCGAGGCTTGGAAACCTGCCCACGCTTGGAGAGCAAACGGGGAGCCCAGGCCCAGGGGGTGGGGGGTGGGGGAGTGTGACTCTGGGGGGTGACTCTGGGGAGGGGCTGTGCTGTGCTGTGCTGAACCGGCAAAGCAGAGAACTGCTCTCCTCCCGGATTTGCCCAGGAAAATTCCATGGACCAATGGGAGTTTCAGAAGCTGTCTGTGTACCAAAAAGGGAGAGAATTTGCGAGAGGAGTAAAAGCATTCCTGGCACGGACAAGAGCTTCAGAGAGAAGCCCCGATGTGTGACACAGGGTAGGGTGGGGCGGGGGTTTTGAACGAGGACAATCTGAGGTCAGGCAGGAAAAGGCCGGCTGAGCTCACGGGGAGCCTTGCAGCCCGTGCTGTGAACATGGAGCAGAAGAGCCTCCACGTGGAGCTCTTGGCAGCAGTTCCCACAGCCAGTGCCGGGCCCAGAAGCCCAGAGATGGACGGGTGGTGTGGCAGGCTGCAGAATGGAAGCAAGGCACGGGGTAGAGCCAGGAAACGCTTCTGGGGAGGGGGTGGCAGTTCAGAGTGCCGCATCGCTGAGAGGGAGTTGACAACAGGCAGCATTAGTCACTCTTTAACAACAAGGGGAAAAGTGAAGCAAACAAAGGCCACTTAACGTAGTAGTTAAAAGTGGGGTCCCTGCAGGCTTCTAGTTGTGTGACTTTAGCAAAATGATTTAACTTCTCTGGGTCTCTGTGCTCCTCCTTTGTGAAATAGGGATGGTCTCTGTCTCCTGGGGTTATCGTGAGTGCAAACGAATGAATACATGTTGAACACTGGGTGCCCAGCGAGCACTCGGCAAATGTTATCTCTGATAATTAACGAATTTAAAAGAACAACAAAAGGTGTCATGAGTAGACCAAAAGCTGTATGCTCAGAAAGCATTTCTGAGTCTCGTTTCCTTTTTCTTCATGTTTTCTGCTGGTTCAGGACTCACGTCCCCTAAATGTTATACAGAATTTGCTGTTTACTGGGAGAATTATTCCAAACTAGGTTCAAGGTCCTTAATTTTAGCTGCAGATGGGAAAGCAGAATGTCCTGTTGACCCCTCCCAGTTAACAGGTCTGACATCAAACACATCCATTTCTGGCTGTCACAGGTCCTCTTCCCTGAGGTCAAAAGGCTGCCCTTGTTTTCCAATCCTCTAGGTGTAAAACCTTGAACCCAATTTTAACTTCATTTCTTCTCCTCCTCAATGTCAAATTTCTAATCAAGTCTTGCTCCTTTTTTCATTGTAATGTCTCTTAGATTCATTTCTTCCGGATTTTGACCTCTTCCTTTCTCACCTCTGTTTTTCTCCTCTTTCAATGGTCCTTTCATGACCTACCTATTTCTACTTTCTTCCAAATTAATGATCCACGGTATTTAGGATAACACTTAAATCGCTTATCTCCCTTTGTTACAAACTTTCAATAGTTCTCCGAGTGCTGGAGTGAATTCAAATACCTACATTTGTTATTCAAGGCTCTACTTCAAACAGTCCCTCCCCAAATTCTCGGCGGGGGGGGGGATGGTGCCTTGAACCCAGCCGGCTCAAGTCCTCCACCTCCGGGGACGTCCCTTCTCTGGCCGCCACCTGATAGAATCCCATTCCTTAAGGAAGACCCGCTTTGATTCCGACCATCCCACAGGAAGCTTTCCCTGCCAGTCATTCCAGCCCTAATAATGTCTTTTATCACTTGGGGTCCCCATCCAACCTAACACTGCATCGTGTCAGGCACTCATGACTTTGTCTCGGACGGTGGGACCCTATTTCTTGCCGAACCCCCACATTAGGGAGCACAGGGTCAGGCTCTTAAAAACTGCTGAACGAATGGATGGATGAGCAAATGAACACGCCCCAGGCCCAGTCCCTTTGCTAACTCCCCGCTCCCGCCCGGTCTGCCTACCAGAGGCGAGTCTGTCCCGTTGGGCTCTGTTCCCGAGCCCAGAGCATTTCCACGTCTCCGGCTCTCTGCGCCTGAACCCCGATTAGAGGACAATAGTGCACAGTCGCAGCTTTGCTCCCACCTCCCAGAGGGGCCGTTCGGTGGGAGCCGGGTTGGTTCCGGGAATCGCGGGCACCAGCGCCCACTACCCCGCGGGGGGCGAGGGCGCCGCCGCCGGCACGGCCGGGGGACTCGGTGTCACCCTGGCCCTCCCCCTCGCGGCCACTGGGCTGCCCGGGCGAGCGCCGGCTGGACGGGGCGGGGCCCTTCCCACCTCCCCTCGGCTCCCCTCCCCTATTTCCCGGGGTGGGAACGCTGGGAGGGAGGCGGGAGGCGAAAGGGGCTGCAGAAGGGCGTCCGGTTACATCTCCGCCTTCTTCAGCCTCCCGCCGCTGAGCCGCCCGGTTTGCGGGACCGCAGTTCGGGAATATGCTGGCCGCGAGCAGTCGGAGCGGGGCCGTGTGGACGCGGGCGCTGCTGCTGCAGCTGCTGCTGGCGGGGCCCGGGGGCTGCCTGAGCCGCCAGGAGCTCTTCCCCTTTGGCCCCGGACATGGGGACGTGGAGCTGGAGGCCGGAGACGACCGCGTCTCCCCTGCCCTGGAGCTGAGCTGGGCGCTGCGCTTCTACGACAAGTCCGACATCGACTCCGTCTATGTGAGTGCGATCCCGGACGGGAGGTGGGGCGGCCGGAGGAAGGCGGGGGCTGAACCGGCGTCGGAAGGAAGGTCGCGGCGGGCCGGGGCGCCCGCGGAGCCGGACGGACGTGGGCGTCGCAGGCGGTGACCAAGCCCGGGGGCCCGGCTGGGGACCTGGCGCGGCGCTGGGTCTCACGCCGAGGGGCGGCTCCAGCCTCTATCCTGTCCCGAGGTGTCCCCGCCACCCAGCCACTGTCACGCGAGGAACGTGCGGGCCCGGGACAGCGCCCGCTCTCCGGTGTGGGACTCTGCTCGCGCCCTGCGGGGACCGGGATCCGGGACCCCGGGCCGAGTTTCCCCCTCGCGGCTGCGGGCTGCGGGGCTGCGTCGCCGCGGGGAAGTGCGTCCGCGTCTCTCCATTGTCCCGGGCCTTCGGGGGGCCTGGGACTCCCGTGGGTGCCGGGGCGGGGGCACCCGGCTCTCCGCCCCGGGAACTTAGACGGCCCCCGCGTTTGTGCGTGTGGACTCCGGATGTGTCTTGGCAGTGGTTCTGCTGGAGTTGGGCTCGGTTCAGAGTCCGGAGTTCAGGGCTGGGAATGCGGGGCGCCCGGCGATCCAATTTCCTGTGGCCGAGCATTGTCTCCACGGGGGGCCCCCCATGAGGAGCGAGGCCCGACGACCTGTAGCTCTCTGGAGCCTCCCCAGAACTGGCCGGGCCTGGGGGGCGCTGTCAGCTCGGCACAGTCCTCTCGTGCCGCCGCCTTTCCCAGCCGCACACCATGTGGGTTTCATATAAAGCTCGTGCGCATTCCAGACGTGGGGGGAGCCACACACACACACAGGGCTGGAGCCTGTCCTGCCCGGGAAATGGCTGTGCTCCCGGTCTGCCGGGCAGACTAAGCCTTGGACGACACTCACGTGGAGTTCGTTGGCTTTGCCTAAAAAGAACGAGTCCTCAAGGTCCCCCTCGCCCTCGTTGGTGGACTGCCCCGGCCCTTTGGCAGAGTCTGGTGGAGCCTCTACCACCCCTTTACAGTGTAATGCTTTTAAACTCATAAAATAAAATCCACAAGATCACTAATGAAACCAACTATGTTGAAATATAGATAAAAATATTTTTTAAATGCACATTTTATGAAGTAGTATACGTGCTTTTAACCACATTAAATAACAAGGGATAGCGGCGGATCCAATGGAAGGTCAGGTAACTATTGAACTTCGAAGCTTGTGAGGATGGTAAACAATATTCAGACACCTGCAGCAACTACAAGATGTCCCAAAAGTCACAATACATAGGGGAAAATGGGAAATTGTAGCTAAATGTATCTTTATTTACAAAATATTCATTACAAAATTTTACAAAATTTTTCGTTTGTATGGAGACTTTTGGGACACCCTGTATAATGTGATATGAAAATATCTGTGACTTATAATAGTGGCAGAGTCACTAAGTGCTACTGGTACTGTGCTTTGTTGCCTACATTCATTATTGAAGGAAATGCTAAATATCAGCGGTTATGGAAAATAAAAATGAAATTTCTTTTTCTCATCTAAGTTAACAGATCCACTGGATTCTATTCAGGAATCCTTATGGGATTCATTGCACCCCAGGTTAAGAACCTCTTTGTTAAATTTGGGACCGTCCTTTACGTGTGGCATCCGACTAACCACTCTACATTCTGAAGACCTAGAAAATCTATTTCTGCAAAAAGATCCTGCCAGGCTGGTTGTTGTGGCTCATGCCTGTAATCCCACCACTTTGGGAGGCCAAGGAGGAGGATCATTTGAAGCCAGGAGTTCAAAACCAGCCTGAGAAACATAGCAACGTAGCGAGACCCCCCCCCCCAAAGAAAAGACCTGTGTCAAAGAATTCAGATCTATTTGGATTTACTCTGCATTTCAAGGAGAAAGAATCCCACAGGTCTCTTTGGGTCTGTGCTGTAGGTTGCGTTCTCCAGGAAGCTGACTTTGACCATGATGGAGACTAAACAGGCAGGTTATTTTATTAGGGTGCTGTCCGATCCACACCTGTGGAAGGGAGGGAAATGAAGGGGAATTGAGCAGAGGGAGAAGTCAAGCTGCAGAGAAGTCCCAGCAAAGGTCTCAGCGAGCACCTGGGGAGCTCTGAAGCTGGGATGGCCTTTCAGAGCTGTCTCAATGAGGTCACATGGCTGGGCCCAAAGTCCATAGCTGAGGTGACCCATGATGGCAACAGGCATAGGTACTGGGAGAGAACTGGGGCCAAATGATGCAATATACTACGTGTAGCGTCATGAAAGATGGATAGAAGGTCAGCGGTGGGTTGGTGGGTTAAACTATCTGTAGCTGGTCACAAGGTGTGCTCGTCTTTAGTAATGTAAGTCCGGCAATCATTTGCAAGACGGCATGGACAGACGGACGAGGGAGAATTTGGGAGCAGTAAAACCAGTCCTATAAGCTGCTGGTTGATCCAGACACTTGGCAATGAGACCCTACAGAAAGGGGACAAGGAGAGAAGAGTGTGGACCCCAGAGGTGGTGTGACATGCATCAACAGGATTTCTGACTGACCGGTCACATATGGGACATGATGAAGACAGCAGACAGTGGTGGGATGGCTGGAGGGGCTGACTTGAGTGAAAAGGCATTAGCCTAGGTTTGACTCTGGGGCGTTGGGACCAACAAGGGGACCAGAATGTGGATGCCCTGTAGCCGGTACACCTGAAAGTGAGCTGGGGAGTCAGGCTGGGGAGGGAAATGGACCAGTGCAGGCACTGATTTGCAAGGGGAAATAGGATAGTAAGAAAAAAGCTGAGAGCTGGAGTTAGAGCCCTGGAAAATGATACCTACTACTGGTGATGCTCTAACGTGGCAGTTCTCAAAGTGTAGTCAGGGATCACTGGGTGTCCTGAAGACTTTTGCAAGGAATGTGCAAGGCCAAACTCTTCGCCTAATAATACTAAGATGTTGTTTGATTTCTGTACACCCATGCTCTCACATGTGTACAGCAGAGGCTACATGTGCGATAGCTATGGCAACAGCTGGAATGCAGAAGCAGATAGGAGAATCCAGCTGTCTCCCATTAAGCCAGACATCAAGTTGATTTGCAAAAATGTAAAACAGTGACAATTCTCTCCTTAAATATTTTTGGTTTGGAAAATATAGTTATTTTCCTAAATGATGATGTTATTTATGTTAACATGTAACTAGTTCATCATTTAATTATTATACATATTTAAATGTTCCTTGGTTTTCATTTCTCATATGATAAATATTGATTGAGATAACCTATATAAAAACAAGCTCTTGGGGATCTCATTAATTTTTAAGAGTATTAAGTGGCCCTGAGACCAAAATGTTGGAGAGCTGCTGATCTAATGCTATCCAGACATCATCACATGCCTCAGCCTCAACTTGACAGATGTTCAAAGGCAGGAGAAGAGTGTTGCTGGGGAAATACTCCATGAGTATTGAGTATTGAGGTGCCATATTGCTTGCCAGACTAACACCTGTGGGCCACGGCAGACTCCCGATACGATAAGGTCTAATTCTCCCCATGGAATAGCCTGTTATTTTTGGATAGGAAGCCAGCATAGTCCCACTGATAAAACCAGCCATTCTTTGTACCCTATCCTGGGTCTAATCAGCCAGCCAGCTGAGCCACTGGACATTCACACAAGCTCTGTTGCCTTGGCCAGTGAACTTTGAACTCCTTGGGTGAGAGTTCTTCAAAATCGTAATGAGGCTGTGCAGAACGATAAAAACCATTTTCTTCCTTTGCCTGGAATTTTATCATGTTAGTTTACTAATGTTGGTTATCTTATGCTGATTGGAAGCTCTGATAGGGTGTGTAGATCAATAGAAGAATTTCTAGAACATGATTTTATTGCCTATTAAACGATTTTTCTTTGATTCATAAAAATGGAGAAATAGATTAGTTATTATTTAATATGTTCAGTTTGTTTTGGAGATAAAATCTTTCATGCCAGAGAAAAATAATAAAAGGATATCTTTGGTAGCAAAAAGATTGTATACCTCTTTCCTGACCCATTTCCTGGCCTCTAGTTTCCATTTTCTCTCTCTCTCTCACTCACTCACACATACACACACAAATGCACACATACATACACACACACACACACATCCCTCTAGTTGTTCACTCGTAGAACTGCACATGGGCAATACTGGGCACATAGGAGGTTTATGAATTTGCTGGTCCAGCCCAGGGCCAACACCTATGGCTCTGCTGTTCATAGGACGAGGGCTCCGGCCCAGGGGACAAGGTGGAATTGGAATCTAGCCGACACTCCACTCACCAAGCCCTGAGCTTCAGCGTGGGGCTGGGGCCACCCAACGGAAGGGTCACCTTCTTCTGATTTGCCCAAAGTTGCCTTATGGTCCAGCAGTGACCCTGGATGAATCACAGAATAGTTAATATAGTGATCCTAACACTCTGGGAGGCTGAGGCAGGAGGATTGCTTGAGTTCAGGAGTTCAAAATCAGCCTGAGGAAAATCGACACCCCATCTCTACTAAAAATAAAAAAATTTGCCAGGTGAGGTGATATGTGCCTGTAGTCCCAGCTACTCGAGAGGCTGAGGCAGAAGGATCACTTGAGCCCAGAAGTATGAGGTTGCTGCGAGCTACGATGACGCCACTGCACTCTACTCAGGGCAACAGAGCAAGACTCTGTCTCAAAAATAATAAAAAACCCAACAAAGTCTCTCATTAGACGTTAACTGGATTAAGTTGAGCACATTGACTCATCTTTAACTATTACCCTTAGATTGTCCCTAATCTCTATTTGCTGATCCTTTTGTTTGTATTTCTAATTCAAACCAGAGTCATTTCTCTGGCTCTGTGGGATTAATGGAAAACATTTGCAATTTGGACTTGGAGTTTTGTTCTGGCACTTCTGGTGTATGATCTTAGGCAAGTTATATGAACTGAAACTCATTTTATTTCCTCAAATGAGGAATGAAAACGATATTAATTTTTACCAGGTTTAACGAGATAACTAGAGAAAAAAATGCTTTGTTAACTGTAAAGTGCCATGCAAATGGATTAAGCATTAGGCCCAAGGTCCCCCTTTGGGCTCTAGGCTGAAATTAATCAATCTCTACCTTGATTGGGTCCTGGACTTTGCTATTTTCTAGATTTCTTTTTCAGGCTTTTCTTTTCTGAGGCCCTTTTAGTTTTCCAACTCTTCTAGCTGCGCAATCACTAACCATAAAGCCATCCCAAGAAACTTTGCAACTTCCATGACTTCTGCCCCTGATTTCTCTAAACTGGGCAGCCAAATGAGACAGCATGAGTCCTGGTTAAGGACTCCAGCAGATGTGGGTTCTATCACTTGCTGGCTGTGTGATATTAAGCTGAATTTAGTCTCTTGTCATTTCTTTGTTTCATGTACGTGAAAAGAGGGATGGCTGCATCAAATGCCTGTCGTATGAAATTTTTTAAAAATGCAAACAGCCTTAGGAAAGGACCTCAAAATTAGCAGAAACTCAGTAAATGTTTGTTGCTTTTCCATTCTTTATTCTAAATTATTTTACCTTAAATTCCCACTGCCTCTGGCCCATGGGGTTTGAATTTCATTGTCTTCTCAGTACAGCTATTTGCATTTCTAAAACAACCCTGTTTGTTTCTCATTCGTGCCTACCTCAAGCATTCTCTAACCACACATTTTTTGAAGAACTCTTCCCCCCACTATTGCAGGCTGCTTTCTGCCCCGGGGACTGCTGCTACCAGCCTCACTGAAGCCAAAAGAGATGGCTATTGTTTCACTTTTTCAGTGTGCATTTAGACATAAGAAATCAAACACGAAATTTAAATGCATTGAGTATCTGCATTTAGACTTTCTCCAGTGATTCATGCTATCTGTAAGTTCACATTAAAGATGAAAATAAGACAAGAAGTGCTTTTTAAAATGAGAAAACTCTCCCCTTGTATGTTAGTCTCTGTCCATCCCCTTCTTGTCAGTTGAGTTGAAACAATTGTATGTAAGTGGTTCCAGCTGTTAACCATGTGGTTCTTGGCATTTTCACCCTGGAGTTTTTGTGTATAATCCACACGTTCTGCCCGTGGCAGCTGGATGAAAAGGCATATTGTTTGCTGTGTTCCTTGGGTTGAGTGGATAGACATGTTCAGTAAAGGGACATCAAGCTGTACTAGTATCATAGTGAGCTGAAGTTTAGCTTTGCTAAGGGAACTTTTTTCCAGTGTGAACTGATACATAAGCAAGATTTCAGGGCAGTACTTAACGTTGGTCGACATGCTGGAAATAGCTGTTTTTCCTAAAGTGTTTATTCCTAAATGTAAATCCACTAAGAATTCATCTAGGCAATATTCTCGTATGGTTTGAGTTACCTTAAGACAATAATATAACATTATTATTATTAGCAGCTCTCAATAATTTAGATGGGTTGTCTCAGGAATGCATTGAATCTGCAAGGGTTTTGCAGTGGGATCTATACAGATAGCAAGGAACACGCTGGTGCTTTCGGGGAGTCAGGGCTCTAAGATGCCAATTGCAAAGTTAGAGAGAGGGGCAGGCAGAAAGGAACAGTGGTAAACTCTGCTTGGGAGGTCAGGGAGGCTTCACAAGGAAAATGAGACCTTGCCAGGGACACAAGCTGAGGTTTCTGGAAGAGGTTTTTCAAGGAGGTTTTCAAGAAGGGGGTCATAGATGCAAAAGCACGTGGTGTTCCGTAGGTGAAACACCATGGTGAGTTTGGAGAATTGTAAAGCAATCTCAAAATTTTTTTCCCGGCACATTTCTACTCCAGCCTTTCACTCACCAACATTCATATCAAAACTAAAGTCTGGTTCCATAATCCACATAAATTTTTAACTGGCACAAACGTGGTGAACAGAAAGTAATACCAGTGACTGCTGTGCAATACTTACGTTTAATAATAATTGTTCCTTTCTGGACCCAGGGCACTGCATGGGGTGCCTCAAGGCTCTGTAACTTTTGATTAACTTTAATGACTAAATCTGCTTTTGCCAGCACCGTCTGCTCTTAATGCAGTCTAATGCACCCACTGTGACTAAGGCTCCTAAATCCCTGGGAGGGGAGGGGCCGGGAGGGGAAGTCTGGGGAGGGAAGGATTTCAAAGCCAATGATGGATGGAGGTAGATAGAATGATGGTTGCCAGTGGCTGGGAAGGGTGGGGTGGGGGATGAAGAGAGGTTGGTTAATGGGTACAAATACACAATTAGAGAGAAGGAATGAGCTCTTGTGTTCCATAGCACTGTAGGGTGACTATAGTTAATAACAATATATTGTATATTTCAAAATAGCTAGAAGAGAAGATATGAAATCTTCCCAACACAAAGAAAAGATAAAGATTTGAGGTGATGGATATACTAATTATTCTGATTTGCTCTTTACCCGTTGTATGCATGTATCAAAATACCACATGTACCCCATAAATATACACAATTATCATGTATCAATAAAATTTTTTTAAAAGTAGATTTTTACCAAAAAAAAGGACAATGATGGAGTCCTACTTATTTATTTTTGCTTTTGTTGCTTGTGCTTTGTGTGTCATGTCCAGAATATCATTGCCAAGACCAATGTCAAGGAGCTTTTTCCGTATGTTTTCCTCTATGAGTTTGAGGTCTTACATCTAAGTGTTTAATCCATTTTGAGTTAATTTTTGTGAATGTTGTAAAATAGGGGTCCATTTTCATTCTTTTGTATGTGGATATCCAGTTTTCCCAACACTGTTTACTGAAGGGACTCTTCCTTCCCCATGGTGGGTTCTTGGTGCCCTTGTCAGATATTAGTTGATTGAAAATGTGTGGGTTTGTTTCTGGGCTCTCGTTTCTGTCCCGTTGGTCTGTGTGTCTGTGATAGTTTTGCTAACTAACTTGATGGTGGCACTCATTTAACAACATATACCCATATCAGATCATCACGTGGTATACCTTACATTTATACACTTTTGTCTATTTTATCTCAATACAGCTGGAAAAACAAAACAAAACCAAAGACAATGAACTGCAGGCCCTAGTCCTGACCGGGAACATTAGTGTTGGCTTATCTATTAAAGCCATTTGCCCTTCTTTGCTAAACTTTAGATCAATCATGTTCATTAGCTATTTTTAAAAAAACAAACTTGTATTATGAAGATTTTCAAACATATTCAAAAATAGAGGGAAGAATATAATGAACTCCATGCACCCATTACCAGCTTCAACACGTATCAGTTTGAGGCGCATGTCATTTCATTTGTATCCTCACCTGTTCCTAACATCCCCTCTCATTCCCAAACTGGGTTATTTTTAAGCAAATCCCAAACATTTTATTTCATTGTAAATATTTCAGAATGTACTTCAAAAAAAGAATGTACCTCTTTTCAAAAACATACAGTAAAATTATGATCACACCTTAAAAATGATAATAATTCCTTACTATCATCCAATATCCAAATAGTTTCGTGAAATGTTGTATGCTGCTTTTCAGTTGATTGGTTTAAATGGGGGTCCAGACAAAGCCCACACATTGCATTTGGTGGATATGTCTCTTAGGACTTTTAAATCTATAGGTTCCTCCCATCCCTTTTTCTCCCTTGAAATTTATTTATTAAAGAAACTGGGTATTTGTCTGCTCAAGTGGCCCATATTTTGGACTTTGCTGATTGCATCCCCATGGTGTCATTTCATATGTTCTTCTGTCTCTTGTATTTCCTGTAAAGTGGTAGTTAGATGTGGAGACTTGGTTGGATTTAAGTTGTCGGTTCCTGTGGATGCACTCTGGTTTAGTAACCGGTGTTGCACTCTAGGAAACTGTAATTCTCCAGTTCTTTCTTGTTGCTCCCCAGCTGAGCTCGCTCTCAGGCATGATTTCTAAAACAGCCTAGATGCACAGGTCTTATCCTGTATTGAACTTGCCTGCCCCATGTGTTGGAAGAAGTCAGGAAGGGAGGGAACCCTTGTGGGTCAGACAGCATGTAAGCTCTGGAGCTACAGTGGGGACAAGATTGGTGGTCTCTGATCCGGAGGAACTGACCATGTAGTGGTTAGAGCAGCCAGATCTGCAAATAGGGAGGAAGGAAACAAGCAGGAGGCAGAGATATAAACCACTAGGTGAGGTGGGGTGAGAGTGGAGTGGGCGGAGCCTGCACTGGTTTGGGGAGGCTCTCTGAGAAGCTGCTATTTTAGCTGAGGCCTCAAGGACAAGGAAGACCAGCTGTGGGCGTGAACGAGACAGGGAGAGGATGCTGGCAGTAGCAGGGACGGAGAAAGTGCCACGTACACTGAGTCCTCACTTAATGTCACGGATGGGTTCTTAGAAACTGAGATGACTTTAAGCAAAACGTTGTTTAATGAAACCAATTTTACCATAGGCTAATTAATATAAATAAGAGCTAAGCTCCTTCTACATATTTCTGGTCACAAACACATCACCAAACTCCTAAGTAAAGGCCCAAACACTTCTAATATTAACCATTGAAATATCTGTGAGCTATACATGCATTTAAGAAAGAATAATAGAAACAAGTAAGATCATTATTTACCCAATTTTTGTTGAATCGGTGAGTGACAGCGATCATGGTCATGGTGGGTTCAATCAAGAAGGGAATGTCTGCAAAGCAAAAATCATCAGGAGCACCTCCGACCTCCACACAGGTCAAAAACAAAAGATAACCAACGTGGGGGCTCGCTGAGCGCTTTCCTCCCACATAATTTATTGTTGTGCGTTTGTATGATTATCGTATACTGGACAAATTTTTGTTTTACAATAATTTTTA
>VBSM01002153.1:40745165-40763752 GCA_008086735.1 Cheirogaleus medius | reverse complement strand
AATGTAATCTTCTTGGCAATTAAATCCATCCAATAATCATGATGTTTTAAATTTTGAAAAATCGATGAAACAAAACCCGGTGATGGACAGGCAGCCCTCGAGGTTCTGAGCGAGGCGCGGGGACCCCGCAGCCCTGCCAGTGAGCGTCATCGAGGGACGACACACCTGACTGCTGTCTTTTGCTTGTCTCCCGACAGAGGTGGAGAAAACCCGGTGCCAGCTGGAGCGAGAACACATTCTCGGGGCAGCGGGGGTGGCGGATTCACAGCAGCCCAGGCCGCCGGGGCTGTTTGTCCCCGAATGTGATGAGCATGGACACTACGTGCCCACCCAGTGCCACGGCAGCACCGGCTACTGTTGGTGCGTGGACCGGGACGGCCGCGAGGTGGAGGGCACCAGGACCAGACCCGGGATGAGGCCCCCGTGTAAGTAGGGGGCAGGCTGCACTCGGGCTTGGCCTGAGAAGGGTCTTGGGCCAGATTTGCTGAGCACACACTTGGGCTCACTCCCTGCCCCCAATCTTGAACTGCTCCATGGGGCCCAAGCCCTCTCCCTCCCCTCTACACCTCTCTTCTCTGCCCTCTCCTCACTTGTCCCTGTCCTCTCCATCCTCTCTCCCTTCTCCACCCTCTCTGTCTGCTTACCCTCTTCTCTTCCTTTTCTGTGCACACGTGTGTTCCATGTAAACACCCAGAGGCCTGGTGCGTGGACACCGCAATGGTAGCAGAGGGATGTGTGTGTTCTGGGTCCCCCAGGTGAACTCTCTCCAGAGGGAGGCCCAGCAGTGAGACCCATTCTCATCCTTGCAACACTTGCCTCCTTCAGGGACGCCCTAAGGCCTGTAGGCACAGGGGTCAATCTTCACATCCAAGGAGCAAAGAGCCTCAAAGGTTTCTGCACAAGCTGGTTCCACGACCACCACCGCAGGCCGTGTTGAGGGCTGGGCATCCTGTGTGAGGCCTTGCCCGGCTCTGTGACTCTCGACAGACACCCTCCCCAGCCTCAGTTTCCCCAGCCTCAACCTAAGAGATGAGCATAATAATCCCGAGCATGTTTCCCAGCTCTAAAATTCTGCTTCTGTCACAAAGGTAGAAATTGGTCATTGTCACAAATTACCAAAAGCTTATGTAACTCATCCTTGAATGTCCATTCTCAATGTAGCTGATTATCATAGATAGATCCCCTACCAGGTATTTCCTTAAAGCTGCTAAGAAACAGGAAAATGATTACTCACAAACTTCATCAATTCACTGAGCCAACATTAACTGAGCATCCAGTGCCGTGGTGGGTGCTGGGGACGCCCAGAGAAAAGTCACAGCGCTAGGCCCCCAAGCCCCTCGAGGGAGGGTGAGCAGATGGGAGCAGTGTAGGGAGATGAGCTTTAGGAGACAGAGGACGGACGGGGACTGGTGCCCAGGAGGGGCCTGGCTTGTGTTGGGCGGTGGGCTAATGGGGGCGCACTTTCTAGAAGCAACACCAGGTGAACCACGTGTTTAAGCAGGACCAAGGCTGAGTGGCCCTAGGGGAGGCTGGGCTGCTGCTGAGGCCGTTGCTTTAGGAGGCGGGAGTGGGCTGGGGTAGGAAGGAACCTGCAGGGGGTCAGTGCGGTGTGTGGGGGTGTGGGGGAGCCTGGGTGTGGGTCGCTGAGGGCAAGGAGGAGCCGTGGAAGGGTTTGGGAGGGTTTTGAGCACGCTGAGCGAGAGTCCCTGCAGGGGGAGGCGGAGGCTGTCGCAACATTTAGGATTAATCCGGGTGAGAAATGGGTGGGCTCCCCTCTCCCCAGGAAAGAGGTCGACCAGATTGGTGTATGGCTCTGATTGGGCGTAATAGGCAAGATAGGCAAGAGAATGACTGAAAATGACCTCGGTGACAACCTCGTCTAGCTCTCCTACTGTAGAGAGAGAGCAGGAGACGACACCCAGGAAGGTACATGGCCCCTGCACATAGCAAGCGAGCGGCGGGGCTGGGGCAGCGCCCAGGTCTCCTGTCCTGGCCATCATTGTGTTCTGGAAAGCCCAGAAGGGGCATGTGTCTGCTTGTCAGGTCCCAGACTGTCCCATCCCCGTGGCTCAGGGACAGGGCACACTGCACAGGGCGAGCTCGTCACGATGGGCTCCTCTAGCATTAAGACGCTCAGCAGCTTCCACTAGGACGGGACCCCGCGGGCAGGGATTTGGGGGTTGCTGCTGTTGTTATACTGTTTGCTGCTGCTGTTCTCGCCCCAGTGTCCACAGCAGAGCACGCATAGCCAAGTTATTGCTATTAAAAATAGCCGAGCCATTTTTCACTTGACCTTTAATGTTACACTCAGGCCCGGCATTATCTTCCTCACAAGTGCCCTTTGGCTGACTGAGGGTTTCTGCTTCTGGAGCTTTCAGATATAAAACGGGCATTGTGTGGCTGCGCAGTTTGTGGTGCCAGGAAGGTGCTGTGCCCTGGTGTGTGGGTGTGTGCATGTGTGTGTGTGTGCACATGTGACATGTGTTCCTGTGCACACAGGCCTCGCTCACTGACCTCTCCCGCCACCCAGGTCTGAGCACAGTGGCTCCCCCTATTCACCAGGGACCCTCGGTGCCTACCGCGGTGATCCCCCTGCCCCCGGGGACCCACTTACTGTTTGCCCAGACTGGGAAGATTGAGCGCCTACCCCTGGAGGGAAACAACATGAAGAAGACGGAAGCCAAGGCGTTCCTCCACATTCCGGTGAGTGCTGGCTGATGGCAGGTTGCAGGTTGTACCTGGTGACAACTCCTGCAGGTCAGGAGACCCCGGGCTCCGCCCCTGGAACCAGGGGCGCTCATTCCACTTGGCCCTGGGTGACCGTCTCCAGATGAGGCCACTGGACGCCGGGGCTGCCCGTGAGGCTCCCGGAGAGACGGGAGCAGCCGTGGGAAGGCGGGCAGAGACCCCTTGGGCGAGGGCTTCTCGCGAGTTTGGCGCCTTGCCCGGTGCGTCTGCGCGGTGCGATCTTTCCATTCCTGCTACATTCATAGTGACTCATCTTTCAGCAGCTGCTCAACTCAGGATCTCATACCTGCCCCGAGGCAGTAACAAGCTTTGGCTTAGAGACTTTCAAAGCTTCAAAGGTGCAGTTTGTGAGTTGGGGATGTTTGGATCCTACTGAGATGCCATTCCGTTTTATCTGAGATCCTGACCTCTGCCAAGAACCCAAACTAGGGATCCGGAGTCTTCTGCTGCAGGGCTGGGTCAGAGTTGCCAGAAAAGTGGGAGGGGTGCGGGGGTCCTGTGCGTGCAGGCGGGGCGGGGGCAGGGGCCATCAGCTCCGGTGAATGAAAGTCCGCAGAAAGCCCTGTCATTCCTCGGTGGGCTGCAGAGTCTGCTTGGAAATTCCTGGTGAAGATGCTCCTTGTGCCGTGCTGTCTGCCATAGGCCAGCTTCCTTTTCTCCTCTTCCTCCTTTCTCTACCCCGTGTGTTTCCTGCTTTCCCTATTTTCTTGTCCTGCCACATGCCGCCATATCCCTTCTTCTTTTAAATCAAGAAGGAAACATCAGCAAAAAAATATCCAAAATAAAAACACTTTTCAAAAGCCTCTTGCAAAGCAGCCTTGATCAGGTTCACGTCTTTGCCCTGCACAAAATCCTCAAATGAGTTCCTCTTCACTCCGAATAAAATCCACTCCTTTCTGTGATCCTCAAAGCCTTAAGGGATCTGGATACCTCTTCCACCCCATTCTTCACTGTTAGGGTCATCTGTCCGGATGTCCCCTGGTCCCTGGGTTCCCAGTGTCAAGAATGAGTACTGATATCGAGTCAAGCCAATGATGGAGTGATCACAGACACAGAATAATTTTATACAATTTATCACATAAATATACAGTTTAGACAGTTTATCACATAAAAGAAAGAATGAAAGGAAGGAAGGAAGCTACACAAAGTGAAAATACATTCCAGAGAGAGTGGGATGGCTCAGTTTCCAGGAGTGGAGAAAGACATGGGAGGCTGAGCACTGCCGCCTTTTATAAGCCCACTAGTTTGTCCCGCCTTTCCCCTGGCAGGATTGGTGGCTGTTTCAGGAGTGATTGACAGGTTGGGGTTATATAACAGATCACATGACAGGTTGCATAACAGGGTAGGTTGTATGACAGTTTCCCTTTCCAGAATTCTCCATGAAGCTCCACCCATGTTATGCTAATTAGATGGTAATGAACTTTAGGTCAGTTAAAGGTTACTGGGGACTTTTTACCATGTATGTTCCCACCAGCGAACGGTTCCTAATGGCAGTTTGGTTCCTAGCTACAATTAGGTTCCCGCTCTCTGCCCTTAGCCACCCCCTTGCCACCCTACACCAGACCTAACACCACCACGCCCACCTCACTCACTGGCTGCAGCCCTCTGGCTGTCTGGCTGGTCCTCGAACATGCCCAGCACGTTTGCATCTCAGGGCCTTTGCACTTGCTGTGCCCTGAGTGGAAATGCCTCACCCTGAGACACTCACACAGTTCACTGCCTCACTTCATGCAGATTTCTGCGGAAGCATCACCTGTGCTGAGCCCCATCCAGCCATCAACCTCCACTGCCCTCTGCTTCCTTATGCTGCTGTGTCTTTCAGCAGCAGCACTGCTTGATGCATTAAGTATCCTTGTGTATGTCCTGTAACTGGTGTATATTTCTTCCCGTCAACAATATCTGCAGCACAAGACAGGACACTGTCTATTTCATGGAGGTGCTGGTTTCACAGTGGTAATTATAGACCTCAAACTGTGCTTGGTATATGACAAGCATTCAAAATGAAATTTGCCACACAAATGCACGAGTGATTGTTGCGTTCTCCCATTGCCTCGCTGGAAACATAAGTCCCTGGAAGATCACCATTTGTCTTCTTTGTGTCCTCCAGCACTTGCTGTCAGGTGGCAGGAATGGGTTAAACTCCCTGAGAAAGTCATTCTTCCCCAAGACAAAGGGGAGAAGCTAAATGTCCTGTGAGGTGGTAAAAGGCAGAGAATTTAGTTGGGATAGGTGAAGCGAGGGTGCTGAGGCAGCAGGATAAATATTCAGTCTTTCCCTTGCCCCATTTGTAAGTGTGTAGTTCAGTGGTGTTGAGTACATTCACAGTGTTGTGCAACTATCATCTCCAGAACTATTTTCATTATCCCAAACTGAAACTCTGTATGCATTAAACAATAACGCCTCATTCTCCTCCATCCCCACCCCAGCCCCTGGCAACCACCATTCTACTTTCTGTCTCTGTATAATTGACCCCTCCAGGTACCTCATATAAGTGGAATTATACAGTATTTATCCTTTTGTGTCTGGCTTATTTCACTTAGCATAATGTCCTCGAAGTCCATCCATATTGTAGCAGGTGTCAGAACTTCCTTCCTTTTTAAAACTGAGTACTAGTCTATTAGTGGATGTACCATATGTCACTTCTCCATTCATTCATCAATGGACTTTTGGGTTGCTTCCACCTTCTGGCTATTGCACATAGTGCTACCATGAACACTTCTATACAAATATCTGTTCAAGCCCCTGCTTTCACTTCTTTTGGATATGTACACCAAAGTGGAATTGCCGGATCATATGATAATACTGTGTTGAATGTTTTGAGGAACCACCTGTTTTCCACAGTGGTTGTGCCATTTTACATCCCCACCAGCAGAACATAAGAATTTTAATTTCTTCATATCCTCACCAACATTGGTTATTGTTTGTTTTTGTTTTTGTTTTAGTAATAGCCATCCTATTGGATATGATGGTTATCCTATTGGGTAACTCATTGTAGTTTGATTTGCATTTTCCCTAATGATTAGTAGTGTTGAGCATCTTTTTATGAGCTTATTGGCCATTTGCATATCTTCTTTGGAGAAATATCATTCAAATCCTCTGCCCATTTTTTGCTCAATATTTTTGGTTGTTGAATTGCAGGAATTCTTTATATATTCTGGATATTAACCCCTTACAAGATATTTGATTTGCATATATTTTCTACCATTCCATGGTTGCCTTTTCACTCTGTTGATTGTGTCCTGTGGTGCACAGAAATTGTACATTTTGACGTAGTCCAATTTACCTGTTTTTTCTTTCGTTGCCTGTGCTGTTGGTGTCATATCCAAGAAATCAGTGCCAAGTCCAATGTCATGAGGCTTTCCCTCTGTGTTTTCTTCAAAGAGTTTTATAGTTGTCATTTGTACATTTAGGTCTTTGATTCATTTGGAGTTAATTTTTATATGTGGTATAAGGTAAGGGTCACTGTCCTTTTTGACCTGACCTCCTGAGGAGGAAGTATGTGCTGGGAACCCTGATGTTCCCAGTAAAAGATCATCCTGGCTGTCCATTACCATGGTCCCCAAAGCCTCCTTCCGGAGCCTTTCCCTGGGCTCATAATGCCTAGTCCTGTGCCTACAACCAAATAGTGTTCCCAGGCTGTCAACAGAACCTAACTTCACCGCGGGCTGAGATCTTACAGGCTTCTGCCCTTTTCCGGAGCCTCTCACGGGTGACATCTAAAGAGATGAACTCCTTGCTGTCTGATCAAGGGAAGTTTGTGCTCATGTTTTGTTTTGTTTTGAACTTTGTATTTTGAAACAATCACAGAGCCATGGGAAGTTGGAAAGATAGTTTAGAGAGGTCCTGGGTACCTTTCACCCAGTTTTTCCCAGCTGCTAAATTTTACATATGTATACATACCTATGGTTCTTAAATATGTTAATTGGCCAGAGATCAGAACTAGGCTTTGCCAAACTGATCTGTGGTCAGACGGCTTGTTTTGAGGCGGTTGCTTGGGATAATTTAAGTTACTTGGTGTTCTTTCTAGGATGGAGCTTGTCTAAATATCACCATAGTTTGTCATACCTAACAGGCACCTAATAAATACTTGTAATGAATTAGTGGTGAGTAATTGATTTGCTTCTCCTGAGGAGAGACTGGCTTACTCAGAGCAGCTAACCCTCAGTGGCTCTTCACACACAAGTGTATCTTGTCTGACCGCTCTGTCTAGAAGAAAAATCAAAAACCCACAAGTACAGCCCAGTAGATTTCTGTTAAACTCACGTCAGACATAAAAAAGTTACTCAACTTTGCTTCCTCTGGTCCTTTTTTGTTTCGCTTTTGTAAGAAACAGTGTGTGGAAAAAGACTGTGTGTTTACTGAAGGAAAAGTTCCTTCCTTAGTAAGGTGGAGGCCAGAGGAGCTGGTGAGCAGGGGCTGCCGGGAAGGGGGTGCCCATAGGTGGGGCCTGAGCGCTTGGCCGTGGCAGTTTGAGTGTGTCTGCCCTGTACACAGAGTTATCTTGGCATTTTCAGAGGCACCTGGTTAAGTAATAGCTATATTTATTATTGTAATATAAATTTAAATATAAATTTGATTTATTATGTAAATATAAGTTAATATAAATTTATAATGAATTTATATTTATACTATACTATAATAAATTTAACAGCCCAGTTTTATGATCTGGAATTCTTTGCAGAGTTACCATTGTTTGGTATAAAAACCTGGCCTGACAGATGAGTTTATTTAGGAGAGTGTGAAGATATTTTATGATTTCTTCTAGGAGCTTTATAGTTTCAGCTTTTAATTTTTGCCTCCAGTGTAAGATTAGATTGATATTCTTTTTTTTTTCCCACACATGTTTATTCAGATATTCTAGCGCCATTTGTTGAAAACATTCTATTTCCCCATTGGTACCTTGGTGCCTTTGTTAAAAAATAATTTACTGCTTATGTGAGGATCTATTTCTGGATTCTTTGTTCTGTTGCATTGATCTATTCACCTGATCAGGCAGAGTGTTTGGGTCTTCCAAATTTGTTCTTTTTTAAAGATTGTTTTGACTATTTCAGAAAAACAAGCTACATACTGAGAAGAAATATACATATGCATACATAGGAGGGCTGTCCGGAAAGTATCCAGTCCTTGTTAATGTAATGAGAATGGTTACATCGCTGGATACTTTCCAGACAGCCCTCGTATATATGTGCACATACATGCATATGTATATGACAAGAGTTTTATCTGAAATATATGAATAACTCTTACAACTCAATAATACGAAACTTTAAATGGACAAAAGACTTGAAGTCACTCATTAAAAAAGATGTCCAAATGCTCGTAAGCACATGAAAAGAGTCTCGCTAACAATAGTTACTCAGATGCTTGTGGATGGACCGTTCTCACCACTGGTCTTCACTTGCAGGCTAAAGTCATCATTGGACTAGCCTTTGACTGTGTGGACAAGATGGTTTACTGGACAGACATCAGTGAACCTTCCATTGGAAGAGCCAGTCTACATGGTGGAGAGCCAACCACCATCGTTCGACAAGGTAGGCAAGCAAGTATAATTTTTCTTTTGTGGTTTTGCTTCTAGCAGCCCAAGTGGCTCTTGGCAGAAGGCAGAGGTCGGAGGGTATGGTTGCTCACAGGGTATGGTGCTTTGAGAGGGGCCGGGTCCTCTGCCTCAAAGCGCCACCCTTTCCAGCTCCTCTGAAGCGTCCTCCAAGAGCTCATCATTAAATCATGATTACCTTAGTTGAGATTTGTTTTGGAGAATAAAATTGAAACAGAGCACGTGCCCATTCCTCTCTCTGAAAGCTCATGTAGTCAGTTTCCATGAACAATAAAGGCCAAACCCACCATACGGTTTTTTATTTTTTGTTTTTGAGATAGGATTTTGCTCTGTCATCCAAGCTAGAGTGCAGTGGCATGACCATAGCTCACTGCAGCCTCAAACTCCTGGGCTCAAGTGATCCTCCTGCCTCAGCCTCCTGACTGGTGTGTGCCACCATGCCCGGTTAAGTTTTTAATTTTTTGTAGAGATGGGGTCTCGTTATGTTGCCCAGGCTGGTCTCCGCCATCCAGTTTTATTACACATTTCTGCCTCTGGCTACTGAGCCTAGAATTGATTCTCAGAGTGTCTGTCCCACGATGTGCTCCATTAGGGGTTTCCCAAAGACAACAGGCAGTGAATCACAAAGTCCAGAGGGTTGCAAGCATATTGCCAAATACTGATCCTGAGAGTCGAGTCTATTCCCAAGACAGTTGTTGAGTTAAAGGGTTGTCATTTCAACCCGTAACACTGTGGAGCGAGGGGTGGTTTCTCTTCTTCTCTGCCTCGTCCCCACTGCGCTTGCTCAGATTGCTTGTGCCAGAGCAGCACAGCCAAGCAGGCTGAACCTTCACAGACATTTCTCAGTTTTTGTTGCATTACTATGATAAAGTGCACAAAGCTTGGGCGCAGCCGAGCTTCAACATTTGACCTCAATTCCTTAACTTAAGAATGCAAATTTAAGCCAAAGACCCTATGCATTATTTTAATGCCCACATTCAATAAATCAAGACTATTTTACATGAGTATGTTTTATCCTACTAAAGACCATTGCACCAATAATCCAAGGACTTGTAAAAATTCCCCTGGACCGAAAAGGTCAAGTATTACACATTGCTCAAGTCAGTCAGTGACTCATCTGCTGACTTGAAGATAATATTCTCACTCAGAAGACATTGTCATGCTGATGACATTGGTTGTGTGAAGCAATCTTGCTGCTTCTGCAAAATATTCAAATCAGAGATACTTCTTTAAAATAGAGGAGCCTCATTTTGTGTTTCTTTGTACTTGGGACCGAACGAAGTTTTTTCAGTTTCTGATTTAACAGTTCCCTAACATTCTAGAAGGGTCCCTGTGCCTGTGGAACAGCCCCTGGGGCATTTTTTTCCCTTCTTTGTTGCCTTCACTAGAGATGATGCAGCAGGACTTGAGCTGCAGTTGAATTAAATATATCTGGCTTTGGCCATAGACCTTTTCTGGAAGCAGACAGGCTATTTAAATAATGTCTGCTAGTTTTCCTGCTTTGGTTTGATGAACAGAAGTTTGAAAATGCCTTTTTGCATCTTATCTCTCTCTGTTAAAAATGTTGTTACTGTTATCTACAATTTGATTTCAAAACTCAGTGGAAGGGGGGAGTAGGTCATCATCTGCCATTTCCTGTTGCCGAGGAGCTGATAATCACCCCAGAAAGCTTTAGGCACAGTAAGAGACATTCCAAGCAAAAGCCTACTGACTGTGAAAACACAGAATTAACCAAAATGTGATCTTTGTAGAGGAAAGATCACCAGGAAGAAAATGTTTTTTTAGAAGAGAGAAAGAAGCTTCTAGTTAACTGCTTAGCGTGGTACAGGTTGGTGCTCCCCTATGTGAGTTAAAGCAGCAATGGGTACTGATTTCTTCCTTATTTCACAAGAGTCTGAATCCTGGCATGGCTTTCTTTACTTGAGTTAAAGTCCCAACCAAACATCTTTAATAAGTGTCACCTTTTGACATAAGCAATACAGATTATATCCTCTTGCCATCTCTTCTTCCTCCTCAGACTGCGCGGTAAAGGGAGAGATTTTCCAGGCCTTTCCTTTGGAAGAGTAGCCCACAGCGAAATATTTTTCTAGCTGAGGAAAGGGGGGCTTGGTTGCTCTTGGCTTTGAGATCAGGACAAGCACTGTTTAGAAGGAGACAGTACGACACGGAGCTCCCTCCAGGGTTCCACCGGCTGTCTCGTAAGGCTGTGCTCGTTGGGCAGCCTTTCCCCTCTAATCTCTGTGTGTGTGTCTGGGCAGCTCACGTCTCTCACACAAGATGTGCTCAATCCAAACCTACCCCACAGTGGTTTATTCTGCTGGTTCTGTCTGCAAGCCAGAAGGGGCGTGTGGAGGTCAGTGTCACTGTCCCTTTGCCTCTAGGGACATGGGAAATATTTTAGTACTTTATAAATCTCTACTTTGGGTTTGAAGAATAAAGACATTGTTCTAGTGTGGATTCTAATTCTTAATATACTTCCTCTGGCAGGGCTTCTTTCTGAGGGCTCTGATCATCTTAGGGGCCCAGCGAAGGCAGACACAAAGGGGGTTGGGGATCTGAATCGCTTGTATGTTGACAAAAGAAGGCAGTATCTGGATGATTTCCTCGTACCCCAGATCCCACAGATAGGGTAGCCTCTTCCCCTAACTGCTTATACTTCAGCTATACTAAATGACCTTCAATCCTCTAATTGGTGCAGGGGAAAGAATCCTAAGTGATATCAATAAAACCCAAATTGTCATTTTTTTAAAAAAAAAAATTATAGTCAGAACACCATGGCAATTTGAATTTCCAGTATAGTTAGATGGATACTGAGGGTTCACACTGAATGAAGGCTCATGTTAACCAGCGGCAACCTTTGGTTTGAAACCCAGTGGCTATAACCCAGTAAAGACGTATGGTGGTTTTATTTGTAATCACTGATACCTGTTCTTTGTACTCTTTATACTTGTGTAAAAGTAATAGCAGCTATGATTTCTTGAAAATATTATTTCTCTGAAACGACCTTTCCCCCTATAATTAACGAATAAGGTAGATCGATTTGTCGCATTCTCCATCCTAAGATCTTTCTCTGCCTCCCCTCTGCCTGCACAATAAGCTCTAAGCTCATTGACGTGGCATCCTAACCTCATCTCTGGCTGCTCCCTCACCGGTTCACTTCAAGCCATTTCGTCTTCCTTTACACCTGTTTGCTGGTCCTGCCACCTGGAACACCCTGATCCAAGATCCTTGCCTGACAAACTGCTATCGGTCCTTCAGAAGCCAGCTTCGAGAGGTGTCACCGCCCCGGGAGTCCTTCCCTGGTCTTCTCAGGCTGGATCCAACATCCCTCTCCAGCTCCCGCAGAACCTGGGACCCCGTCTGGATTGTGACTGACCGCGGGCTCCTTGGAGGCTGGGCCACAGCTCAGTCACCGTTGCTGCGCTGGTTCCCAATGCAGCGCAGTGAGGGGAGTGAATACCGGGCATTTTAAAATGTGTCACTTTGAAGGTTGCTTATCTTAAAAACAACAAGCATTTCACATTTCCATTTGGTTTCTCAAAGTGCAGAGATTGGGAAATAGCTCTGAGGAGTCAGAAAAACCTCATCTCACCTGCTTAGAGGAAAAAGAATATCAGAGGAGCTGTGTGTTTGGTTCCAGATCTTGGAAGTCCGGAAGGCATCGCCCTGGACCACCTTGGCCGCAACATCTTCTGGACGGATTCCCACCTGGATCGCATAGAGGTCGCAAAGCTGGATGGCAGCCTGCGCCGGGTGCTCTTCGAGACCGATTTGGTGAATCCCAGAGGCATCGTCACGGACTCCATGAGAGGGTATCTCTGCGTCAATATGTGTGTGCATCTAGTCTATGTGCGTCTGCCCTTTTAGGTATGCTCAGAGATAAGGCTCTGACTCCAGCATCGCTCTCCCACGAGGAATGAGCACAGGATGGGGGAGTCTACACTTGGAGATTTGTAGATATCCACAACGAAAAGCCAGAACATTTATTACAATGTGGATTTGATACCACGTTCCATTTCAAATCTCTTACCTAGAGACTTTGTAAGTTGACAGCTCAGAAATTGGATATTTTCCATGTGGGTTGAACGTGGATCAACACTCAAGTTGTGTTGACCCCAGAAGAGTATCAGGGTGGCATAATCGTACTCCTGGGAGTCCTTCCCGGGGCAGACCCAGCTCCAACATGCTGGAGCTTTCTTCCTGTGGGTCTCTCAGGACGTCAGTGCTTTCGCTTCCCTCCTCCTTGCTGCAAGCTCCGAATCTTACACACCAGGCCCTCGGCTCCTTGACACTTGGATTCCTTCTTTTCGGGCCCACATCCCTTGCTCTGTGGCCACTCAGCCCCCTCCCTAATGACAGGTGCTTTGACCACAGCCTCTGCCAGCATCTGTGTCTGGCCTTAGTCCAGTCCCCTGGGTCTGCTGTGCCCGGCGTATAGTGGCAGCAGGTGGGGATTTCTCACCTGTTTATGTCAGTTGTGGCGTTTTGTTTTGTTTTGTTAGCAGCTTTATTGAGATATAACGTGTCAGTTACGTTAAAAGGAACTGCATTCGTCAATAACAGAATAACCAGATTCGAGTGAGGAACCAAATCCAAGTGTCCTTGCAGAAGAACATGTGTCGTATCCCTTCCAGACCCTTTTTAGCTGTTCTGTGTTTTCCTGTTTCCTAGTCTCTTTTCAAGTGTTTTTCATAAACTTTTTCTCGTGCATCTTTAATATTCCTCTTCCTCTTTCTCCTCCTTTTCCTCTTCCAGCAACCTTTATTGGACAGATTGGAACAGAGATAACCCCAAAATCGAGACTTCCTACATGGACGGCACGAACCGGAGGATCCTGGTGCAGGACGACCTGGGCTTGCCCAACGGGCTGACCTTCGACGCGTTCTCCTTTCAGCTCTGCTGGGTGGACGCAGGTGACAGACGCTTGGCGCTGGCCAGGGAGGGTTCTCAGTCTTCTAAGTCACAGTTGACAAACCATAATCCTCGGGCCAAATCTAATCAACCACCTGTTTTATATAACCCGGAAGCTATGAACAGTTTTTACATTTTTCAATGTTATATTTTAAATGGTTATATAAATTCCTGCATATGGTCCTTGGTTTTGCCTCCCAGCCCATGAAACCTAAAATAATTACCATCTGGCCCTTTAAGAAAAAGTTGGCTGACCCCTTGTTCTAAGTGGCACCACACAGAGCCCACATGCAGTCCCTGAGGTGTGCCCCTGCCTCGGCAGATGCGGGGTGTCCCTCAGGCTGGGGATGTGGCCGGATGCTCGGCCAGGAAGGAACATGAGTTCTGTTCCAGACATTTGTCAGGTACTGCGGGGGATGCAGAGACTCTGAGATGTGGTCCCTGTCTAGTTAAAACAAGGCATAGGACATCAACCCTTAAATGAATGCACAAGCCCTGAGTTGCAGTCACCATGCAGGCATTGATCCGGGCTGTGTATAGCTGCCAACCAGCGGTACAGTTTAGCAATTCTTATGGGCTCTGAATTCAGGAGGGAGGTTCTGGAGAGGCTTCCCGGAGGAAGTGCTGGAAGATGGCATAGTTCTTGCTAAGGGAAAGGAGGCCCAGGGAACAGAGCAGGCCAGACACCTGCTGCTCCAAGAACAGCTAAAACAAGGTGCAGTTCCTCTGTCCTGGCTCATGTCTCCCCAGCAGAACCAAGATGGGAGGAAGAGACAACTTTCCAGTGTTCAAGAGCAAGCCCCATGCGTTCTCTAGGATTTGTCATCGTAAAGCTGAATTTCTCCCACTCTTGCCCTCGTTACTCATTTTTTGATACAAAGGGGCCATTTCTTGCATGAACAAAGAATGTCTTGTTTTCACTTCACACAGGCACCAACCGGGCGGAGTGCCTGAACCCCAGTCAGCCCAGCAGACGCAAGGTTCTTGAAAGACTGCAGTACCCTTTCGCTGTGACGAGCTATGGGAAGAATCTGTACTACACAGACTGGAAGACGTATGTCAGCTGCGGCCACCACTGGGCTGGCTGGCCTGTCCTCCCACTCTGTCTCTGGGAGGCCAGGCCCTTTCCATCTGGCCTCTTGGCTTGGCCTTCAAGCCTCCAGAGATGTCCACTGTCCCTCACCCTTCTGGTAGTTAGGAGATGAGAGAGGAGGGTGAAGAAGGAAGGAGAGTGAGGCCCCTAGGGAAGCAGAGGAGGTGCCATTTATCATCTGGACGCTCCTGGGCAGTTTCAAGTCTGTAAACTTGGACTTGCTGAGTGTGTCTGTTCTTTCCTTGGGAGCCGGCCCAGGCTCACTTGGCTGGTGGGCTCCGTGCCCACTTCATGCCCCTGCTTCATTATATACTAGTTCTTAAACTGCAATATTCCCACAGCCTCTTCTTAACAACCCCTTCCTGCAAAAGAAGGGGTTGAACCAAGGAGGCAGCTGGCCAGGGGCGGCTGTAGAGAAAGCCCATTTCCTGCCTGGAATTTAGAGCGGGAGGGCAGAGCTAGCTGATCTTTATCCTTTAATAAAAAGCCAGAGAAATGCAGGCTAGAGGAGGAGGGAGGGATGTCTAGGAAGCAAGGACACTGTGTCTGTGTATGACCTCCACTTTGCCCCACAAGAGGCTGTCCTGTTCAAGCCATCAGATATATTTCATCTTCTACCCTTCGGTGCTTTGTAGGAATTCGGTGGTTGCTGTCGATCTCGCTATTTCCAAAGAGACGGATGCCTTCCACCCTCACAAGCAGACCCGGCTGTATGGCATCACCATAGCCCTGTCTCAGTGTCCTCAAGGTAACTCACCTGTGCTGTTACTGTTAGGGGACATGGGGCACCCTGAGGCTGAGAGCCCACACTCTGGTTTCTACCTGTATGGCCACCAGTAGCCCTGATTACATTCTAAGAGAGATGCGGTCCCTTCCATCAAGGGTCTTCTTTAGTGGGTGAACCAGATAAACAAACAGAAAGTATTAGGTCATGAAGTGGACAAGGTGAGAAGCACTGAATCTTGGGCTGGGTCTAGACGTATACGGTCTTCAGGTTCCAAATAGGAATATTAATGTTAGGACCTCTGCTGCTTTTAGAAGTCCATCCATTTTGCCCAACAGCAACAACAATGGTAAATAATAAGAATTGCAAACATATCTATGGTACTTACTGTGAGCTAGGAACTTTACGCATATCAACTCACTTAGAGTTCTAAATGCTTTGTATTCATCAGCTCATTTCATCCTCGTAGAAACCCTATGAGGTAGGTGCTATAATTATGTCCATTTTATAAATAAGGAAACTGAAGCAACTTGCTCAAAGTCACATAGCTCACAGGGGCAAGTCCAGGTACCCTGGCTCCAGAGTCTGTTTGTACTTTAAAATTCCAACTCCATGTTATTATCCAAACTGAAGAAACCTCCCTGAGATATGTTAAATAGCTTTAGTGGTAAATCTGCAGAGCCCCCAGATCAGGTATCAGTGTTTTTGCCTGTCTGATTTAATGATGAGGAAACAAACAATAGATCAGCTTAGCTGACTGCCTAGTACAGTGTTTCCCATTTCCCTGGAGCCCTTGTGAGCTTGGCTTCATGGAAACCAAAAAGGGGGTCACACAATAGGAGGTCACTCTCTTGGATGGCTGTGGAGTCAGGTCTGAAAGGAGGCTATTGAACTGATTTCTGCCTTTTCCAGGTCACAACTACTGCTCAGTGAACAATGGTGGCTGCACCCACCTCTGCTTGGCCACCCCAGGGAGCAGGACCTGCCGTTGCCCTGACAACACCCTAGGAGTTGACTGTATCGAACGGAAATGAACACAAGAGTGCCTTGTTCCCTTTCCAAGTATTTCACAGCAATACCCTACTTGAAACTACTTGGTCTAGACTGAAAATTGTCCTCTAGCTGAGTGGCCACTAGGTCCAAGTCTAGCCCAGCCTGAGCCCCAACAACTTTTCCCTCACTGTTCCCCAATATGTGCACCCTGGACTTCTGGGATGGAAAAGTCTCTACCCCTACAATAGGACAGAACCCGCCACCCCAAACCCCAACCATCAGATAAGCTTATTCAGCCCTGGGAAAGGATTATGTGCCCATCCCAATGCCCTGGACCTTTTTTCAATCCTAGACCCCCAATGGTAAGCAGAACCTCCCAGGTCTGAGTTGCCCCCTCCCCTGTGGCCTTACGAGCTCAGCCTCACTCTGAGGCACCCACCATCCTGTCAGCTCCTTGACACACCATCCAGGGCCTGACCAGGCAAGGTTGGGAGTGAAGGAGGGTGTTAGCCCACCTACACATTTTCTTTTGGTGCTCTGATTTCCCTGTTTATACTCTCATTGTTTTACTCCCCAGTTCTTCATCACCTTCATCCTGTCTAAGATCCCCATTATAGTGATCATGTTCTGCCTTTTGATCAAAACCTACCCCACCTTAGGGATATATAAGTATTTGGTGGATGATAATGAGCAGCCCCTCCCAGATAGGATATTTGTTTTTGAGCTGGAGGGTATTGGCATTTGGTAGTCAAAGGCTTAAGTCAAAGGAGTGTCCATTGGTAGGAACTTCAAGGTATAGAGTCAGAAATTTGAGGATAGGGAATTATTATGATATGCCTTATGTTTTTCCAAAGGTTATCAAATTATTCCTTTTTGCCCACAACACCTGCATACCAGCTTCTGGTCTTTGATGTTGTGCTGGTCTTCAGCCTCACTGCTGGCACCAATGTCTAGCCTCCTCATAGAGACCCATTTGAGACACAGGCTGGGGCTGGTACCAGGTGATGATCCACCACAATCCCTCACCTCACCTCTGGCCTCCACTCCTGAGAACCAATTTACATTCAACCATGAATTCACTCCTCCTGTGTTTCTCCCTCTGTCTGTGCCCTTTGCTAGCTGTATTCTCATCTAAAGACACAATCCAGGAAGACTGAATTGAATATTTATACTAATGGTCCAGATCCCGTTTATTGTTCATTGGTAGAATTGAAAGGGACCATTGCCACATTTCATGTTTATGTGTCTACAATTTGTTTAGAAAACATCTCCTCACCACATCAGTATTACCTTTTTATCAACTGCTTCCCAGAGTCCTAAAACAATAGAAATTTTGGATTGGAAGTTGAGCAAAAGGACTTTGAGTCAGTAAAGGATGGGGTAAAGGATTAGACAAGACTCAAAGAAAAGTATCACAAAGAGATTGATCAAGAACAGGAATGGAAAACCCAAGAGGAAGAGGTGGAGGAGGGGATTTAAGAACAGCAATAAGAAAATCTGTTAAGTAACTCCAAAGAGAAAATGGTACGTTTTGCCAAAGAACACTTATAGTTAAGGACATGGAAGAATTTGTTTGATATGCTCCTTGAGGAAGAAATCTCTCCTCTTTTCTTCAAACCCCAGTACACTCAGCCCTTCCACTCTGCCCCCTTCTGCCTTTGTCTTCACCTTGCTTCTGTAGTACATTGGAGCCTGAATTGGGAGAGAGTTTTTTGAATAATTGGAGTTTTTCCCAGGAGGCAATTTTAGCCCCAAGAATTACAAGATTTGGGGAACATTTAGGTCTTTTATACAGGACCCCATAAATTAGTCTCACTTTCTTTTTGTATTTATCATTCCATATCAAGCCCTCTATATGAAATGTTCATCATGATTTTATATAATTTTTATAACTATTTTATTCATTTTATTAGATTTATTCTAAAATTTTAAAAATAATAAATTCTTAAACTGTGGAAACCACTGAAGGTGCTTATTTACTGTTCTCCCAGATTTGTACAAGTATTGGATGATTCTTTGCGTTTACAGCTGTACAAATATTAGTGTGGAAAATAAAATTTTTTTGTTAAAAAGAAAATCTTCCTCTCTCTTTTTTGAATGAAGAGATTTAACGTTGGGAGGACATCATGATGGAAAGATGGTGGCCATTTAATAATCTATAAAACCCACGGAACCCAGAGACTCTTATGCTAGTATTATGAGGGACAGTATGTTTCTCATACTGGTCCACAAAAGACTCATGGGCTTATAATTGACTTAAAAATAAATATGTCATAGACCCTAAACCATCCTTTTTGACATTGTTTTTATTTTTTAGAAAAATCTATTCTATGTATAGGCAACAGGAAATGGTTTCTAATTCAACCCTGAAAATGAGTTGTGTTTTTTCCTCTCCTCACCTCCAGAAGGAAGAAAGACACTGTTGAGGACTTGCAATATAATTATGTAGCTTAAGAATTAACCTTAGGAGAAGGAGTATGTGCCCAGCCCAGAGCGGCGTGAGAGTCAACCGTTCCGGCTTAGGTTCACCTAACAAACAGAGTTGCTGCTTGAAGGCATAACAA
>VBSM01002153.1:40716763-40745065 GCA_008086735.1 Cheirogaleus medius | reverse complement strand
AAAGTTTCCCTTTGTGGCTGCATTGCTTATCTGTGCTTATCTCAACCTTTGGCTATGGCCGTCGCCTTAAGCAACCGCATTAAGACCCTGAGTCTTGGGACATCTGTGTCCTTAGGCTACATGTTCTGGAATTTATGGCCATTGCTGCAATGCCTGGGTGGTCACGTATAAGGAAGTAACTTTGATTTTGAGGGTATAAAAATAAAACGACTGGTGCATTCGGCACTGCAGTCTTGTACCGTCTTTGTGTGTCTGTGTCTTTCTTTGTGTGTTTCTTTTGTGTTTTGTGTTCATCCCCCATCCTGCAAACGGGCCACAACAAGACACTTCCCTGACACTGGCCATGGAGTGAGACCCCTGGTGTGTTCTAAGCTGCCACTGGGAGGCAGTGCCACTCATGCTGGCCCCTGGGGGTGAAAATGGCCTCTAACTTGGACAGAGTGAAGGGGGCTCAGAAGCTGCAGGAATGAGGTGCTCAGAGCTCATTGCAGAGAGGGAATGTGCAGCCTGCCAATGTGAATTTCTTGAAAGGGACAACTTATTTATATTAAGGCCAATACTTCCAGTATTTTCTTCTGGCCATAAAACCTAGTTACCTAAAGATGACATCAGGGAAGATGGTGGAAATAGGAAACTCCAGGAATGCATCCCTCCATCACAACAGTTGAACTGGCAAGAGCTGTCTAAAGCAACAAAATAGTTGCTGGGTCTTGAAGAACACTTGCGGCACCCAGGAGAGAGCTTGATGGCCAGGCTAATCAATTTCAGCTTTCACTTAGTAGTGACTACCATCCCATCACTCAGCCCCATGACAGGCAGCTATGAGGACTAGGGTCAGGTTGGGCAATAAGGACCTAGTTTTTCAACAACCAGGATTGTGGGTTCTGATCACTGATCACTGATTTTGATAATTGAGGGACCAGCACATAGGTAAAGATTTCCATGACATTGGATTTGGCAATGATTTCTTGGACATGACATCAAAAGTATAAGCAACAAAAGAAAAAAATAGATAAATTTAACTTCATCAAAATTAAAAACATTTGTGTATCAAAGATACTATCAAGAGAGTGAAAAGATAGCCCATGGAATGGGAAAAATATATGCTATATCTGATAAGAAATTAATATCCAGAACATATAAAGAACCACAACTCAACAACAACCAAAAAACCCACTTCAAAAATGAGTAAAAGATTTGAATTCACATTTCTGCAAAAAAGATATACCAATGGTCAATAAGCACATGAAAAGATGTTTAACATTACTACTCATCAGGGAAATGCAAATCAAAACCACAATTTGATACCACTTCACACGCATTAGGATGGTTATTATCAAAGCAAACAAGTGTTGGAGAGAATGTGGGAAATTGGAACCTTTGTCCATTGATGGTGGGAATGTAAAGTGGCATGTCACTGAACAACAGGCTCACTGCCTGACACACATAGAAGCCAATACGATGGCACTAGCTTTTGAGAAAAGAAAAAGCCTTATTGTAAGGTTGACCCAGCAAGGAGACAAGAGGCAATACTCAAATATGTCACCCCAAGCTGGGGTCTGGGGGCAAGTTTTACAGGAAGAGAATAACTATGAAGGAGATATGAAAATGCAATGAGGCATGATTTGATTGGGTTATATAGAGAGGCAGTGCTGGGTCCTTGCAAAAAATTCATATGCAGAAAAACAGGGAACCCCTCACTTCTTAATTCGGTCAGTGCTTCTCGATCTGGGTATTCAGGTTCAATGTATGCAGTTGACTTTTGCATTCCCACCAGCTGCGGGTCACTAATTGGGCACGCTTGGTTCATCTGCACATGCTCAGGTTTACATGACTTGCAACCTGGGAGTCCATTGCAACTGAAAAACAGCTAACTCATCATTCTGCTATTGACAAAGTTGAACCAGTTGAAACCAGTTCTGTGGGTACAGATGCATGTTCTGTGTAAGACAGATTGGTGGTTCCTCAAAAAGTTGAATATATAATAGAATTACCATATTATCCAGTAATTACACTCATAATATACCCAAAAAGAATTAAAAGCAGGGGCTGCAGATACTTGTGTGCTAATGTTCATTGCGACATTATTCACTGTAGCCAAAAAAAACAACACAAGTGTCCATCAACAGATGAATGGATAAACAAAATGTGATATGTACATACAATGGAATATTATTTAACCTAAAAAGGAATGAAGTTCTGACATATGCTACAACATGGATGAACCTTGAGGACACAACGCTATGTGAAATAAGCTGGACACAAAGGAACAAATATAGAATCCCACTTCTATGAGGCATCAAGAATAGACCAGTTTACAGAATTGGAAAGTAGATTGGAGGTTACCAGGGGCCATGAGAAGGGGCAGTGGAGAGTTGTTGCTCAGTGGTTACAGAGTTACTGTTTGGGATAATGAAAAGTTTTGGAAATCGATAGTGGTGATGGTTGCACAATATTGTGAATGTAATTAATACCACTGAATTGTACGCTTAAAAATGGTTAACATGGCAAATTTCATGTTATATATATTCTACCACAATTTTAAAAATGAATAATGTAACATACCAAAAACCACTGTACGTACACTTTGGGTAAATTGTATGGCATGTGAATCATTAATACATCTCAACAAAGCTGGGTTTTTAAAAAATCAATATAATTAAAACAGAAACCAAAACCCGTGGTTACCTAAGATTGGCAAAATGCTGATCACTGTTCTACATAGCTGGCTGAATCCTAAAGATTTCAAGGTTTCGGTTTAGATGCTGCTATCTATGAAGGGGCTTTGCAGATGGAATTAAGATTCCTCATTAGCTGACCTTAAAATGGAGAAATTATCCTGGATTATCAAAGTGGGCCCTTAAAAACAGACGAAGCAGTCAGGAGAGTGAGAGACAAGCAAAAGCAGAAGCAGGGGGATGAGGAGGAAGCTAAGAGGGACCTGACCCGCCTTGCTGGCTTTGGAGACATAGGTAGGGAGTCCTGAGACAAGGGAAAAGGTAACTTCTAGAAGCCCAGACAACTCCCCGCCGACAACCAACAAATAGGGACCTCAGCCCTACACCTGCAAGGAACTGGATTCTGCCACAACCTGACTGTGCGCCTGGAAGTGGATTTACCCCCAGAGTGTCCAGAAAGGAATGTAGCCCTTCTGCCACCTCGATTTCAGCCCTGTGAGTCTGTAATCAGAGGACCCAGGTGAACCACACTGTGCTAGACTTCTGACCTACAGAACTGTGAGATGATAATGGGTGTTGTTTTAAGTCCCTAAATTGCTGGTAATTCGCTACCCAGCAGTAGAGAACTAATACCCTTGTTGCAGCTGGTGTTGGTATAGGGATTATGCTGGACAACTTCCGTGTGTCTGCCCCTCCCCACCCCGATCTGGGCCCCAGGAGGACGACGTCTGTGGCCTCCTTGCCCCCTGGCTTCCCAGCAAGAGGTGGAGGCAGAGAGGAGAGTGAGACCTGCTGTCCCTTGACCAGCTCACACCAAGATCATAGCCCCACTTGAGGTGTCCCTCTCTGCACACACTCTGTCAGTGTCCCGGGAACCAGTCCCTGCCCAGGTCTCAGGGCCCTAGGAAGGTGACAGGCCCCTAGTGCCTTCTGGGACTGCTCTATTCCTTTCAGGCTCCCCACACCCCAGCCCCAGCCACAACTAAGCCTCCCTCAAGTCATCCTGAGTTCATCTGGTTTTTGTTGAGACCCTGCGACAGAAGTTCATAACTATGATCTCCACTTTTGTGTATGTTTGGAGGTGATAGTTACTGTATAACTAATAGGTACGAATTACACAGGTGTACCAAAAAGTCATACCAAGAAAGCGTTTATTTTGTTAGCTCATTTTGATTTTCAGACTTGGAACCCCACCATGGCAGACAAGTAAATCCCCTCGCTCTAGGGGATTTCTGGGTCAATACAATACTTTCTCAGTCACTTGGCTGTGTTTGGCAGGGCCATTTGCCCCGTCATTCCTCAGGGTTCTGTCCCAGAGCTCACAGCCCTAAGCTAGCTGCTTATGATGGCCCCAGCCCAGCCCAGCGGCCCGAAGCTGACCTGTCACTCCAGGTGTCCCCCAAGGGAGATGCCTGAGCTTGGGGACTCTGTGAACACCAGGGTCTCCCTCCGTGGGTCTCGCACTCCTCGGTCTCCTGATCCTCACTGGTCACCCTGCAGCCTTCTCATCCTCACTGCCTGGCCTAACTAAATGGCAGCGGCTCCTTCAGCCTTTCCCGAAAGGGCCAGCTGTCCTGCCTCCCTCGAGGGAGACGGGGCAGTCAGTGGGTGTCCTTTCTCCAGGGCTGCCCCTGCAGAGCTCCCTACCCGCAGGCTCCACCCCACCAGCAAGCGCCCCGGTACCGCTCCGGGTCTTCCTTCCTCCCTGGCTCCCTCCTCCTCTGCCCTGAGCTCTTCCAGGGCCATGGTTTGTTGTCATTCCAACATCAGCCCTCCTAGGGCAAATGGAGGCCCCAGGGGTGTCCTCCCCAAGGCAGAGTCAGAGGTTAGGGTAGAGAGGGAATGGGTACCCCATAAGTTGATGCCTCCCATGATTAATTTACTCAACACGCACGCTCAGAGTTTGAATCCATCCAGAGTCCTAAGCCAAATGAGCCTCCTTCCCTCCTACGTATGCCATTTTATTTTAATACTTAGAGCAACTATGTTTTCACCTGAAAAATAAAGGTTTAGGGGTCTGATTTCTAATGCCAGGAGGGCTTCCACTCTTTCCTTCCTCCACTCACAGATTCAGTTAAAAAAAAAAACAAACAACAGTCCCCACGCGAGTATCTGCTAGCGCACATATGGCCGGGCCTCGGGTAACACTCATGCTGCATTTAGAATCTCTGCCATTCTAAGAGGCACAAAATGAACAGTCGCATCACTTCCCACTCTGAGAACGGGAGGGTCTGAGTGCAGCGGGGAAAATCTAGCACTGTGAACGTGCACACAGCAGGCGGGAGAACGGGGGGCGATGTTAGGGATGATAGAGCCATCTCCATTTAGAGATGAGAGAAGTTCACTGCACTCACTTGGGAGCTGGGCACCTCCGGGTGCCTGGCATGGGGCTGGGGAAGGGGGCCCCCTAGAGCCGGCACCTTCCCTGCCTGTGGCATTTCCCATGGGGGGAGGGAGGGTGTCCAATGTCTGTGCCAAGTTGTCCACCTGCTACCGGTCCTGTGGTCTGTGTTCCTCGCTGCTCCACAGGGGCCGCCAGCGTCCTTGGTGCTGGTGCCCATAAGAACGCCGTGGCCCCCGGGGCCCGGTGCTGCCATCTTCCTCCTCAGGGCTTGCAAGGAGAAGGCAGAGCATAGGACAGGCCTCGCCCCTGACGCCCTCCGTGTCCCTTCATGGCACTGCCCCAGGCCCTGTCTACGAATGCAACAGGCTTCTGAAGGCTTGCACAGCTCGCAGGGGAATTGGAGACAACAGTAAAGAATCCCCCACGAAGGCAGCCCCGTGTGTTCCCCCATTGTGGCTCCTGTGCCCTCAGGCTTCCCTGCCCTGCCGTCCACACCACCTGCCAGGCCACCCTGCCCTTCCCCATGGGGTCCCTCACTCACTCCAGGATCCTTGCCCTCAAGTCTAGGTTGCTCAGTGCAGGATGATCGATAACAGACTCTCAAGGCCAAAAACATATCAGGTCACAGCAACATTTTATGGAGAAAGCAAGTACAAGTACAAAGAGCAGAAGGTGCATGAAAGAGCTGACCTCCCTCCCTTTTGAACAGATGATGACAACTGTGAAATCACTATGGGACCTGGATCCCGCCGGACACATGGGTAAGAGTGCTGTGACACTCTTACATCCTAAATGCCAGTATCTACGATACACTGGAAGTTACATCTCTTTGCAACTAAGCGGACCTATGATGAAAAATGTTTCCAAGGCAATAAAAATGTATGGGGAAATAGGGCTTTGCAAAAAGTCTTTTAGGGGTTACTTGAGCAAGCACATTTGGAGACCATGGGTCTGGAAAAAGGAGGCGATGGGGCCCGGAGTCCTCCCCAGCAGAAGTGTTGCTGCCCTGCTTTGGTTCTGAAGCCGGGCACCGGCTGCTGCTTTTCTTCCCTTTTTGTCCAGGATTTAGAATTCCTCGCAATGGAGAAGGACCCCGACGAGGGGCCCTTGTTAAGACAACGCTGAATCAAGAGATGGAAGGGCCAAGAAGGCTTGAGAAATAGGCTCTAAGAGTGGCTTCCCGGTTGCTTGAAGCTTTGGTGGGGACAAGTTAAATGACAGCCTACCTGAGCGCCCTGCAGCCCAGGGATTCAGTTTAAATCTGGGGCGGGTCTTCCCACAGGCAGTTCCAGAAGTGGCCGCGTGAGGGCAGTAAGAACCTCCGATGCCTGCGTTCGGTGGCACGGGGAAAGAGGAGGCGGAGGGACACCTCCCAGGCCTGTCCGCCAGGTGACGTCCCGTAAGGAAGCTGTGCTCCGGCGTTCCCGTCGTCCTGCTCCAGAACCTTTCTGGTATTGGTCAGTTGCCTAACCTGCTGCCAAAGGAAGTCCCGAGCGACGTGGCCAAGCCTCTTCGTTTTCATTCGGATTTCCCCCCAAACAGCCTAGCACTTTTCCTCCCCAAGTCCTCTCTTCACTCGGTAAACGTTTGCAGGCGGCGTCACTCAGCACTGTTCCTAAGTATACCCCGTGTCCGTGCAGGTGCACGCGTGTCTCCGTGGACCGGGTTCTGCGCGAATCTAAGTGGAGAATGACACGGGGTAGCAGGCCAATTCCAGAAAATGCAGGACCCTGGCAAAGAAGACACAGTCCTCACCCCGTGAGCCTGCACCTAGTCACTAAGAAGATACTACTACCAGGCGGCGCTCAATGATTGGTTCACATTGCAGGAGACTGAGGCTCAAGGAAGTGAAGTGACTTGGCAAATGTCACACCACTGGCAAGTGTCAGAGCAGAGTCCAACTCCAGATTGGGTTTGTGCTAAACATCCTTCCCCACCCCTTTTTACAAAGCGCATTAAATAAATATTTATTTTTACTTTATCCTACTTTATTATTTATTCGTATTTAATGCATTTCCACTTAGAAAATAAAGATAAGGTACAAGAAAAAGAAATCATAGGAATCTCATCATTCAATAATAGCCTCATCAATACATTGATATCTTATCCCAAAAATGTTAACACACATACACACATAATCTCGTTTTATATGTGTAAGAAAAAATGGAATCCCATTATGCTTTTTAGTATTTTTGTTTTCCATTTAACTAAATGTGCATACGAATGTTACTTTTAATGACTACATAATAGTATTATATTCTATTATATGAATTGACAATAAACTCTCACCAGCTCGTTTATTGATGAACATTTAGGGTATTTCTATTTTTTGTGGTAAATAATGTGATGAACATTTAGGGTATTTCTATTTTTTGTGGTAAATAATGCTTAATAAACACCTTGTACTTTTCAGTGTCCTTATTAATATCTCTGGGATAAATTCCAACTCATTATTATCAAACATCTTAAGACTTTTAATAGATACTGCCCAACTACCTGCAGAAAGTTTGTATCAATTTATACTTCCACCAGCAGGAGTATTTGAGAGTGTCCATTTCCTTATATTTTTACCTTTGGATAGTTAATTTTTTTCATCTGTGTCAATCAGAGAGGTAAGTGTGGAGGGGAAGTGGTATTTGTTTATTAAAATTTACATTCTTTTAGTTGAAGGAAACTTTTTAAAATGTATGCTAGCCATTTTAATTTCTTGTTATTATCTTTCAAGTTTTTAGGTTTCTTTAAAAAAATCAGGACAATCTTATTGATTTATAAGGGTTTTTTACATTTTAAAGGTAATTAGCCTTTTGTCATATATATTGCAAATATTTCCCAGGGTTTCTTTGTTTGTTTGTTTTGGGGGAATTTTTGACATATAGAAAGTTTTAATCTACATGTAGTCAATTCCTGCTCAAAACAGTATGAATTAGAATGAAAGTACTAGCCTAGAAGTCATTAGGCCAAGAATGGACAAGCTCTACCCTGTGGCAGATGGTATTTTCCAAAGTGGACTCAACACAATCTCCCATTCCACATATTCTTGCAATGTCATGTTGATGTGATGTTGACATTCCTCCCATCAAGAAGTAGGGCCTATGTCCCCTCTCCTTGAATCTAGGTGGGCCCTGTGACTACAGCAGAGAGGATAACATGTGGTTTCTGAGGCGAGGCCAATGCAAGGAGAAACGGCTTTCGCCTGGTCCTCTTGGGACTCCTTCTCTGGGAACCCAGCCTCCATGTTGTGAGGAAGCTCGGGACACGTGAAGAGGCCATGTGCGAGTGTCTGGTCTGGCAGCTCCAGCTGAGGTCTCAGCCTACAGCAGGCATCAATCACTAGACTTGCAAGCAAAGTGACCTTCCAGATGACTACAGCCCAAGCCACTGTCTGACAGCAATCTCGAAAGAACAGTCCAGGAGATCCTAGTTGACCCAGGACCGTGAGAGATAATATAGGTCCAATATTCTTCATCTGAAAATCTGAAATCTGAAGTGCTCCAAAATCTGAAACATTTTGAGCACCAACATGATATTCAAAGGAAATGCTTATTGGAGTATTTTGGATTTCAGATTGTTGGATTAGGGACACTCAATCAGTAAGTATAATGCAAATATTCCAAAATCTGAAAAAAATCTGAAATCTGGAACACCTCTGGTCCCAAGCATTTTGGATAAGGGCTACTCAACCTGTAATAAAAGGATCATTATTATTTTCAGCCCTAAGTTTAAGGATGAGCCATTACACAGCAATGGCTAACTGGCATTTGCTGGGGACAACTGATATTAAAAGCCAGAAACCAAACACTTCCCTGGCCCCTGCTCAGGTCTCTTCTTTGGAAAATATGAACAGACAGAGCAAGTAAAGTCCCTCTCTCTGGGCAGAATGTCACAGCCTCAGCACTTGTGACAGGGTGCGTCTTCCATACGACCTATAAGCAACATATGGCCTCTTCTCCCTTGAGAAACAGCTTTCATTTCATTCACTCAACAGGAAAAACGAGAAGAAGGAGGCAAGTTGCTGCTCCTTCTTTTCTTAGTCCCGGAATACATTTTCACAACTGATGAGATTCAAACTGCCTTCTGCCCGGGTTTGCTCGGTCCTATTGGGAAATAACCCGGTTTGAGCAGGAAACACCTTTGTGGCATGGAGATGCAAGTGAGATCCTGTAGGAGGGGAAAAGAGAAACTACCTGTGAAGTGTGAGTTAACAGCAACACGGGGTGTGTTTAGAGGTTCAGAGGGTTAAGGCTCAAATAATTCATAAGTGAGAGCTGGTTTGGCAGCCCTTGAGCTGCAGCCAACGGGAGATGAGCAGCTGGGGTCATGGTCACCCGGCAGACGTGCGCTCCACTCTTGTGCAGAATGAACATTGCACTTGGAGCAGGAGGGACCAGAGGGTGAGCTCAGGGCCTGTCACCAGTTGGCAAGTGCCTTCACTTCTCTGAATCTCCCTTTTCTTCTTTGCAAAATTAGGATATTACTATTCATCTTGCAGTCACCGTGAAGCTAAAGGAGACCAATGGAAGTCCCTGGTGCGTGGCTAGAACCCAGCAAATGCTGCTTGTTTCTTACATTTGTGTAGCGCTTTAACATTCACAGAATGCTTTCACTCATTATTGAGTCTGTGGGGAACGCAGGGTAAATATTGCTGTTTGCCTTTCGTGAGTGATTACACGGAGGCACAGGGAGGTTAAGCCGCTGGCTTAAGGTCTCACAGTTGGTAAATTTCAGGTCTAGGATTCACACTGAGCTTTCTCCAGCTGCCAAAGCCCACACTGTTTCTACCTGCCACGCCATCTTTTCTGAAAGTGTGCAGGTACCATGAATTCATTGAGCACCCGATTGGTGTCAGATATTGGGCTTGAAGCAGGATACAGGGGTAAACAGGGGTGACAAGGGAGGTTGTGCCTGTGCTGACTCTTGAAGAAAAAGAGTGTTTACCAAGCAGATAAAAGAAGAGAAGACGTTCCAGACAAAGGAATGCATAGCACATGCAGAAGTCTGGAGATGCCACCTAAGCAATCTCAGATAAGGCTGTCAATGGACAATGGCTGACTTGGGGACAACAGGGACAGGAACTCCTAGAACGCCAGTCCTGAGACCTCAAACAGATCTTAATTATGGATTTTGTCCTTGCCTATCCTACAGGAAGGCGAGAGGCAGAGGGTGGAGCCATCATTCCCTCCCAGAATGCCCAGTACCCAGTCACGGCTCTTGGCCCATCCTCTCTGACCCAGAGCTCTCACATTCGGAGCAGGGAGGCAGTAGTGTCTCCTGGCTTCCTGCAGTTCCCACTCTCCCTTCCTGGTGCCCAGGCCCAAGTGTGTGGCCTGGCTCCTACCTCACAGATCCAGAAAAGACACTCACAATCGTAAAACAGAAGGAACAGGCGGATTCTGAAATGTATCACCAACCTCATTACCATCCATGAACCCAGAGACTTTTTGAAGACCAAAAATAGAGACCCAGAGTTTTAAGCCCTGATTCTCAGGTATATGAGCTAAAATCTATATGCTGGAGAAGTAGGAATTCTGGGGGATAAAATAAAATGCATCAGTGTTCTCCACGCATTCAAAATCTTAGAATATGAAATCACTTCATTATCTAATGTGGGTGGAAGGATTTATACCTCATTAGATAATCTCCCGAATTGAAACATTCTCTCTGAGTGTCAAATATGTGCATTGATCTGTGACAAGCTGGGGACAATAATAGATATTTTCAATTAGGATCAATTATTCCAATTATTTTTTTAAAGTTATTTCATGATATTCCAGAACATTTGAAAAATATATGTAAGGAAAAAAGTTATTGCTGACCCCAACACCCTAAAATAATGACCCCCCTATGGTTTTCAGTGGCGATCACAGTATATCTGCTTTTTATGAACACAATTTTTAAGTAAACATTCTTGTGAAGAATAACACACATCCTGAAAAGTGCACAACTCATGAGGGTACATACAGCTGAAGGAATTTTCCCAAATTCAATGCCCCTGTAGATGGTCACTTTCGACTGTGAACAAGAATTTGTGGGAGAGAAGAGTTTGTTAGCAATAAAATGACATCTACATTATCAGGGGCTTTTCCCACTGTGATTACAAACAAGACCAGTGGTGCTGACTGGCCCTGGCCAAGCTGATCCTTTGGCCCTCGGTGAAGCCATCACTGAGGTGCACCAAGTACATGCTGCAGAAGAGCCTTTGGGGACATGGCACCAGATGCCCTTGGTTGGCATCTGATAACCACGACTTTGCTATTTTGAGTAAGGCGACCAAGCCCAGGGTAAAAAAGATAGATGAGTCATAGGCCTTCAATGTCACCTGTATTAGTGTATTCTCCAGTTTTCTTAACATTTGGTGGGGTAGTGAGGGGATAGGAAGGAATTTGAATAAAGATTCTAAGTGTGATGAACTCTTAGAAACCTAGAGTTGCATTTTGTTCACTGCTTTGGTCTAGCATGATAAAGGAGAATATATAGCTTTTGTAGGCACCATCTGGTCCCTCCTCTCATCCTCAGCTTCCACCCCCCCAAACACCTCCCTGTGAAATAGACATTACAGTAGCACCCAACTCCAAGGACATCTCAAACTTCCCCATCAAAATTCACTTTAGGACAAAAGGGCTGAATTGCACCCCTGGGGGAGAGGATGGTGGTCAGGATGTGTAGGAGGGTAGCTGTGGAAGGCACGGAGGCATACCAAAGGCTAGATATTCCTGGGATGCTTCATGATTTATCTTTAAAAATCCACATGAATCTTGTATTAAGCTCTGTAGTGATATAAAATGTTAAATGTAAAGTACCATTTCAACTCCTTAACCATCTGTTACGGTGATGCCTCCGGATTTGCTCTTTTTTGCTCAAGATTGCTTTGGCTATGTGGGGTCTTTGAGCTTCCATACGAATTTTAAGATTGTTTTTCCTACTGCAGTCAAGTTAAGATGAGGTCATTAGGGTGGACTTAATCCACTGTGACTGATGTCCTTATTAAATAGGGGAAATTTGGACACACACACACAGAAAGAATGCCATGTGAAAATGAAGGCAGAGATCAGGGGAACACCAAAGATTGCCAGCAAACCACCAGAAGCCAGGAAAGAGACATGGAACAGACTCTCCTTCACAGCCCTCAGAAGAACCAACCCTGCCAACACCTTGATCTTGGACTTGTAGTCTCAGAAGCATAAGACATAAATTTCTATTGTTTAAGCCACTCAGACTGTGGCACTTTGTTACAGCCGTCTGGCAGACTAATACACCATCAAATAAAATGGACCCTTAAGGGAGATGCACCACAATGACCCCATGTTCCCCGCCAGCTGCCCCAGCTGAGGCCCTGCTCTGGCAGACCACATGGAGGTGCGTGGCTCCTCAAGGGTTGAGTGAAAGCACTGTATAAATTATTAAATGATATGAAGATGCCAGTTGCTGCAACAGAGCGGAAGGGAAAGGCAAGGAGGCTTCTGGGAAATGGTAACATCAACTGAGCCGAGAAGACTGATTGATGCTGATAATTCCTCTAAGCGTGCTCTGAGTAATTATTCTAGGTCTCAATCAGCTTACAGATGTAGAAAGTGTAGATAAATTGCCTCTTTAATTGTTCCAAGTAAATTGGTGCAAAAAAATCGGGACGTTTTCAAGTATAATTCATATAGATGCAATTTAGAAGAATTTCTAGGATTCTATATAAGGTCACTGTTTATTTTTTGAGCCCACCATGCTACTTGGACCCCATGTCTACAGTGAAAAGACAAAGGACAGAGACATCCGGAAAACGACAGCACTTCACGTGCATTTTAGCGGTGCTTAAATGTGAATCTATTTCCAAGTATGAAGAGATTTGGGCCCATATGTTGTTCAATGGAAAAAAGCCAGAAAACAGCCGGGTTTATATTATAGTACCAACACCAGAAGCCCGAAGCCATTTGAATAAATCTGTCTAGAATGCCAAGAACAGAGTTTATGTTCACCGTTACTTCAGGAAGCATGTGTAAGTACAGAATCTAGGCTAGCTTTTTTTTTTTTTTTTTTTTAAGAGACAGAGTCTCACCATGTTGCACAGGCTGGAGTGCAATAGCTATTCACAGGCACGATCATAGCACACTACAGTCTTAAACTCCCGTGCTCCAGTGATCCTCCCGCCTTGGCCTCCCCAGTAGCTGGGACTACAATCGTGTGCCACTGCGCTCGGCTAGGCTAGATTTTTAATGGGTGCTATAATGACACCAAGGAAGTAAATGATTATTTCTACCCTTAGGGAACTTGGGCACTATTTGTAGAAAATAAATATAAACACATGACAGAACAAGACAATTGCCAGCATGGTGTGACACCAAATTATACACTTCATTCCTGCAATAAGAAAAAGCAACAAACTAATGAATGGATATCATTTTCCTCATACTACTCTTTTAAATGTAAATCTTGGTATATCAACTTTAAAGAAAGTATGTGAGATGACAATGGAATACTTGGAAATTCTAACACAGTCAACCACCAGTGATCCATGATAAGCAGATGGCAGCTGTTCAGCAAAACAATTAGTGCTTATGTTTAAATGGCAAATGAAAGATAATGAGTTTAAAGGTTTTTCTCTTCCTCATTTTGTGTCCTCAGTCTACCTTGTCCATATAAATGTTGGCAGGTTCAGAGCAGCGGTTTCCACTTTCAAGCATATTTCCTTTTAAATTTTTTATTGATATATCTTAGTTGTGTACTTTTATTGATATGTAAGAGTCAAACATTTTTATTGATACATAATAGTCATACATTAGATTTCCTTTTTAATGTCAAAAAAGTTTCAGGATCCTCTCAAAATACCTGTTTTTTTTGAAGACACTGTCATTGAGGAGATAGGTTCTAACAAGATAACTACTGTGAATTCAGTGGCTCTTCTAAATAAAATTGCTTTTTATCAATCGGAACAACTTCTAACAAGAGAGTCACCTGCATAACTACCTAACATACTATGCATTCAGTTTAGGCAAGACCCTGGCCAAGGGAACTGGAGTGGTCAGAGCAGGCTTCTAATCCACCTTTAACCACTTCGGTACCAGCGACGACTATAGTCGACAGCCACAGATGAGCGCGCACAGCGACTTTAGCCGACAGCCGTGATATGAAGGCGCACAGCAGAGCGTCGACTTTAGCCGATAGCCGTGATATGACTTTTCTAATTTTTCATTTATCAAAATAAAATTGTGAACATTTAAAAATAACTTAATGCAAACATATATGTATATGTCACCTATTCTGATTTGCATTACAAGTAAAGCTGCCTGTAAAGTAAAACAAGCTTTCAGTGCTTTAAAGCTTTCCTCATCACACAAGAGCAAAACGGATCCGTCGTCAATGCACAGCACAAACTATCGTGCGGACTATGAGTGCCGGCTGTGGGCAAGGTTTCGCGGCCGGTGAGCGCGGTCCCGAAGCGGTAATGCAGACAGCCCTGGAGGAGACCTGCGGAGATCCTCGGGTCTGGGCTCATCTGCCTTCCAGCAGCTTGTCTAATCTCATGGGGCCTCATTTTCCTCTTTTGGAAAACATCTCGCAGGGCAATAATCTAGAGGAGGCAAGGCTCTCCACGTGCAGCACTGTAGAGAGGAGAAGAATCATTGTTATTTGGTATGCTACAGGGAGGCCTTTAAGCTCTGCCTCAATTCTTACCAATACGAGAGTTCCTGGGAGTAAAAGAGCATATGAATCTCAGAAAGGAAACCAACATTAGCTGCAAACATGCAGGACCCTGCACTAGGAAACTCCATGTCCTTTAACTCATTCTAGAGCTCACCACCACCCTGTGAGTTAGGCAGCATTAGCCCTGGTTTAAATCAGAGCCCGTGTGGCTGGAATTAGGCATTTATGTTCTTATGACTTCCCACAAGTGATTCCAATGTGCATCGAGGTTGAGAACCACTGAAAAAATTCTTGGAAAAAAAAAAAAAAAGAAAAGCCTGCTGGAATTTCCATAGGGATTATGTTGCATCTACAGATCACGTTGGGCAGAACTGCTGTCTTAATAACATGGAGGCTTCCAATCCATGAATGTGAAATGTTTCTGCATTTTTTAAAAGAAGGACTATAATTCCTGAGAAACTATTACAGTCTGGTCCTTGGCCTAACTCATGTATAATCTGCATTTTACTGGTGTGGCATCTGAGCCCAGAGACATTAAGACACCTGTGAAGATGGCATGTAGCTAGCACACTGGGATGCCAAGTATCTGTCCAGTGCTGCTGCCATTTCATTCTTCTGCCTCTTCTCACTAGTGAGGTGGCCGACAGCACCTCAGCCAGCTCTAGTTTAGGGCATTTCATTGGCATAATCAGTTGCTTTCAAAAAGAGATGAGAGATTGATTAAAAACAAAAGGGAGATTGTAACATAGAAACATGGCCCAGATACAGAGATAAGTGAATAAGGAAGTCACAGAACTGTGTATATTTTATGGCCTACCTCTGTACCAGCGAAGGCATGGTGTGTTTGCACTTAGGGAAGGCCTGGAAGGAGACCCAGGAAATTCTTAATGGGAGTTCTCTCTGGGGAGGGTATCGGTGGTGGTAGAAGGATTTGATTAGTGAGGACCTTGACTTTTCATCTTCCACTGTCCTCTACTGTCATTAGAAAATTTTAGCGTAAGCATGCCTTTCTCTTACCATGAAAAGAATCTCTAGTCGAGGGAGTGATGAGGAAAGATCTTCCCCACGTTGCCAATTGCAGAACTTGAAAATGGGAAGTTGCCGGGTCCCCTCCACAACTGTAGGGACCGTGGAGTAACCCATGCTCCTCGGGAGGCACCTTGCAGGGCTGAGGGCGGGGGAGGAAGTTGCACACAGGCCTACATGTGCACCTGAGGGAACAAACCTATACCTGTCACTCCCCAGGGTCCTCTGCTAGGCTGAGCGTAGCTGCTGCCCCAAGATCAGGCTGCCAGTTGTCCCTCTGGGGTGCACGGGTGGGCCACTTACCCCAACTCCAGAGCCACTTCACCCACGGCTGCTGTGGGCCTTGCAGCAGTTCCTGTTTGGGGACAAAGGTGCCATGTGAAAATGACAAAGAGGAAGCTGTGGCTATGTCAGTGAGAGGGGTACAGAGAGGGCCCTCTGACCTTTGCCCTCTGGGAATGGGCTGCCTCTGAGCAGCCATGCATGTGGCTCAGCAGGACAGGGAACATTCCCAGTGCTGCTGAGGGGGACCCTGGAGACCATGGAGTAGGCGGGATCTTCGTGATGATTCTCCTCCTCTGGTCATTGCCCCCCATCCCACAGCCTTCTCCATCCCCACAGCACCCCACCCTTTCCTCCATTCCACCCTTCCCTCCTTCTCACACTGCACTGGTCTTTGCTTTCCTCATGCCTAGACTCATACAGGGGACACAGTTGCACCCCATAAATACCAGATGGTTAGATGGATGGAAGGATGGAGCTAATGCAGTGGAAGCTGACATATTAAATATTTCCACCCAAAAAATACATTCCTCCAGCCCCAGCTCTCTCCCACTGCCTTGATGTGGCCCCCTATGCAGCCGGCTGCCCAGGGAGTGGGAGACACTGGTGTCTGTCCTCAGCAGCCTCCTGAGTGTCTGAACAGAGAACGGCCTATGAGAACAAGAAGACAAGCCACAGGCCATGAGAAAATGTTTGCAAAACAAATATCTGATAAAAGACTGGTTTCTTAAATACACAAATAATTCTTATGCTGGACAATAAGAAACAGGCCAATTAAAAAGTGGACAAAAGATCTGAACAGACACCTCACCAATGAAGATACGCAGACGGCAAGTAAGCGTGGGAAAGAGACTCAATGTCATGTGTCGTTAGGGAATTATGAACTGAAACAGCAATGAGATACCACTGCATACCTGTCAGGATGGCTACAATTCAAACACCGAGAACACCACGCACGCTGAGAGCCTTGACACTGCGCTGGGAAGGGGTGGGAGCAACAGAAACTCTCATTCACTGCTGGCGGGAACACAGTGAGGTGCAGCAGCTTTGGAGGGAGCGTGGTAGTTTCTTACAAAGCAAATGTAGTCTTGCCATCTAGATCCATCAGTCAAGCTCTTTGGTATCTATTCGAATGAGTTAAAAACTGACTTCCACACCGAAACCTGCACATAGACGTTTATAGCAGCCTCATCCATAACTGCCCAAGCCGGGAAGCAACCATGATGCCCTTCAGCAGGTGGATGGATAAACACGCCGTGGCACGTCCAGACAGTGGGATATTACCCAGGGCTAAGAGGAAGGAGCTGTCACGCCATGCAAAGACAAGTAGGAAATTTACATACATATTATCATGAAAGAAGCCAATCCCAAAAGGCTGCATATTATATAATTTCTCTACATGACACTCTGAAAAAACCAAAACTATGAAGACAATTAGAAAAAAAAAAAAATTGTGGTTTTGGAGGGGTGAGGAGGAGGAGGGGAGGCCCAGGTGGAGCACAGAGAATTTTTAGGGCAGTGAAAATACTCCATATGATACTACAGTGGTGGACATACATTTGTCATACATTTGTCAAACCCATAGAATGTGCGACACCAAGAGTGGACTCATGTAAACTATGGACTTCAGTTAAGAATAATGTCTGGATATGAGCTCATCAATTTGAACAAATGTACCACACTGGTGCAAGAGCATAATGGAGAAATGGGAGTTGGGGTAAAGGAGGATCTGTATTTTCTCTTCAATATTTTCTGTCAGCATAAAACAGTTCCAAAAAATAAAGTTATCAAAGAGAGAGAGACAGTCAGAGCGCACACAAGCACACAGCTCTTGCCAACTAATTATTTTCCATGTGCAAGTGTCAGGGTAGTTCTAATAACTTTTTGCCGCTGTAATCATCAGCCTCAAATATTTGCAAGTCAAGGGTCTCCTCTGTGGCAGGGGCTGCATGGGGGCGGGGGCACAGAGGTGTGCTAGAAAGGTCTGGTGGGACCTTCGTCTCCAACCCACAGTGTCCGCTTTGGCCAGCTCAGGGTCTGCTCTTGGTCCTGTTGTTGCCCGTGACAAGGAGGCCCCAGGGATGCCGCGAGACTTGAATCCCTTTGGCAAGGCAGGTGGGTATGGGCAGTAGTTTCTGCTTCCTGTGGATACATCTTCACCTTCCCCGGGGCTTTCAGGGATGCTCTTGGGAGCACGCTCTCGGAACTGAGAACTCATCTGTGCTCCGTTCTGCTCTGAGACCCTGGCCTGCACTCAGATGTGCCAGTCCCTGAGGGAGAGCTCAGTATGGGGACAATGAAGGCCGCCTGCCTCTGGTAGTGGGACGGGGCCTCGGAGGCAAGGGGCTGGGAACAGCTGTCTTTCCCACACACAGAGGGAGCAGCCTTCGCAGTCCTGCCAAGGGCTGGTTTGGCGATCCAGGGGTAGTGGCGGTGAGCAGTACTGGCTGCTTTTTACAAGGTGTCACTAAAAGGAAAACAGATGGGCCACCGCTCTAGGTGGGCCCATCCAGCACAGTGGGAGTCCGTGGTGAAAAATCCATCACTGGGACACTTTCACTTCTCCATGATTGAATTTCAGGGAGGCAGTTTCTCCAGCAACTGTACATTGTCATTTACGACAGGCTTTCTGGAATCGTAAAGGGAGTGCGGGTTTGAGCCCTGGCTTTCCATCCTGACTGGTTGTGTCCCTTTCTACATGTCAGCCTCCTCCTCTGTAAATGGGAAACCACTGGCAGTTCCCTGAATCAATCTACATTATCACAGAGCAGAGCTGAATAAACAGAGTGACACTGAGGACCAAAAAGAAAGCCTGAGTGATCCTCGGGGTTTAAGAACTTTGTTCTGGTGACTGGGCACAGGGAACGGCGCGGCGCCTGCTTGTTTACTCAAGGGTTTGTTTTGCTTGGCCCTAAGTATCTACAGGTGGGTGTGCTCATTTGCAAAGGAGACTTTCGCTGCTCCCCCCCCCCAGGTAAGTCAACTTATGTTATTTTAGGATAATTATATTTATGTAAATGTTTTATACCTTACCTCTTTCCAAAAAGAATTAGAGATAGCAACCCATATCTTAAGGGAAATGAGTGTTCTGTATGGGAAGAAGCTCTGTATTCCGGAATACTTCATTGAAAGGCTTTGAAACATTTTCCCAGGAGGTTCCCTTGGCCCTGGCCTGAACGAGAAAGTGGGAAATGAAAGGAAACAGCCTTTAGCACAGCCGCTGCCTCACAGAGCACCTGGAGAGCCCTCTGGGGAGGGGAGGGCAGCGTGGGCGTGTCTCCCCAGTGGGCCCGTGGCTCTTCGGGGAGAGCAGACCTTGGCACTGCCCCCGCCACAGGCCAGAAGCTAGAAGCCTGGCTGGAGCCCATTTTTTAAAAATGCTTTTACCCAAGTTTCATGATCATCCCAGCTACAAGCTTAGTCCTTGAATATTCTATATTTCCTAAGCTCTTCCTGCCATTGTCATACCCCAGTGACATAACAGCAGAATAATTCTTCTGTTTTGAAAACCAAGAAGATGTTGGTTATGCATTTCATTTTTATAGAACTTGAGTTCACACAAGCAAAGGAGAAGTTGACCTCCTCCCCAGGGTGGGGGTGGGAGGAGCAATGTATCATCAGCTCACTGTTAACAAGTCCTTTAAAAATGTAAAAGACCACCTTCTTAGGGAGTGGGAATTTCAGCAAGGGTTTAGTGAGTAGACGTCTTTGCCATATTGTTTTATTTCTTTACTATTCAAAGATCCACGTGGTGCTTACATAGGACTGATAAATCTTTACAGTTGTTAAATTTCCAGTAAAATGTATTGTTAGCTTTACAGGAATACGAGAAAGCACCCACAAGCCCCGGCTATGCTGAGTAGGGTGAATTCGGCGCCTGTCATTTTTCTCTCTACAGGTTTATAAGGTGCCACTTAGTGGGTAACCTCAGCCCCGCGCAGGTGCACAGGGATTATACTGGTCACGCGGCTCTGCCAGCACCGAGAAAAATCCATCGCCGGGACAATTTCACTTCTCCATGATTGAATTTCAGGGAGGCAGTTTCTCCAGCAACTGTACATTGTCATTTACGACAGGCTTTCTGGAATCGTAAAGGGAGTGCGGGTTTGAGCCCTGGCTTTCCATCCTGACTGGTTGTGTCCCTTTCTACATGTCAGCCTCCTCCTCTGTAAATGGGAAACCACAGCCCTGACAGAAGTTCTCACGGGAAAGCAGCTAGCGGAGTGTGGGGCCTCATCTGTGTGCCCTCAATAAATGTCCACTTGTCAGCCTCACACTTGAGGTTATCACAGAGGAGTTGACTGCCTGCCTGCACCGAGAGTTTTGTCTGCAATGTTCCAGCCTGGGAGCTGTGCTCAGTAACCGTGATCTGGTTCTAGAGGGCAGTAGTGACACACCCATTCAAAATTGCAGGCAGTCCAAAATTACCAGACTCAAGGTCCAGCCCTTTCAGAAGAATATAGTGGGCAGCATAGAAATAGAAGACAAGTCGAGATCATTCTGCTAACTGCTGGTCACAAAATTACCAGATGATGTCTTGAAACGAGGGTCAAACCCAGGCAAACAGGAGGAGCTTGGAGTAGGAGAATTTAGTTCTCACTTGATGACAGGAGGTGGGGAGTCCCCAGCTTGGTTGTGGTGCAGTGACACCTTGTGCAAGGCACACTGTATGGAACATTATGCAAAATACTTCCTCCAAACAAAACTCCACAAACGACAAAAGTGGAACTAAAATAAACCTAGTTTCACTTAGGGTAAAAGTCCAGTCTGCAAAACCCCCCTTTGGTTCACTTCTGGACGCTGCCAAATTATCGCTGTCCACAAGGCAACCCCACCACTGGGTCTGAGAACAGACTCACAGGCAGATTCCGGTGCCTGGGGCCATCTTTGCCCAGGACAGTTCCCTTTCTGCACTCAACTCCAATAATAGTTTTTGTAAGCAGACTCCTCTGTGGTTAGAAAGCCATCCATTACCAGGTCTCAGGCCAGTCCTCCAATGTGTGACACTTTTCCTTTAGCCTCAGGACGGTTTCTTTTTACAGACCTCAAGTGTGAGAGGATCCCTTCCCAGCGCCCCCCAATTCCTTCGTGCTTTGCTCTTGCCCCACACCTTCCTCTGCCCAGAATGCCCTGCCCCTACCTCCTTACTCTCTCCCTGGCCTTTCCTCTGCCAGCCCCAGAGCGTGAGCTCCTGTGTGTGTGTGTGTGCACGTGTGTGAGCATGAATGTGTATGTAAGGGTGTGTGTGTGTGTGTGTGAATGAAGCTGCCCCTGAGGTAGAATCTGGTAGATGGGACAAAAATTCATTCAGTCAGTCAACAAACATTGATCAGGCGCTGATAGTACAGGAGGACTAGGGATACAACAGCAAGGGGGCGACCGCCCAGTGAGGCGCTGCTAAGAAGGCTCTAAGGCACCAGAAAGGGCACCTCCATAAAACCAGAGGGAGATGAGTGTGCCTCTGGGTGGTCCCAGTTCCCTCCCTCACACCCCAGGCCTGTGGAGGGCTCTCCTTCCCCCGTGCCTTTTATTAAAAGGGGTGCAGCAGAGAAATCTTTTCTGACATCCTTTGGTGCTTAAAAAAGAACAATCTTGAAATCAGAAGGCCATAGTCTCCCTACCCCTGGCAGAGGCTAGAAGCCCAAGATCACAGTGTTGAAATGGTAAAGATGGTAAAATTATATATGCGTATTTTACCTGAATAAAAATATAATTAATTTTTTAAAAAAAGATCACAGTGTTGGCAGGTCTGGTTTCTTCCACCGAGGCCTCCCTCCTGGGCTTGCAGATGGCCATCATCTCCCTGCGGGCGTCTGCGTCCTAACCTCTTCTTCTTGCAAGAACATTGGATTAGGGTTCGCCCTCGTGACCTCATTTTAATTTAATTACCTCTTTAAGACGCTAGCTCCAAATAAGGACACATTCTGAGAGACTACGGATTAAGGCTTCTGCAAATGAATTTGGAAGAGGAACACAATTCAGCCCATAACAGTGTGTGCATGTGCGTGCGCGTGTGCGCGTGCGTGCGCATGCGTGGTGGGCCGGGGAGCAGAAACCGCGCTTTACAGAAAGCTTAGCAGTTCCGGCGGCTCCCTGGAATGGCTGCCTTCACGTAAGAGTCTGGCAGGTAAGAAACCTGACTTTCCTCCGGCCTTGTCCTGGCTTTGTAAGTTTGTGAGGGAGCTGAAAGCGCCATCACTTCATAGGCTAGCGTGGTTCTTTAGGCCTCAGGATTTGACATGAATTCCTCCCAAGTCCATGCAGCGTTCAGCTTCCACTCGAGCGACTCCTGCCTCCAAGCACCTCATGTGACAACGCTGCCTTCCCAGGCCCACCCTGACTGACATTCCCTGCAGCAGGAGAGAAGCAATTGGAAAAATCTGGCTCCTCTCCAAGGACAAGGCCAGTTTTGCTCACCCCTCTCCTCCCCAGCGTGACTCCGTTCATTTGAGCTTTCCTCGTGCAATATTCTCCCCTGTGTGTCCCTGAGGCCACATTCCCTGCTTTTTTAAACTAGAAAAGACATTTTTGGCCGGGCGCGGTGGCTCACGCCTGTAATCCTAGCACTCTGGGAGGCCGAGGTGGGCGGATCACTCAAGGTCAGGAGTTCGAAACCAGAGCGAGACCCCATCTCTACTAAAAATAGAAAGAAATAAATCGGCCAACTAAAAATATATAGAAAAAATTAGCCGGGCATGGTGGCTCATGCCTGTAGTCCCAGCTACTCGGGAGGCTGAGGCAGAAGGATCACTCCAGCCCAGGAGTTTGAGGTTGCTGTGAGCTAGGCTGACGCCACAGCACTCTAGCCCAGGGAACAGAGTGAGACTCTGTCTCAAAAAAAAAAAAAAAGAAAAGAAAAGACATTTTTGAGATTCTAGTTAGTTAAGTTTGTTCTTTCATAGCGAAAGAACTGTTTGTGGGCTTGAAGGGGGATGTGGCAATAGATTATTTCGGGCCTTTCAAAAGGTCTGTTTTCCATTTGGGATGGGAGTGTTACCTAATAGGCTATCCTTTATAGGAACTGAACAAAGACTTGCTGACACAATCTCAACAGTTGGCTGTTCTCGGAATAGCGGACAAGTATTTTGCTTCTGGGTGCAGCAAGCACAAAAGAAGGGGCCAAGGTACACATGGACTTCAGTGTGAGCTGGGAAGGCCCAAGGGGTAAGCCCTCAGTAAAGCGCAGGGGTCTCCAGGAGGGCTCTGGGGCTGCAGGGGTCACACAGGGCAGATGCCACACCAGGCCAACAACCTGCAAATGCTACAGGGTGGTAAATACATGACTCAGCCTAGAACATAAGCATCACTTTGCACTTGCTAAATGTTTGTTGATCGAATGACTGATTGAAGGAATGAAAAGTACCATCGAAAGGAAGGCAAACTCGTGTGCCAGGCAGGAAAGAGAGGGCCAGAAGTGATGGAGAGATGTTATTACTGGCTTCCTTCTGGAAGGCTTACTGCAGCAGCAACATCACCTTTGAGAAAAGCTTTCATTCAGGAGACATGTCAGCTTGCCTAAAACCATGCTTTAAGTACCCCTTGTATGTAAAACACTGGGAGGCCAGTAAGATTCTTCTAGAGAATTTCCATTTCCTGCTTGTGTGTTGTATGAAACAAAACATAATTACAACTGTAGGCATAAGGAAAAAGACTGGAAGGGAAATTGAAAAATAATAGTAATTGTCATGGGGCCGTGGGATTATGGCTAAATTTATTTTCTCTTCCTGACTTTCTATAATGTTGTTTTTTAGCTTTTAAGATCGATATTCAGGCCGGGCACGGCAGCTCACCCCTGTAATCCTAGCACTATGGGAGGCCAAGGCGGGTGGATCATTTGAGCTCAGGAGTTTGAGACCAGCCTGAGCAAGAGTGAGACCCCGTCTCTACTAAAAATATAGAAAGAAATTAGCTGAACAACTAAAAAAAAAATATATATATATATATATATATAAAATTAGCTGGGCATGGTGGCGCATGTCTATAGTCCCAGGTACTTAGGAGGCTGAGGCAGGAGGATCGCTTGAGCCCAGGAGTTTGAGGTTGCTGTGAGCTAGACTGAAGCTACAGTATTGTAGCCTGGGCAACAGAATGAGACTCTTGTCTCAAAAAAAAAAAAAAGATCGATATTCAAAGAGTCGTAATCCTCTGCTGTTTTGACCAGTGCGGTCAACTCAGGACAGGGATGTGCTGTCTGGAAGCATAACCCCAGCTTCAGAGGAGGGTATGTCAGTATTAGTGGGGAAAAGAGCCCAGCAAAGGCAAACCTGAGCCGTTCAGGGGCAGAGTTGGCCTCTCTGCGGGGCCACATCTGCACATGGTGTCCTATGCTTAATTTGCTCCAATAACCTAAAAACCTGGCTCCTTTTTCCCCTCATTCATTCATTCATCAAACATTAATTCAACTCCTGTTTATGAACAATGAGGCACATCAAGCTCTGGGAGTACACAGAATATGCATTAGGCACTGGGCTCCCCACTTGCACGCGGAACAGATATTTAAACACATGAAGACAGAACAGGAATAACGGAACAGCCAATTGGCTCTCAGGGCCAGGGGCCTGAGCATCAAGGAAAGGAGGCTTCCTAGAGGAGGTGACGTGTTGGAAGGGAGTCTCAAAGGAAAGGCAGGAAGATAATAGGAAAAGACTTTCTGTGAAGAAAGAACCACGCAAAGGTATGGAGCCAGGAAGGTGTGGAGGGTCAGGCATATTATTCTTAGAAGGAGCTGTGAGCACATTAACCTGGAGCCAAGGGTGCAAGAGGGGAAGAGGACATCAGTAGGTGTGGCCAGACCTTGAAGAGCCTGCAAAGGAGTCTAGACTTATCCTACAGACATCGGGTTGCCTGAGTCTTAAAGCAGAGGGAAGACACAGTAACACTAGCTTTTTTGGCAAGAGAACTCTAGTGGCCCTGAGAAGAATGGGAATGTGGGACCAAGGGCCAGAAGGGCAGTGAGGAGGCCAGTGGGGCAGTGGGTGATGAACGCCTGACCTAAGGACCCAGCAGCAGGTGTCGACATGATGCTACATTGCTGTGCTTGCAGTCGGGAGGAGGGTGAGGGTAGAGAAACCAATGGGTCCAATCTCTTCCCTCTGCCAGCGCCAAGTTCTGGTGCCCATCCACCCTCTGGCCCTGGTCTTTGCCACCTCATGTACCCAGCATCTCACAGCCACACTAACTTTCCCCAGTCATTGGGTTACCTGTTCCCGTTCTTCCCCCACTGCCTTGTAGAGCACGATCGTATAAAGGTTAAATCCCCTTTCAACAGCTACATTCTAGTCCCCCTTTCAGCCTTCGCTCTCCATGTTTCCTAGTGTGAACATGTCTTCACCCCAGCATACCCACTTATGTCCTCAGAGACCCCTCCGTCTCTGCAGCTGACACTTTGTCCTCACAGTGTCCCCAGGGGCAGCCGGCCTCTGCCAGTGTGGATGGAATATATCCTCCAAGGCTCACCTCCCCTGCAAAACCTTCCCCACACCCCAAGATTCCTCACAGAGAACTCTTCCTCTTCTGATTCCTATGGCATTTTTTCTAATAACCTACCACATTTATTTTGCACTGTTATTTATGTATTTTGATAATGTGTCATGGCTCAAAGTACAGTGTAAGCTCTTTGTGGGAGAGAAGACGTGACTTACACCTTTTTGAGTCCCTCACAGAAGCCAGCACAATGCCGCCTACATAGTGGGAGTCAGTAAATGTTGATTGATTGATTGATTGATTGTCAATCTGTTTATCGAGAATCTTATCAACAGTACCTGTCACTCTGCTGTCATCAGTGTTACTGGTGTGCTGTACCAAGGACAGGCCCTGGACTTGGAGTCAGAAACCTTGGCCATTTATTGTAATCTCATGAGCTCAAACCAGTCGCTTAACCTGTCTGGCTCTTCGTTTCCTCATCAGCAAAATGGCAAAGTTAGACTAATCAATGGTTGTCATCTCCTTTTCACCTTTTGTTGACCACAGAACATTCTTTCAAATGTGGAACTGCTTATGTGCAACACATGAAAGTGAAGCTACTAGGAACCCAAACTTCCTCCTCCTCCTTCTCTTGCTCCTTTCCTTCAATCCACTGTAGACTTTGGAAAAAAACTGAAAACCCTCAGATTGAGTGGTTCCTTCAAGGGAAAACTCCTAAGACTTAAAGCCTCCACAGTTACAGGATGGCACAAATGAGCAGTTCAATGGTTCTAGGTCTTGCACTGTTATGTCTACACAGGACTATGGCAGGGTCTAGGCTAGAGGCTAGGTCAAGTCCATGCTCACTAATTATAGAGAAGCAGTTACTGCAAAATTTCCCGAGGAAACCAAAGCTAGGGTTTGGTTTCCACTTAGATTGAGCAACTTCCTTCCAGGGCACTCAGCCTTCTCAGCAAAGCATTCTCTTTCAGTACAAGTAGACCAATAACATACAGGGGTTGTGATTGTGCATTTGACCATAAATATATAAATGCACCTTCAGTAGGAAGCTGGACCCATGGCTAATTCACTCTGGTCGGGTTGTTTACATGAGTTTGATTGTCCACTTTAACAATCTTAAGAATCTAGAATAGGTTGAGGTCACAGTTCATAGGCAGTACAGCTAAGGATATACTGTTAGATTTAAACTAAATTGTGTTATCTCAAATCCCAGAGGACATTGCACATTTCACTGGTGGCCACTTAAAAATAATTTAAATGCACACTAAAGGGACCCGTGACTTTCATTGCCTGAGTCCTCTTTGTCAAAGTTGTGTCTCCTCTTTGGTATCTCTGAGTCCCTCTCCTTCCCCAGCCAACCTCACCCAGAAAGCTGAGCAGGAAGCTCAGTACCTTCATTCTAGCCAGTCTTTGGAGAGAAACTGGGAACATTGCCACTTAACTAAACTGGTTGCTCCAAATTCCAGATTCCTGGGTCACTTTCCTCCGACCTGTTCCTAGTCATGCTTGCACTGGTTTGACTGGATGGGCTTGCAAAAGCTGGTTCAGGTTTCCCACACCTCTCTCCTTTTTGTGAACACCTTGACCTAAATTTCCCATTCACTGCCTGTTGGTCATCACTCCATAAATAATTTCCAGTTTCAGTTTTTTTTATATCCCTAAAGGAACAGCTGTGGTCAAAGATAGCCCATTGGACCTATCTGCCTTTAAACATAAGAGTTCCTGTTCTCTCTTTGAGAGTGGTTGTCACAGGAACTCGTGGGAACTGGATCCTTCTCAGCAGAACAGCTTCTCAGAGTGGTGGGTGGTTATCAGGGCCAGGCAGAGGTCTATGCTATTGTGGTGATGCCTATAGGGGATTCAGACCAAAAGATAGAGTGTGTGTGTCTGTGTATCTGTGTGTGGTGAGGGGGGGAGGGAGTGTGCACGTGAGACAAAACACTCTTAACATTACCAGGGAGCTTTGGTAAATGTAGACAGGAATGGGCTATTTTGTTTATTGGATAATTGCCTCCCTTTGAGATTCCATGTAGGTGACTATTCTGGCAATGGAATTTACTACAAAATCCAGGGAAGGACCTAGAAGTTGCAGAAAGTGAGAAGAACCTCAGAATGTAGTGTAGCAGTTTCTAGTCTTCCTATAGAATGTCTATCCTGCTATATGTAGATTTTGCACATAAGGACTTTGCTGTCTCAAACTTGCCTTCACTTCAATAATCATTCATTTCTGTTTAATTGTTCTCAGTGACCCATACAACTAGTGTGATGTAAGGCAACCACCTATACGGGCCACAGGTTGCAGAAGGTTCTATAGGATAATATGTTTGTTAAGGCCCAAGCACTGTTTTAAGCCTTTAATATGATCTACTTCATTTAGCTCCAGAACAACCCTATGAGTAAGTGCTGTTATAACCCTCATTTATTAAAAGCACTTTGGGCAACTGAGGAAGTAGCTTGCCCACGGTCACCTGGCCAGTAACATGGTGAATGTGGGCTTTGAACCCAGGTGGTCTGACTCTAGCATATTGGCTTTAATCCACACAGAGCTAAATCCATGGAAGAGTGTGCTCTTGGGGACAACTTTCCTAGGTTTGAATCCTAGCTCTTCAACTTACTAGCTGTGAGATCTTGGTGAATTAAGAGACTTAACTTCTTGGAGCCAAACTTTCCCCATCTGTAAAATGTGTTTGACAATAATAATACCTACCCGATAGTGTGGCTGTGATAATTAAACAACTTAATATGTATAAAGTGCTTGACACATCGCTAAGAACCATAGATGCTAATCATTGCTTTTATCTTGTTACTCCTGCCTCCATGGTTTTACCCTGACTTTCACACTAAAACAGATTTTTAAAACTTATTTGGGGCCAGGCATGGTGGCTCACGCCTGTAATCCTAGCACTCTGGGAGGCCGAG
>VBSM01002153.1:40689696-40716663 GCA_008086735.1 Cheirogaleus medius | reverse complement strand
CGGGAGGCTGAGGCAGAAGGATTGCTTGAGCCCAGGAGTTTGAGATTGCTGTGAACTAGGCTGATGACACAGCACTCTAGCCAGGGCAACAGAAAGAGACTCTGTCTCAAAAAAAAAAAAAAAAACTTATTTGGAAAAAATTTCAACCTTACCGAGAAGTCACAAGGATAATACAATGAACTCCATACACTCTTCAGATTCAATGACTATTAATATTTTGCCACATTTGCTTTATTTCTCTTTTTTCTTTCTCTCACTTGATATATAACATCATTATTGTTATTTTTGCTAACTCATTTTAAGAGTGAAGTTGCAGGTATTTGACCCATTACTTCTAAGAACAAGGACATTCTCTTATATAACCACAATAAAATGATCATATTCAGGAAATGTAACACTAATACGATACTATGATTTAATGTCCAGCCCACACTCAAACTTCCCTAACTGGCCCCATCATAATACCCTTTAAAGAAATGCTCTTCACTGTTCCAGGATCCAACCCAGAATCACGAGTTGCTTTCAGTTGTGGGATCACATAGTCTTTTTTCATCTGGGATAGCTCCTCAGCCTTGCTTTGTCCTTCATGTTCAATCATTTTTGAAGAATGCAAAGTTTGTAGAATGTCCCTTATTTAGGCCATTTTTGTTTCTCGTGATGAGGTTCAGATTATGCACTTATGACAGAAATACTACATAAGTGACGCTTCTCAGTGCATTATGCTGAAAGGCGCATGATGTTCATTTTAATCTGTGGGGAGATACTTTGAGACTATAAATACCCTGTTCCTCTTGTACTTGTCCCCAGTGGTCTCTGGAACAGATCAGAAAGCTGTGCATTCCCTGACACAGGTGCCCCACTGTGCTCTTGGAGGTGGGCTGGCCCCACCCTCAGCCCCACATCCTGCCCACCCTCTGACCTTCCTCACTCTCAGGACGGGTCTGCCTCTCATGCCCCTTCCCTGCCTATCACAGGGCTTTACACAGAGCAGAGACTCTGCAAACACTCGTCAGATTGAAAAATGAAAGAAGTATATGATCCGGGGAATAAGTGTTTCAACAGGAGTACCTTTCACAAGGATTCTGCTGATAGCTCATTAGGGTGGGGGCCCGAAGAACACAAATATCCTTTTCATCTGCCTGTGGGCAACTCAGACTGAAAGAACCCTGGATGGTAGATCTGTAAAAAAGGAAGGAAAGGATGGAGGAAGAAGAAATTAACTACAAATATACCTCACAGGCCAGCCATTCTCTTCCATATGGCGTTTGTGGTGGCAGGCAGTAGAAGACCACCTAGCTGTTCCTCCTTAGAGAAAGCGATAAATAACACATGGTAGACACATATTCATTTACTCAATATTGATGAAGAACCTATCTGGGCTGGCGCTACTCTAAGAGCTAAAGTAAGAGCAGTGAGTATAAGAAAGTCCCTGATCTCGTGGAACACCCATTTTAGTGAGTGTTAACACACAATGAACCCACATGCACATGCATGTGCACACACACATATTGGGGAGTGACAAGTGAAGGGGTGTAGGAGAGGGATAGGGAGAGAATACTCTGCAGTCAGACGTAATAACCTAGATTTACAAACAGGAAGTGAATAGACCTTAAAAACATAGTCAGTTGAACAAAGGGCATAGAATCAAATTGATAAAATTGGTGCACAATATCATCTGTGGAACTTAAAGACATATGCAAAATGATGCTATACATGGCTCAGGTAAAAGCATATCTAAGGACACGTATGTAAACATGCTAGTGTGTAAACCTAATGGAGGTGAGAATGGAAGTTTGGAAGTGGGTAAGGGGGAAAAATAATGAATAAAACGAGCAGATCTTTGCCTGGATGGATGAGGGGGGCCAGGAATTGAAATGAAAGATTATCTAATTGAACGTATATGAGATCCAAACAGTGGAAAAGGGAGGAGATTTTGTTGCCAAGAATGAAGAAATCAATGTATTTTTCCCTCCTTCCCGCATTCTGAGACTAGAGCTACCCAGGAGCCTCCAAGCTTCTTCTTCTGCCTCGTGAAGCTGTCTTACTGCAGCACAGCCTGCAGCCGTGCCACTGCCAGGGAGCAGCAGGGGTGATCGTGGTGGCAAGAGGGGGTGGGCAGGCACGAGGTAGGCAGCCCCTCTCACTTGACCACACAGCTCTGGTCCACAATCCAGCTCCATTACCTCCTACATATGTGACCTTTGGGCAGGTTCCTTTCTCTCTTTAAAGCTCAGTTTCCCCATCTGGGAAGTGGGAATGAGAACAGTAACCATTTCACAGGGTAGTTGTGAGGATTCTGTGAGCCAGTGCATGGGAAGCCCTCATCTCGGGGCTGGGACCATGGCATGTTCTTGGAAATTTTCAGTTATTAGCATTCTTCTCTTTTGCTCCCCTAAAACAGTTGTCAAACTAATTTAGTCCCAGAATATCATTCTGCATGTTCAGAATGTGGCTGAGTAAACTACAGGCAGACTACTGGCAGCCTCTGCTCAATAACACCTGGGGCTTTCACTTTTTAAACACAGCAAACCTGACCCTTCACTGACCCTTCATTGTCAGTTCCCGGGGTCCAGGCCTGAAGAAGGCTCTAGTACCAACCTCATCTGGGCATGTTCTTGTGTAAGAACAAGAGGAAACCCAACACTGCCCTGTTGACCTCTTCTCCAGGGAGCTATTGAATTGCTTGTGTTTATTTTTTAATGTACTTTGTTCAGGACAGCTTCCTTTTTCTAGAAATTTGACATGGAATCACATAAGTGATTGAGTCTAAACACCAGGAAGAGGGTGTGTGTGCTCTCATGTGTGATGGGTGCAATTGTATGTGCATGCGTGTGTATGTCTTTGTGCGTGTATGTGCAGTTATGTGTGCCCGTGTGTATATGTGTAATTGTGCATGTGTGCGTGTGTGTGTGTGTGTGAGATCTTATTCTAGGTGGTTGCTGAGTTCCCATCTCCAGGATTCTTTTTTTTTCCTGAAGGTGCTCTGGACACTGGACAACACACCCTTTTTTCATATTTAAATCATTTTTACTTACAAAATACTACCCTGAAAGTTATAATTCCATTAAGCTTTAATTCAAGCAACAGTATAATCATGTAAGTAACAGCAGTTACGTAAACTGAAATGAGAGATAAATCAAAATTGTGAAGAGAGCAAAAATACTGTCAGTCTTCTTGTAGTTCTGGATGTTCAGTAACAGGCTCATTTGAAGGTGGCATCAACCCTAAAGAGAACTCACTTCTTTCAGAATGTAGGGATGGGGAGAAAAATCCAGCTCTTGGGGGAAGATAAGGAGGAAACCACCTTGGTGAATAGACATTTCTCATTGCAAATGGAAGACATAGTGGATAGGGAAAGCACTTGGTGGAAAATAATCTCGAGGAGCTCCATACGTGTTTCCTGGAGGAGGGAAAGGAAACGGAGGCTGTCTTCTCATGAATGGGCCCCTCACATCCATTGGAAACAATGGTCCTGTCTTTGCAGGAAGAGGTGCAGCAGCAAAGCCAGGGCCAGTTGCTTCACTTTTGGCAGGGAGAGGTGAATTTGGCACATTTAAATGACCAAGATCATCTTTGGTATCACTTCTACTGGATGCCATCTCTAAAGACACTGGCCCATCCAGTTTATCCAAAGAAAGCATGTTAAAGCTTCTGAGTTCTGCTGGTGCAGATTGTCTACCAGAATTAGAATAAAGTCTGTCTTGCCTTTGGGGAGGAAGAGCTGGATGCGGATATGTTCAATCTGATGGAGGAATCCCCATCCTACCAGACTGTTCCCATGGAGGTGACAGGAGGCGCCCAATGGCAGAAGGTGCCCTGGGAGCATCAGTTAACCTCTCACAGTTGGATTCTCATCTTTCCTTGGTAATCTGATGGTCCAGAGGATTGCCTGGGCCTCTTGAGTCTCTTCCTCCTCCCCTTGGAAGCAAAGGTGAGAGTCTGCGTGGGCCCGGCAACAAAGTTAGAGGAGAGAGAAAAGCTCTCCTTGCAGAGGAAGGCCGGCCCCATGGCAAGGGACCATAGGGGTACATGCCAAATGCTGTATTTGGAACATCAAGTGCATGAGGATCTTTTCCTAAAAGTTCAAATTTAAACTCTGTTGCAGTTAATTTTTGTCTATGGTGAGAATTTTCTTTCCTTAAATCGTTGAGTTTTCTTTCAGCTGCCCAAGCTGCCAGCCAATTATCACGTGCTTTTTTCTCATAGGAGAGAATCTTCCCCTGAAAAAATGAATGATTCTCTCTAAGTGTTCTTTAAGATCTGTGACTCGCTGTCTGTAGGTCTCCAACTCTTCAGCTGCATGGCTGATCTCTCCATCTACTTTGGACAGTTTCTCTTCTTTCTCTAACCGGTCATTTTCCTCTGCTGTTAATTTCCTGTGGAGTTTCCTTTTATTTTCTTGATACAGTTCAGTCATTACTTCAAGTTTCTGTTGAAGTTTTTGATTCTCACTTTCCAACTGTGTATTTTCTGACTCCAAAGATTCTTGTTCCATCTGAAGATTTTTAATACGCTCTGCAAGTCCTTCCTTTGTTTTATCTACTTTAGATAACTGAGTGTAAATTCGGTTTCTTTCTCTTTCTAGGGTTCTGAAAGAAGCTTTGAACTCAGCAGCATGAATCAGTTTCTTCAAAGCTCCTCTTGGCTGATGATGGAAGTGGGCATCATTTTCCGATTCACTCTTCCTTTCTAACTCCAAGTTCTCACCATCCATTGTGTCTTCCCCAAGCACAGCAGCCCAGTCTTTCATCTTTAGCAAGCGATCATGCAGAGACTTGATGTGATTTTCTTTATCATTTAGAACTTGGCGTGCACATACTTTGGAGTCTTCCAATGTTACTCTCTGTTTATTAAGTTCATTCACTTGTTCTTTCCATGCTTCAGCTTCTTGTAAAAGCTGTTTCTGCTTTTCTTGAAGATGGGAATTTTCATTCAAAGCGACTTTTACGGCTATCTTAAGCAGTTCTGTGTTCATTTGAAATATCTGGACAATTGTTTTGGCTCCAGCTACTTGTGACTTGAGAGATTTCAATTCATCTTTGAGGGACTGTATTCTTTTCAAAATATCTGCCATCAAGTCATCTTGTTCAGCATGTTTCAATTTCTCTTCTTTAATCTCTTTTGCTAGATGGAGAATTTCATCCTCAAGTTCAGATTTGGACCTGTTCAGCTTTTCGTAAGTTGCTTCCAAACTTTGTGCTTCTGTCAACTCCTTCCCAAAGCTGGCATCCTTGAAAGATGACTCTAAGTCTTTCATACTCTTTTTGAACAAGGCTAAATTTTTCAAGTAGTTTATCTTTTTCTTCAATTAGTTCACAAAGCGTCATAGCAAGCTTAGTCTCTCTTCACACAGAAAGCCGGCTTCTAACCCATCAAAAACTTATCCACACACAAAAAAGAACAGCAAAAAATCCAATAGCTGCACATCCCACCAATTCCCATGGAAAACCATAAGGATTAGGACCTGGTTTCCTATCTTCAGGCATTGCTGCCACAACCCTGAGTAGCTCTTCCAGGACCAGCATCAAGAACAGCTGAAGGGCAGCCCTGGACCCTTCCATAGCGACAAGGCTGCTTTGGCTGTCACAGCCACAGCCCGGACCTGGCGGGGCCAGCAACAAGCGGCCGAGAACACGCAGCGTTGGGTCTGGAACCCGAATCCCTCACGCGGCGAGCACAGCGGACCACAGCGGAGCGGGCGGCAGGGGGAGTGGGGAGCACAGGCCCCACTGCTGCCCCGCCCCTTTGTTACGCTTCACATCCCAAGCAACGCAGGTCGCAGCCCATCCCGCGCGCCAGCCTGCGGCGCCCATGTCCTCGCCAGCCCGCCCCTCGGGTTTGGTGGGAGGCGTGGTGGGGAGACCCAGAGGCGGAGGCGGCAGGTGCCCATTGGTCGCCGGCATCCTCTGAGACAGGTGTTTTCTAGTTTTTGATTGCACCCACAGAAGCTTAGAAAGGGGACAAAGGAGGAGGCAGATAATGTGGGTGGAGATTAGGGCACATGGAAGGTGTCACCCACAGCAGCCCTGGTCCCGGGGACTCAAGATCCCTTGTCCTCTGGCTTCCACTGGCAGTCACCTCCTGGCCTTGCAGTTCAGTGGAGTGTGGGACTGCATTCTCTCTCTCTGATGAACCTCTCTGTGTAGGGGGGCTTTGTCAAGAAGCTGACCCCTAGCTTGAACCCTAAGGCTCCAGGGCAGCCCGCTCTTATCTGGAAGTGCTGTCCAATCTCCAGAGCACAGAGCAGCAAACTTGTTCTCAAAGGGCCACAGAGTAAATATTTCTGGCTTTGCAGGCCAGTCTGGGTTGCTGTTACTCAACTCTGTTATTCTAGCTCAAAAGCAGCCCTAGAGGACCCCTAAATGAATGGGAGTGGCTATGTGCCAGTGAAAGTTATGAAAGGGCACTGATGTTTCAGTTTTATTTCTTTTCACGTGTCATGAAATAGTATTCTTCTGATTTTTTTTCAACCAATTGAACATGTGAAAACTATTCTTAGCTCACAGGCCACACAAAAGCAGGCCTGGGGCTACATTTGTCCCAAGGGCCATACTTTGCCAACTTCTGCAGACCCCTATTCCAGTCTAGAGGATTTCCTTTTGAAAATGTGATTGTTTAGTGGGGTGCCGTGGTGCACACCTGTAGCTACTCTGGATGCTGAAGCAGGAGGATTATTTGAGCTCAGGAGTTCAAGGCTGCATGCAAGTGAGCAATGATCATGTCATTGCACTCCAGCCTGGGTGACAGAGCAAGACCCTGTCTCGAAAAACAAAAGGAAAAGAAAAAAATGTCTAGTCATTGTTATTTATATTTTATTCTCATTTGATGTCAAACTTTAACACTAGCCTTATAGGCTAACCATATTCTATTTCCAGTGACGACTTCTCCTTGAGTAGATATAATTTTGACCATGACATTTGTATGTCTATGAGCTATGGTATTGACTCATGGGATAATGGACTTTAGCAACTTTGATCTTTTTATTCTCTTTTTATTTGCATTTCTAAATCTGTCTGGTGGACATTCATTAATGTATCTTTTATTATGGTAAAATACACATAAGATGTAATTAACCATTGTAACCATTTTAAAGTATACAATTCAATGGCATTAAGTTCATCCACAGTGTTGTACTACCATAAGCACTATCTAGTTCCAGCACTTTTCATCATTCACTCATCGTTGATTTATTTTCCCATTTCTTTGGAGGTTATCTATGTTACAATGCAAGCCCTTAGAGAATAGGGCCCCAGCTTGCAAGCAACAGTCAACACTTGATAAACAGAAACGACCCTGCCTTCATAGAGTTCAGAGTTAAATGGAGAAATTAAAACAGCTAGACTGGGCCGGGCGCGGTGGTTCACGCCTATAATCCTAGCACTCTGGGAGGCTGAGGCGGGAGGATCACTCAAAGTCAGGAGTTCGAAACCAGCTCTGAGCAAGAGTGAGACCCCATCTCTACTAAAAAAGTAGAAAAATTAATTGGCCAACTAAAAATATATAGAAAAAAATAGCCGGGCATGGTGGTGTGTGCCTGTAGTCCCAGCTACTCGGGAGGCTGAGGCAGAAGGATTGCTTCAGCCCAGGAATTTAAGGTTGCTGTGAGGTAGGCTGACACCACGGCACTCTAGCCTGGGCAGAGTAAGACTCTTTCTCAAAAAACAAACAAAAAACAGCTAGACTGTTTTTTAGGGAAAAAGCAACAAATATGTTTAATTTATCTTAATATTTTCTGTTTTGATATTTCTCTTATTGTATTGACATTTTAAACATGCAGTTATACATATCATGACTTTATAGGTTTTGTTTTTCAAGTCTATTCCAAAAAATGAATTATTTCCTTCTAAAATAGCTATAACTTCAGTTCTTCTTTCTTGGTGAAGTTGGCATCCCTAGACTATGACCGACAGAAAGCAAACCAAAAGATGTCCAGTTTGCATGAAGAAGTAAAGTAAATGTGCATACAATTTTCTCATTCTTTTTCTACACGCATACACATCTTTGATATTTTGTTAAAATAAAATAATAAATATTTTTTCGAAGTATTACTGATGCTATATCACTAAAAATTATTAATATTGCTATATGTAAAGGAACCCTCTATTTAATATAAGGAAAAGACCTAGCATATCCCTCTCACTCTCTTCAGTTGTTTGTCTCAATATGTGAGACAATACGTCTAACCTGGCATGTCAGACTCATGCAGAAAATAGACTTTAAAGATACCCTGATCCTTACTTTGAAGTCAAAATCCCACTGGCTTGTCTATATAATTTGGGGTTGTAGCTCTTTCAATGCAGGGCTTCAAGATAGCTTGGTGTCAAAAATCCTTTTGGGTGGTTTTTCATCAATAGAGGCTTTCAACTGCCAATTTAAACTCATCAGGGAGAATGTGCTAGAAGGTCATGCTCCTAACATGCCTGCTTGGTGGTCTTCTAGCTAACCTCCCAATTCCTCTACTTATTTGCATGAGGGAGAAACTTGCTTTATGGATCTTGTGACTTGGCACAAGAGGGAGAGGGGAGAGGAGTGAGCTGACTTAGGTGATTTAGACCCTTGGTGATAGCGGCTGCCGTGTGGAGATCATTTTCCCCCATATAAGTTATAGTCTTCTCAGAACTGGGTTTATAGCATCCATTTCATGCATATTTTTCCTCAAAGGAAATATTTACTGACTAAAGTTGTCTTCACAGCCATGGAAACTCTTGTTAGTATTTTATATACATACACATACAAAAATGTGTATATATTGATATATATATGCATGCATACATGTACTTTTATGTGTGTGTGTATACAAGTAGCAAAAAGACTGATGTGTGACCCCTAAGCTATACCTGTGAGCTGCTAAGCTCAACATTTCAGATCACCTTTTTTTTCTCCAGGAGGAAAAAGAATAGCAAACTGCTTAGATTCTTGAGTATAACCAAATAATGTATGCCCCCAGCCATCTGTTTCCAGGCAGAAGTGTTACAACATCAGGGAGTGAATTCAGTTCCCAAGCTGCCATTCTTCTTGTCCTCATTTGTCCACATGGCTGTATGTGACAGAAAGGAAATAGACCCTTCAAGAAAGACAAGAGGCCTGTGATTTCTGGCACCAAGAATGTGTTGGAAACCTTAGAATAGTAATGAATGCACCCCCGCGCCCCACCTGCCCTGGACTATTCGTGCTACTTGTTGCTAGTGTTGTTTGCTCCCCTGTTTAAATTACAATGGAACAATAGTCTTTGACTGGGGCTGGCTGTAGAATTTGATCCCGAGGTCAGGAGGAGGAGTCTCCGTAATTGGGTTGTTAGACATGAGCCTTGAAGGACCTTTGCTCTATCTTTTTGGCCGACTTGATCTGACCATGTTACACCTGCTACACAGTCTCTGGGGCTTTGTAGCTGGTAAAATGAAAGACTCTTAGCACTGGAGTGGCTTTAGTGGGCATTCACTGGGCTGTTTTGCCCAGTGGCCAGCAGCTTCTCCTCCAACATGTACAGCAGGGAGCTCCCTGCCTTGCTTCCCCACTGGCCAGAACAAGGCCAGCCTCCTGGGCAAGCAACCTGTACAGTTGCACAGGACTCACACTCAGAAGGGTCCCACTCTTGGTTTACTGTTCTGCTGCTACTGTCTTGAAATTCTCGATAATTCTTGAGCAAGGGGGCCCTGCATTTTCATTTTGCACTGAGATCCACAAATTACGAAGCTGGTCCTACTGGCATATTTAAGCTACCCTCACCCTCCACTCACATGCAGCATGGATGAACAAATGTGCAGCTGTCATCTACGCTCTTGCTGCCTGGTCTGCTCCAGGAGCTGAACTTCAACCCTGTTCTTTCACACCTGGTTCCAGCCTCTTGGACTTAACCTGCCTTGACCCTTGAGATTGGAAGTCTGAGCCTGGCTTCCCTAGTTTCACCCTTGCAGGTCAGATGCCCCAGAGGGTGCAGGCTCTAGTCTTGGTTTTTCTCACTTGCCACTCCTTAGGATAAATTCACTGCCCAACTCAGCTCTGATCTCCAGACTCCTAACGGAGACAGGCCTCAGCCCTAAGAGACGAGTCAGCTGATTCTATTTATAGAGAGTTATTTTGGACTTTTGCTAAAAGTTCTGTCTATTGAGCCAAACATCTGCTTCCCTATGACTCCTAAACATTACCTGGGAAATGTGACATATCGCTCGTTGTTGAGTCAGTGTGTAAAATGATGCACAAATAAACATACTGAAATGAAGCATGTCTGTTAAAGATGACAATATTAAACGACCACCTCCCCAATTCAGACATCACAATGATTCTCACGGGCATCCATCACACATCTCCGCACAACCAGCCCAGCCTCAGGCTCCCAGTCACCTCCCTCCATCAGACCGTCCCAGACGTCACCCACCTCTCCGTACCCCCTGGCTCCCACTCGGGTGGGCCTGCTCACAGCTCTTTAGCAGACCCTCTTCTCTGTCCCCATGACTCCTCCCATGTAGCCACCAGGCCTGGAATGCCATTTCATGGTGACAAAAGTCTTCCTAAACATCTGTTTCTGGGTTCTGTGTTCACACCCCTCCCATGGCAGCATCCCCTGTGTCCCCTGGCCTGAATTTTCCCAGGCTCCTGCACAGCAATGTTTATTTTGACTAATGCTCTGACTGTGCCACCTCACTTACAGCCCCTGCCCACCTCCAGCACTTCTTTCATCATCTCTTGTGATTTTCCTGGACATGTGCATGCTAGTTCTCAGACTCCTTGGTAGCACAACCCTTTAACTGGACACCTTGTGTGTGTATGTGCATGTGTGTATGCATATATGTGCATGTGTATGTACACAAGGATCATTTCTCTCATACCAAGAGTGTTTATTTCATTATGAGGAGCTAGCCTTGTACATCACTACACACCTGACGTCTGCATTCTGACATTGCTATTAGCACAGTACCATGTGAGTTCAGTGATAGCATCTCCGAACTGCTTTCTTGCTTGCTGCTTCTGCTTTCTTTCTTGCTTGCATGGCATTCATTGTATTTGAACTCAAGCCCTCAGCCAGCTCTGTTTCACACTGTGCATTAACCTGGTGGCTCCCAAATCTGGTAGCCCATTGGAAAATACAGTTTCCAATGTATTTTCTGTGGTAGCAACTCAGACCTACTGAATCCAAGCCTCTGAGAGAGGGACTCTGAAATCTGCATATTTCCGAAGCTCTTGGGGCTGAACCTAGTCTGGAAACCACTGCCTGAACAGCAAGCCACCCTCTCCCAGACATAAACCTAATACATGCACCTTAAGTAGGCATCTGGCACATTACCCTGCATTAAGGTAGGGAGGCATTATTATCCCAATTTCAGAGCTGAAATAACCAAGGCCACGGAAGACTATATGACATGTCCAAGGCATAGAATGCAGCCAGGACTCTATGCACTTGCCTGCCAGGGCCTGCTCTTTCCACTGTCCGTGGGACTGCCATGCCACAGGTATGGCCAGATCTATGAATCCTCCTCGTGTGCTTGCTGTGCTGCATCCTAGACCATAACCCTGGAACCGACTTGAGGGCAAGGGCACATCCAGACACTGTCTGCTCGAGGCCATCTCTGAAACCCCCTGGCCCCATCACTCTGCCTACCGTGCCTCCTCTGCACAGACCTGTCATGGAACTGCCAGGTGGTCATTCACTCACACATCCGTCACCCACTACGGTCAGGACTCCCTGAGATGGCTGGGGTGCTGTGGAATGGGCACCGAACTCAGATGTGGACAGATCTGGGTTGGACTCTCAGTTTGGCCTGCGTGTAAGTCTGCTAGAGCTGCCACAACAAAAGATCATAGACTGTGTGGCTTTAACTACAGGAACTTACTGTCTCACAGTTCTGGAGGTCAGAAGTGCAAGATCAAGGTGTTGGCAGGGTTGGTGTCTTCTGAGGGCTGTGAGGGAGTCTCTGTTCCATGCCACTCTCCTGGCTTCTGGTGGCTTGCTGGCAATCCTTGGTGTCACTTGGTTTGTGGAGCATCACCCTGATTTCTTACTTCATCATTACATGGCATTCTCCCCGTGTGCGTGTCTGTGTCCAAATTTCCCCTTTTGGTAAGGACACCAGTCACAGTGGATTAGGGCCCACCCTAATGACATCATTTGAACTTGATTACTTCTATAAAGACCCATCTCCAAAGAAGGTCACATTCTGCAGTACTGGGAGGTAGGACTTCAACATATCTTTTGAGGGGATACAATTAAACCCATAATAGCGCGTAACTGGTTTTGTGACTCTACGCAAGTAATTGAACCTCATAGAATCAGTTTCTTCATCCGTGAAATCGGGATTAAAAAATACCTGCTGTGCAGGCTTTTTTCTTAATAATTATTATCAGATCAGATAAGGCACATGATTTTTTTTTTTTTTTTGAGACAGAGTCTCGTTCTGTGACCCCCCACTAGAGTGCAGTGGTGTCAATGTAGCTCACAGCAACCTCAAACTCCTGAGCTCCAGCAATCCTACTGCCTCAGCCTCCCGAGTAGCTGGGACTACAGGTGTGTACCATGATGCCAAGCTAATTTTTCTACTTTTAGTAGAGACGGGGTCTTGCTCTTGCTTAGGCTGGTCTCAAACTCCTGAACTCAAACAATCTTCCCACCTCGGCCTCCCAGAGTGCTAGGATTACAGGAATGAGTCACCGCACCCAGCCTGGTTTGTTTTGTTTTTTTAAAGCAAGGTATAGAATAGTGAGGTTAGTTGCTACAATCTGGGTTAAAATAAGTGGGGCATTAACTACGTTGCCCCCCTGCTCCCTGTGGTGTGGGATGTATGTGTGTGTGTGTGTGTAAGTATACCACAGACTGTGACTGTTCAAACTATCAGATCATGAGAGCCTAAGGCAGATTCTAACAGAAACCACACATCAAACAAACATGGTTATACCCAAAGGCTGACTTCAAATTTCCACTCAAATGAAGGAGATATCAGCACTAAAATCAAGAACTAGGCACCTTTGTTGCTGTTCAATTGGCCTTATCATTTTGCTCAGTTAGTGGCATGTTTCCTAAATTTTCCTGATCAGACACTTTAGAAGCACAGATTGTCTCTCGAAAGATTCAGGTTCGTTGGGTCTGGGCAGGGGCCGAGGGAGCTGCATTTTAACAAGCTGGTCGTGTGCATCTGGAACACGGCTGCTCTGATCACAGTGGGACCTGATTTCTCACCTTGGTCTCTTGTGCTGTTGACTGGCCAGGTTTAAGCCACTGAACCCGGTAGGGTAGGGGGATAGGAGGTGGGGGGTTCAGTTCTGTCAACTGTAACCTTGTGCCTAACTCTGCGTCTTGAGATCTCCAAGTCCTTTCCAGCCCTAAAACGTGATCCCTTCGCTTGTTGGTTCAGAACTGTCTGCATCATAATAAGCTCCTCGAACTGCCTCTTACATCTTTTGCCACATGTTTTTCCCTGGAGAGTTGGGGCCTCTATCCTCAGCGGGTGTCCGGCCAAGCTGACCTGCTGACTGACCAGATTAGTGTGGTCAAGAGCAGCTGCCTGGGGAGCCAGCACAGGAGCAGAACAACTTCAGTGCAGTCTTTCCCTCTAAAACAGGGGAGGCTGTCTTGTTCCTGCCCTCCGAGGAAGTCTGCAGACCAGCTGGGCTTGTTTGGTGTATGCTCACCTTTTAGCACGGCCACTTTGCTAATCACTGCTGTGAAACAATGATTGGTCATTAAATGCCCTTGGCAGACTCAGTGGTTTTAGGATGAACAAATTGTTTTGTTGGTTTTGTTCTGTTTTGCTGTGTAAAAAGGAGAAAGACCCTCATACATTGCTGGTGGAAATGCAAAATGGTACAGCTAATATGGAAAACAGTCTGGCAGTTCCCCAAAATGTTAAATAAAGAGTTACCCTATGATCAATTCTACTTCTAGGTATGTGCCCAAAAGAAATGAAAACATACATCTACATGGAAACTTGTGCACTAATGCTACAGCAGCGTTATTCATGATAGCCAAAAGGTGGAAATAACCCAAATGCCCATCAGCAGATCAATGAATAAACAAATTGTGGTTCATCCACACAATGGAGTATCATTCAGTCATAAAAAGGAATGAAGTACTGATTCATGCCACGAACCTGGAAAACACACTAAGTGAAAGAAGCCGGACACAAAAGGTCACATGTTGTATTATTCCTTTTATATTAAATATCCAGAATAGGCAAAACTAGAGAGGTTGAAAGCAGATTAGTGGTTGCCAGGGGCTGGGGGTTGGGGAAAGGGAAGTGACTGCTTAATGGGTACTGGGCATTCTTCTGGAGTGATGAAAAAGTTTTGAAACCGGAGAGAGGTGGTGATTGCAAAACTTCGTGAATGCACTAAATGCACTGAATTGCACACTGTCAAAGGGTTCATTGTATGTTATGTGAATTTCACATTGATAAAAAGAAAGAGAGCCAAATAAAGGAGGGAATGGGAGAGGGAAGGGAGGAGGAATGGGAGAGAAGGAGGCAATATTATTATGCCTGGCACGTGAATGTTTAGAGTGTAATGTGACCACTGCATCACTGAGATAGAACAGGGTACTATTCAGATTACTGCCCACTGACCTCCTCTGAGGGGTGGAAGCCCCATCATTTCCTTTTCATCCCAGCAGTCTTTGATACTGCAAGTCACAAGATGTTGCACCAGCTTGTATATCTTTGGGTTGACTGGGGAAGTCCCTCCAGCAGTCTCTCAATCAAGTGTCTCCAGTTCGGAGGACTCTGCTCTGAGACTGAGTCATGCAAGGTTCTTTCAGCCTTGGGGTCTGGTCAACTACTCTGGGGCTCAGTGGGCCTATGGGGTACACAGGGAAATAGGAGCTCATCCAGGCTGTAGATCCACTAGCCCATGGGGATGGACTCCTTTTCGTCAGCTCTCAAGTGTACAAATCATGTCTTTCCTGGTGCTTGGTGGGGTAAAGTCTTGGATTTAAAAAAAAAAAAAACTGATGGAGATTAGAGCTGGACAACAGAGAAAACAAATCAGTTGACCAGTCTAGTTGGCCAGTCTAGAGAATGCATTTGGAAGGGTTTCACCACAAGTCCTTTGCTACTGAAGTTTGCAGCCCTGGAGTCAGGTGCCCTTCAGACTGGTGTGGATGAAGGTCTCAGGTAGCGTTTACTGCCTAACACAATCAGTTCAGGATGAGAATGGAGTTCTATAGAATTCATTAAGTCTCAAATCAGACCCACATGTACTCTCCAAACGACTGATCTTGGATGCTTGCCCAGACTTCTACCTCTGGGACCACCCTTCTAGTGGTTTGGTGTCTACATGTGGGCTCCAGCCACCAACCACAACATCACCCTTCACTGATAGCTGCTTCCCAGATCTCTGCCTAAATCTGTGTCCCCCTCCTGGGCACTCCGCACTAATGCTGACCATTCCTGAATGCAGCCAGGGTCCAGGTCGACAGTCGCTGTGGACTGTCAGATGAGAAGCTATTGGAAAAGAGGCCAGTGTAACTTCTAGCATAGGCTTTGCCACAGCCAGAGTTGAGGGTCTTGCAGTACATTTCAGACTCCCCAGTATGCAGATGCTCCCGAAGATGCCTTTGAAAGCTTCCACGGCTGTGCAGTTTGCCTGTACCAGGGCAGATCTAGACGGCCGCTGATCACCACGGGGCTCTGGTGTTGCCACGACAGCCAGTCAGCTCCCTGCAACAGTTCAAGCAGGGCTTTGTGTTTCAAAGCAGACACTGAGTAGGTCACTTTCTAAGTTTTGCAGCCACCTGGTGGATCCCTGCTGGAGCCTCCTCCTCAGTGTTGAGGGGGGGTGTGGTCTTTGAAGGGACTCTGTCTAGAGCCCTCTTTAGAAGTCCCCATCGCACCAAGCTGTGCTGATGCAAAACTCACAGTCCCCTTAGATTCCTGTTATTATTGCCGTTCTCTTCTTCTTTGAGTATTTTGACAAAGGACTTCATTGTTCTACAGCCTAATACTTTCAGTAAAGCACATGGTCTTTTAATCTGATAATTAAAATTAAATGAACATTTTCATTTTCTTTTAAAAATTTAAATTTCATTTAAAATTAAATGAAAACTGAATAGCATTTACTTAAAAATAAAGTGCAGCATGGTTGTCAGCCTCAAGTCCTGTCCTCCCCACCCCCCCACCCCCAGAAGTGATAATCCTGCCTGAATACCGTTTGCCCATCCAAGGGAATCTGTGCCAGGCTATGTCTCCAGGGCTGGAGTTTACAGCTCACCATCACATGGTGTGGCAACTCATGCTTCTTAATCAGAGCATCAAATGATTTCAAATGATTTAGTCAATGCGATCTTGCTTTTATTTTTACAAAGCGTCTCCCTGGCGAGGCCTGCTGTGAGCTTCAGGGCCTTCCCTTGGCTCCACTCCAACAACTTGAGTAATTTCCTGTGTTGAGGGCCCTTGTGCTAGAACTTCTTGTTATATTAGGTGAACCACCAGGTTAGAGCCTGAGCCTATTTCAGAGTGTTCATTCCAGGTGGTTCGGAAGGAGGTCCAAGCCCTGGAACAGGAGACTGAACTCCTGGCTTGAATTCTGCCTTTGCCCCTGCACAGCTGTGTGACACTGCACAAGTTAATTAATTTCTCTGGCCTTCCATTTCTACATCTGTAAAACAGGAACCACAAACATGATGCTAATGGAGGAAGGAGCTCAGACCTTAGAGTCAGACAGACTTGTATTCAAATCCCAGCTCTGCTGCTTGGTGGCTTTGGGACTTGGCAGTCCCCTCACCTCCCAGAGCCTCTAAAGTTCTTGTAGAAATTAAAAGAGATAATGTTAGTACCATACCTAGCACATGGTTAAGTGCTGAAGAAATATTTTTGTTGACCATAAAATAAAACATACTACATTATCTACCTCTGTGGATTTTTGACAGGATCAAATTAATAAATGTAAAAATACACTGTAAACTATAAAGTAATATAAAATGTTGTTATCATTATTGAAATCTTTTTTTCCTCTCAATTTTCCCCCCAACTCTTTATTTTAAATTTCAAAAGTGGAAAAATTTGGAAAAATAATACAATAAACATCACTGAACATCATTTCCCTAGATTCAACAATTATTAATAGTTGCCTCATTTGTTCACTCTCTCTATATATCTATACCTATCCCTATTTTTATTCATCTACATATCATCTATCTATAATTGGTTAAACCATTTGAAAGTAAGTTGCATACATCACGACTCTACACCTAAGTACCTTAGCCTGTATCTCCTAAGATAACAGCATTCTCCTCTATAACTATTATTAACTGTCGTTGCTGTGTTAGTCCGCTGCTATAACAAAATGCCATAGACTAGGTGGCTTAAACAACTCACATTTATTTCTCACAGTTCTGGAGGACGGAAGTACAAGATCAAGGTGTCAGCTGATTCCATTCTTAGAGAGAGCCCTCTTCGTGGCTTGCAGCTGGCTGCTTTCTCTCTGTGTCTTCACGTGGTGGAAAGAGAGAGAGAAAGCTCTTGTCATCTCTTCCTCTTCTTATAAAGACACAAATCTCATCACGGGGACCTCACACTCATGACCTCACCTAAACCTATTTCCTTCCCAAAGATCTCACCTCGAAATAACACTGGGTGTTAGGACTTTGACATATGAATTTGGAGGACACACAAACATTCAGTTCATAACAATTACCAAAGACTTTAACATGGATACAATAATATTATTTAACACACGGTCTACATTCAAGTTTCCTCAATAGTCCCCACGATCTCCCTTATAGCTATTTTTTCCAATATAGATTACACGTTTCATTTGGTTGTTACGTCTCTTAAGTCTTCTTTAATCTAGAACTATGCTATCCAATACAGATCAGTACATTAATTCTTTATATATTGATTGTATATTGAAATGAAAATGTATTGAATACATTGGGCTAAAATACATTATTAAAAATCAATTTCACCCATCTTGTTACTTTTTAATATGGCTATTGAAAAATTAAAATTCCATATTTTGCTCACATTATATTTCTATTGGACATTACTGTTCTAGAATATTCCCTTCTGCCTTTTCTCTTATTGTTTGTGATATGGACATTTTTGTTTTATTTATTTATTTATTTATTTTTTGAGACAGAGTCTCACTGTGTTGCCCAGGCTAGAGTGCCGTGGCGTCAGCCTAGCTCACAGCAACCTCAACTCCTGGGCTCAAGCGATCCTTCTGCCTCAGCCTCTCGAGTAGCTGGGACTACAGGCATGCGCCACCATACCCGGCTCATTTTTTCTATATATTTTTAGTTGGCCAATTAATTTCTTTCTATTTAGTAGAGACGGGGTCTCGCTCTTGCTCAGGCTGGTTTCGAACTCCTGACCTTGAGCGATCCCGCCCGCCTTGGCCTCCCAGAGAGCTAGGATTACAGGCGTGAGCCACCGCGCCCAGCCGTGATATGGACATTTTTGAAGAGGCTGCGCCAGTTATTTTGTAGAATGCCCTACAATATGGATTTGTCTGTTTCCTTTTGACTAGACTTTGTTTAAATCTTTCTGACAAGAATACAATCTGGCTGGGCGCAGTGCTCATGCCTGTAATCCTAGCAGTCTGGGAGGCTGAGGCAGGAGGATTGCTTGAGGTCAGGAGTTTGAGACCAGCCTGAGCAAGAGTGAGACCCCATCTCTACAAAAAATAGAAAAAATTAGCTGGCATGGTGTCGTGCACCTATAGTCCCAACTACCTGGGAGACTGAGGTGGGAGGATCACTTGAGCCCAGGAATTAGAGTTTGCAGTGAGCTATGATGATGCCACTGCACTCTAGCCATGCCTTTGTCTCAAGAAAAAAAAAAAAAGAATACAATCCAAGTGATGTTGATACTTTGCCTCAGGAGGCTCATTGTATGAGTTTGTCCCTTTGTTGGGGATGCAAAGTTTGATCACTTGGTTAAAGTGGCATCTGCAGATCCCTCAATGTAAAGGTCACTTGGGGTTTAGCATCTAATGATAATCATTGCTTATATCAATCATACATTAGTGGTGTCAAAAATTACAGGTGTCTTAACTTTTCATTTTAACTCAGTGGATTGACTAATCTAGTCAAGTCTTTTATACTAGTACACAATGTGAATAATTCACATCTAAGTGTCCTCATTTTACTGGTTGCATAGCATTCCATCGTATAGAATGTAGAATACAACATAGTTTATTTAAACTTTCATGATGATTATTTGGATCATTTCTAATTTTTTGCTACTGAAAATATTGATTCCATGAACATCTTTGTACACTGTCCATCCATTCATTTCCTTCTTTGAGCTACATTCCTAGAAGTGGTATTACTGAGTATGTTCAGTTAAATTTTTGACACATATAGTCAGATTGCACTCCAGAAATATCACACAGTTCACACTTCCAGCGAATCAGCCAGGATGTTTGCAGCTGCAAAGGAACAACAATCTTAACACAAATTGGCTTAAATAATAAAGACATTGATTTTCTGATATAAGCCAGAATTCCAAATGAAGGGTGCTATACACTCTACTTTCTCATCAATTTCATTTTTTTTTAGAAAAGTGCTGGTCGTAACCCACCAAAGGGACATTATGACTCACCAGTGGATGGTGACCTACAGTTTGAAAGATACTGGTTTAAAATACTCCAATTCCTCTCTAAAGCTGGGGACAGGTGGCTACCTGAGCAAACCCTGACTTCTGTTAGGAAGGGAGGGATGGATGCTCGTCGCCATTGTCTGCATGGGGTAGTAGAGTGACCCTTTCCTAGACCCCACCTGCCCTGGACGTCTGGCTTCCCACTCTTTGCCACTCTAATAAATGAATAAACCATCTCTCTTTTTAAAATGTTATTTGTATAACAGTGAGATTTCATGGGCAGACACTACAGGCTCTAGTGAGAGACCTGCCTGGATTCATAATCTGGAAACTCCACTTATCAGCTGTGTGACTTAGAGCAAGTTACCCAGCCACTCTGTGCCTCTGGTTCCTCATATCTGGAATGAGCATAATAATATCTACCTCACAGATTTGTTATGAGAATTAAAAGAGATCATTCATATAAAGTGCTTAGCATACTTTCTGAAAATGCATTCCAGAAAACAACTGATTTTCCATTTACAGATTTCTGTTGTTCTATTGGGGCGTGCGCCTGTAGCCCCAGCTACTCGGGAGGCTGAGGCAGGAGGATTGCTTGAGCCCAGGAGCCAGGAGTTTGAGGTTGTAGACACTGTCTGAGGTTGTAACTCTGACATCCTGTAGTTGTGATCCCACCATACCAGGGGAAAGAAGTCAACGGGGACTGGAACTCTGCTTGAACAACTGCATCCTGGTTTCCGCAGGCCTTACACAGCTCGCAGTATGTGGAGAGCAAAGGAAAGAACTGCTCACGGGAACAGTGTGGACAAAGCCCTGGAGCTCTGGGAGAGCAAGAAAGAAGAGGGCATGGAATCTGTCTTCCAGGAGCTTAAATAGGAAAAGAAGCCAAACAAACATTACAACACAAAATGTACTCAGTTCAGACACGTTTTTACTAATAGCACATACACTTCCTTTCTCTCAGTTGGCCCCTTGTTCACAGGATCCCTGCAACCACTACACTGAGTGTGATGTCTGTCTTTCTACAGATCCTCTGTGAGGTCTGAGGTCTTTGAGCCTCGGTCCCTGTCTTTCCAGCTTTGGACAGGGGCCAGCATCTTTTCTCACACGTTGTGAGCACTGAATAAATAGTAAATGACTGACTAAACAAATGCAATTTGCAACTATATAGTAGAAGATGCTAGAGTAATGAGAATGCAGTCTTTCCTTGGATTATTTGTTTTCCCTCTGGGATTCATGGTGGTTCATGTACAAAATCTCATGGTCAGAGTCTCCTTAGTGAGGGAGGAGCCTAAGTATTTAGGGAAAATGGGAAGTAAAGAATTAAGAAAAAGAAAAAAGTGTTGAGTGTTCTTATGAAAGAACAGACACTGCAGAGAGAAAATCTTTGAAACTATAATGAGCAAACCGTGAAGGAGCCTATAAAATCTTCCTGGGGTCTATTTGCAAAGCAAGGCCAGGTGGTCTCAGCTTGCTCAAGGTCTAAGACCCTTGACATTGCTGTCTTATGAATGTGTGCAGATAGATTTCAATTGAGATTAATTAGAAAAAGATAGCTCACCCCTATTTGAAAAGTGAACAAATGACAAGAGCAGATAAATCACAGAAGAAACATAAATCCACCCAGAAGAGGCAGAATACCAGGTTGACACCAATCAGCCAGACAGTATTATAACTGACACCATCAGTTTTGTGACAGCTGAACAAGATTGTTTGAAATTGTAATAACAATAATACTTAACATTTGAAGTGTTGTTTGTCCCTGTCAACTTCTTTCCCTGGTGTGACTTTATCCCATTAGAACAAATGAAATCCATAAATGAAAAAGAATTGATTTCTGAAATGCATTTACTGTGCTAAGCACTTTACGTGAATTTTCTCTTTGAATCCTCATAACAAATCTACAAGGCAAATATTATTATCCCCACTTTAGAGATGAGAAGCCAGATGCAAAGAAAGGTTAAGTAACTTGCTCGAAGTCACACAGCCAAGTCATGGTGGCAGAATATGAATTCAGGCAGGTCTGTCACGAGAGACTGTACTATACAGTATTGCTTGCCCATGAAATTGCACTATTCTACACGTGAAACAAAAAGGCAGTTGCATTCTGAAATGTAAGCACATTCTATAGTGTTAACTCGAAGTCTAGAGAGGTCCCTCGGATTGGTGGCACCAGTTGTAGAATAACATGATGCTGAAAAATCCAGGGACCTTAAAAAAACACTTGGGAGTTAGCAGAGCCACTTCTTCAACCTCCCTTGTGGGAAATAATCAGATCTAAGTCATCTGTATTCTGTGACTAATACCCATTTCCAGGGCTGTTCCATTATGCTGCGGGAGTCACGGTCATGACTGAGCCATCAAGATAGATCTGTTTTCTAATAACATATGCTGCATAGGACTAAATTCTATTAAGCCAGCCTTCGAGTCTGGAGCTGGAGGGGAGAGTGTACGACTGTCTTTCCTATCTGGGCTAAAAGGGCCAGTATGTATTAAGATAACGAGGCCTGGGTTCCCTTCCTCCTAGGATGCCTGGCCCCTCCAGCCCGTTTGCATCCCTTCCTTAGTGTAGCTGCTTCCAGTGCATTGTGGGAGCTCGCTGTGACCTTGTCAGCCTTGGCAGGGGGTGTTGGGCTGGGCCAGGCCTGGGGCCCTCTCAGCACCCACCCGGGCATAATGCCTCCACCTCATGTTGTTTCACAGTTTCTGGTTAGAGCAGCAAACCAGAAAAAAAGCAGGGACCCACCACTTCATAACACCAGTGCTTTTATTTTAAAGCAGACACTATCTGAGGTGGTAACTCTGACATCCTGTAATTATGCTCCTAATAAACATTTATTTAGACAACAGTACTTAAATTAGTTGATGACTTCCTGTGTCACTTATAAGCTGCAAAGGTCAGAGGTAAAGAGCTGAGTATAATTATCTTGTCACTAACTGAAATTGTTTTTGAGTTCCCAACTAAAATGCTGACCTTTTTCTCAGCTTCTGAGAGTAGAGAATATCTGTTATGTCCATTCCCCTGCTTACAATTCGCCAGTGGCTTCCCTCACTCTCAAGATGAAGCCCAACTCTTTTATCACGGTCCTTCATAATCCATCCCTCCCTTACCTCTTCAATGCAATCTTCTATTATTTTTTTAAAACTGAAAGATAAAATTGTATGTATTTATTGTGCACAATACGATGTTTTGAAATATACCTTTCAACATGCCTCACCTCTGCCCCCAGCTCAGTCTTAGGCAAACAGCACTAACCCACCAAACTCCCATCCCACCTGGCCATTCCCTTGGCCTTGAAACACCCCCTCCTCACCCCGACCTCTCCACCTTATCTGGCTGACTCCTTGTGTCTGTCTCAGCTAGAACGTCATTTCCTCCTAGAAGTTTTCCCTCTTCTCTCCCAATGCCTGCTCTCCCAAATTGCTGCAGAACTCAGCAGCTATCACAGTATCCCTATGATAACGACCCCTGGATTTACCTGTCTTGTTCACCAACTACAAATCCTCGAGAGCAAGGGCCGTGTTATCCTCGCTGCTGTGTTCCCAATATCCCGCCATGGTGTCTGGCACATAGCAGATGCTCGATAAACATTTGTGGTTGAATGTTATTCATGCCCATATGATTTTTTAAAAATATTTTTTGCTACTAAGAATATAGTTCTTTTTATACTCTCTGCCACTTTCCTGAAAACAACCAAGTGACTCATAGTTTCTCCCCCTCCAAGCTGACGCCTACTCACGCCATTTAGAGGGCAGGCCTCCCTGCTTAACCCCCAGTGTGTACTCTGAGGCAAGCCTCCATCATAGCATGCGGAAACTTGAACCTTACCTTGAAGAATTGGCTTTTACTCAACAAGGGGGGTGAGTTAGTGGAAGTTTGTTCAGGACCAGGGAGTGTGCAGTTACAGCCATTTGCCGAGGAACTGTTTCTGTGAGGTCCAGGATGGATCAGCAGTAAGAAAACCTTGAGAGTAAGGAAGACTGGTTAGGGAACCGTGACAATAAACAGTGTAAGTTAAACTAGTGGGGATCAGCATAGAGAGGAGGGGTCAGACTTGAACTGAGAGGCAGGATTGACTAGATGTAGGGGCAGAAAAAAGAGGCTCAAAGTTGATTTCAGACTCTTGGCTCTGGAAACGGGAAGACAGGTGACATCACAGAAATAGAGATCATTAGAGGGACTGCGAGAGGTGTTTTGTTTTGTTTATTTGGAGACGAGAGGTGTGTATTGGATGTGCTAACAGAGTATCCAAGTTCTACAGCTCAATTATTCAAATAAAATTAGAGATAGCATTTCTTAAGTGATTACTATGAGCCAATCACTTTGCAAAATTAATTTCTCTTTTTTTTCCCATTAGCCGAATAAAAGGTATTTGTTGAATTTGATTCTAATTAAAAATTTTCAGAATGACTCTAAGGGAAGTATCTAACTTTATTAAAATTGCAGGTTAATAAAAACATTTAAAAACACATGGTATCAGTAAGAACTCTGAAATCCCCAGAAGATAGCTATAGCTTAGGCATATTGTTTCTCAGTCCTCGGGCAGCTGCAGTTGCTCCATCTATCACATTATATAGCCCACTTCTATTTCCCATTGAAGAGAAAATGAAGTATAGGATGTACAATGATCTAATGTTAGGTACTTCCTTGACTTCATCAATATTGATGGATAGAGAAGAAAAGTGTGTTTTAAAATTTGGAAAGAGGTTCTATGCACTTTAAAATGTCCACAATGTCCTCTTTGTAAACTGGAGAAGCCAGCCATTTGGACTGCCTTGGGTAGATGTATGTAGTGGCAGGTTCTGTTGGTTTGTCTTGCTCAACAACACACCTGCCAAACATAAATGCTCGCCTTGGCGATGTTTTTGAGACAAATGTTAGCACAGAGCTAAAAACAATCTCATATCGGATGTCACAGTCAGTTGTAGGGTACAAAAACATGTAGAAGTCCTGCCACACATCGGTTACAGGACATCCACGTCCAAGAGACACCTCATCAGAAAGTATATACCAACTGCCAACTGTCGGTGCTCTAATTTTGATAAGAAGCCAGTCGAGACTACAGGATATCTCCAAGTCTTGTGGTGCTCTATACCCAAATGAAGTCATAGCAACAAAGAGAAAAACTAAAGCCAACTTCATGATACCAGACCCAAGGCAGCGACCTCTCAGGATGCAGACAATAAAATCCAAAATTAATTTCTTAAATGATTATTACAACACTATGTGCTGGATTCTATTATTCTCCCCATTTTGTAGATAAGGAAACAGGTTTGAGTCACTTGTCCACATTCACACAGCTGTTCTGAGTGGCAGAGATAGGACTCAGCCTGCGCCCTGTGACCCGGTGCCTCCAGGATGTGGGACTGGGGCTCGAGAGAGGGCGTGGAGCTCTCTGCAGACTTCTGAGCAGTTCACATTAGGATGTTAATTGAAGCACCAATATTGACAAGTTTGTGGAGGGGGGTAACATGCAGAGGAAAGAGTTGAGAAAAGACCGAGAGTGAGCAGGCAAAGGGAAGAAAAGAAGCCAGAGGTGGAGACCAACCAAGAGCCGCCAAGCAGGGGGAGTGGGTAAAGCATCCTAGAATAAGGTGGAAACATTCTGGGGGAGAGATGAGTGTCACCTGCTGTACAGAGAGGTCAAAAAGGAAAGGCACTTTAAGACCATGAGAATGTTTATTATTTATTATTAACTGATTGGTCAGCCTAGTAATCAATATGTTTGCCTTAGAGTTCCTACAGTGCAAAAAGCAGAGGGAGGAATGCTGAGAAAACAATTTGGGTAACATCAGCAGTATGATAGAGGGGAATTTAATTTTTATTTTTTTTGGAGACCGAGTGTCATTCTGTCATCCCAGGTAGAGTGCAGTTCAGTCATCATAGCTCATAGCAACCTCAAACTCCTGGACTTAAGCAATCCTCCTGCCTCAGCCTCCTGAGTAGTTGGGACTACAGGTACCACCACGCCGAGCTAATTTTTTCTATTTTTGGCAGAGATGGGATCTCATTCTTGCTCAAGGCTGGCTTGAACTCCTGAGCTCAAGCGATCCTCCTGCTTCGGCCTCCCTAGGATTGTAGGCATGAACCACTGCACCCGGCCCGATAGAGGGAAATTTGTGCTGTGGTTTCCACACTTTGAAAATGCAAAGCTGAGACGTGCCAAGAATAATCATTAAGGCTGCTTGAAAGCCGCAGCATACCACTCCAGCATAGCTAAAGCCTCAATATCACTTTTGGTTTGAAAACAACCTGAGATAGCCTTGACTCTAGTGTACTGTGGCCCTAAGATCATTTGCCAGTGATGCAGATTTTATTTCAAGCTCTTCTTTCAGGCTCCAGCACCAGACAACATGGAGTAAGGCCACCTCCAGATCTAGCCAGAACAGTTTTTCATCTGGAACCATTCAAATAACACTCTACACACAAGGGCAGAATTAAAAAACTCCGATCATTCTCTCCAACTCTGCCAGTTGCTAAGCAGTCTTTCAGCTTGTTCTGCAGAGGTCCTGGAGCTCAGGGAATTTAAGATTATCTCTGCTAACACTGGCCCCTTTGGAAGAGGAGAGGTTTCTTTCCTTTTCCTTGGCTAAATAATAAATGAACTGACATCCAAGTTGCTAAGACTGAACTTCCATTAGGGGCTTAAATAGCCTCAAAGTGTGTGTGCTAGGGAGGAGAGGTGGGGCAATTATAGAAAGTTGAAACTAAAAGAACATCAAAAAGCCATGTAGCTCAAGCCTTCATTTTGCAGATGAACAAAATGAGGCCAAGAAAGGTGAAAGAGTTTGCTAAAGTCTCAGAGCTGGGTAGTACCAGTGCTAGGACTAGAACCTAAGTCTCTTAAATAATCCAGTCCTGTTTCCACTGTAGCACTCAGAAAACAAATAATTCATCAATCGGCGGATGTTTGTCCTTTAGCATTCCAGCATTTTAGCATCTAATGCCACTTACTGTCTCCGTGAGCATATATTTGTGCGTTAGGCAAGACTAATAGACAGCTCTTTAAAATATACTGTGCAAAGACCCAAGGACTTTTTAAAGAGGTAACACAACCTTTGGGGAAAGACCATTTAGGCTTTGGAATTATTCACTCTGGGTTTTAATCCTGACTTCCTCATTGTCTAATTTGTGACATTGGGCAAATTATTACTTAAACTCTGTATTCGTTTCCTATTGCTGCTGTAACAAATTACCGCAAACCCAGTGGCTTAAAACAACACAACTTATTCTCACAGTTCTGGAAGAAGTCCCAAATGTGTCTTATGGGCTACACCAAGGTGTTAGCAGGGCAGGCTCCTTCAAGTGGCTCTAGGGAAGAATCCGTGTTCTTGCCTTTCACATCGTCTAGAGGTCACCTGCATTCCTTGTCTCATGGCCCCTTCCTCTCATCCCTTCAACCTCTTGTCTCTGTCACCGTATCTCCCACTACTGATTTTGACC
>VBSM01002153.1:40665186-40689596 GCA_008086735.1 Cheirogaleus medius | reverse complement strand
AAAAAAAAAAAAAAAAAAAAGGGAATTACATATGATTACACTAGGCCCTCCCAGATAATCCAGGATAATCTCTGCATCTCAAGATGTTTAGCTTGATCACATCAGCAAAGATGTTTTTTGCCACATAAGGTACCATATTCACAGTTATTTCCACAAACTCTGAGAGACTTAGAATTCTAGGGATAATAATTCCCATCTAATCGTGCTCAAACTTCACTTCCTAAAAGAGGACTTCCTTGGGATCCCCAAGTTAGGGTAGGGTCACCTCCTGTGTGCTCCCATCACCTCTGGGCTGACCTCTCACTGGATCCCTTATCACTGCATTGTAGTTACTTGGTCATGATTATGTCCTCCACACCAGACTGTATAACTCTGGAGAGCAGAGACTGTGTCCTATTTATTTTTTTTATCTCCTGTCTCCAACATGGTGTCAGGCACTTGATAACTGCTTAATAAGTATTTGTGTCATGAGGATTAAAGGAGATGATACAAAGTGCCCAATGGTACCTGGCTCAGATAAGTGTTCAACAGATGGTGGATCCTTTTGCTAACACCCATTATGCCCAAGAAAGTAAGATAATTTCTATGGATGACAAGTAAAAACGTCTGCATCCCTAAGGGGAAAAACTGCAAGATTGCATGTCTTCTGGTTTAGAAACAAAAACCCTTTGGGGCAGTCAGAGGCAATGCCATAGTTTACCTTCTCTGCTTTTATTATTACACTGTTTTGCCCAGAACCCATTACAGACTTGCCGAGGAAAGCATGCTGGCTGACTTTCAGAGGCAAATGGGGTAGGAGCAGGTGAGAAGGGAGAAATTCACTCCCTGGACTTCTTCCCTCCAATTGGGCAGAATAGAGAGGAAAGCTGGATCTGCCTTTACCTTTTCAAGTGCTGTTGAACTCTCGGCTTGTATCACATTTCCTCTCAATGGGCTGTAATTGCTTTTCTCTAGCAATGTTTACACCTGGTGCAGCCCAGGGACGAGAGAGTGGGCAGCAGGCCAGTAGTTCTGAGCCGCCGTGTGGCGTTGCTGGATTCACGGTATTATTGGACTTACTGTCTGGCTATAGACAAGTCATTCCTCTTTCAATTTCTGCATCTATAAAATGCATGACTCACCTCACAGATGCCAAGAAATTCAAAGTGTTCCTGTCATTAAAGGGGAAGAGTTAAAAAAAAAAAAAAAAAAAAGCTGCTGTAGAGGTACCTGTCAGGCTATTATTAGCCCAAAGCCAAAGCCAAGGCCAAAGCAAGCTTTGATTTCATTTCAAAGCCAGGAGCAGGGAATTTTATGTCAGAACTTTAAAGGTGCATGCTGTTTAAAGTGAGACTTCCCACCATACAATTTGGATTCAAATACAAACACATCCCACAGTGGGGATCCTGGTTCTTCCACAGGTACACACTGTGGGGCTTAAACCAGCCACCTGGCCTTTCTCGCCAAGCAATAACATGTATTGCTTGCACCTCTAGCCAGAGCCCGACTGATGTATCAAACATATTTGCTGACAAAATTAGGTCACATGATCTGCAAAAGACATTTTTAATATGTGAATTTGTTTCTATGAAAAGTGTTACAAAGGAACTAATATTAAACCAAACTTAGTTATGCATTCAACACATAACTCTTTTTAAGAAAGACCAAATTGTATACTCAGACACCATGAGCTCGTAGCAGACCACTATTGTTTTCTTTATCTTGAAATCCCCATCTTTAAAATACCCTAAAAACAGTTTTTGCTCAGTAAATGTTGATGAATTATTCAATAAAACACTATTTCTATCATCTATTGCAGGGATGAAAAGGAAACAGAAGACAGTCTTTGCCACCAGTTGAAGGCAATAAGGTGAAAAGATTAAAAAGACACACAGCAAAAGGTTATTGTACAAGTGAAAACCAATGTGCATTGACACGGAACTTAACCTGGTTCGGCAGTGCGGATCATTCATTCATTTACTCTTTCATTGTTATCATTCAATAAATATTTTGTAAGCACCTTCTATGAGGCCACAAGGAAGAAGTGCACTTTAGCTCTGAATTATGCTCAGAGTTCTAGAGTTTTCTTTCACTTAATAAGCAATAAATGGGCAATTCCATGCATAATGGAGTAGGGTATATGGTAAGTGCTACTTTGGGGAAGCAGAAGGTACTGCAAGGGCAGCAGAGAGGACACCGACCCCACCCGGGAGTGACAGATGGGCCCATCTGAACAGTCAAAAAGCACCTGCCTTTGTAACATCATTTTCAAATACGAAGCGCAAAAAAGGGAGGGGTGGCTTGGAATTCGGGGGGAAAAACGAACTCATCCCAAACTCATCAACCTCAATAGTCAATAATCAGGAAATTTGACAAATGTTTCAGATTCAGAGATTGAGGATTGTGGTTTAACAAAACTGATAAAAATAACACAAGTGATCTTTTATAATACCTTACTATCATCCATATCACTCCGGCCTCTGTCCAGAGGAGTAAAAGTCATCATTCAGCACCTTTTTACTTCTGTGGATTCCTGAACTGTGGCGAACCAGCTCCCACCTCCCCCGCTTCTCCATCTCAGGTGGGGTTCCCAAGAAGCACAAGGATTCTTAAACGGGTGATTCACTTGGTGGGCGTTCTCCAGGGGAGACTAGGGGGAGCAGGACAGGTCGGGGAGGAAAGCCAAGCGAGGAGGTAGGCTCAGCTGGAGACTAACTTCAAGCTGATCCCTCCAGGGGGTTCTAGAAGGCAAAAGTCCACCACGCAGCCCCCCCCCCCCGCTTCATGCAAGGGCCCTGGGTTTTGTGTCTGGGCCCGACTGCCTTGCGGAAGTCAAGACTCCCATGTGCTGGAGGACAATTCCCAGGATGAGGAGGGGCTGTGAGTTGCCATCAGCCAATGGGCACAGCAGCAGGAGAACAGATGCACTTGCAGGTAAAAGGGACCTGGGTGTGGCAGCCCTGGCATCTATTATACCATGGCGAACAGCACTAACCTCTGAGCTTCGTCCTCACCATTGCACTAGGAAAGGCCATGTCCCCCAGTCCAAGTGAGCTCAATGAAGGGAGATGTTGCTGCCACAAAGCCTGCTTTTTGCATCGTAGATATATATACTGTGAAAAGACTTCACCCACTCCCCCACCTCTGCCTGCTTCACACTTGCCTCTTTCTGCCGCCTCTTGTTTCCTCCCCTGCAGCCAAACAGGACTCCTTTCTGTGCCTTGAACACACACCTAGCTCCTTCATTCATTTGTCCTTCTTTCTAATGGAAATATCCCCCCACCTTTCATACGGTGGTGCCATTCTCCAAGGTAGGGATGAAGGTGAAGTGGTGGGAGGTGGGAGGGCACGGCAGGGGAGGATGAGGGGACGCAGCTTCGTTCTGTCTGAGCTGCCTGTTAGGCGACAAGCAAGTGGACCTAGACCGAAACCCCCTTCTGGTTTCAACAACAGACTCAGATTATAGACAGCCTATTCTAGAAGCTATCCTGGCAATAAAGCTGCAGCTGGAGGGGAATGTAAGATCAAAGAAGTTTTTGGGTTTTTTTTAGATAGGAAGCTGGAACTAATTTCTATGTCCATAAGACTGACAGAGGGAGAAATGGATGATGGGGAAGGGAGGGGTTCATTGAGGGAGGAAAGTCCTTAGAGAACTAGGGGCTTCTCAGAGGAAGTAGAGTCCTTCATCCCCTGTAACAAGGAAAAGGGCTACGTGTGATGGGGGGAGAGAGGCCAATGTTAAATTCAGTTTCATTTCTTGTCCTCCCTTAATTGGACAGAATTTGTGCAAAGGAGATATATTTTTTAAAAAGACTAAAATATTAAATTAATATTAAATGTATATTCTCTTCACATATCAGATGCTGACCAAAAAAGAGAAAGTGAATATAAAAATAAAAATAAATATTAAATGTAGAGCCCAGAAAAAAAGTGTGTTGGTGGGGGTTGGAGGATGGGGGATGGAATGGGATGGGGGGTGGAAGAGTGTGTGTGTGTGTGTGTGTGTGTGTGTGTAGGGGGGAAATTTGTGAATTTCCTGATCTGCGATTGTGAAATTGTCATTTAAAGGAAAAGATGCAAATATCATTGCTAGCCACACCAGGATGGGTGCTAGGACTGGAATGTTGCTAGTAGCCCCAGGGGCCAGGGCCCCTCTTTCCCCCTCACCCCCAGCCGTGCCTCTAGATGACTCAGGGAGCTGTCCCTGCTGCTGGCTTTCTGACTAACTCTGCCCATGGGAAGGTCAAGGCAATGCTATGTTTTGAAAATAGTCTCTGTGGTAGTTCAAAATCTGTCATACTTAATTCGCAGGAGGTAAATAGAAGCCTTTCCCGTTTCCCCACTCCTCCAACCTAGGGTTGAGGCCCCGCCCCCAAAGGAAGGACTTCTGGGGGTTCAGTATGAGCAGGACACCACCTCCTAATAGCTGTTGACCTTTGACCAATTAATAATAATAATAATCAATCAATCATAGCAAACACTATTGAGTGCTTACTCTGTCCAGGTACTGAGCTGAGTACTTCAAGTATATTATCTTATTTAATCCTCACTAGACCTATGAGGTATAGGCAATTAGCGTTCACATTGTCCTCTTAGGGAGCCTGAGGCTCAGGGTGGTTCAGTAACTCGCCAAGGTCACAGGAAGTACCACGGAGGTACTTTATTTATTTATTTATTTATATTGTTTTTATTTCTTTTTTCTTTTATTTTGTTTTTACTTTTCTCAAGAAACTGAAATCTATACAGAGGTACTTTAAAGGTAGCCTGTCTCCAGAGGCTGCGTTTACTTCTTAACTTCTCTCAGATTCAGTTTCCTCATCATAAAGTGGAACTCAAATCATCTCCCCCACACAGGGGTATTCCATGGATTACAGGACACAATGTGTAAATAGGTGCTCAACAAAGTTAGCTGTTATTAATAAATTTCTGCTATTATTACAGTACCAGAAATGTTTACATTTTAATAAGGGACCATAGGAGGAGGATGTGTGTGTGTTTGTATGAGGGTTTATACTGTGTGCATGAGAGAGAGAGAAAAAACAATAATGATCGTGAAAGTCATAAATTAGAATGGTGAAATTTTGTGTAAGGTGCTTTCCTTAGTGTATAAAGTCATGTGCTATAAAATATTAAATAGTTCTTCAGGGTGGTTTTCATTCTTAGATGAGATATTAGCCTCTGGTGCAACATTTAAGGAGGCCCAAAAGAACTCAGTTATCAAAATAAGTAATATTTTATGCAATTAAAAAATAAAATAAAATTGGCAAATTATCACCTGTGGACAGCCACCTGTTTTTATAAACAAAGTTTTAATTTCTAATTTAAAGCAGAACTTCTGGTTACACACTTATTTTGGTTGGAATGTCCCCTTTAAAACTCCTGCTGAAATTTAATCCCCAATGTGGCAGTGTTGAGAGGTAGGGCCTTTAAGGGGTGATTGGGTCAGGAGGATTCTGCCCTTGTGAATAGAAGAATCCATTCATGGATTAATGAGTTATCATGGGAGTGGGACTGATGGTTTTATAAGAAGAGGAAGAGACTGAGCTAGCAGGTTAGTATGCTCAGCCCCGTGCCACATGATACTCTGCACTGCCTCGGCACTCCGCAGTGTCCCCACCAGCAAGAAGGCCCTCACTAGAGGTGGCCCTTTGACCTGGGACATCTCCGCCTCCATAACTCCATAAGAAATGCATTCCTTTTCTTTATAAATTACCCAGCTCAGGAAAGAGGGAGGGAGAGATCAGAAATAGCCTGGGGAGACTCAGATCAGGAAGAGAGCAGCCCAGACAGACAGGTCACGAAGAACAGACAGCTACCTCACCGTGTCACAGTGCTATGGGTTGACACACCACCAAACCAGAGGAAAAGTGAAATGGTGATTAATTTATTCAACCAATATTGAGCATGTACTAGTGAGGCAGGCACAGGGTTCAATGCGGGGGGATATAGCATTGAACCAAAAGGCCTTGTGTCTGGTGTCATTGGACTTACCAGGTGGTGGGAGACGAAACACCAAAGTAAACAAAGAAGTATAGCATTACACATAGTAATGAGACTGTGAGGCGACTAAACAGGATGCTGGGAGAGAAAATAGCAAGGACGGCAGGGAAGATCTCTTTTAGGATGTGGTTTTAAGCTGAAGTCAGCAAGGACAGGAAGCAGAGGAAGGAGGAGCAGCCCAAGACATGGGCCTGAGGGACTTCCTTTCCTTGAGAAACTCAGAGAGACCAGTGCAGCCTCAAAAACCTCGAGCAGTGGCCGGGCGTGGTGGCTCACGCCTGTAAACCTAGCACACATGGGAAGCTGAAGTGGGTGGATCCCTTGAGGTCAGGAGTTCAAGACCAGCCTGAGCAAAAGGAAGACCCCATCTCGACCAAAAATGGAAAAAATGAGGCTGGCATGGCAGCGTGCGCCTGTGGTCCCAGCTACTCAGGAGGCTGAGGCAGGAGGATCACTTAAGCCCAGAAGTGTGAGGTTGCGGTGAGCTGTGTTGACACCACTGCACTCTAGCTGGGGCGGCAGAACAAGACCTTGTCTCAAAAATAAAGAAATAAATAAAAACAAAAATGTAGGCAGAGAGCGAGGCCTGAAACATCCCCGGGGAAAAGCACAGGCAGACCAGGTGGACTCAGGTCAGCCAGGTTAAGTAAGAGATTTAGATTTTGTTCTAAGTATGGCTGGCTGAGGAAGAGTTTTACAACAGGGAGTGATGGGTGTGATTTATATTCATACAGGAATACCCAGGCTGCTGGGCGGACAAAACTAGAAAGGAGTTTGGGCAAAAGGGGTAACAGTCAGGAGTGGTTAGGACTAACATTAAGCTAGTTAACTTTTTCTCTTTAGGAAAGATTATTATTTACCCAATTTTGTAGCTGAAGAGACTGAGCTTCAGAGCTGGGATGAGGACCCAAATCATTTCTATCCCTGAGTTAGAATCTAAACTACTGTTGCCTCTTCTGTAATTCTTATGCTCAGTGGCACATAACTTCCAGATTGGCAAAGATTGAAAAGAATGATAATATCTATTTTTAGCAAGGAAGCTGGGGAAAAGGGAATTCTCATCCGCTGCAGATGGGAATGTAAATTGGTACTGTCTTTCCAGGGGGAAACTCAATGCCTTAAAGATGTGTATCCTCCTAGAGTTCGCAATCCCAGTTTTAGGAATCCTAAAAAAATAAATAAATAAACCATATACTGAACAAAGATGTTTGAATGAGTCTTGCTTACCAGTATTTGTAAGACTGAAATAGGACCCAGTGAGAAAATTGGGTTAACAAAAGATGTAGCATGTGATCCCATTTTGTAAAACATATGTTTATGTGTATAGAAAAAAATCTGGAAGGATCTTCGCCAAAATCTTAAGAGGGTTTATCTCCAGAAGATGAGATATCTGGAGTTTTTTCTGGTTGTTGCTGTTGGTTTTTTTAATCCATGATGTCTAATATTTCTAAATAAAAAATGTTAACTTTTTATCAAAGTATACATACATAGAAAAGGGGTACATATTCTATGTTTACAACTTGATAAGTGATCACAAACTGAACAGACTTATAAACAACACACTGATCAAGAAATAGAACATTACCAGTCTCCTAGAAGCCTCTTTTGTAGAATCACACAGAATCTACTTTTTATGTCTGGCTTCTTTCACTGAAGATTATGTTTATATATGATTCTTCCATGTGGCTGCATTTACTTTAGTAAATTATTTTTTTTTTTTTGAGATGGAGTCTTGCTCTGTCACCTGGGCTAGAGTGCTGTGGTGTCAGCCTAGCTCATAGCAATCTCAAAGTCCTGAGCTCAAGTGATCTTCCTGCCTCAGCCTCCCGAGTAGCTGGGACTACAGGTGCACACCACCACGCCTGGCTAATTTTTCTATTTTTAATAGAGACAGGGTTTTGCTCTATCTAGCTCAGGCTGGTCTCAAACTCCTGACCTCAAGCAATTCTCCTGCCACGGCCTCCAGAGTGCTAAGATTACAGGCGTGAGCCACCATGCCCGGGCAATCAAGTGTTTAAAATCTTAGAATGTTTATACTTTGTCTTTTACGAATATGACACTGTGGGATTTGTGATAATCATTAGCATTTTTGTCACCTTATAAAGCATTTTTCATGTATACTAGCTCTAAACATTGTTATTGTCCTCATTTGATAGACAAAGGGCCTGGAGCTCAGAGGGGAATTTGCCCTGTACAAAGCTAGTAGGTGGCCAAGCCAGGACTGGGTCTTATCTAAAACTATGCCCTTTCTGCCACATGCAATTGGATTAAGAGCAAAGGTACCAATGGATTAAATGAAAGGAATAATTTACTCACCATTAGGTACTTTAGACCTTGAGACAAATTACTAGGGAAATTTGTTTAAATTACTTTCTTGAAAATCATTCAGAACAGAACACAGAAACTCTTTTAATTGGGAAGGCAAATGTCCCATAAATATTCAACCAGTTTCAATATTAATCATTAATCGGAGAGAATTTCTTCTGCTAATATTCTGTGATATCAACATTTCTCATTTAATGCTATTAATCATAATGTCCTCATGATTACATTGTATATGTTATATATAAATACTTATCATGTAGATTTTATATTTGCATATACCCACTTTCCTCTCCAGCTTGATGAATGTCATTGATTACAGCCTCTTAGCTGTCATATAAAGGAGTGTCACTTCTCATCCACAGATGAGAAAATTGAAGCCCACTGTCAACTGGATGGTTTCAGCAGACCTGGGGCAAAATTCAGGTCTTCTGGCTCCTACTCCACAGTCCTTTGGACCACACCTCACTGCATAAAGTGAGAAACTTTTTTTCCACTTGGAAACATAAACAAGGATGGTCCTAATTGTTATTAAAACTGTGAAAAGTTTTTGTGTTTTGCTTTGTTTCAAGAAAGTAGAACTGCATGACTTGGCTTTACGTTATTATAAAATTATGATATTGTACTATAAGGTTCATAATGATTCTTCTCTAAAACATTATGATTCGGTGTCTGTATTAGGAAACTCATTTCACAATCCAGTACACTTCATAGAAATGTCAAAAGAAATTAGGTGAGTTAGTAGAGAAAAGAAGAACTTATTACCTCACATATTTCCTTAAGCACTAACAGGAGTATCTTTGCCTTATAGGTGAGAGCTGTGAGGTTTCGAAAACTCTTCCTCTTCTTCCCTGTTCCTACTTCCTCTCCTGTGGATATTCCTTTTTAGGTAATTTTAGAAAAGCACAAAGTAGTTTGCATTTGGAGTCTTTCTACCTGTGGATCTAGCATTCCCGGCACTGAGACCATTTCCCCGGGAAGCTGGGCTTTGCTTTTTCCCCTGGTCACCTGTCAGGAATCCCAAAACTGGAGGGTCTGTTTTTCCCTACAAAAGAACAGAGCCTGCAGGTCAAAGGACGGCAGATAAGCCTGTTTATTTTCCCAGAGACCTTGGCCAGGCTCTGCCTCTTCTCTCGCTTTGCCCTGGGGTCTAGGGTCTGCCTCAGGTCATGGCCTTGCATGGCCTTGACCAGGTCCCAGTCTCCCCACTTCACGCCCCCCAGGGACTTTCTAGGCCTCCTCTTTGAGCTCCTCTGTGAACTTCTATCCTCATAGTTACCTTTATAAACAGACAATGGGGGAAACAAATATTTAAATAAACAGATGAATAAGATCTCAGAGCTGTCCCCATTCTAATGACCATTAGACACTGGGAAGTACCTGGAGCCCCAGAGCTCTGGACCATCCCCTGTTCCAGGGCTGGGCCCTGTAGGGTAGGGCTGTGGCCTGGGTACACAGCTTGAGTGCTGAGTAAACAGAGAGCTTTCCCAGCTTTCAGGGGGAACTCCACCTCTTAGAACATGCCACATGGCCTGAATATTATCTCTTCCACAGAAAATGGCCGAGCCCAGGGACTCCTGTCTGCCGACCTAGACTGTAACAAAGACTGACAGCAGAGGTCTCCTTTTGTCCTCAAGCGCAGAAAAACGCAGTGCCAGCTGTCTTCAGGAGGGTGGGTGTCGCACAGTTCGGGGAAGGTTGGGTGAAAGGGGCTGCAGGGAGGGCCTGGCCTCCTTTGTTGCGTCAGTAGTGTCGCAAGCCTGGGGGCTGGGTGGCTGGTGAGAGTGAAAGTGGGTTGCTTGGGGGAGGGGCTGGTAGCCACGCTCCTGCCTGAAAGAGGGTCTTTAGGAAGACCCACACTCCTGACTTTTCCCTGAGGTCTAAAGGCCTTGAGGAATGCCTAAAGGCCAGGATAATAATTACCTCTAGGGAGGGGCCACTGATAAGGTTCAGATCCCCCACAGCTGTAAACAACAGCTGGTTTTTTTTTTTTAAAGAGATAAAGTCTCCCTCTATAGCCCAGGCCAGAGTGCAGTGGCTATTCACAGGCAGGATCATCGCACACTACGGTCTTGAACTCCTGGGCTCAGACATTCCTCCTGCCTCAACCTCCTGAGCAACTGGAACTACAGGCATGCGCCACCGTGCCCGGCCATGTTTAATAACGTCCTTATTTTGGGATGATTTTGGATTTACAGAAAGATTGCAAATACAGTCCAGAGAGTTCCCATGTCCCTTCACCCAGTTTTCCCTAATGTTGACATATTACATAGCCACAGGACATCTATCAAAACCGAGAAATTAACATTGGTAGAACTAAACATTAGACTTTATTTGGACTTCACCGGTTTTTCCACAAATGTCCTTTTTTCTGTTTCAGGATTCAATCCAGGATAGCACGTTGCATTTAGAACAGCCACGCTGTTTTATACCTTCCAAAAGTCTGAAGAAATGATGACAAATATTACGATTTGGTGAAACTTTCTGGCAAGAACAGAGAGTTCATTATATTACTTTCTGGCCATTATAGGAGAGAACTTACGCTGTAGCAATTATGAAGGAGGCTCTGGAGACAAGTCAAGCAATCCAGATTCAAATTCTGGCTCGAGCACTCCCCAGCTGTGTGCTACATCTCTTGAGCCTAACTTTCATCTCAAAAATAGGGATAATGACAGTACCTACCTCTTGGGTTTACTCCGAGGCTTACATGGATTAAGTCACGTAAAGCGACTGGAATAGTGCTCAATCAATGTTAGCTACTTTTATTAATTGCATATATAATATTTCACAATACAGAATTTTTAAAAATAGCTCCTTTGGGCTTGTCTGGTTCCCATCTTAACAAGAAATCGCAATCTTCTTTGTATAGTCATTACCTCTATTACCGAACGTGCCATGCTGTATTGTAACTATTGTTTCTATATCTGTCTCCAACAGTGGACTCCACTTCACACAGCATGGAACATGCAGGATGAAAATGTGTCCAGTATGAAGGAAGAAACAAAACAAGCTGAGTGGATAGGCAGCTCCCCCAGCAGCAATAAGGTTGGGCTGGGGGTGTCAGGGTCAGAGCATTTGTTGAGATGGAGGGAGCTGAATTTTTTTAGGGCAAAGATTTAGCAGGGATGAGAAGATGGAATAATAGCATGGAGGGCTCCGAGCACAAAGCAGAGGAGCAGGGATGTGTTGGTCAAGATGCAAAGAGAGAGTTCTCTGTCTAGTTCTCTCTGAGAGCCTGAGCAGTACAGGGGCCTGGAAGAACTTTCCATCCCCATGGCTGAACTGAACACTCAGCACTCCACTCTACTTACTGGCCAGAGCTCAGCTGGGACAATGGCTGCAGTCAGCTTTCATCCTTGGACACTGAGTAACAAGCAGCCTCTCCCCCACTCCACCTTTTAAAAAATCTGACCATTTTAAGTGTATACAGTTCAATTGCCTTAAGTACATTCACAGTGTTGCACAACCATCGCCACCACCCATCTCCAGAACTTTTTCATCTGCTCAAACTGAAACCCTGAACCCATGAAACAACAACTCCTCATTCCCCCTCCCCCATTTCCTGGCCACCACCGTTCTACTTTCTGTCTCTGTGAATTTGAGTCCTCTAGGTACCTCGTATAGTGGAATCATACAGTATTTGTCCTTTTGTGACTGGCTTATTTCACTTAGCATACTGTCTTTGAGATTCATCCATGTTGTAGCATGTGTCAGAATTTCCTTCCTTTGTAAGGCTGGATAATATTCCATTGCATGGATATACCACATTCTGCATATCTATTCATCTATCCATGGACACTTGAGTTGCTGCTACCTTTTGACTATTGTGATTAATACTGCTGTGAACATTAGTGCACACATCTGTTTGAGATCCTGTTTTCAATTATTTTGGGTATATACTCAGAACAGGAATCGCTGGATCATACTGTAATTCTATGTTTAACTATTTAATGAACGACCAAACGGGTCCCCCTTTTTTATAGCAAGAAAGGATTCTGGGGCACGGGAGATGGGCAGGGAGGAGGGATGGTAGTTCCAAGAATCAGGATTACTTAGAAAGACGTTTTATAGAACCTCAGGTTAGTAGGTTGCTGGAATCTGAAAGTTAATCTAGCACAACTACCCTTCTGACACCCGCAGCACCTGTGTTAGCGATGTGTGCCTTTTCTCCCAGCGCTGAAACACCCTAGAGTAATTCTCTCTGTGTTGGATTTACCTCTGCGTCCAATCAGAGGACCTGAATTCCTCTGCTTTGTGACAGCCCTTAGACCTCAGAAGACAGCTTTCTTGTCTCCCTCCATCTTTTTGTCTTCTAGGGAAAGCTTTCTGCCTTTTTTTTTTTTAACTGTTCCTTCTATGACACAGTTTTAAGATTCCTTATCCTGTGCATTCTCTGAGCTTGTTTCTGTACAATACTTAAAAGAGTGGTGTCCTAAGCGGATGGAAACACCTCCGGTAAAACCCAAGCAGCATGGCCTAGAGAGAGTCTACAGCCTCCTTTATTCTAAAGCAGGATGCCAAATGACTGCTTGGGCAGAGCCAGGAACAGACAGATGTGAGTCAGGCCCCAGTGAAACAGCTGGGATTGGTAAAGCCTGGGGTTAGATGGAAAGTGAGTTTCCTTGCAAAGGTACTCACTGGACAACAACAACCCCAACCACTACAGAGGATTTGCCCCAAGCATAAACCAACCAACCCATTGTTTCTTCTACTTTTTGACAGGTAGGAAAAGAGTGGGGGAAGGGCTACCACAATCACTATGTGGCTTCATATTGAGCTTGCTTTTGACTGAAACCCTGAACAGTTTTTCTTACAAGTGCTGCAAAACATCGTTCTCCCATTCTTCACTCAAACTGTTAACTTCCTGGACTCAACCTACAGGGCCAGACATAGATCTCTATTAAATGTCATCTTGTTAGAATCATCCCATCTCTTTAACCCCTCAGGATTTTTCTGGGTCCTGATTCTGTCATCTTGGGTATTCTGTTTCCCAACTCGAATCTCAGCTTGTCAATGTTCCCTAGAAAGGATGGAGGGATTTTAAGAGGTTGAGTTTTTCAGTCCTCTCTGTAAATTAGTGCAGTGTGGTACATACCACCTCAGCTGGGATGTATCTCCTTTCTTTCATATTGCACTGATTTCTTAACTCTGCCAAACAGCCTGGACAAACAGTGGAGCTTTAGGAAGGATAACCACTTGAAGTTTGACCTGTACTTCACGCCTCCCTGTAACTTTGATCCTATTTTTAATTTGCCATTCTCTCTAATAAGAATAGCAGAGAATCTATAAATAAGCTATAATATTCAGTGAGTTATTATGTTTTCCTGTTGATATTTTTCGAACTCCTGACCTGTTGATATTTTTAAAGGACTACAGTGACTCTTTTGGAGACAAATTGTTTATTCCTCCTTGAAATTAATGCTAAGTAATACTTGGATAAATTTATGACTGTTTCTTTATCAGAAACATGTTAAAAGATAAAGATAAAAGATAAAAACATGTTCTTGAGCAGGGAGTCCAACCTCTACTATCCATCTTATTTTTCTTTTTGCCTTGATTACCAGTAATTTAGGCCAAATTCAGAGCCCAACTATAATAATCAGCTCATGTCAGGAATGGGTTATATTTGCCCCATTTACAGGGCAATACTTACTATATACTTACTTACTAAATACTTACTATATTTTTAATCTTAAATTACCCTGTTTTTTGTAATCTGCATCAACTTTTTCAAGCCAATTGGTATCACTGTGTGCATCAGATGAATGTTTAAATGACAGCAACCCATAAAAGTATTCTGTCTTCCCAGTGAATCATTTGCATCTGACTCAGTAACAAGGGCCTCTAAGTTCATAATAGGGCCAAGATATATTTTCTTCTAAAATGCCTTTGGAGGCTGGGCGCGGTGGCTCACGCCTGTAATCCTAGCACTCTGGGAGGCCAATGCGGGAGGATTGTCAAACTCAGGAGTTCGAGACCAGCCTGAGCAAGAGCGAGACCCTGTCTCTACTAAAAAATGGAAAGAAATTAGCTGGACAACTTAAAATATATTGAAAAATTAGCCAGGCATGGTGGTGCATGCCTGTAGTCCCAGCTACTTGGGAGGCTGAGGTAGGAAGATCACCTGAGCCCAGGAGTTTGAGGTTGCTGTGAGCTAGGCTGACGCCATGGCATTCCAGCCCAGGCAACCGAGCGAGACTCTGTCTCAAAACAAAACAAAAGCCTTTGGGAAGAAAATATTATTATAATTCAGTACATGAAGTTATGACAGGTGACCTGACGTCAGTAGGATTAAATGAGGCAGAAAGTGGCATGACAGATGCAAGTAACAGAGGGGTGAGGTCTCCACAGCTATTCTAAACACTGCAGGGGGTTTGTGTGTTACAGTGTGAAACAGAGCTAACAAACAGTTCAGAGTGAAGAAGGCTTTTCTTCCCCTCCTAAAGGTATGCATTGACAGTGACTTTATTACCCACAGCATTCAGCCAGTTTTCATGTTGGATAGATAAAAGAACTTTCTCTCAGTTCCTTTGACCTTACATCTCTGCTGGGTGTGTGCCACTGAGTTAAACTAGAGCTGATATCAGGATGGTAAATACACTCAAACCTACATTCATTTCGCTGAGTGCGGCTGGGGAAATTCATAGACGTGGCCCAAACAGTGACAGACAAGGATTGCAATAACTATTTATCGAGGGCCTAATACCTACATGGCACATAATATACTAGAATACATTTACAAGTATTTGCTGAGAAACTAATTATAAAGACTGTGCCAGTTGCTTTAGGGTTCAGCCAGGTGTAGAAATTGAGAATGGTGAGTAATGTAGTAATATCTGTTATAAGCATACACTTTAATAGTCATTGTTCTGTGTTCCACCATGACGTTATGATGTGAATCTTTTTAGCTATAATCTGTGTCCAGACTATATTATGATCAGCATCAATTTTAAAGTATAGTAATAACCCTGGTAGTTCTGAGCAAATACACAAAATATAGGCATTCAATAAATGTTTATTGTATACCTACTATGTAGTCTGCATATATAGATATGCATATATATACATACACATGTATGTATGGAACACACACACACACACAAACAGGAGCAGTCTAGTTAAGTAGTTAGAAGCATGGAATTGAAAGTTAAACAGGCCTGGGTTCGAGCACTGGAACCACCATTTAAAAGCAGTGAGATATTAGGCAAGTCTCAGATTCCTCATCTGAAAAATGGGAATAAAAATAGCTACAGTAGATAGGATTAATTGTTGTGAGGATTAAATACCATACTATTGGTAAAGTGCTAGCCCAGGACCTGACATAATTGCTCAGTAAAAGGTATAGATTTATTGCTTTTGTACATACATGTGTATGTGTAAGAATTTACAAATGAAAATATTAATTCAGAAATCCATAATAGGCATGAGATTAAACAGATGATAGTAGTTTTAATCAAAAAAATTTAAAGGTAACAATAGCAGGGGAAAAAAAGCAAGAGAGGCAGATTTTAGGACAAAGGAAGGACAAAAAAAAAAAAAACAGACACTCTGAATTTGGTGAAAGGTTGCCACCAGATGGCTAGGGGCAGTGGCAAGAGTCAGGACTCGCATTCTATGTCCTGGAAGGACTGCAGACTTCTCAAACCAAGAGTAATGATAATCCACCCAGGGACAAACTTAGGTCCGCCCCCTCTGCAGAAGAATCAGGCAGCTATGACTCATAGGAGCCACCACGAAATCACTAACTGGAAATCTTGCTGCAACTATACTGCAAAAGAATTGGACTTGATTTGCCAAATTCCCCATGTGATACAAGCTTGGCCACCTGCCAAAGAGCCAGAGCAGAGAAGGCCACTTGCCTTCTTGGTGACACAGAGATTTCCTAGCCCCGTTATCGAATGAAAAAGCAGGATAAGGGCTTAATAAGAAACCATTCCCGATGACAATTTGGCTTTGAGAAGAACAGCTGTTGTGCCAGAGTATTTGGTGCATTGGGCTCTTTAGGGAGCTTGTCCATTCTTGCACGGGGAAGTTGTATTCTGAAGTTCATGCAGTGCGTGACACTTCACCACCTGCTCCTGTGTTTTCCTCAGGTGACATCAGAGAGTGCAGCAGTATTTGTCCTTGCCATCTAATGGGGTTTCCAGCTGTTTGACTCAACTGTGTGTGTTCTGACAATGCCAGGAGAATGATCCTGCCCTAAGTCAGCTGAAGAGAAGCCAGACTTCAACTGCAAACAGAAGACCCAGTTTGCTTCACAGCATGGAGGAGACCAGCTTCACTGCAGCTAACTGGGTAGATGGTTGCTAATTAGCCTGCGGTGAAGATGTCTACAAAGTGACCACCAAAGGGAAGAGTTCCTTGCTCACCTGAAGAAGGTGCAGGTAGGTTAAAGTGTTTCTGAGGCTTTCCAGTGCCAGCCATGAGCATGGGCAGGTGGGCAGGCTGGGTTCAGGCAGGGTTCAGGCTGAGAGCTTCAGTGCCACAGAGAAAGGGTTCTAGTGGGTGGATTCTTGGCAGCCCCGGTGCCCTCAGGAGCTGGCTCCTGCAGACTGCTTGCTCAGAGAGTGGCCAAGTACTGCGGAGAAATCTTTGGGGAGGGTATTTGTGGAAGGAGACTAAAGATATTCTCCAAAGTGGAATAGCCAAAGACCTTCATTGCAGAGATTCCAACTCTGATTCTCGGGTGCCAGTAAATTGCGACTGTCTGGGGCATGACGCAGTTATAAAGACTCACTCAATAAATGGGAGCAGATGGGCTGATGCGGGATGTAGTTAGGGCACATTAAACCAAGCATATCCAGCATGCACTCGTTCTTTCTCCCCTCCTCACCCCTCACTGCTGGCCCTCTAACCCTTCAGCCTCCTTTATACTGCCGATCCGTGCTAAGGATATCGCAAATCCCTCCTTCCCCACATCTTGGAAACTAGAGACTGGCCTATGAGGAAGAGGGAGGCAGAACAGAACTAAGGATTGGAGTGGGGAACTATGAAGGGATAAATAAGGCATTCCATGGCTAGGGAAGTAGAGGGAGGGATACACTGAGAATGAAATTCAAGGGAAAGCTACGAGGAGCTGGAATGCCTGCCGCATAGGATAGCATGGAGGTCAGGAGTTTAGCCATTGGGAGGTAAGAACAAGCTCAAGAAGGGCCAAGGTTGGGAGGGGTCTTGAGCAATTGTTCTGTGAGAAGCTGGAAACCTAGAGAGCTTGTGGGGTGGGGTGGGGGCAGGGCAGGAGTGGATGAAAAGACAACTCCATCCACTCGGAAGTCAAGCCAGTAGCCTGGGAGCTGTCTTCCATCCCCCCCCCACCATGGGTTCCTTCATCCTCCTAAACACACCTCTCTATTCCCGCACCCTCTCAGCTCCCGTCCTCATCATCTCTGTCTCGGGCTATTGCTGCAGGGGTCTCCCCACGATTGTCTCTTCCTCTAGTCCCTCTTCCCTCCAATCCATCCTTCATGCAACTCCCCACATTATCCTTCTAAAATGCAAGCTTGGTCCGATGTCCAGCTTAAAGGACTCCAATGGCTGCCCCATGCCTATGACTACGTGGCACACAGGAGCTTTCAAGACCTGCTCCCTCTGCCACTGCAGCTTCCTCTCCTGTCACTTACTTGCGAGTGTCCAGGGCTGTATTCACCCCAGTTACTTGCTGCTCCTTTACTATAACCTTGGAATTGCCTTCTTACGTCCTTATGCTCCTCCCCCAGCCCAGAATGTCTTTTTCTCTTGTCCTGCCTGCCAAACTCTTCCTCATCTTTCAAGACAAAGCTGCCTCCTCTGTGAAGCCTTCCTCATCCTCCTCCCTCCAGAGCTGTGTTAATTGTTCTGCCTCCTTTTCTTGTGCACGTGTGTGTGTGTGGGGGGGGGGTGTTAAATATAAAATAACATAAAATTTACCATTTTAACCATTTTTAAGTGTACAGTTCAGTGGTGTTAAGTACATTCACATTGTTGTGCAAACATCGTCACTATTCATTTGCAGAACTTTGTTAACTTCCCCAACTGAAATCCCTCATTTGCACCCTTCCTGCAGTCCCCTGGCAACCACCACTCTATTTTCTGTCTCTGTGAATGTCACTCCTCTAGATACCTCATATAAGTGAAATCGTGTAGTGTTTGTCCTTTTGTGACAGGCTTTTTTCACTTAGTGTATTGTCTTTAAGTTTCATCCACGTTGTAGCATATGTCAGAATTTCTTTTTTATGGCTGAATAATGTTCCATTGTATGTATATAACACATTTTCCTTATCTGTTCATCATCCATTGATGGACACTTGGGTTACTTCCACCTTTGGCTACTGTGAAAAATGCTGCTATGAACATGGGTGTGCAAATATCCCTTTGAGATCCTGCTGTTGCTTCTTTTGGAATATACCCAGAAGTGGAATTGTAAGATTGCATGGTAATTCTAACTCCTAATTCTTTTTCCTCAAGGCTAATTGTGCATGTTAAATGTGCATCTTCAAAGTGGTAATGTAGCTATATACAAATTCCCTTTGAGTAATTCTAGATAATTAAAGCATAACAAAGACTGTGCAAAGAACATTTGACTCTTCCCTGGAGTAAAAGTATGTTTTTCACACAGAAGTTGCAAACCTGTTGAAACGTGACAAGTGCAAATAACACTTGAAATCTAAAATTAGACTCTGGCAAAATGCTTCCAAGAAGAAAATCCTTTCAAGAAATCTAGTTAGGGAATTTTGTAGCTATCACTTTGTTATGACTTGCTTGGGAATTTGGAAACAGGAAACTCCAGTTCCAGCTCTGCCCTGCCCATCACTTGTAGTAAGTTACTTAATTCTCTATAGGCTAATTTTATCCTCGGTACAATAACAAGCCCCCCTTTACATTCGTGATAATAAAGCAATCCAAATGAAAGCATTCTGGTGGCCTCAAAAAAAGGGGGTCATCTGAATTATCACAATGGCCAGCACCACATGCAATGCTGGGGTGCTTTTATAGCATACCTGGATGGCAGTAAATTGGCCTCATAGTCCTCTCTCAAAGGAAGCTAAATAGAACTCTTTGAAGGACAAAATGCAGCGATACTTGCTCATTCCCATTTGGGTATGAAAAATCTTTCAGGAGGGCCTATAATCCCAGCACTTTGGGAGGCCAACGCAGGAGGATTGCTTGAGGCCAGGAGTTTGAGACCAGCCTGGGCAAAATAGCAAGACCTCATCTCTACAAAAAAATGAGAAAAATTAGCTAGGTGTGGTGGCACATGCATGTAGTCTCAGCTGTTTGGGAGGCTGAGGCAGGAGGATCACTTGAGGCCAGGAGTTAGAGGCTGCGGTGAGCTATCATCAGGCCACTGCACTCCAGCCTGGGCAACACAGCAAGATCCTGTCTCTAAAAAAAAAAAAAAAAAGGAAGAAAGAAAAGAAAAAAATCTTTGAGGAGAAAGTAGAATTGCAGGGACATTTAAGGGTCATAAGCATGGTGCTGTTGAGATTTAAAACATGGCAGTTGAGGAGACAGTTTTCCATCAATAAGGAATAGACACAGAAAGCAAGCTCTGGGCCAAGAGTATTAATAGAAAAAATACTCTTGGTGAAAACAGTACATCGTATTTGGTATGTGTGTATTCCATCCAGGCAGTATCGGTTAGAGCAGCGGTCCCCATCCTTTTTGGCACCAGGGACCAGTTTCATGGAAGACAACTTTTCCATGGCCTGGGAATGGGTGGGTGTCGTGGGGTGGGGGTGTGGTGCGGAGCTCAGGCAGTGCTGCACATTTCCTAACAGACCACGAACCAGTAAAGGGCCACAGCCCAGGGTTTGGGGACCACAGGGTTACAGTATCAGAATAAATACTCTAACCCACTTCCCATGGTTATTTCTGGCTTGCAATACACATTAGGTACAGCTTAGATGTGTTCATAGCCACTGTTATGATGCTGTCAAATTATGACACTTTTAATGAGTAATAAATCAACGCAACTTTCTTGACTTAGAAGAACTGGCCGATTAACTTACTTGTAGGTCTTACAACCTACACTTTTCTCTTCCATGCTTTCAGTGTCGACGCTATTGATTCTCCATAGGGGAAGACAGTATAAGGCAAGCCTACTGATATATTTTTTTCATATAAACAGATAAATTAATATTGAATGGGATATAGTCTTTCTTCTTCATTCCTCTCTCTTTACTCACTGAAATTGAGGAAGTGGTCAGTAAAAAGAAAACATGTTTGGAACAATTACAGAATTCAGGTGATCTAACCCATCACTTATAAATACGAGATATTGAAGGCAGAGTGCTATGCATGTGGTTAAATCTAAGAAAAACATGAGACAGCAGTTTCTTCTTCTGAAAAACTTAGATGCATTTTCAGGGTTTTCAGTTTGTGGATCTATATTTCTCTATTCTAGAGAGCCCAGGAACAACCTGAGAAATAGGAATTTAGTATGCAATAAAGATGTTATGGTATTTCTAATTAGAGGGGGGAAAGATGAGCATAATGAATGGTGTTAAAACAACAGATTATCTCTTTGGAGGGAAATGTTTTCTCCCTGTTTTCTTTCCCTTTAAATGCTGTCTTCCACATGTATTGTCGGGCATCTGGTTAGGGAGTCTGTAAACACAGGTAGCAGCTGGGTGCCACTCAGCAGTGCTTGCAGTGACTATTGTTGGCTTTCAACCATTCCTGTCACATGTTCCTCCTTTTGCAAAATCAGTCTCCAGTGGTCAAAGATTTCTTTTATTTTCAGACGTCTATTGTGTGTATGTCTGCCTTGAATTGATCAGATTTCATTCACCACATCCCTGCAAATGCATTCTCCCCAGTGATGAATGCTCTAATATCATTTCTCCATATTAAGAATCAGCCATGGGTAGGGAGGATTCTCACCTCCTAGTTGCTGTGCATGTGTGAAAAACTCAGTTCACTGGATCGCCTGAGCCTGATGTCATGGGTGGCAAGGACAGGGTTAAAAGCCAGATTTCCAACAATTAGCAAGGGCACAGCTGCCAGTAAATATGGTGTTGTCTGCAACCCATCAGGAAGCCCTTGCTCTCCTATTAGACCTAATTATCAGTCAGCAGCTGAGTTCCAGAAATGGCGTTACAGGTTCAGCAGGAAACAAATCAGGGGAGGTTATCCTGCAGGGTGAGAGGTTCTATGATGGTACTTTACAATACATTTCCTGGTCATCTATTACTGTGATTTGGTGACTTCAGATTCTTGGCTGATGCTTTTAATGTCTGGAGGAGGAACATGTGCAGCGGGAGCCGCCTTAGGGGAAGCAGGGCTATCATCACTGCTTTTATTTCAGGTTGCTGGGATCCCACGATTAGGGAGAGTGTGTCCGTTGGTGTTGGGGGAATTGGGAAGGATGAGCTAGAAGGAAGCGTATCTTCCCAAAACCACTTAGAATTCAGGAGAAGCTGAGTTCAATGGCAGCTTGCACACTGGCCACAAAGTCCACCCACAGGGCCAGTCACTTTGCCACAAGCCACTCCCTGCTTATGCATTTTGCCAACACTGCCTTCTGGCCAGGAGTCCTCATCCAGCCGAAGGCTGAGCTCACCTGCTCCTGGGATGTTGCCTTGGAGCTTTGCTGACTGAGCTACCCTGCCTCGTTGACATATGCGAAGTGACATGATGATTTTTTAAAACATATCATCCAGATATTAAAATATCAGAAGATTACACTACTAAAAAGGCCCAGACATTTTTCAATGTTTAAGGTGCCTTAATATAGCTTATCTGAGTCAACTTAGAGTTCCAGAATCTAGTAACGCTCTATTGCCATGTCTTCTCTATGTTATATTTTAGTGAACCGAAATATAACATAGATAAGACATTTCCAACCTAATATCTGCATTTGTTCCAATATCACTGTGTGTTTCAGACATTTTTTCCATGTCGGATATTGTCAGGTACTAAACAGAGTATACATTTTATTTTTAATAACATGGCCCGCCTGGGCTACGGCTATACTACCAAATGATACAACTGTCTCAGAACTGTACTCATAGAATAGCTGCATTAATAAAAAACAAAATCAAAAGTTGCCCAAAATCCAACTGTTTACAAAATGAATTCTATGTCCCATGGACTCCTACATTTCCTGCGTTGCTCTCCTGTCAGCACAAGCTGGGCAGGGAGAAATTTCTTTGCTTCCATCCAAGGCTCCATCAGGCAAACACCTGATGGAGTGAGTGACCTCTCTCTGCCAAGGCTGGTGTGTCAGGCCAGCCCCTCCCCGTAGTGGAGCTAGGCCACACTCTTTTCTCTGGTGCGACTACTTGATTATATGGATACCAAGTCAGTGCTGCCTGGGACCAGGGATCCTACGGACATTTTAGTGAAAACAGCCCTTTCAGTTTTAAATCTCAGATGCTTTTGTCCAGGGCAGGACTTAGAAATACCTAGGAAGCAGTGGGGAGCAAATCCGGATGCAGACAACCTGCTGCACGTCCAATCACTAGTTCCCTTCCGCAAAGCAACTTTTATTATTAGTTGAGCTTGTGTACCAGGGAAGGGCTGAATGAGAGCTTCCCAAGAAGGCTCTTCAGTCATTCATGTGAACCTATTCCTGGGGCTGCCCCACCATGACCCCTATAACTCTCACCATCTGAATACCAGACGTATACATAGTTTACACTTAAGGTGGGACCACATTATATTAATGTTCAATTCTGATTCCTTACATAGTGAGCTAGGGAAATGATTACATAAGTTTTACAAGTTTGATTTCTCTTTCCATAAAACAGTACTTTACTTGCGGGCACAGTGGTACATACCTATAGTCCCAGCTACTCAGGAAGCTGAGGCAGGAGGATCACTTGAGCCCAGGAGTTAGAGGCCAGCCTGGATAACATAGCAAGACCCTATCTCTCTAAAAAAACCCCCCCCACACACACACAAACTCCAGCACTTTATGTTTTTTATTTTACTTTTTATTTTTTGAGACAGAGTCTTGCTCTGTTGCCTGGGCTAGAGTGCTGTGGCATCAGCCTAGTTCACAGCAACCTCAAACTCCTGGGCTCAAGTGATCCTCCCAGCTCAGCCTCCCGAGTAGCTGGGACCACAGGCATGTGCCACCACGCCTGGATAATTGTTTCTATTTTTAGTAGAGACAGGGTCTCACTCTTGCTGAGGCTGGTCTCAAACTCCTGACCTCAAGCGATCCTCCTGCCTCGGCCTCCCAGAGTGCTAGGATTACAACCAATCCAGCACTTTACTAACAAACAGGATACCACATCATACTACACACAGATATCAAATATTCTGATCAGCCAGACACAAAAATCAGAATTTAAACAAAATTTTCCAAAGTGTGAGAAGACCCATAACCTGTCACAACTGTTGGCCATGTGACTATAGGTCATAGAGAATTCATTCAGCTATTTGTATTCTTCTGCATCATCGCCTTCCTCATTTATTTAAAAAATTAATTGAGCAGCTACTATCTCAGGCACTTGAGAACACAATAAGCCAAAACACAGTTCCAACAACTTAATAAACTCAAAGTGTATTTGAGAAGACAAACATTTTTGGCAAATAACGATAGCAATATTGTAGGCAGCAGGGAAGGAAGTCTATATAAGATTGTGTTTAGCTTATCTGCCACAGTTACTTGGGATGTTCTTCCCTTTCATTAGATAAAAGAGAAAATGCATATTTTAATTTAAATTCTTACTTATAAATACAAAAGGGCAAGACTGCCTTTTGTACATTTAGCACAGTTCTTATGCCGGTGTAATTGAAGACTAATTGAGACGACCAGGAAGTTGTGTAGGACAGGGCTCTTTTCATCGGTGTCAAGCAAGAGCCCGCTGGCTTAGGGAAAGCCTTTATCCTTTGGTGTCTGGTCCTTATTAAAACAGACTCTCCACCAGCCACTCTGGAGAGTCAGTATACCCTGTTATTATAGTTATGAAATGCTTAATCAGCATCTCACTAATTGCCACACAGCAGGCCCAAGATATTTATCCCAAAGTATTTAACTTGTGCTTCGAGGTTTTTCAATAAATAGGCATTTTAAGCAATATAGAAAATGGCTTAGTTTAAAATGACCAGGTTGAAATATGGAGCAATTATCTATCCAGCTACAGTTGGAACAGAGAGAAAATACGAATCGTCTTCATCCT
>VBSM01002153.1:40620946-40657607 GCA_008086735.1 Cheirogaleus medius | reverse complement strand
GCAGGTTGACGATGGGAATTGACAGTTTCCGAGCCACCACCCTGCCGGTCGCTCCTCGCACTCCTGCCCCGCCGTACTCGCCCACCTGTCATCTTCACATTGCGACTTGGTCTGCTGCTTTTTTCCTGCCTGTGACATCCTTTGCCCGATCCCCTTTCTCCAGGGAATTCCCCTGAGACATCTGCTGTCTCAGGCTTCATTGGAGCCTGGCAGAGATCTGATGAGTTAAACTGTATGGGAAATAACCGAGTTAGAACCTGAGTTGTTTAGTGGTAGAGGGGATACAGAGGCTTTAAGAAAGGTTGCCTTAGCCCTGATTCTTATCGGGTTAAACAAAACGTAGCAAAACATCCCCTATATGCTCAACAGACCATACATGCACAGTGACAGCACTTGATAGTTTATGGGCTTTCTTTAAGCAGATAGAAAATTTTAAGGGGTTTGAATCTTGTTTTGAATATGTTAGTGTTACATTTGGACCTGTGTTTCCTTGAAAATCAAATTCAGCTTGCATATTCCCTAGGGTTTAACAGATTGATAAGACAAACTGAATAGGGCTTTTCTCCTGATGATTCTTGGCTCTTCTACTCTATTACTTTAAACTTCCGCACCTAGAAACCTTATGCTAATAAAGATTTTGACTCTTTAAGCTTTCATTTTATAAATGTAGTTAATTTATATGGGTATCTGTTTTAAAGAGCTTTGCAAGTAGCCAGCAACTCTTTTTCTGATAGCTCTTTGCTGTCATCCATATTGGTTACTGCAAAGATTGAGCATTTAGAGAAGAGAGGGCATAAGAAGAAAATGAGTTACTATAATTTAATTTACATGAGAACACTGTAAACTATAAAATTACATGTATATTTAATAAATATTTACCGAGCACCTACTGTGTGCCAGACACTTTTCTAAACAGGTAAATATACTCTCGTTTATGGAGCTTGTATTCTAGTGGAAACTTAAATAGTAAACAAAATATGTGCTATGTCAGATGGTATTAAGGGCAATAGAGAAAAAGTAGAGAGGAGGGAGAACAGGGAACTGGGAGAAAGTTGCAATTTCAACTAGAGGTAGCCTTGGAAGGCTTCCTGGAGAAGGTGATGTTTGAGCCAAGACCTAAGGAAGTGAGGGATAATCCATGCACCCCTCTGGGGGAAGAGTGTGCTAGTAAAGGGGAAAGTATTCGCAAAAGCCCTGAGGCAAGAGTATGCTGGGCCTGTTTGAAGATAGCAGAGAAAAGCTGATTTGGCTGTGGTGGAGTGAGCAAAGAGTAGCAGAAATAAAGTCAGAGAGGTTGCTGTGGTGGGAGATTAGATTGTGTAAGGCCTTGTAGGCCTTTGAAGGACTTGGGTTTTTACTCTGAGTGAGAAAGGGAGTCCTCCCTTTGGATAAAGAAAGGGTATAATCTGACTTACCTTTTAAAATGGTCCTTCTGGTGGCTGGATAGAGAAGAGTTTTTTGTGGGGGAGAGGTTGAGTAGGAGCAGAAACAGGGATACCAGTACAGGGACTGTTGCCACAATCCAGGCCAGAGATAATGTAGCTTGGACAAGCCTGGAATTGGTGGAGGTGGAGAGGTCATTGATTTCAGGATAAATTGAGGGTAGAGATTTAAAGGATGCCAAAATTTTGTCCTGAGGAAAGAGGAAGATGGGATAGATAGGTACTGCGATGAGGTTTATGAGAGGAGTAGGTTTGGTGGGGAGAAGGTTAGGAGTTGGTTAGAAGACATTAAAATTAGACATCCAAGTTTTTAAAGAAAAAAATTATTCAATGAATGGTAAGGAAGACTATTCAGGACCATTGTGATGGGTATAGGGACCACCACAACCGGGCCTGCAGTGAGGGAGAGATACTGGGCTCAACTCCAAATACAGCATGGACAAGTGGGAATTTATAGCTAAGGAGCAGTGTGGGGGTCAGTGGATAGACAATTACTAAGAGGAAATAATCAGAGGTAAGGGGGATTCTGGCTAAACTGACCTAACACGGTTCTTGCCAAAGATGGGCCAGGGTGATCAGACATCACCTGGAATGGTAGAGGATGAGGATCCTGATCAGATATTGAGGATGATCAGTTATCCAGGATGGGTATGCTAAACAGATTTAGCAGAGTTCTTTGCTAAAACTGAATTTTATAAGGAAGTGCACTGATGGACCTAGCAGAAGATTCAGAAGGCTAACTAAAGTTTTGCCAGGCAAAGAATCTTTGTCAAAGTGGAAATTATTAGTAGTAAACTCTAGTGACTTTGTTTTGAAGAAACTTTTTACATTACCTTGACTGTACTGTACAGGGGGTTAAATTTTCACCCATAAACTGCCGACTAGTATTTCATGCTTGTTTTCTTTTTAGCTCTTTTGAACCACCCTAATCATTCTTTTCCCAAATGTTGATTTGTTTTTGTTTGCTTGAACTCACGGAATGTGTTTGTTAGTTTTAGTTGTAGTGAAATCCATATAATTCAGGATTTCAGAATACCTTTTTCGTCTCTTGCTGTATTTAACTTGAACTCCTTCATCTGATTAATCTTTTTCTGAATTATCTTTAGATGCCTGGCTTAAGTTTAGGATTTTTTAAGCCCCAGAAATGTTGTTGTTTCACTTGATCACTTGTGAAATTACAATGGAAATTACTTGTATTTTTAATACTTTAATCATGTCAAAAGACAAAATTACAACAAATTAAATTTAAAGGTCTTTTTTCTTTTTAGACACAGTCTTGCTCTGTCACCCAGGCTGCATTGCAGTGGAATGATCATAGCTCACTGCAGCCTAGAACTCCTGGGCTCAAGTGATCCACCTGTCTCAGCCTTCCAAGTAATTGGGACTCCAGGTGCATGCCACCATGCCCAGCTAATTTTTTTAAAATTAATTTTCTTTTTATTACAAACAAGGTCTTGCTGTGTTGCCCAGGCTGATCTCAAACTCTTGAGGTCAAGCAGTCTTCCCACTCCAGCCTCCTGAGTAGTAGCTGGCATTAATTACAGGTGGGAGCCACCATGCCCAGCAAATTTAGTTTAAATATCTTATTTGGGTTTTATTTGTGATTCTAGAATTGAGCAACACCTTATTCTATAAAATAGATTGGGTATTTTGATGAACTGAGCAGAGATGGCTAGTTTTATGGTAGTTCCCCATTATCCATGAGGAATACGTTCCAAGATCCCCAGTGGAAGTCTGAAACCTCGGATAGTACCCAACACTATATACGCTATGAAGTGGGATGGTGCACACTACTCAGAACTGGGTGCAACTTAAAACTTATGAATTACTTCTGGAATTTTTCATTTAATATTTTTGGATTGTGATTGACCTCAGATAACTGAAACCTCCAAAAGTGAAATGGTAGATAAGAGGAGACTACTGTATAGGCAGAAAAGGGCTGAGGAAAACAGAAACAGAAAACGAAAAGCAGATTGATTGTTTTAAAGTTACTTTTCTTAAAAAGGTTAAAGCAGAGGGGACTTCCTTATTATGTCAGCCATATCATATCATATCATATCATATATTATAACAACTGGCCTGTTTGGGGATTTGGCTGTTATCTCTCTCTTTCCTGATTTTTTGGAAGGTCAAGTGAACAATTTAATTTTGGCTTGGTGAAGTGGAACTTCAGCATGAGTGACTCCATTTTGGTTTGGTCTGTTGGGCCCAGTGCAGGAGCTCAGTCCAAACTAATGGCCTCCTATAAATTTTATTTAACATCAGTAAGTCAGTAATATACAAGGATTATCCTAATTGTTTGTTTCATTAAGGATGGCTTGAAATAAATGGGCCATCACATGTTAAATGTAGATCCTTTAAATCAAATTATACAGTATTCATAGCAATAGAATTTGCGCTGTAAAACTTGAATCAAAAATATATCAGTCTTCTAAGCTAGGCACTGTGGCATATTTCTGTAGTCTCAGCTACTTGGGATACTGAGGCAGGAGGATTGCTTGAGCCCAGGAGTTTGAGTCCAGCCTGGGAAACATAGTGAGACTCTCATCTCTTAAAAAAAAAAAAATATATATATATATATATACACACATATATATTTTATATTCTGGAATTTAAGGGCTATCCTTTACATTAAGAACTAAGAAATAAGCTAATATTTCAAAATGGATTTCAACCTAAATATATCTTGATAATATATAAAAATCTGTTAAATAATAATTAATTATAAACTGATCTTAGAGTTGATGAGGACACCATATTCTCTTTCATACTACTTTCTTTTGCTGCTGCTTCTCACTAGTGCTCAACAGTGTACCTTTTAACTTCCCTGGCCTTGTTTATAGTAATTGAGAGAGGTCTGATACATTTGGAAATTTTGGAAATAACCTGTGGAAATTTCCAGGTCTAACTGCTGAGGGGGAAAAGAGAAAATATTAACTGATAATGTGAAAGAGTAAGGCTTAAAACTGATCATCAGGCCGGGCACGGTGGCTCATGCCCGTAATCCCAGTACTTTGGGAGGCTAAGAAGGGAGGATAGCTTGAGACTAGCCTGAGCAACATAGCAAGACCCTGTCTCTACAAAAAATTTTTAAAAAATTAGCTGGGAGTGGTGGTGTGTGCCTATAGTCCCAGCCACTTTGGAGGCTGAGACAGGAGGATCACTTGGGCCTAGGAATTTGAGGTTGCAGTGAGCTACGATCACACCACTGCGCTCTAGCCCAGATGACAGAACAAGACCCTGCCTAAAAAAAAATAAAAGAAAGGAATCAAGTAATTTTTCGAAAGATGAGTCATTTTTTCATTCAAATGTGATTCTTTGAAATTGAAACCCCAAAATGGACAAGGAAATACGAGAGCTTCTAGCTATTTTTAACTGAATGGAAGAAATAGATGAACAATAGAGTAGATTACTATACATACTTATAAATGTTTATGAAACTACTGCCACTGGTTTTTTGAAAAGTAATGTTTATACAACAGATTACTACACAGCAGTAAGAAGGAATGAACTAGAGATCACACAACATGGGTAAATCTCACAATAATTACACAGCATGAAAAATGCCAGACCAAAAAGCAAAAAAAAAGAGTACATACTACTGTATTGTTCCAGCTATAAAATTCTTGAAAATGTATACCTATGTATAGTGGGGAAAAGCAGATCTGTGGTGGCCTGGAGAAGAGGTAGAGAGGAGAAGTACAGGAGGGAGAGAGGACAGTGTACCAGGAAACTTTAGGGGGTACTAGATATGTTCACTATCTTGATTGTGGTGATGTTTTCATAGGTGTACACATGTTGAAACTTATCAAATTATGCACTTTAAATATGTTCAGTTTGTTACCTGTCTGTTACACCTTAGTAAAGTGGTATTTAAAAGTGGCTTGACCATAAAAAGACATGGAGGAATTTTAAATATATATTACTAAGTGAAAAAAGCCAACCTGAAAAGCCTACATACTGTATGAGTACAATTGTATGACATTCTGAAAAAGGCAAAACTATGGAGACAGTAAAAAGATCAGTGGTTGCCAGGGGTTGGAGAGAGAGAGAGAGAGAGAGAGGGATAAATAGATAAATAGGCAGAGAGAGCACAGAGGATTTTTAGGGCAGTGAAACTATTTTGTAAGATGCTACAATGGTGGATACATGTCATTATACATTTGTCAAAGCACATAGAATGTACAACACCAAGAATGAATCTAAATGTAAGCCATGAACTTTGGGTGATAATGACCTATCAATATAGGTTCATTGATTGTAACAAATGTACCAGTCTAGTGGGGGGTGTCTGTAGTGGGGGAGGTTGTGCATGTGTGAGGATAGGATATAAATGGGAACTCTGTACTTTCCACGTGATTTTGCTGTGAACTTAAACTCCTCTAAAATACAGTCTATTTAAAAGAACAAAAAAAAGAAGATTTTTTCCAGAAGACCAAAGAACTGCTTATTTACATTTAAAAATGGGGGAAGGGAAGGTCAAGCCCAGAAACTATATATTGAAAATCTTGACACTGACTGATTCCTAGAAAAATTATAGACCAGATTGCCAAATGCTCTGTGATTTGTGACGAGAAAAGAAAGCACTGATTACTCATACCCAGAATTTGTTTTTAAGAACAAGTCCTGTTAAGCTAACCTCATCTTACTTTGCCGAAGATATAATATTTCTGTAATCATCTTTATATAGCACTTCACAACTTACAGAGTGTATTCTCATTTATTATTTCATTTAACCCTCACAACATCCCTTTGAATTAGTGTAACATGAGGAAGGCCTCAACAGTAGCAACCCTGGGAAGGCATGAAGGGGACAGATGTGAGAGATTTTTGAAAGGGCTTGCTTAGATATGGGGTAAAGGAGAGGAAGGACTCAAAATAGGCTTTGATTCTAGATTGTCTGACAGGATGAATGGTGATGCTGATAATTGTTCTTAACTTTTAAAATACAGGTGGAGGAATAGATTTGGAGATGTGAAAATTATCGGTTTTCAAATTGGTGGAATTAGCTGTTTTATTTCCTTTGTTGGAATTGAATCAGATACAATTACATTAGGGGAAAAAAGGTCTGGAGCTCAGGAGAGAAGTCTGAAACAAATACAGCAATCTTCATTCATTCAGTAAATATATTCTTTCAAATACTTTTGGTGATGAGTAGAACAGTGAATGGCAGCTTGAGCAGTGAGATGTGATCAGTGAAAGGTTTGGCTTCTTTTAAGAATGGAGAAGTAAAGGACACTTTAGTGGATTGAGGGAAAGGGGCCACTGAAGAGGAAGAAAATTGAAGTCACAAGAGAAAGAAGATAATTGATCAACTGTAATCCCAGAGGAAATGGAGTGGTTGGGACCAGGAGCACAGGTGAAAGGGTTACCCTGAAGAAGAGCAATGATAACATTTTCCTATTTAAAGGAAAGGAAATAAGGAGTAGATATAGATGAGTGTCCAGGATGGCTTCTCTTCTCTGTGTGAAACAGATTATCTGCTGAGATTGAGAAGGAAGAACATGGGCTGGGTGTGCTTAAGGGCAAAAGAAAAGTTACCATTGAGATTGGAAAAGGGACTTAACTAGGGACAAGTGATTTAATTGCTGAATAGTGATAAATACCCTCCCAAGGCTTGAAATCACAAACGTACAAAGGGGCCTATTGGAATGGTCAAGCAGTTTCTCCAGCAGCCTACTTCCCCCCCTCCCCAAATAATGCATAAAGTAAATAGACTGAACCTGGGTGGGGATTGGAAGGGAAAATGTGATGGAGAACCTGGGTAGGGGGATAGTGGTTGAGGTCAAGGAATTGAGGATAGTAATGAGGTTACTAATTAAAGAGCTGGGCCGGGCGCGGTGGCTCACGCCTGTAATCCTAGCTCTCTGGGAGGCCGAGGCGGGCAGATCGCTCGAGCTCAGGAGTTCGAAACCAGCCTGAGCAAGAGCGAGACCCCGTCTCTACTATAAATAGAAAGCAATTAATTGGCCAACTAAAAATATATAGAAAAAATGAGCCGGGCATGGTGGCGCATGCCTGTAGTCCCAGCTACTCGGGAGGCTGAGGCAGGAGGATCGCTTGAGCCCAGGAGTTTGAGGTTGCTGTGAGCTAGGCTGACGCCACGGCACTCACTCTAGCCCGGGCAACAGAGTGAGACTCTGTCTCAAAAAAAATAAATAAATAAATAAAAAAATAAAGAGCTGAACCATAGGAATCCTACTTGATTAAGGAAGAAAGTCAAGCCAAGATGGGGCTCATAAATGTGGAGAATGAAGAGGGTGAGGAATCTCAATGAGTAAGAGGCAGGACTAATGGAAGTAAGAGTACTAGAGATGGAAAAATAGACACATGTGATGTGAGAGTCCAAAATGTAAGATTCTGGAGTTGGAGCAATTTCAGGTGGTCATAAAGGCCAAAAAATGACCTATGATGGTGGGTAGCCAAGATTAATAGTGCTAATTACAACAACATTAATATTAATAAAAGCTACTGTTTATTGAGCTATGTGTAATAGTCACTATGCTAAATACTTTCCATAGGTTATCATGCTTATGTTTTACAACAATCCTTTGAGGCACATGTTAGCATCAACATTTTATTGATGAGGAAAGTGGTGCTCAGTGAGGTTAAGTAGCTTTCCCCAAGGCACACAGCTAGTAAGTACCTGAGTCTTTCTAATTTTGAAACACTTATGCCCTATTACTAAACCATTGTGGCCTTCTACAAAGTAGGGGCCATTGAAGAAAAGAAAAGCAAAGAGCTTTAAATCTAGTGTGTTGAAATTAATTGTTCTTATGGATAGTGAGGTCCCTAGAATACCAGCTCTTGTGTAGAGAGGAAGATATTCATATGACAGAGTTCTCAGTAAATGGAGATTACTGACTTGAAAGTCAATAGGTGACAACTATTAATATAGCTATAATATAACCTTAAAATGGATAAAATGTGATAATAATGATTTGCAAGTCAACTTGGGAAACCAGGAAAATACTGGCTTGGGATTTGGGTGTATATAGTGATTTATTAAGAAGAGGAGGTGAAGTGATTCTCTGGTGTGAAGGCAGAGGATGTAGGGAAGTTTCTTAGCAACAGAGCTTGGCTTCCTAAAGGTAGGGAGTAAAGAATCCAGGGAGGAAGGAAGATTTACCTAGTTGTGTGTGAAAAATCAGAAAGGATAGGTGGGTGGGTGGGTAAGGTAATCATGTAACTTATTGACCAAATAGGTGCTATTTTGTGAGTGAAAGGTTAATAGTTACTCTGGGAAAATAGGCATAAACCAGGATTGTCTTAGGTAAATCAAGATGTTTGATCATACCAGTTATAAGTAACCAGAAAAGTTGTCACCTTGGAAAGGGAGTGTGGATGTTGAGAATAAATGAATTAGAGGGGCATGAATGGAGCTTACTAGCATAAAATTATTTTCTCTAGCCCCATGATATTGCCCTGAAATGTTCTAGATACATCTTCTTATATAAGGATCTGAGGATTTGAAGAAAGTTCTAGATTCGTGTCTAGATGAACATTTGAAAGTCATTAATATAGGTGGTACATGAAACCTTAGAAGTGGATTAGATTATCAAAGGAGAGTGCAAAGAAAGAGAAGTGAGGAGGAAGAAGAAGAGGGGGTGATAATCCAGAGGCTTACCAACATGAAGGATCTGGCAAAGAAGAATCCAGTCAAGGAGACTGAGAAGGAGTGGTCAGAAGAGTGGGAGGAAAACCAAGGGAGGTTTAAATAATGAATGGTTAATAGTCTCATATGTTTTATGTTCCACATGAAGAGAGGTCAAATAAGATAGGGACTGGAATGTGTCCATTGGAATGGATTTTGGCAGTTAAAGGTTATTGTTGATCTTGGCCTGAGTAGTTTTGGTAGAGTAGTGTGAACAAAAGTCAGACACCCTTGCAGAGAGGTAAGGTCAAGTGAGAAGACCACTTCTAGTATGGACTGCTCTTGAGTAATCTTGAAAGAGGATGGTGTCAACAGGATTTTTTTTTTCTTTTAAAATGTAAGCAGTGAAGAAGCTAATGGAGAAGAGGGGTTAAAAACTAACAGGGTGCTGGAAGTTGAACTAATGCCTCCTAGTAATATTTAGTCAGTAATTTTGTTGTCATCAAAAGGATGAAAGTAAGAGGAAGATACATTTTAAATCAAGTAAGACAAATTTCATAATGACTAAAATTTATCAAAAACTGAAACGGGTAGGAAGTGTTTATTGAAGAGATAGAATTCCTAATTTGAATGAAATACTGGAAAATTTGCATCTAGATTGTGGACTAATTCTAGGATTCTACTTTTTTCTACCTTTAAGACTGTTTTTCTTTTTGGAATGGTCTAACCATGTCCCACCTCTAAGATTATTGGGATAGGTTTGCTATTTTCTAGGAATTTATTCTTGTGTTTATCTATCTCTTTTTATAAAGTTGACTGTGTCTGTAACATTGGAAATATTTTCTGGTTAAGTCTATTTAAATATTTTGTTGTAGTGGCATTTGATTCTTAGCTGAATTCAGTGTTTGGTAATTTCTGTTTATTTAGCCTAAATGAAATCAAATCTATATACTCTTTTTAGTATTATGAACTTTTAAAGAGCCCTAATACTACATTAATTTTTTTCCTTTCTCTTTGTTTAAAATTGATCTGATCAAGGCTGGCATGGTGTCTCACGCTTTGTAATCCTGGCACTTTGGGAGACCCAAGCGGGAAGATCTCTTGAGGCTAGGAGTTTGAGACCAGCCTAAGCAATAGTGAGACCCCATCTCTACAAAAAAAATTAAAAAGTTAGCCTGGTGTGGTGGTGTGTGCCTATAGTCCCAGCTACTCAGGAGGCTGAGGTAGGAGGATTGCTTCAGGCCAGGAGTTTGAGGCTGCAGTGAGCTATGATGACACCAGTGCACTCCAGCCTGGGCAACAGAGTGAGAAAAAAAACAACAAAAAACAAAACAACAAAAAAATAAAATTGATCTCTTCAAAATGTGATTTGCTACAATTCTTATTGGTTCTATAGTTTGCTTATCTTAGTTCCTTAGATAGAAGAATATTATGACACTGAGTTTGGATGAGTGTGAAATTAAAACAATGGTAAGAATGATTTCCTCCTTTATCATAACAATGTGGCTTATATGAAAGGTCAACAAAACAACATTTATCAGTTCATAAAATGCATTCATTGTTATTGCTTCTGTATATTCATTCATTGAAGTGTTAATACAAAATTCACTGTATCCTGGCCAATGACAAAAGAAAGTTTTTTTTTTGAGACAAGAGTCTTGCTCTGTTGCCGGGGCTATGGCGTCAGCCTAGCTCACAGCAACCTCAAACTCTTGGGCTCAAGCAATCCTCCTGCCTCAGCCTCTTGAGTAGCTGGGACTACAGGCATGAGCGACCATGCCCGGCTAATTTTTTCTATTTTTAGTAGAGATGGGGTCTCGTTCTTACTGAGGCTAGTCTCCAACTCCTGATCTCAAGTGATCTTCCCGCTTCGGCCTCCCAAAATGCTACAATTACAGGTGTGAGCCACCATGCCCGGCCCCAAAGAAGATTTTATTGGTGTAACTTGTAGGACAGCTGCTTTTTTCCATCAGCTCACTCTTATCTTGCTTTTTATATTTGCTTGTCTAGACTTTGTTGGACCTTTGCTGCATTATTACTTAGAGTTTGTTAAAGATTAAAATTCCTTGCCATCTTCTGAACTTCCTTTTAATGATGCTTATAAAGATAGTAATATTGATAATTATTATTGAAGTTTTTTTTCTGGGCTCAAGCGTTCCTCCTGCCTTAGCCTCCTGAGTAGCTGGGACTACAAGTATGTGCCACCATGCCCAGCTAATGTTTTTATTTTTAGTAGAGATGGGGTCTTACTCTTGCTCAGGATGGTCTCAAACTCCTGACTTCAAGCAATCCTCCCACCTCGGCCTCCCAGAGTGCTAGGATTACAGCTGTGAGCCACTGCGCCCAGCCTATTTTTATTATTTTCATTTCACATTTAGGGTAAGGCTTTAAACGGTGTTTTTAGTGTTTCTTTAGGATATATGAAATGCTATCATGTCTATAGTTGATTTTAAAGAATTTTTAAACTGTTTAAACTTAATTTTAAACTCTGATTTATAATCTTTAACATAGTATGAGTAAACATCCAAAATTTTGTTGCTGAAGTTTTTTGTTTTTACTATAAATATGTTTTGGTGAGGTTTTTAGGTATTTCTGTATCACTTTCCTTGATACTTTAAATACTTACTGTGAAATAAAGACTTTTAGAAATGTGCCTATTTATTTCTCAGAGCCTTAGCTGTGGGAAGATTTCCTAAAGGTATCTGAATATTAAAATGTTTTCTATCAAAGTTAGTATTTAAATGAATTAGTATTTATTTATTGAGCTCTTACTGTTTATGGTGCTATGTTAGGCACTAATGATTTTTTTAAACAAATAAGACCTGGTTTCCCTTAAGTATAATCCAGTTTGAAAAGAAACAGTAAAATCCCGTAATATAGTCTGATGAGTGCTAAGATAGAGGCATATAGAAAAGTAATTGAGAATTAATGGGAATTTCCATAGCAAAAGCAACATGATAAAATTAGTGAAATAACGTTGAGAAAGTATATGCTCTTGGAAGGAATTGTGGGGTAGTACAATGTATTATGAGATGTGTTGGGAGATTGGAAAGCCTAAATTGTGGCGGGTATTGCATACCATAATAATTAGGAGTTGGGATCTTATTCCTTATGAATTGGAGTGTCATTTGTGATTCCAACGAATCTGAGTGACATTTTTAGCAGGTATATATTTGGATTGGATGGAAAACAGACCAGAGGCAGGGTGTCCAAGTAGGAGGTTGTTGGTATTGCAAGTAAGAGAGGAGATTAGAACCTAAGAATGCTCAGGCGTAAGGTTAGAGGGGAAGGGAAGGACCAGATTCAAGACGATGATGATAATAGCTTATAATGATTGATCTTCCTACAATCTGCCAGGCACTGTGCTATGCATTTTACATGAATTATCTCATTTAATTTTAATATTGACAACTCTAGGTACTCTTATGAACTCATTTGTATAGATAAGGAACTGTGGCTTAGAAAGAGGAAGTCAAGTACTCAGGGTCATAGAGCTAGTGAATAGCAGATGCAGATGTGAACCAGCAAGCTGTCAAGAGGGAGAGTTGACTAGGCCCCAGATGAAGTGCTATTCTGGTTTCTCACTGTGTGACTGGGTAGATGCCATTAACTGAAACAGGAATGAGGAAGGAAGAGTTGGTTTATTAGAGGGAGGAGTCCGTGTTTGCTTTGGAAAATAGAAATTTGTATGCAGAATACAGAGAGATTGCCTGAGTCTGAATCATGGCCCTGACACTTAGTAGCTCTGTGACCTTGAGCAATTACCTAATCTTACTGTGCTTCAGTTTCCAATATGTGACAAATAGGAATAATAATGGTACTTATGAGATTGTTTTGAAGATTAAACTAGCTACTCTATGTTCCTAGAGTGCTTATAGTAGCATTACAGTAGTGATGCGTAGTAATCAATCACTGTAGGTGTTAGCTAGATCATCATTATCATTACTCTATAAAAATCCAAAGGTCTATTTTGAGGATCGATGAGGTAGTCAGTTTAAAACTCCCAGCACATTCCTTCTAGCAGGGATGTAAAGCCAGGGGGGATAATTTACCTGGATGGGCCTTTATAGTTGCTTTTAATGCAGCCTCACTCTAACCACAGTGTCTCAGAACTTCCATCCTTTCAGGGTCAGATACAGGTTCTTACCTTAAGTATCTGGTTTGTTTTAGGAAAAATGAACTACTTGTTGAAAGGCTTAAGTTTGATATATTTTTGTTAGGGTGGAAAGCCTAGTATGTGCTCATGGCATGGGTGGAGAAAGATTTCTCATGCAGAGATTAAGATATAAAAGCAAAAAAGTTTATTTTGTCTTCTTAGAAGGATAGAAACAATGAGAGAGTGAAAGAAGGGAAAGGTGGGGGGAAAAAGAGCAGAGAGATGGCGTGGCATTCCAAAGAAAGAAAAGGGGATGCTAGCAGCTAGGCCAGGTGGCTCGCTGATTTTAAGGGGGATGAAGAGAAAAAAAATAGTGATGGCTATCAGTGGAGAACAAAAAACGGCAGCAGGTAGATGACAAAAGCTGCAAAGATATCAAAGTCCAGGACTTGGTTTCCTGCCTTTCCTTGGAGAAGGGATTGTCTCAGGAGATGTGACTTTGTCCTGGAGATGTGGTTGAGACTGTAGCTCATTCTTCTGCTGTTTACTTAGGAACTCTGTAAAAGCAGATTCTAAAAAAACAATTTTGAAAGAGAGAGATTTACATTTCTTTTCCATCCATTCAGTTCTTTTCAGAAGTGCAAAACAGAACTCCTGCAGCATGCCTGTTAGTGAGAGAACTCATAGGATTGATCTTTAACTGTTACTGGAGAAATTGTGCGATTAGGTATTTATTTTCTTGTTATTTTTGCAAGGCCACCTCTTTCAATTTTGGTGTGACTTGCTCTGAATTTTTGTTAAAATTTTGCCTTGCTACCTTGTGCGTGGGTTTCCTTTATTTCCTGGCCAGCTTTGTCATACATGGAGCCAGAGTAACCTTTCTTCTCTGGGCAGCCACAGGTTTCAAGGCAGGTAGAATGGGGAGTTAACCAAGTGGGCTTGGGGACAGAGGGGATGGAAACAGGCAGTGTTGTTTGTTGACACCCTGAAATACGGAGGGAAAAAAGGGGTAGGTACAGTTTGGGGGCCATTGCTTTGTTAGATTTCCACCCTCCTCCCTAAACCACTGTTCTTAAACCTTTTTTGAGTTTTCTTGATTTGAACAGCCCACACAGTTCTACATAAATTGAAAATGTTTCATTGAACACATTTTTCTACTTTGACTTAGCCTAAATTCATAATACAGAATAAATGTAGGAACAGCATATAATCATTTATTTCCATAATCACTGATTAAGGATTTTTATAGTTTTACATTATTAATATGGAACATCTAGGTCAGAGCCAACTTTACCCTCTGATACTGAAATTCTAGTTAGAGTTGAAGATGTTACTTCTTGTTAAAATGTAAATACTCTCTTGGAGGAGCAGCATTTTTTTTCCAGGTCATTTACTTCTTGGTATAAATTAACAATGTGGAAACGTATGGGAAAAGATAACATGAACTATAGAACACCTTGAGAAGTTTAGGGTGGCAGGAAGGTTATGGTGCTTGAAGGGGTGAAAACAGAGTAGGACAGAGAGGCGAGGTCACTGCCTGATTATAGTTAGTGCCAGACCTAATCACTAAATTGCTCTGACAGGTAGCATTCTGAAAGACATAGTTTGGCTGTTAGAAGTCTCTGAAAAATTTCATGCAATATTGGGAAAACATTGGATAGGAAACTGTAGACCTAGCTGTTAAGTCGTATAACTTTTGGGAAATCTCTTAACCTCCATCTGCCTTAGTGTTATTATCTGTAAAATTTTGAGGGAGATGAATGGGAGATTGATAACCCAGAGGACATTTAACTCTCTGAATATTGATTATAGAGTAGATTCTCATTTTAAAATAATTTTTTTGAGGCAGAGTCTTGCTCTGTCACCCAGGCTAGAGTGCAGTGGCATCATCATAGCTCACTGCAACCTTGAACTCCTAGGCTCAAGTGATCCTCCTGCCTCAGCCTCCCAAATAGCTGGGACTACAGATGTGTACCATCATGTCCAGCTAATTTTTTCTGTTATTAGTAGAGACCGGGTCTCAGGGTGGTCTTGAACTCCTGACCTCAAGCAATCCTCTCGCCTCGGCCTCCCAGAGTGCTAGGATTACAGGTGTGAGCCACTATGACTGGCCTAAAATAATTTATTAAATGCAAATTCTGGCAGTTTTCTTTTATTGGCAGTCAACTTGTTACCTCAGTGTTGAAAAAGTTTTGTTTGTTGCAGTTACTTCTTACAAATGATTGTGTTCCAAATGCTTATTTCTAAGATGGTTGTTTAGAATGCAGATTGCCCTTATAGACAATGTTTTTTATACATATATATACACATATATATACATAAATACATATATATAATATATACATATATATTATACATATATATCCTTAGGATATATATATCCTAAGGATTTGTCTTCTCCAGGTCATTTAAACTACAGTATACCTAAGTGTGGCATTGTGAGAGGACCCTGGGAAGAAGGCTTGAGATTACCTCATCAAGTTTAACTGGCCTACTGCTTGCTTCACTTACTGCTACCCTACTTTTGGAGCTCTTTCCCAGATCATCAGAGCCACTAAAAATGACTTGGAGATGCAGGAATCTCCTTTCTTTCTCCTGGTAGGCAGGGTACTGGGGGAGAGTAGGGCAAAATATGTTAATTGCAATTCAAGTTGGGACTCTGAATTCATTTTCCCATGGAGGCATGGATTGTTACTCAAATTCTGTAGTGTCTGTAGTTCAAAGCCTTAACATTTCCTTTCTGAAGCTATCTCAATGTTAGTATCTAAGGAGCTGGAGACCACAATCCTAACTTCATGTGAATGTATGACATCCTGACCTGTAGTCAGATGCTTTTTAATGCACAGTTTGGAGAATCAGGTTCAGTATTTGTCAAGAAGGGCTTGGGCTGTAAACAACTGTTATAATTTATTTTGAAGTTAATTGGTTCAATTCAAGTTAAATATGCTCCCAAATATGGTGAATTGTCAGTAATTATGGGATTGTAATTTGTCTTACAGAAGATTTCAGTTTGTGAAACCCTTGTATTGTAAAGTGGTTTTTATGAATTCTCTTGTTCAGTTATTTAATATAGACATTTGTTAAGGTATAATATCATTTTCTTACCTGCATTTTAAATTCCAATTTTTATAACACAAAGCCCATTAAAATATATTTTAAGTTTTCATATTGCAGTGCTTACCAAATTTGGCTTCAGATTTCTCAAGAGAAGAGTGTATTTATTATCCACTATAAAATAGACTGTAAAGGTGCTTAAATTAATAAATATATGGTGTGTAAATAATATTCCTAATGAGCTTTTTGTTTGAAGTCTTTAGTTGGGAATTATTCTGATGGTGATTACTGAACACATCTAGTATTGATCAAAAGGTTACATGGTAAAGCTTAGATTAACAGATATTCTCTTGCTTAAGTATTATATAATTTAATTGAACTGATATAATTTAGCTTATTCTTTAAAGTGAATTCTATTAGTCTGAACAAGTTCAGTTCCTCCCTCCCACCCTTCACCCCTTTTCCACACTCCAAGTTTCCTACATTTCAAACATATAGCTCTGTGTTATAGTTACAAAAGTTTGTAGAGAAAGATTTTAAAATCTTGTTTCCAGGTGTACAGATTGCAATCTAGTAGATTTGAGTAAAGGCTCTGGATAACATTTAGGGTAGTATTTAGTGTTAAGGAAGTTTCTTTGCCCATTGTCTAATTTTTAATTAACCTGACAGAAGAAGAAAGGCTGTGTCTAAACTTGGTTATCTTAGTTCTAGTTAATTAGATCCAAAAATATATAACTCCAAGACAACTGGCATGGAAATCTAAGGACCTAACCAGTTCTGTGACTTTGGACCTGTGGGCCTCAGTTATTGTCATCTGTAGAATGTGGGTTTAGAGAATATGCTATCTAAATTTTCTGCTGTTGTGAAAATATAAGATTCTAAGTTGTTAATGTTCATTCCCTTATTCATGTGATTTATAAAATGATATAAATGGTGTTAATAGTGCTATCTTTTTTTCCTACTAAAGTTTTTGATTTTTACTGATGTATTGTAAAGAATATATGAGATCTTTGAGAAAGTTGTTAATCAGCTTATCATCAATATATATTGAACTCTGGAGAGATGGGATTTAGCATAGTTTAGTCCATATCAACCAACACTTATTTTCAAGAAGGCTGCTTCAATCATGGCAGATTTTGATTCAACAAAATTTACTGGGCACTTATTATTCTCTATATTATTTTGTTTAATTCTCACAATAACTGTGATTTATTGTGGTCTCCTCTTTGGCACATAATAGCATTTCTGAAAAATATTCTTTCCAGTGGTAATTTCTCTAATACTATAATAATTAAGAAAATTAGGCAAGCACGTAGTGTTACTTTAAAAGGAATTTATCAATATTTTTGGCATTTGGTGAAAGATTAGGAACTGAGTCTTTCAGGTATTACTATTTGATGAGGAAAAATTATGCTTTCTAATCAGTCTATAAGAATAAAGTTTATTATTATAACCTTTTTTATTGTCTTTTCCTTTTTCTTCTTTTTTTCTGTGGAAACCACAAGGCAGGAAAAAGGTGGATAATATGGGTACTCTCTGCTTTTATTTTCAGTGCTTCCTTGAAAACTGCATCATAAAGCATGATGGTTTTCTTCGTGCTGTTCTGGAGAAAGGGTGCAATGATCTTTTTTTCCTGCAGATGGCACTCTCTGTTGTAATGTGCTCAGCTAGTGCTGAGAATTTAAATAGAACTATAAAATTTGCCAGCAGTTTATTGACATTATATAATCTCTTAGAATTCACATAGCAACTCTGTGGGGTAGACATTTTATGGAAGAGGAAACCAAACATCACGCAGCTTTGTGTGAGTAGCTAGTAATTGTTAGATTCCCAATCTGGGTCCCTCGCTTTCCTCACCGTCATGATGCCTACTCTGTGTATATTCAGCTATTCAGAACAGATTCAGAACTAGCAAAAATAGAAGGAGTGAGCATATTAATACATACTTATTGAAATATTTATTTAATAAATAATGGGTATTGGTCGAATTAATGAATTTATGAAAAAGGGAAAGGTGCACAATGGATGCCTTTTCCTTCTTATCGCCATGGCCACTGGCTATTTGGTATTTCTTGAGGTGGAAACTTGGCAACCTAGGGACCACTCCTTGCCCAGTTGTTAAGCTTGAGATTTTATTTTCAATGGTAAATATAATGTCTTTGGTAGCACTGACTAGAATGTAGAAGTGACAGCACATTTAAATATGCCATTGAGCCAGGCATGGCATGTGTGCCTCTTGGGATGCTGAGGTGGGAGGATCGCTTGAGCTCAGGAGTTCAAGGCTGCAGTGAGCTATGATTGTGCCACTACATTCCTGCCTTAAAAAAAATACCCTGTCTTATCGCTTCTCGGCCTTTTGGCTAAGATCAAGTGTAAAAAAAATACCCTGTCTTAAAAAAAAAAGCCATTGTATGAGGGACAGCCCTGCAAGTGAAGAATATATGTGGTTATGACTTGGTACGAGGGGCAGGTTTGGTAGTTGTATATATCAAGAAGATAAACGTGTAAAAATCCATAAGATTGAGGGTGATAGCTTAATTCTGTGATTTTTTAGGTGGATAATAGGTTGTGGAAATTAATCATAGAACCAGAACAGAGCTAAGATATCAAAGTCATCTATCCAAATGTCTGCAGGAAGTCTTAATAAAAGCAGAGCCACTGTTGACTGATTTTATTGACTATTTCATTTCCAGAAGGTAAAGGAAATAATCATGGGAGCCAGTACTTTGAGCCCAACTTTTACCTAATTTTGAATGTCAGGGCTCAATTAGACAAGTTAATGTATTAATATTAATAGGATTCCTGAGAGAAAGGCCATTCCATTTATTCAACAAATCAGTTAAACTGAATGTCTTCTATGTGCCAGGTACAGCACTAACATGCTGGAGATTTAGCAGTAAATACTACAGACAAAATCTCTGTTATTAAGGAGCTTTCATTTTAAGAGCTTAAAATGATCTGTTGTCCAGAAAAACTAGCCTTGTGGCTACTTAACTGCAATGACCTTAACTTTCACTTTACTTTAGACAGGTACTTGCGAGGTCACACTCTGGATATTGCCATCTGGAATTGCTTGTTTCAGAAAGCTAAAAATTATGACATCCTTTCATTCCCACATTGTCTATTCTTCAATCTTATACAGATCCATGCTTCCTTGATTACCTGAATTTTTTCCTTGTTTATCAGTATTTGCCTGGCCTCTTTCTTTTTCTTACCCAGCTTGTATTGTATTTTTGACTATTCACTTGTACCCGTGGGTCCCTTTCACTTATGATCAGTCATATAATCTACATTGCCTACTATTAGACCCAAGCAGCTGAATCCTGCTGGAGAATCTCAAATATCTGAGAAAATTGATACCATCAGAAATTCATGGTTTTCAGCCTCTGCTGAGCTCTCAGCCCACCAGTAAATTTTTTTATTTGTCTTTCATCATTACTTTATCCCATTTGGTTATTCTAGCAATAATTATTCTAAATAACTTAGCCCTTAGCCCTAATCCCTAGACCCCTCTCTCAGCAGACAATCTTGACTATTACTTGAGTGAAAAAATTGAGACTGTCATTCTTGGGCTCCCTCAGTTTCTGGCGTCTTACATGTTAAGTTTTCTGTATCTTCAATTATCCTTGCCTCCTTTCCCTCAGCTTCAGAGAGTGATGCATCCCCTCCTGCTTCCCCCCACCTCCCAGCCTAACCTCTTCACCTATACCCTCGATCCAGTCTTCACTTACATCCTCTGTGAACTTTGCCCTTTTCTCATTCCTTCACTTGCCCCTGTCTTCAATGTTTTCTCCTGTGCTGGCTGCAGTAGTATGCCAGAAAATTGGCTCTCTTGGGGAAAGAAACAAAAAAGACCCTGATGTGTAGCATTTGCCCATTTCCATGGTGTAAATACTCCCCTTACGACTGATTTTTAGCTCCCAGATGCCTCTGATGCTGGGAAGGAATACACATAATCAGAACTAGTAGGAATTGGGTGGCCGCACCACCAGCCAGCTCCTTTCTTAAGGCCTAAAAACATGCCCAGGTTATCCCAATTCTAAAACAAACCAATCAAAAACAAATAATTATTAAAAAAAAAAAACAAAACCTCTTTGACCTCTTTCTCTAGGTCCTCTCTATTTTCTCCTTTTCTAATCCTACCTTCTCAGAGAAGTCTATACTTGCATATTTCCTTTTTCCAACTGGCATTGAAAACCATGGGGTGGGGCTGAGGATGATTGTTAAGAAGGTATACATTTTGAGCATTGCTGAAATTACAATGAAGGGCATAGTGGATTTAGTCTCAATAGTCACAGCAAAGAAGTTGGTCGCTGCCTAATGGACAGAGGACTCAGCTCACCTGACATCCAGTGGTTTTGTCCTGGCAGCAGACTCTGCTCACATGCCTTACCTCTTCTTCTGGTGTGTACTTCCCAAGTGGCAGTACCATCTATCCAGTTAACCAAGCTAATATTCAGAGAATTGTCCTGATACCCCTTCTCCTCATTTCCCATTCTAATTCATCACCAAAATTACACTAATTTTAACTCCTGTAAGTTATTAAAATTGTACTGTTCTTGCTCTAGAAAATGGTCTTCTCACCTTTTGCTTGGGATATAACACCAGACCCAAATTGGTTTTCCTACAGCTAGATTTTCTTCCTAAAATCTGTCTTCCATATTGCCACTAGGATAGTCTATCTGCTCAAGATTGACCATCCCACTCAGATTTTTAAAATAACTCATGGGCTTCCTATCACCTGAAGCAATGGTTCTCATTCCTCATTTTTCATCAGAATCACCTAGGAAGCTTGTTAAAAATACTGGTGTTCAGATCCTACTACAAGTTTAGTGGATTAGAGTCTGTGTACGGTGAGGACCAGACAAATTCTATAGGTGATTCTGATGAGACCCACTAGCCAATTTATTAAGAGCCATGGTTCTTAGCATAGTGTACAAAGCCTTTCACCATCTGGTCTTTGCCTACCACTCCCTCCATCCTCGTTTTTCCTGTTTCTCATTTTGCAGTTGTGATACCAAACTTATTGTAATTTCCTCAGTGACTTAACTTGAGCTGCTCTTTCTGTCTATAATGCTTTTCTTCCCTCTTTTTTTCCCTTTACCTGCACAATTTCTACTTCATAAAGCTTCTTTGACCACTCGAATTGGGTTAAGTACCCCCCTTAGCAGTACAGAGTACCCTGTGTATTGGTTTGCCTTTGCCACCATGATGTGATCTTCTTGAGGGCAGAGACTGAAATTACTTTTCAATTTTGTATTTTTAGTTTCTAGTACAAAGTGAGTGTTTTGTAAATGACAGCTAAATGAATAAATAATAAACAGGAAGAAGAATATGGAGCAAAGCCGGAGTGTAGAGAATTGGAATAAAGAATTCCTGAAGTTCAAAGAAAAGGTAGATAAGATGCCATGGGATAGTCTCTTGAAGGGAAAGTGGTTGTAAGGTGATTAAAGGCAGAATCTTCACTGAACAATTGAAAATAACGTGAAGAAAAGACAGAGGTAAAGTGACCATATGAACTGATTTTAAAATAACACATGAAGAAGAAGGAAAGAAGGATATGAAACATATACATACACACACACACACATATAAAACAGGAACAAAATCCTAGTAGAATAATGAGCTGACATTTTTGAAAAAGGTTGAGGCTAACCTTTTACATTTTATATGTATAAAATGAAAATGACAAATAAATAATAGATTCTTATTAACAAATTGACCCAATAATGAGATATAGAGAATGAATGAAAACTCCTCAGCTTTTGTTTAGTTTTTGTCTTCTCTGACATGAAAAGTGATCTACACACAGACTAACAAAGGTGGAAGTAATAAAAATTGTATGTGAAAATTGAAGTTCAAGGTTGGGGAGGAGATTGTACCAGAACCTCTAGATGCTCTAAATTAGTTCACATCTCAGAATCAGATTCTGAGAAGATTTGTTAATGTCACTGCCAAACTAGTAATCTTTGAGTTATTATGGTGAAATGTGAAAACTTGTAGAAGACTGTGGAGGAATGAAGTTCTAAAAGTTTAAAAAATAGAATATAGATTCCATAGATTTTAGTAAACTTGATGTTACCTTCGCAAAATACTCTAGAGATCATTTAAAAAGATTTACAGATATTTACAGAAGGAAAAGATGAGCAATAGAAATTATGTAGGTTCTCTAAGAAGGTTTCATTCCAGATAACCCAGTTTCAACTTTTGACACTATACTAGCTGCAGTATATTTAGACTTCAATAGGGAATTTGACAGTCTACCATTCTATCCTTGGGAACACCAGGGAGAATTGGATTATAGTATGGGTACGATTATTAAACAGTGGAATTCAATTTTAGTTTATTTACTCATTGGCAGCCTAGTGGGAAGTCTCTTATGGGCTGCTGTGTTTGACCCTGGTACACTCATCAGTTTAACACCTTCTCCCCAGTTTTCACACTCAGCTAGTAACCTTGTTGTTTATTTCACCAATAAAATAGGAGTACCTGAAAAGAACTTCTTGGTCCTCCCACTGCCAAATATACTAATCTTCTTACATTTGTACTCATATACTCTGATATCCTTCTTATTTCATTAGATGAACTGTCACTTTTCCCTCCACTTGTACATTTGATTCTCTTCATTTTGACTACACATTGTTCCTGGGATTGTCTCTTCTCATTTTAGTTTTTCATCGATTTTCCTTTCTCTATTGGAGAAACGTGCTGTATTTCAACTTACAAGCATGCTATTATATTATTATATAATATCAATTGTTATTTTTTAAAATCTTACTTATCTCATGCCCACCTCAAGCTACTACCCATTTCCTTGCATGCCTTATTGCAGAACTTCTCAAAAGCGCTGTCTAAATTGCTTGCTTTCATTTTCTCACTACTCTTTCCCACTCCACTGAGACCATTCTTTGAAAAGATTGTCAGTAACTTCCATATTGCTAAATCCAGTGGTCAGTTCCAAGTCTTCATCTTACCCAACCTCTCAGCAATATTTGATAACCGTTGATCATTCTTTCCTGTTTGAAGCTTTCTTCACCTGTTTTCTGGGTGACACCACTCTTCTGAGTTTTCTCCCACCTCACTTGCTGTTCCTTCCCAGTCTCCTGTGCTGGGTATTCTTCCTCTCCCTGCCTCAGTCATGCTAAGCCCAGGGTTCAGTCCTAGAACCTCTTCTCTGCTCCCTTTATCTAGGTCCCCACTGTTCATTATGGTAGCTACTAGCCACATGTGGCTTTTTCTGCTGTTTTGGATAGCAGAAATTATAGAATAGTCCCACCATCTCAGAAAACTCTGTTGGACAGCATTGCTGTGGGTTATCTCATCCATCTAGTCCCATGGCTTTAAAAATATATCTATAGGCTAATGATTCCCAAATTGATTCACCAGTTCCAGCCCCCTCACTTGAATCAACTGCCTAGGTAATATCTTTTACTTGATTTCTAACAGACCTGTCACACTTAGCATAGCTAAATATGAACTTTATTTTCCCTCCCAACCTGCTCTTCTGTGAGTCTTCAGTGAGTAAACAGTACTATTCTCCACACAGAATAAAAACCCTGTTAGCCTTTTTGGGGGGGTGTGGGGGTCAGGGAGGAATGCGAGAAGGCCTTCCATTCTTAGGGAGAAAGTTCCAAGGGAGCACTTCTATTTCCTCTTTCCACACCTTACTTTAGTTCCTGAGATGTAGGAGTGAGTGACTTTTCTCAGTCTTTCTTTGTAGTCATTTTTGACTTCTCTTTTTCTCTTGTACTCAGTGTCTAATGCATCAAGCATGCATTTATCTCAGTGCCATGGAACACGCTTTGCCAGATACCCACATGGCCCATTTACTCATTCCATTCAAGTTTTTGCTCAAGTATTACGTTTTCAGACCTTCCTTGTCCACCCTATCTAAAGTAGCATTCTTATCACTCTGTACCCTTATTCTGTTTTACTTTTTTCACACACTTAACACTACTTAACATTATAATATGTTTGGTTTTTTGTCCGTCTCTAGCCCACCAAAATCCATGAGGGTAGGGATTTTGTTTTTATTCTACACCCAGTACCTAAAATAGTAGCTGGTGTATAATAAATATTCAATAAATATTTGTCAAATTAAATGGCATATTGAAATTTCTGATGACATAAAACTAGGAGGTGTGGCTAGTACATTAAATCAGGGTTTTTTGTGTATGTGTATTTTTTTTGTTTTGGCTGTTCATATTTTACATTTTGCCAGTCATTCTTTGAGAGAAAGTAAAACCTATTATTTTTCTGAGAAGGTCATTTATATGATTATAAGCATTTGTTACTATGTCTTTCACTTATGGAAAATGGTAAGAATATAAAAATTCTAGCAATATTATTGGGGCAAGTTTTATTGCAATATTATAACAATTGTTACATTAGAAATTAAAATTATAGTAATAATGTTGAATTTAAAATTTGGGATTATAGCTATAAAAGGCAAAAAGTAATAAGACAGGGTCCCTGACCTTAAGGAATTTGAGACCTAGGGGGTAAGACAGTCATATAGATAAGTAACCCTAGGGTGCATCTATGTACTTTGGAAACAGAGGCAGTGGTAGAGATATGTGTGTGTGTGTACACACACACACACACATATATATATATAAATAAAACGCCCTAAGGATGTCTTTATTAAAAACATATCTATATTTCCAGATGTTCTAGACACCTAGTATCACCTAGACAACTTAGGGTGATAAAAATAAGGAAAACAGATGTGTATAGACAGTGATGGCAGAGTCAAGGAGGGCACCGATGACTGTGCTGGCAGTTAGAATTATGATCTTGGATAAAATGAAACTCCATGGATATCTAAGCCAGGCTTTGGAGAATACAGAGATAAAGAAGCCATGCCAGTTTAAGAGCATTAGAGAAATCCCTCAGCTTGGCCTAGAAAATGTCCTTCTATAAGAGAGAGAGAGAGACAGATCTAGTTGACTGTCAGCTCGCACTTCTAATGGCCACACTGAGTTAGCTGGAATCATTTTAGCATTGCAGGGTAGGTGGTTCTACCTTGTGGCAGTCCAAGCTATAGGGTGCTAGTAGTCAGAGTAATTAATACTATCTTTAGGCTTATAATTTGACTGATAATTTCTCCTTCCATAATTTTAGAATTAGAAAATACATGCATGATTTTGGTTAGTTTAGGAGGCAGCAGGAGGGTGTGTTAACACTCCATTCCAGGCCTGTTCCATTTGGTTGAGCGGTTGATGCACTGGTTACTAGTGCTCTGCCAGTGGAGTGAGTGGTAAGACTGAAATCTAGCCTGTGCTTTGATAGCAGTGAACCCCAATGTGGAGCTGCACCCACCATAAAAGGATGTTTTCTTTTCCTAATTCTTACAAAGCTCTATGTAGTCTAACACAGCCTGTCCTGTTTCCTGCTTGGTTTATCGTCAAGTGCCTAAAATAATATGTGGTATAAGAACTGCTTGCCAAGCTGAAAAGAACTCAAGAGAGTTTTCTGGATTTGAGCATTCTGAAGCAATTAAGGACACTCTGATTTAAAAACTTGTGATTCCAAATAAACCTTCATGTTTGCCTCTATGATAAAGAAAAATTTTTCATGTTTGTTCTTGATAAAAACTATAGAGAAAAGGAAAACAGATAACTATAGAGGAGCATCTTATTGCTATCCACCAAGTAGCAATCTGTCCTTTAAGGTTCATTGTATTGTATACAAAAGATTAATTCATTTAAAAGATTCAATAAGAATATGAGATTTGGTAGTAATTAATAAATCATTGTTTGGTTTTAGTATTTTCAGAGTTCTCATATATACTCAAATACCTTTTGCCCTGACAGGAGAGTAATAACTTTATTGTACCTAGGAACTTTTGAGTTGAAGACCTTTTTTTCTTGGTAGTATATAGATGATATTCCACTGTCTCCTACATCAGCAGTTCCCAACCTTTTTGGCACCAGTGACCGGTTTCATGGAAGACAGTTTTTACATGGACAGGAAGGGGGATGGTGTTTCAGGATGACTCAAGTGCATTATGTTTATTGTGCAGTTAACCCTCTCTGCTAATGATAATCTGAATTTGCAGCCGTTCCCCAGCACTAGCATCACCGCCTCAGCTCCACCTCATATCCTCAGGCATTGGATTCTCATAAGGAGCACACAACCTAGATCCCTCACTGCGCAGTTTACAGTAAGGTTCATGCTCCTGTGAGCATCTAATGCCCTGGCTGATCTGACAAGAGGCAGAGCTTATGTGGTGATGGAAGTGATGGGGAGTGGCTGTAAATACAGATAAAGTGTCGCCCACTTGCCAGCTGCTCACCTCACAGTTACTGGTGCACAGCCCTGGGTGTTGGGAACCATAGTCCTAGATTCCAGTGTTAAGAAGACTGATATTGTTATGGATTCTCCTTTGCACTTAACTTATGATTTACCTGGAGGTTGTGAGTTAGGAGTTGGGACAGGAAGGGTAGAGAGCTATGACTAAGTTGCTTTGTTTGGATCATTATGTTCCTTTCAAGACTCCCTCTCTCAGGACTCAATTCTTGAAGGTAGGCTTTCTTTTTAGTGTGCTCTTGAGATTTTAAAAAGTTTGTTGCTTGTTTCATACATTACATATGAAGACAGGCCATGATTTTTATGTCAGTACTTTATTTGTTAAAATTATTTGTGGTTTACTATTGTCATTAATATGTTTGTCTTTTGTTTTTTTGTAGGTGAAGCTTTTCTTCTACGAATGTTTGTTTCATCTAGTTTATAAGCCCAAATTATATAGACTCTAAATGTTACAAGAGTGTTGAAAGACTGGTAAGTATGTAATGTAATAAATATTAGCAGTCAAAATACTTGATTCAGCTAAAGGTTTTAAAAACTACATAGTAATGTGACATTAATTAAACCCCAAAGTAAAAACGGCTAAATTTTTCTTAGTAGGTGTGGATAGCTATAGACTGTGGTTTATTCATACAATAGTATATTGCACAATAGTTTAAAGGAATGGACATAACCTTGAGAAGGAAAGGCAAAGTTATAAAAGGATAGTATACTATTTATATAAATTTTTAAAATTGTTAAAATAATACTGAATTTTTTATAGATATAAACATGTAAGAAATATAAAAATGGGAATGAAAAACACCAACTAGGGAAGGGAAAGAGGTATGCGTGTGGCTTTCATGTAGTATGAGGTTTGATTTCTTTCTTTCTTTTTTTTTTGTTGAAACAGAGTCTCACTCTATTGCCTTGGCTAGAGTACTGTGGCATCAGCCTAGCTCACAGCAACCTCAAACTCCTGGGCTAAAGTGATCCTCCTGCCTCAGCCTCCCGAGTCACTGGGATTACAGGCGTGTGCCACCATCCTCAGCTAATTTTTCTATTTTTATTAGAGACAGGGTCTCACTCTTCCTCAGGCTAGTCTCGAACTCCTGAGCTCAAGCAGTTCTCCCACCTTGGCCTCCCAGAATGCTAGGATTACAGGCATGAGCCACTGTAATGGCTGAAGAAATCAAACCTGGCCAAGGTTTGATTTCTTTACACACACACAAACACCCACACACACACACACATACTCTCTCTCTGTCTCTCTCTTTGACCTTAATTTACCATAATGTTAATACTTGCCAGATCTGGGGTTGGTTATAACCTCATGTTATATATTCTTCGTTTCCGGGTATTTGAAATATTAGAAAAAATTTAAAGAAATTACCATGTAATCATCTTTTCAGTTGGCATTCAAAATGGTTGAAAGGCATTCAATTAAATTCAACATTCCTGTTAGGAGGAAATAAATACTTCTAATGTGCCCCCTGTACCCCAATTAGTGTCGTTCTATTAGTGCTAACTAATGCAGTTAGAGGAATGGAAACTGTATGAATATTGGATAGGAGAATTTAGAATTTTTGTTATTTGTAGATTATAGAATATTATATCTGGGAAATAAAAAAACCCAAGAAAGTTCAGTAAGAAGTTTAGATATATGATTACTATATCAAAATAAATCTATTTCCTATATGTCTGCTACATACCAGTTTTATATCTTAATTAGAATATATAGCTAGGTGTGGTGGCTCACGCCTGTAATCTTAGCACTTTGGGAGGCCAAGGCAGGAGGATCGCTTGAGGCCAGGAGCTGGATACCAGCCTGAGCAAGAGCGAGACCCCATCTCTACAGACAGTAGAAAAATTAGCCAGAGGTGCTGGTGGGTACCTGTAGTCCTGGCTACTCAGGAGGCTGAAGCAGGAGGATCACTTGAGCCTAGGAGTTTGAGGTTGCAGTGATCTGTGATGATGCCACTGCACTCTAGCCCAGGCGAAAGCAGGAGACCTTGTCTCAAAAAAAAAAAAAAAAATTAAAGTATATAATAGAAAACAAAATCCTGTTCAGAATAATGGCAAAAAGTATAAAGCATATTGGAATAAACCTAACAAGAAATGTGTAAAACCTACTATATGAAGTAACAGCAATTTCTACTTCAAGGAAATAATGAGATTAATGTGCAAGTAGGGTAAGGGTGTTCATTGCAGCTTTGTTTATGATAATAAAAAGCTAGAAGTAATCTAAATATTCAACAATAAGAGATTGACTATGTAATTATAGTACAGCTATACTAAAATGAAATATATGTAATATATACATGCAGTAGAATGCTGTGCAGCATTAAAGAGTAAAAGAGCTTATGGAAAAAGTTTTTCAAAATATTGAAATGAATCAAACAAGTAATAGATTATTTATATATAATATCCTTTTCATGTAAACAACTATGTATTTTGTGTACCTTTTTAAATTGGGAAAAACATAATTTCTGTATATATTATAATGCTTTTTACTGATATGGCATCTTGTGCTTTTAGAAAGTGGGATTGAAATATTTCTTCATTAATTGTCTAAAAATTCATGTTGCTTTCCATTATCTTAATTTCTAGAAGATCGGCTCTAATTATAACCTTAATTTTTTGATTTTTTACATTTTTAATATTTCTGAAACTTTAGCATGTCTTGTAATGGATGGCTCTGTCTGGAGGCTGCACCTGCAAAGTAGTTGGCCTTGCCTGCTTATAAGTGAACTGGATCATAGATGTTCACATTGTTAGCATTTCAGTTGACTTCTGTGCATTGCTGGTACTATACCTGCTAAGGTTTCAATGTTTTTCTGGTTGTTTCCTGAAATTTTTTTGCCAATCTCATTTGGAAAGACCAAGGAAGCACCAGCATAAAAATTTACAGAATGATGTTAGCTGTTTTGGAAGAAAATCCCGGGAACAATAGTGTAGTTCTCTTAAGAAATGCTGTGTTGTGGATGGTCTTGATGGGCAGAAGGTGATATTGTAGGGAAATTCTATGCGATAAGAAAGCATTATGTCATAGTTTAATAGCAGTGTTTTTTTTCTTTTTTAGTGCTGTACTAAATAATTATATATCCTAAAATCAGTAACAGAAGGTGACATATATTAAAGTTGGATAAATATAAATTAGGTTATTTGATTTATTGAATAATTTTACTTTATGAAAAGCTTATAAAGAACCCATATTATGTATAATAGATGTTATAGCTGCATTTTAGAATAATGAGGGATGTACTTTTTTATACCTTTTTGTCTTTTTCCTAGTGGTCAAAAATGTTAAAAATAAATGATATTTGTTATACTAAAAGAGAACTGTTATTGTAATACTACCTAGAATTCTGATGGGAATGCAGGAATTAAACCATCAGGCCCTAGAATGAGAAGGAACCAAGGTAGTATTAGGAATTTGTCTATTCTTTCACTTTCATGTTTATCTGCTTCTTTTTGTATCCTGTTGATTCATTTTTACTCAGTTGGCTTCTTCTGAGCCTCACCTACCTCCTTTGTGAAGACCACCACAAGCCCATCTCTGTATGACCTTTTAGCACATCAACTATGTCCCTTTAGTTTAAATTCCTGAGAGAAAGAAAGAAAACCTGATTGGTTCAATTCCTCTGCAAGCTATGCTATACCAGCCACATCTGTGACCAGCATGTATTGTGGCTGCCTCTAAACCAGATGTGCTTCAATTCATGGAGGCCCAGAGCCTGACCCTGGCCCCTCGGCAGAAGGGATGTGGCTTACTGCCTTCTCAGCAGGGACTGTGGGGAGCGCTTCCCCCTGAAGGGGGTTGAAGGAAGATGAGGCAATATATATATGTCTTATTTAACATCTCCAGGTTAGACAATTTTTAAAGGTTACTAAATGTCTGAAAGTTTCATCTTTTAGCCCAAAGATGAAACTATTTTGAAACTCTTGGGGGGATTTTGCTGTTCATGATTTTTCATTTCTGAAATTTGTACATTTGTCTCTATATTTGTTTTCCTCCCTCTTCTGCTTGCTTTACCTTACTGTTTTCCTTAATCTTAAAATGTCAAATTGCCCTGTATTTGATTCAAATGTGTAGTAAGAAGTGGCATAACTTTGGCTGATAGAATTCTTTAATTTTATTCCCCTGATGGGAAATCTTTTTTTCCTTGTGTTAACTGAACTCTAGTGTTTTGGGAGTGTGGGTCAGTGATTGTGGGCTCTATCAGTAAAATATACTTTTATCTGTTTTAAAACATGTAAAACAAGAACATTTTATAAGTAATGGGTTATTTTTATTCTATTTAAGAGAGAAAGTATCTTCTATCTAGGTGCTGTCACTTACCCATTCTTGGCTATGCTCAGGTATTTGAAACCCAGGACTCATTTCTGCCATGGCAGGAGTTATTTAAGGAGCACCTGACTAGACAGAACTATGACTAACAGTGTTACAGAATTAAATACCAATACCCAGTAAAGTCAGTCTTCAGTTAAAAACAAACAACAAAAACACATAGTTTTAAAAGTAAATTTGTATTCTTTTTTCTAATCTTTTTTGTAATTTTTTTTATAGCTCGGTCATGAGCACTGACAGTAACTCATTGGCACGTCAATTTCTGACTGATGTCAACCGGCTTTGCAATGCAGTGGTCCAGAGGGTGGAGGCCAGGGAGGAGGAAGAGGAGGAGACACACATGGCAACCCTTGGACAGTACCTTGTCCATGGTCGAGGATTTCTGTTACTTACCAAGCTAAATTCTATCATTGATCAGGTAACATTTTCATATCAAATCATTTTTTCATAAGTATATTGTAGTTAATTATAGATACATCATTTCTGGGTTACATATTTTCTAAATTCTCTTTGAGATAGCGTCCTATTTCTCTTATCACTCCAACAAAAAAAGTAGCCCTATTTGTGAACATATTATTTGTATACTTTCCAAAATGTCTGAAATAGCTTAGAATTATGAATGGCCTTTCTTCTGAAATGGTATAATATATACCATGCTTTTTATTCTAATATCAGTGTGATAACTATGATTATTAGTAGAGATATAAGATTATAATTCAGGAACATGATGAATTTGTACTTTTAATAAACATCGAATATATTTTTGAAGAGTTTATAAATTATATTTAGGGAGTCTGCTAATTCTGGGGTGAAAGCAGAGAATCCTTTTGTGTAAACTAATAATTACTGAGTCCTTTAGCTTGTGTACATCTAGTTTTTCATACATTATTGTTGTTGCTTGAAGTATGGTATGGCCTTATGGTTTTGTTGTCTCCTTTTTATAGTTTTAAAGACAATTGGGACTAGAGAGATGTTTGCATCTAAATTTCTTTTTCAAATGAGAAAACTGAGATCCGAAAACATTAAGTAACTTACACAAGGTTTACTTGAAGGCCAAATGTGATTTATATCTTTATTTGATTTTATTAGAAAACAAATACGTATTTTATGAAAAAAAAACCTCTATAATCTGCTTTCACGGCACTAATTAATGTAGTTAGATAATAATATTTCAATTACTTTGAATGGAAAAGATAATAAAATCTCTGTAGCACAAATAGGATTGATATCTTTTAACATGTTCAAAACTTAGCCATTGTTAAATAAAATTTCTTGCTATGAAAGCATTTTGCTAGTAAATACATATATTGAGTAAATATAGAGACTAAAATGAAACAATGACTTTTCACTGTAAGCTAAAGAATGTAACAAATATAAATCAGGAAGCATTTCTTCACTGTGATATCCATCTATCACGGAATTTTCCAGGACATTTGCAGGTTTATATATTTTTATTCTTTTTCATAAATGTGATTTGTTTCATATGTGATTAAATATTTTATTTTTATATATTTGTGTGACTTTTCTGTAAATAAACTTTAAAAAATTATCTGCTAGAACATATATAGTGATTTTTTATTTTGAAATTTTGATTACTTAATATGCATACCATGCTGTGTTCATCTTCTTATCCTACATTCAATGCTTTCACTATCTTTTTTAAAGATACCATATAAATAGCATCAGATACCTAGTAATAAATCCAATAAAATATTACTTCTGCATGGAATTCTATAAAACATTTTTGAGAGAAACTGAAGAAGACCCATATAATTGGAGAACTATATAATGTTCACATATTGAAAGAATCAGTATTGTAAAGATATGTTTTTTCCAAACTGATCTATAGATTCCAATGTAATCTTGATCAAAATCTCACTAGCGGCCGGGTACGGTGGCTCACACCTGTAACCTAGCACTCTGGGAGGCTGAGGCGGGTGGATCGCTCAAGGTCAGGAGTTCGAAACCAGCCTGAGCAAGAGCAGGACCCTGTCTCTACTAAAATAGAAAGAAATTAATTGGCCAACTAAAAATATATAGAAAAAATTAGCCAAGCGTGGTGGCACACGCCTGTAGTCCCAGCTACTTGGGATGCTGAGGCAGGAGGATTGCTTGAGCCCAGGAGATTGAGGTTGCTGTGAACTAGGCTGATGCCACGGCACTCTAGCCTGGGCAACAGAATGAAACTCTGTCTCAAAAAAAAAAAAAAAAAATCTCAACAGCTTTTTAAAATAACAGCATTCCTGAGATATAATTCATATATCATACAATTTATCCATTTTATGTGTACAATTCAGTGGTTTCTAGTGGAGTCACAGATATGTGCATGCATCCATTGCCAAAGTCAATGTTAGAACATTTTCATCTCCTCAAAAAGAAATCCTATTCCCTTTAGCTATCACTTCCCTACCCCTCCTATCCCTCCAGCCTTAAGCAACCACTAATCTACTTTCTGTTTCTATACATTTTATACTTTTTGTACTTTGTCTTTTAAATCATGAAATATCTTTTGATGTATTATTAAATGACTGAAATAATTCATGTTTTAACAGTAGTAATAGTTTTTCTTCTGTTAATATTTTGCCAGTCTTCAGTATTTGACATTCTAAGTGAATATGAAGTAGTATCTCATTGTAGTTTCAATTTGCATTTCTCTGACAACTAATGTTGAGCAATTTTTCATGTGCTTATTGGCCATTTGTGTATATTCTTTTGTGAATGTCAGTTCAAGTTTTATGCCATTTTTAAGATCTGTTTATTATCCAATTGTAGCAGATCTTTATGTATTCTGGATACAAGTCTGTTGGATTTCAAATACAGTATTTTCTTTGTAAATGTGGTAAAGAGAATACTTTCTGTTAAGTCTTAAAATATCTTTTCATGCATTAAATGACTAAAGGTATTCAGGTCATAATTGCAATAATATATTTTCCTGTGGTAATATTTTTTAATCCCTTCTTTCTACCTAATCACTTTTTGGAATATCTGTAGCAATGATAATAGGAACAATAAAAATTGTCTTTGGAGAGAAAATAAATAGCCATTTAAAATATAGGCCTTATAACATTTAATTCTTTCAATTAGGAGATGGAGAATGATCATTTGAGTCTTTACGGGGAATTAATTGAACAAGATTTAATCATTTAAGATGAAATCATAACACTAGGCACAAAGCTGTACATTTCAGGAGGAACTTTAGCATTTATATCTGTGCTTCTCATGAATAGGAGTACTTCTTGAGTACTCTGGGAAAGAGATGATTTAGGCCCCTGGCCATCCACTGCAGTCCTTTGGCTTTATTAATAGATGTTTAATGTAAAGAACTAAACAGACTTTATTGAGATATGATTTACATACAGTTAGTGTGCAGATGTTAAGTATATATTTGGGTGAGTTTTGACAAATATATACACCTGTGTAACCACCACCCAGCTCAATGTTTAGAACATTACCACCACCCTAGAAAGTTTTGCAATGCTTCTTTAGTCGGTTTCTTCCCTTTACCTACTGTAAGACAAACCACTGTTCTGATTTCTAGCATCCAAATGTAGTTTTGCTTGTTCTAGAATTTCACATCAATGGAATCATACAGTATGTATTCTTGTATCTCTAAGATTCATCCATGTTGTTGTATGAATCAGTAGTTCACCACTTTTTTTTCCTGATTAGTATTTTGTTGTATGAATATACCACAGTTTGGTTAACCATTCGCCTGTTGTTTACCATTTGGGTTGTATGCATTTAGCTATTATAAATAAAGCTGCCATGAACATTCTTATAAAAGTCTTTGTGTGGATATGTTTTCATTTCTCTCAGGTAAATATCTAGGCATACAGTTGCTGGGTCAAAGGATATGTGTTTGCTTAACTTTTTAAGAAACTACCAAATTGTTTTTCCAAGTGTTTGTACCATTTTTCATTCTTACCAGCAATGTGTGAGAATTCCATTGGTGCTACATTCTCTCTAATATTTGATATTGCCAGTCTTTTTAGTATTAACCATTCTATGTGAATATGAAGTAGTATCTCATTGTTTTAATCTGATTTCTCTGACAATTAAGGATATTTAGCATTTTTTCCTCTGCTTGCTGGACATTTGTATATCTTTTGTGAATGTTCAAGTTTTATGCCATTTGTGACGTCAGATGATTTGTTATATCCAGTCATAGTATAATAGTTCTTTATGTATTCTGGATACATACATATCTTGAATATGTTAGGTTGCAAATACTTATTTTTTTGTCTATGGCTTGCCTCTTTGTTTCTTAACCATGTCTTTAGAAAAGCAGATTTTTTTTCTCTTGCAAATAGTGTTTTTTTGTGTCCTAAGAAAACTTTGTCTTGCAACCCTAAAGTTGCTAAGATAGTTTTCTACATTTTTTTCATAAAAGCTTTTCGGTTATTGCTTTTACTTTTAGGTCTGTGATCCATTTTGAATTCATATTTCTATATGGTATGAGGTAGGAGTTATAGTTCCTTTTCATCCTCTCCCCCTGATATAGTATCCAGCTGTCCCCCTGATATAGCAATACTTCTTAAAAGTCTGTTCTTTCTCCATTGAATAATCTTGGCACCTTTACTGAGAATCAATTGTCCATATATTTATGGGTCTTTTTCTAGACTCTCTATTTTGTTCCACTGATTTGTCATTTGTTTTTTCACCAATACTGTATGTTCTGGATTACTGTAGCTTTTATAAAAGTAAGTCTGGAAATTAGATGGTATAAGTTCTCCAATTTCAATCTTGTTTTTTAAGAATGTTTGGCCATTTTAGGTCCTTGCATTTCCTTATAAATTTCAGAATCAGCTTGTTATTTTTACAAAAATGCACGCTAGGATTTCATTGAGATGGTATTGAATTCATAAATCAATTTGGAGAGAATTGACAACATAACAGTGTTCAGTTTTCTGATCCACGAACCACAGGATAAATCTCTGTTTATTGGTTTTTTTCTAATTTTTCTGCAATGTTTTGTGTTTTCAAATATAGATGTCTTACATATTTTTTGGTTAAATTTATCCTCCATATTTTTTTGATGCTATTGTAAATGGTACTTAAAATTTTTAATTTTCCTTTTGTTTGTTGCTCATAGAAATACAGTTTCTTTTTGTATTGTTGGCCTTGTATTCTATGCCTTTACTAAATTTATTTATTAGATCTTGAAAATTTTCTATAGATTCCTTAGGATTTCCAATGTAAAGAATCATATCATCTGTGAATAATGACAATTTCCCTTTTTTTCCCCAATTTTTGTACATTTTGTTTTGCTTTCTTGATTTTTGCACTGGTTTCTAGTACAAAGGTAGACGGAAGCAGTGAAAGTGAACATCCTGGTTTTGTGTCTGACCTTAGGGGAGGTTTTTCACCATTAAATGTGATGTGAGCTCTTCAGTTTTTTTAGATGCTTTTTATCAAATAGGGAGGTTCTCTTCTATTGTCAGTATGTTGAGAATTTTTATTCAGAATGGATATTGAGTTTTGTAAAATGCCGTTTCTGCCTCTGTTGAGACTATCATGTGATTTCTCCTTTTTATTCTGTAATGTGGGTGAGTTACATTGATGGTTTTCAAATGTTGAACTAACTTTGCATTCCTGGGATAGACACCATTTTTTTCATAATTTGTTATAAACAGACATTTTAATCTATTTATGATTAAGGAAAATATACTTTGTTTAAATAGTAAAAACATTATTATTATTTTTTTGTCTGTTCAATATTTTATTCTCTGTGGTGCCATTGTAAATTAAATGGAATTGTTTTCTTTTTTTTTTAAATTTTTTAATTTTATTTATTTCAGCATATTATGGGGGTACAAATATTACGGTTACGTATATTG
>VBSM01002153.1:40607306-40617755 GCA_008086735.1 Cheirogaleus medius | reverse complement strand
CCCTTGCCTCTGGTCTCCAAGCTGCTCAGGAGGTCTCTCCTTCCAGTTCTCCTCGGCAGCCTCCTTCCGTGGAGCCTCCCATAGTCTCCGGCACCCCTCCTTCCGACCCCCGTCCGATGTATCTAAAAACATTATTTTTAATGGTTAAAGATGACAGAGTTGAAGTTTATACTCAGACCTTTACAAATTTTTTGATATAAACTTTGCCCGGCCTAAGAAGTAACACTTATCCTTGGTTTTAATCTTGGCACTAGTATCAACTAGATGGGTAACTTCAGTCACTTCATTGCTCCAGATCTCATTATCCTCATCCGTAACATAAGGACATTCAGCTGGATGACTTAAGAGATCTCTTCCAACATAAAAATTATTTGTTTCCATGCAATATTTGGTAATATTTTCCGATTTCTTCCGTATCCTAATTATAAATAAATGGCTTATTCTCATGTAATAGGTAGAAAATTGCAGTGATCTGTTGCCAGTACAATGTATCAAAATTGGACTAGTATATACAACCATGTGTTATAAATACTACTTTTTAAAATTTTAGTAATACATAATTTCTATACCTATTCATACTCTGGATGTTTTATAAAGTTATTTATGTTGCTGAGTAAAATATGAAGTTTTACTGAAGGAGATTATAAACATTTATAAACAAAATATAATTTATCTTCAGGTACTTTCCATGTAGGAGAGTACTTTATTCTTCTTATTTTTATAGTGTTGTCATTTTAATATCTAGTTCTGCATTAATGGCCTATCTATGGTGATATATACAATAAATATAAAAGAAAAATATCAGACCTTTAAAAGTGTGGCTACACAGTTTATTCACTGGTTTATTTAGCAGATCATCAAGTACCTACTGTGGGTTATTGTCTGTGTTAGATGCAGAGATGAAAGAAGAGAGACTTTAGCTTTTGCCAACAGAACTCTTAGCTTTTGAAGAGGTGAACAGATAAATAAATGATGACAAAACAGTGTAAAAAAAGTATTTGGGAAGTATTAGTATGAGTAAAAGTATTAGAAGAGAGAGTCATCAGGAAATGCTTCCTAGAGATATTAACATGCCTAAATAGGGATTAGCAATGTAAAGAGGCAGGAAGCACTAGACCAGGGGAACTGCAAATGCAAAGAATGGGGGCTGGAGAAGGAACAGCACATTCAGTGAACTACAAGTAGCTTAGTGAAGTTAGAGCAAAGACTGAATGTGGGAACTTGGCTAGTGCAGAGACCTGAAAGGCAGAGGCCATGTCATGGCAAACCTTGTGTACTATGTTAAGAAGTCTTAATTTTATTCTGAAAACATTGGGGAGGTTTTAAAACAAGGGCGTAGGCAATGAAAATTATTTATCAGGTTTGACAAGTAAGTTATTGGTAATACTGGCAAAAATGGTTTTGGTAGGAGAATAATGCAGACTTTTAAATGTAAAGTTAATAATAAATGAACTTTAATTTGCTGCATCTAGTTCTGTAGTTTCTGTGTACATAAATATCAAGATTTTTATCGATGCATGACAGATTTGGCAGGAATGAGAGGGTATAGGGGATGCTGGCTTTCCTACTTCTTAGAATGGTGAGAGTATGATTGCAGTGGAAATTTTAGCCACTAGACAGTGATGCTATCCACAGAGAGTAATTTATTGAGTTATCTCCCTTTAACACCCAGACTAATAATATATATTAATAGGAGCAATGAATATATCAATTGATTGTGGTGTAATAGACCACATCCCAAAACTTAGTGGCTTAAAAGAACAATGATTTATCTGCACATGATTCTATGAGTTGGCAGTTCAGGCAGGGCTCAGCTGGAATAGTCACTTTGGTTCCTTGTGGTTTCAGCTGGGTTTACATCTGAATTTGCAGTCAGTTAGCAGATTGACTGGAAGGCTGTTGGATGGGGCTGTTGTCTAGGCTGCCTCAGTTCTCATCCATATGGCCTCTCATCTTTCAGTAGGCTAGACTCAGCTTCTTTACATGATGATGGAAGCATTCTAAAAGGGTGAGGAAACTGCAGGAAGTCACATTTTGATGACATTCTATTGGTTAAAACAAGTCACAGGGTCAACCCAGATATAAGGGATGAGAATAGATTCTATCACTTGAAAGGAGGAACTGCAGTTAATTTGTGGCCATGTTTAATCTACCATAATCTCCTCTCTGTCCAAAATTTTTTTTTTTTTTTGAGACAGAGTCTTACTTTGTTGCCCAGGCTAGAGTGAGTGCCATGGCGTCAGCCTAGCTCACAGCAACCTCAAGCTCCTGGGCTCAAGCGATCCTCCTGCCTCAGCCTCCCGAGTAGCTGGGACTACAGGCATGCGCCACCATGCCCGGCTAATTTTTTCTATATATTTTTAGTTGGCCAATTAATTTCTTTCTATTTTTAGTAGAGACGGGGTCTCGCTCTTGGTCAGTCTAGTTTCGAACTCCTGACCTTGAGCTATCCACCCGCCTCGGCCTCCCAGAGTGCTAGGATTACAGGCGTGAGCCACCGTGCCCAGCCCCTCTGTCCAAAATTATTAGTATTCCTCCTACACTCACTCCCCTTCCCCCAGGCCTAAATATCATCATTCCATTGTGACATAAAGCTTGAAGTTGATGGATCTCATGATATGCAGCAGTTCTGGATGCAGATAAAGCTTCTACATACAGTACTTTTGATGTAGCTCTTCTTGATTGAGAAATTTGTGAATTAAAAAGACAGGATATCTGCCTCCCATACACCCTATGTACAGTAATAAGATAGGGATAAGTTAATTGCAATAGATACTTACATTCAACAAGGAGAGGGACAGGAGGCACATACCATTCCCTCAGCCATAGCAGTTCTGAAATCCAGTCAGGCACATGTTGTCTGGGGCCAGGAATATGTTTTTCTTCTGTGGGAGTGGTTCCCTAATCCATGGTTCTCCAGGACTCTTGGTTCCACCCTCTGAGGTGTCTTCTCTTTTCCATAATAAATAGCCCGTAATTTGTAGCTTTCTCATCCTGCGTCCTGCCTGTAGAAAAGTGGGGACCCAGAGGCCCCTTTCACTTTGAATTGTCTGTGTCCCTTCTAGGCCAAGCTGTTAGTACTTTTTAATAGTAGAACTTTCTTAAACATGGTGTGGGTTTACTCTGAATCATAGGGGGTGCACTCCATGCCCCAAAAGCCACATCTATAATTGTTTTTGAAACAGACCTCTCTCTACTTTGGCAAGTAAGGCTTATGTGAAACAGTGCTCTTAAGATTCTTAGTAATATTTTTGTCTAGCTGACATGATCTACTAGGTACCACCTTAAGTCTTTCTGGGGTCTTAACAAAGAGTACTGTGGCCAGTAAATAACCATTCTTTGCTGGGAGGGGAGGAGGAGAGGGAATGGGGCCTGGTTGGGCAAACTGCAGCCTGTGGACCAAATCCTGCTGCCATTGACCTGTTTTTATACAAAGTATAAGCTGAGAATAGTTTTTGCATTTTTAAAGGGCTATTAAACTGAAAAATAAGTGACAGAGACCATATATAACTCACAAAGTCTAAAATATTTACTATCTGACCTTTTACAAAAAGAAGTTTACAATTCCTGGTCCAATTCAAGAAAAAAAATGTTAGCATAGTCTTTGACATCAATAAGAAGAACAGTAGTATAACTACCCTGAGACATCAAAAACATTTGATGAAAGTCATCTATTCTTGACAAAATTTCTAAAAACAAATTAAGAATAGAGGATTTTATTCATATACAAAGAATAGAAGAATGTATTAATATAATACTAATAAGAAGCTCTGTATAGGACCAATATAAGTATAACCCCCATTGCTATTTCTGTTTGATATGTTTTAAAGACATGCAGTATTAAAGCAGAATATGAAAGTAATGACCATTGAATGTGGGAAAGATGGAGAAATAAAAATACTATTTTTTAAAGTGATATATATAGAAAAATCCAAAAACTCATCAAGAAAACCATTCAACAAAGTTATAGAATATAAGGCAAGCTTATATTATTTCCGTTAGCCATAGCTATGTAGCTGGAAGAGAAAAGGGGAAAAAAAGATTCTATTTACAGTACTAATGAAGAAAATTTCATATATATGTATATATATACACATATATTAGAAATAATTATAAAATTCTGATAGAAGAAATAAAGAACTTGATATACATATATTACTGCTTATGTGTGGAAGATTAAATTTAATTAGCATGTCAAGATACAGATTTAAAGTAATACCGATAATACCTATTAAAATAACTTCAGTACTTTTCCATCACATTCTGGATGGAGTCCAAGTTCCTTCATTACAGGAACTTGGCCCACACTGATCTGATACCCATCTGTCTTTGCAGCTTTCTAGACTCAGTCTGGTTTGGAATCTCAGCCCTTTTCCCTGATCATTTGTCCATTCTCTCCCATCCTGCTACTACTACTACTCAGTGGCTAGGATAGGCAATTAATTTAAAACCTAGTTTAAACAGTAGTTATGAAAAGGGCTAGTGCTTGGCACCTGGCAGGTACATAAAATATATTTCCTGAGTTTAATTGAAAAATTAATTGCCTCAATGAAAGTGATTTTACTGTTTATTATTGCTATGGGAAATTAAAAAATGTATGACACAGTCATTTTCCCCTTAGAAGGGGAGACATAAAAATGTAAGTATGATGAGATTGTCTTTGCTAAAAATGGGATTAATTTGGGCGGAGGTCACGAGAGTGCTTTAGCCAAATATGAGATTGATCAGAACCTTAAAAGCTCTGTACTTCTGCTCAGAAGCAGGACGTTGGTACTTTGTGACGGGAGTCTTCCCACTTCCTCATTTTCCAGCAAATTAATCAACTTCTCTTGCCTTCTCCTCAAAAAAAGAAAAAAAAAAAAGTAAGTATTAAATAAGAGTGGCTGCAGGGTGTGGTGGCTCACACCTGTAATCTCAGCAACTCAAGAGGCTGAAGCGGGAGGATTGCTTGAGGCCAGGAGTTTGAGACCAGCTTGGGTAAGGTAGTAAGACCTCATCTCTAAAAAAATAAAAACAAATTAGCTGTGCATAGTGGCATGGCATAGTGCATAGCTACCTGTAGCCCCAGATATTTGGTAGGCTGAGACAGGAGGATTGCTTGAGCCCAGGGGTTCAACACTGCAATGAGGTATGATTGACTGCACTCCAGCCTGGATAAAAGAGTAAGACCTCATCTCTTTAAAAAAAAAGTGGTATGATATTGACTGATTTCTCTAGGTTGGATAGTCTAGAAATAGGGAATGGATATGTTTATGGCATATATTGCCTAATATGGCAAATTGTGAACTTTCCACTTGGATGACATTAGGGAACGCCTTATTTTTCTGGATAGTGTGATTATTGTATAGGACCTTGGGAGATTAAACTAGAGCATGGCTTGAAATACAGGGCTAGTTCTAGTTTGCCAGGTGCCTACAAATAAGAGAAAAAGATTTTATGACTTCTAAAAGAACAGAATTACATATGTGGTTTCTTTGAGACTAGAAAGCATAAATAAATCTGGAAATATACAATACATAAAAAAGTTATAGGTCCAGAGGATTAAAGAGAACTACCCCAGTAATGAATTGTATCAGAAATTATGGTAATTGAATGTGAAGCAAAGACTTGTTTTTCCACTGCTGTATTGGGCAGCAGGAGGGTTTCCTCTTCAGGACTGCAATTCCAGCAGAGAGGACAAAACCCAAAAATCTGTGTTTGCTTCAATCTCATTCTTTTGAAAGGCCCATGATTTCCGAGAACTAATCCACTTGGTGAAATGGGGGCAGCAGGCATGATGTCCCTGAGATGGAGAACAATAATGCTGGGTTGGTGCAGGAGGAGAAGCTTCACAGAAGAGGTATTGCTGGGGCTGGGCCTTGAAGGTGGTAGGGAGCCCCAAGCGAAGTGGGAAGGCATGAGGGATGTTCCAGACTATGTGTTATGCAGAGGCCAGGAGGCCGGAATGTCTGTTCACACAGCAGTGATGATTTGCCAGTGTACTGTTGTGGAGCAAGGGCTAAGTTATTAGGATAGCTTCTTCACAGACACCCTGGAGGTTTCTACAAATTCTATTAGAATGCTAAAGATATGAAGACTCAGATTAGTAGGACTTTGCAGGAAAAAATTTTTTTTTAAGATCATGTTTACTGGCATCTTAAAAAATATTGATATCTCTGGGTTATGTATAAGGTATACATGGAAATGTTATTCAGACATCTTTAGTCTTACTAATTTTAAAGTAAAGCACATGGAAATGGGACCCTTTGATATAATTTTTACTTTGCTTCCAGAATTTAAAATCGGTTGTGCAGTGAATGTTTATTGAATACTCAACTACGTATTAGACATTGAGTGGCAGAAAAAGGGTGGTTGCTGAATACAAGGGACTGAGCCCTGAGAGAGGACTGGGAAGTACCGTGTTTCCTCAAAAATAAGACCTACCCATAAAATAAGCCCTAACAGGATTTCTAAGCATTTGCGCAATATAAGCCCTACCCCGAAAATAAGACCTAGTGATAGGCGTGGCTACGCAGCGTATCTGCACAATCCATGCATTTTGTTGTGGAGCTGTAAAGAAGATGAGCAGCCCTTCTCATCTGCCCCATGAGAGCTCTATTGCTCGACATGAGAGATTGGGGCCAGTGGTTCTAAAGGAAATAGAGTCGCAAGACATTCAGGATGGAATTCAGGGTTTGGAGAGTTATAATGATATTCCAGAAGAAGACGGCTTAACTATATTTGAATAAATGTAGATTGTTATACCGTACTTAAAAAAAAATAGCACATCCCCTGAAAATAAGCCCTAGGGTGTCTTCTTGAGGAAAAATAAATATAAGACCCTGTCTTATTTTCGGGGAAACAAGGTATGTTTGGGAAAGTTTCCTATCATACTTAGAGATAAATCCTAACTCCTTTGCATGGCCCACAAGACTCCATTAGATCTGGCACTACCCACCTGTCCAGCCTACACCCTCCAACTCTGTCTCCTTACACTTTCCTACTTGCTATGCTCCAGACACACTGTCTTCTTGCTTTCTATGAAAAAGCCAAACCCCTTCCCAACCTATCATGTACTTTCTGGGGGTCCTTTTCCTCCGAATCTTTGCATGGATGCCTTCTTCTCATCAATTAAGTGTCTGCTCATGTGGCCTATCCTGAAGAGTCTATCTAAAATATCCCCCTTTTCATCACTCTGGTAATTCCTGCTCTGGTTAATTTCCTTCATAACACCACTTTCTATCTGAAATTTTCTTATTTGTACCTCTTATTTTCTGTCTCCTCTGCTGGAGTGTTGGCTTCATGAGGATATGAGTGTTGTCTTTCTTGTTCACCACTGCATCTGAAGTGCCTAGCACATAAGTAGTGGGCTCAGTAAATATTTTTTGAATGAATACAAGAGGAAAACAGACATTGAGACATGAACAGCAGCAACCATTCAGCAAGATGGTTGCTGGCATGGAAGCAAATCCAAAGGGAGAAGGTAGGGTATTCAAGAAGTCTCCCCACAGAGGAACTAAAACCTGAAGAATGAGTTGGAATTTGGCAGATGGGAGGATGGGAATAGGAAAATGTGGGAGCAGTGTATGTGAGGAAGACACTGGGGAGTCCAAAGACCAATGATGTTCAGGGGCAATCCTTACCAGCTGGTGTGTGGGGAGGGCTCAGGTATGGTGGTAGATGGGAGCTAAAGCTGGATAGGTCAACACGAATCATGCCACGGAGGGTCTTCTGAGCCTGAAAAGGAATTTAAATTTTACTTCTGAAGAATTTTGAGGCTTTTCATAACCAGGATGCTAGAAGGAATAGTCTAAATGCTCTGTCCCTGCTTTCTCCCTTCCTTTGACTCTTCAGCCTATTGTAATTGACTTGAACCCTAATCAAGGCCCTGTTGACTTTCCATTCTTTCCAGATCTGCTCTCTTTCTCAGTTTCTCTGGTTCTACTTCTTTTTCGGGGGGCTACTTCTCCGTCTCCTTTGCAGCCTTCTCCTTAATTCTCTGGAGCTCCTTTCTCCACAGTGCTCTCTTGTCACTCCGTGTTCTCTTCCTAGGAAATTTCACATATGTCCTTGACTTCTGCTCCGATGATTCCCAAATCTTTTTTTTATTTCACATTTTTTTCTTAAGTCCCAGATCTATATGTTCACTGTCTACTTAAAAAAAAAAAAGCTCTTTTCATTTGATATTTCACAGGCATATCAGATTCAATATGTCTAAAAAGTGAATCCATCATCTTTACCCCAACCTAATAACACTTCTAAAATTCCTGTCTTGGTGAATATATTATCAGCTACTTAGTTGCCTAAACCAGAAACCTGTGAGTCCTTTTGACATTTTTCTTCTTTCGTATGCCCCATAGATAATCAACTGCAAGTCATTTATTTCAGTTCTACTTTACAGTTTCTCAAATATGTCTCCTTTTCACTTCTGTTGTTAGAGTACTTTAGATAGTTATCATCTCTCTCATCTGGATTATTGTTTCCCTGCCCCTAACACCGACTGCTATCCCTTTCCCCTAATTCTGTCCAGCAAATCCGATTGTGTCACCCTGACCCCTTCCCAGAGATTGGTGTGAGGAAGGAATCCAAACTTAATTTGTCATTAAATCCTCGCCTACCCATGTCCCAGGTACCCCACGTCCAGGTCTCTATCTCCAGTCCCACTTCCACACTTCTGATGATTGTTCCTTCTTCTGAACTCTTGAACAAAATACCCATACCACCCCTGGGTACTTACTTATACTACATGCATTCTGTTGTTCTTTAACTGTTTGTGTGTATGTATTTTATGGACCAAATGAGGGGACCTTCTCCAGGGCTTGGACCATATCCTCCAGAAAGGGTAAGACAGTAGTCCTGTGGATGTAGTGTGCAGTCAATAAGTATTTATTGGGTTACTTTCACTAATAAGTCTGTCTCTCTTTATATGTATTATTTATTAATACTGTCATTTTCTTTTTTTTAAATTGGTTTCTGAGTTTTATATTTAACTGCATGAAGGCTACATTTTTCTAGTAACTTTGTGTTATGAGTTTGCTAATTAATAGGGTTTAACTTTTCATTTTCACCTAGTAAATCTGTTTTTTCATAGGTGAGGAATTCTTGCAATGTGCATGGCGGTGATAGCAACTATTTTTGGAAATATCAGCAAGAATGTGCTAAATACCATCAAATACTCTTACATTCTTCTGTCACTGGAAAGGCTTATAAATTGAAAAGTATCACAGCTTTAATTGGATTTAAAATAGGTTAATTTGATTCTTCTTAAATGCAACCTTTCAAGAAAAAGAGTTTTTTTGGTTCCATTTAAGATAAGATAGTAAGAATTAATGTGTCTCATCCCCTTAGAACATGGACTTTCTTGTTTCTGACACAGGCGTTAACGTGTAGAGAAGAACTCCTGACTCTTCTTCTATCGCTCCTTCCACTGGTATGGAAGATACCTGTTCAAGAAGAAAAAGCAACAGGTATGTTTTTCCCTTATCCTATCAATCACTTGTGTTGTCAAAATTCCACTGAGAAAAAAGTTTCATTGAGAAGTTAATTCTGCCTGAATGGTTTGGTACAGCTTTAGGTTCAGAACACTATATGTTATTGCAATTTATTATATACTAAATATGAAAAATTCTTTAGGCAAGCTCATTTTTATTCCTTCTAATAATACAAAAACCATGATGTTTCTTAGGGGATTACTTGACTATACTGATGATTAGAAAATATGTGAAGAAGCAGAACACTTATCAAAATGAGTAAATTTAGGTATGCATTGGAAAAATGGATAGTGAAAAGTTTGAAGAAAGAAATTAAAGTTTCTTTGCTTATTTTAAAGACTGCTTTTTGTTGCTGGTACTCTATAAATGACTTTTGTAGTATTTCTTTTAGCTTTAGTTTTTTTAATGTTGCCTTTAAAGGATCAATTTGAAGTAATATTTTGTTTCAAGGCTGGGTAGAATTATCACCCCTAAGGTCAATAGATATTTTTAATTTCTGATTTTGAAAAAATTATATATGTATATATAGAAAGAATATATGAAACTAAATGTTTAATGGAGAGATTACAGTATTTTCCTTGACCATTTCTGGGATATGTAAATTGTGAGATGTTTAAAGATCTTTCAGGTTTAAAAAAATCTTTCTGTATTGTATTTTAATGTAATTTATATATGTATTTTTAGTAAATTTCTGACATGGGCTCTTTTTAGGGTGGTGTCTAAAGTCTTATAATGTTTTCCCACTTATTTGTTGATTCATGAACTCTCTGCTTCTATTTCCTTCTGAATTTATAGAATTCACAAATTTTCAATCACTTAAGAAATGTGATTAATGCTTTTTTGGGGAAGTTTTCTTCATTGCCTGCATATTTTGCTTGGGTGGAATTTGTCAGATTCATTTTGATTTCCCCTCTTCTCATCAGGTTTGTTTTCTCTCTCTTAGTTAAAGCTAGGAAAGCACACATTTTTTTTTTTTTTT
>VBSM01002153.1:40592151-40607206 GCA_008086735.1 Cheirogaleus medius | reverse complement strand
TTTCTATTTTTGGTAGAGACAGGGTCTCGCTCTTGCTCAGGCTGGTCTTGAACTTCTGAACTTGAACGATCCACCCGCCTCAGCCTCCCAGTGAGCCACCACGCCCGGCCTCACGAATCTTTTATTTAACATATTTTTATTTATTCATTCTAAATTGCAACTGTATTTTTGTACAGATCTTATTACATATTATTGCAAAGGGAAAGCCAATTTAATTATTTTTAGTTAGTAAGGAAAATTTGATCATTTCTTCAAGAAATAGTTATTCTGTGTTGACCACATGCCAGGCCCTGGGCCCTAGGCACTGAGAATGAAACAGTGATGTCTATTCTCAAGTGAGACACTTGAGAAATAATTTGAGTGAAGAATTCTTTTAACCTCAATTTTGGAGAACATTTGGTATATAGTGTATGATTTTGAAATAATTTTGGAAAATCTTATAGTTCCTAAGTTATATCAGGGCTGTAAACTAAATGGTATTTTTGATAATATTATATGCACCTGTATCTTAATTAGTGGCTTTATTGGAAGAGATTTGTAAAATGGTATGAATAGCAGCACTAAATACCAGATAATCTAGAGAGTTTCTAATGTTGAAGTTGGAATGTAATATGTGGTTTTAAGTCAGATTTACTTTCTTAATTCTGTTCTCCTTTGTTGTTTTTAAAATCAATTTGTATCCTTTGAACTAATGCCAGCTGGTGTTTAGAGTGAGGATAAGTATGGGAGGAAGTAACCCAGATGCATAACATAACTGAAGGAAATCAGCCTTGCAGCATAAGTATACTGAGGATAAACTCCTAAAGTGGGTGATAAATAAGAATAATCTAAATAAGGTCATCACCTATACAAATTGAGTTTTAAAACATGTTGATGTATTCTAAGTCTTCTTTCTTCCATTAGATTTTAATCTGCCGTTCTCAGCTAATATAATCCTGACCAAAGAAAAGAACACAACTTTACAAAGATCCACTCAGGAAAAATTACATTTAGAAGGGAGTGCCCCGTCTGGTCAGGTTTCTGCAAAAGTAAACACTTTTCGAAAAAGCAGACGACAACGTAAAATTACCCATCGCTATTCTATAAGAGATGCAAGAAAAACACAGCTCTCCACTTCAGATTCAGAAGCCAATTCAGATGAAAAAAGCATAGCAATGAATAAGCATAGAAGATCCCATCTGCTGCAGCATTTTGTAACACAGTCTCCTAAAGAAGACCACCTTACAGTTAAACTTGACCACTTAGCAACCAAAGAACAGACTCCTCCTGATACCATGGCTTTGGAACATTCCAGAGAGATTATTCTAAGACAGGAGTCAAACACTGACATTTTAAGTGAGCCAGCTGCCTTGTCTGTTATCAGTAACATGAACAATTCTCCATTTGACTTATGTCATGTTTTGTTATCTCTATTAGAAAAAGTTTGTAAATTTGACATTAGCTTAAATCATACTTCTGCTCTAGCAGCTAGTGTAGTGCCCACATTGACTGAATTCTTGGCAGGCTTTGGAGAATGCTGCAATTTAAGTGACAACTTGGAGAATCAAGTGGTTTCTACAGGTTGGACTGAAGAACCAGTGGCTTTGATTCAACGAATGCTCTTTCGAACAGTGTTGCATCTGATGTCAGTAGATGTTAGTACTGCAGAGATGATGCCAGAAAGTCTTAGAAAAAATTTAACTGAATTGCTTAGGGCAGCTTTAAAAATTAGAACTTGTCTAGAAAAGCAGCCTGACCCTTTCGCACCAAGGCAAAAGAAAACATTACAGGAGATTCAGGAAGATTTTGTGTTTTCAAAGTATCGTCATAGAGCCCTTCTTTTACCTGAGCTTCTGGAAGGAGTTCTACAGATCCTCATCTGTTGTCTTCAAAGTGCAGCTTCAAATCCCTTCTACTTCAGTCAAGCCATGGATTTGGTTCAAGAATTCATTCAGCATTATGGATTTAACTTATTTGAAACAGCAGTTCTTCAAATGGAATGGCTGGTTTTAAGAGATGGAGTTCCTCCTGAGGCCTCAGAACATTTGAAATCCCTCATAAATAGTGTGATGAAAATAATGAGCACTGTCAAAAAAGTAAAATCCGAGCAACTTCATCATTCAATGTGTACAAGAAAAAGGCACAGACGCTGTGAATATTCTCACTTTATGCATCATCACCGAGATCTCTCAGGTCTTCTGGTTTCAGCTTTTAAAAACCAGGTTTCAAAAAACCCATTTGAAGAGACTGCAGATGGGGATGTTTATTATCCTGAGCGCTGCTGTTGTATTGCAGTGTGTGCTCATCAGTGCTTGCGCTTACTGCAGCAGGCTTCCTCAAGCAGCACTTGTGTCCAGATTCTTTCAGGTGTTCATAACATTGGAATATGCTGTTGTATGGATCCCAAATCTGTGATCATTCCTTTGCTCCATGCATTTAAGTTGCCAGCACTGAAAAATTTTCAGCAGCATATATTGAATATCCTTAACAAACTTATTTTGGATCAGTTAGGAGGAGCAGAGATATCAGAAAAAATTAAAAAAGCAGCTTGCAACATTTGTACCGTTGACTCTGACCAACTAGCCAAATTAGAAGAGACGCTGCAGGGAAACTCATGTGATGCTGAAGCCTCCTCAAGTTTATCTAGTCCTTCGAATAGATTTCAAGGGATCCTGCCTATCAGTGGATTTGAAGACTTATTGTGGAAATGGGATGCCTTAAAGGCTTATCAGAACTTTGTTTTTGAAGAAGACAGATTACAGAGTATACAGATTGCAAATCATATTTGCAATTTAATTCAGAAAGGCAATGTAATTGTTCAGTGGAAACTGTATAATTACATATTTAATCCTGTGCTCCAAAGAGGAGTTGAATTAGCACATCATTGTCAACAGCTAAGCACTACTGCAGCTCGAACTCATACATGTTGCCATCTTAACCAATGTTTGTCTCAGGAAGTGCTTCAGATTTATTTAAAAACTCTACCTATCCTGCTTAAATCCAGGTTCGTATGTATATGTGTGTGTGTGTGTGTATGTGTGTGTAGATTATTTTTTCTCACTTTATACTTTTGAATGAGTGATAAAGTATATGCATTTGAACTTCTAACCCTGATATTCCCAGGGCTTCATCTGTAGTATAATTGTATTTATTCTTTCCTAGGATTCAATTTGAGTTTGTCAGCAAAAAAAGTTCCCTTCCCATGTGAGATTTGTTTTAACCATTTTTTATTTGTATGTATATGTATGCATGTTTTGTGTTTCATTTTTGTTTTGTTTTTTTGAGACAGAGTCTCACTCTGTTGCCCTGGCTAGAGTGCTGTGGAGTCAGCCTAGCTCACAGTAACCTCAAACTCCTGGGTTCAAGCAATCCTCCTGCCTCAGCCTCCTGAGTAGCTGGGACTACAGGTGCAAGCCACCATGCCTGGCTAATTTTTTGTTTCTATTTTTAGTTGACTGGCTAATTTTTTTTCTATTTTTAGTAGAGACGGGGTCTCGCTCATGCTCAGGCCGGTCTCGAACTCCTGACCTCGAGCGATCCTCCCTCCTTGGCCTATCAGAGTGCTAGGATTACAGGTGTGAGCCACTGCACCCGACCTATGTATGTGTTTTTACTAGGATGGTTATAGAGAGGAGGATAGAGTCATTGATTTTACTGTCTTAGTGAAAAAGTAAAGTTTTAAGTATACTTCTGAGAAAAGAATGGATGCAACACAGATATCTAAAAGCAGGGCAAGTTTAAATTAGCTTTATATTTACTTGATGGAATATAGTTAGTCATTAAAATGTTTACAAAGGTCATGTTGGAACATTTGAAAATGCTTATATTATTTTATGAGTAAAATATACAAAATTAAAATAATATTCACTTATTTACAGCTATGTAAAATTTGCATATACATAAAATGATAATTATTTATTGAGACAGTGGCATTAATGGGATTATTTTTAAATAGCATATTTACATTTATTACCTAAGTAATACATGTAGAAACATTAGAAAATACAGATAAGCAAAAAGAAGAAAACTAAAATTACTTTTTATTCCACCAATAAGTTTTCCAGATTTTGTGATTGTCAAGACTGGTACATTTAAAAAATAATTTTATAAGTAAACTTGCTTTTGCTAGGTAGACTGACTTTTCAAATTCATGTATATATAATTTTAAAAACATAAAAAATATAACCAATTGTTATTATCTTCATTTGTAGCTTTTTTTGTTCATCTTAGTGCAACTACTTTAAAACTAATATTGATGTGGTCATTGCCTTACAATTATTTTTTTAAATTTCTGACATTCTGGCATTAAGTAGAACTGACTTTGATTTGAAGTTTTGTAACTCCTTGGCTTATTTGTGGACAAACTGGATCTTTGTAAAGTAAGGGCTGAGAATCACTGAGCTGATTTATATTAAAGTTATTGCTAGGATTCTAATTATCTAGACGCATGAGTCTCACCTAAGACAGGGCTGAAACCTTTCTTTAATGTTTGTATCATTGACTCAGATCAACTAGCCAAATTAGAAGAGACGCTACAGTGAAACTCATGTGGTACTAAACATTCTGAAGAAGATTTTTGGCTCTGTAGTTTGGTTTTTTCTCTTTATGAGGTGCAGATTTAAAGCAAATAAAAAGTCTTAAATGAACCATCAGACAGACAAATGAACAAACCAATGCCTTCTTGCCCTCATGGTGTCTACCTCAAGTGTGGTGGTGGTTGTGGTATTTAGAATATATGTAAAATTTGCCATTTGGAGAAAAATATTCTTACCTAAATTACTTAGTTTAATTTGGGACACATATAATCTTTCCTTTTAAAATACTGCAGGAGCCACATGTGCATTGTTTTAGAAGGGTGTAAAAATAATTAGAAAGTAACTTGAGGTCCTGGTCATACTTAAGAACTTTAGCCAGATAGCTGATGAATCAAATTAGGTAGTATTTAGTATATACCAAATGCAGCAATGGCATATTACATACTATATGTACCTATTTACAAATGTTTCTATATGTAAAATCTTCTATATGTTTTTTTTTCCCCACAGGGTAATAAGAGATTTGTTTTTAAGTTGTAATGGAGTAAATCAAATAATCGAATTAAATTACTTAAATGGTATTCGAAATCATTCCCTAAAAGCATTTGAAACTCTGATAATCAGCCTAGGGGAACAACAGAAAGATGCTTCAGTTCCAGGTATTGATGGGATAGACATTGAACAGAAGGAGCTGTCCTCTGTAAATGTAGGTACTGCTTCTCATAACCAGCAAGCTTATTCATATTCTTCTCAGAGCCTCAGCAAATTTTATGCCAACCTCAAAGAAGCTTATCCTAAGAAACGGAAGACTGTTAACCAGGATGTTCATATCAACACAATAAACCTATTCTTCTGTGTGGCATTTTTATGCGTAAGTAAAGAAGCAGAGTCTGATAGGGAGTTGGCCAATGATTCAGAAGATACTTCTGGCTATGACAGCACAGCCAGTGAGTCTTTAAGTCATATGCTGCCATGTTTATCTCTTGAGAGCCTCGTCTTGCCTTCTCCTGAACATATGCACCAAGCAGCAGACATTTGGTCTATGTGTCGTTGGATCTACATGTTGAGTTCAGTCTTCCAGAAACAGTTTTACCGGCTTGGTGGTTTCCGAGTATGCCATAAATTAATATTTATGATAATACAGAACCTATTCAGAAGTCATGAAGAGGAGCAAGGAAAAAAGGAGGCAAATGCAAATGTAAATGAAAACCAAGATTTAAACAGAACTTCTCAACCTGAGATAACTATGAAGGAAGATTTATTATCTTTGACTATAAAAAGTGATGCCACACCATCAGAAATGGGTAGTCTAAAAAAGAGTGCTGACAGTTTAGGTACATTAGAGTCACAGTATATTTCTTCCATAAATGTGGAACAGATTTCTGCTACTGAAGCTGCTCCCGAGGAAGCAAAGATTACAAGTCAAGAAAGTGAGACTTCACTTCAGAGCATACGACTTTTAGAAGCCCTTCTGGCCATTTGTCTTCATAGCGCCAGAACTAGTCAACAAAAGGTGGAATTGGAGTTACCTAATCAGGTAATCCCTTGTCCTTAGTCCAGCTCTTGTGTAATACACACACACACACACACATATTTAAAGTTCTAAGTTAATACTATTCTAGTTTTGTTTTTCCAAAGATTTTACATTTTGAGATGCTCCTATATGCTTAGCAGGGTACCAGGTACTGTGGAGGATACAAAGGAGCACGTCACCCAGTTCTCACCCTAAAGAAGCTTAGGATTTAGTTTGGAATGCAAAGCCCCATGTGAAAAAGTGTATGCATTAAGTGTCAGATGAATAATAATGGATATTGTATTTCAAAGTTCCCAGTTTTGGTGTGATGCTGTTGGGTACCCTGCCCAGATCCACTTTACCAAACTGATGCGCCCATTGCCATCCGCTCTTCAGCACCTGTCTTCCAAGCATTGCCTTTGGCTAACAGGAGACGACTTGCCTAGAGATGCCTGGGAAGGGTGCTCATAACTAATGGCTAATGGACATGACTCTGGGGTGAGGACAGTCTCTGTGGTACAGTTCAGGCTCCAGAGCTTCCCAGGAGACTAGGCTGGGACCAGACTTTTCCTGAACCCACATCTTTGTCCAGATTTTCCCCCTAACCTCTTCTGCTTCCCTCACACCCTTACAAATTTTCTCCTGAGAGGACTTCTTAACAGAAAGGGAAATCCAGGGATCTTGGAATGTGACAGATCTCTTTCTTCTTTTTCTTACTAACTCATCCCTAACTGTTCTGACAACCAACAGGCTCTTCCTACTCCAGTTCCAACCTCTGTATTGCTTCATATCTAGAACTCTCGATGCTTCTAAATTACTCACAATTAAAATCTATATTCTTTACCATAGCATTCAAAACCCTTCACAGTCTTGGTTTTATTTCTTTGCTTAGCCTCTTTTCTTGCCGTTCCTCACTATACTGCAATCAAAACCAAACAAAATCAGTAAAGTGCTTGATAAATAAAAATGTTATTAATTTTAATGGTAGGATGTTTATATAAGAGATAGATATTTACACATTTTACTTTTATATCAACTATAAATAGACTAGCTTTCTACTTGTTAAGTAAATATTAATTTGTCATTAATATTCTTACTCTCTTTTATTTTACCTTAGAACTTGTCTGTGGAAAATATATTGTTTGAAATGAGGGACCACCTTTCACAGTCAAAGGTGATTGAAACAGAATTAGCAAAGCCTTTATTTGATGCCCTGCTTCGAGTTGCCCTGGGAAGTCATTCAGCAGATTTTGAACGTAATGATGCTATGACTGAGAAGGTATGAATAATATACAGTTGTGTTATTTGAGTATGACTAGCAGAGGCAGAAGTGTGTGGGATGGGACTAGGGCACTGATGAATGTGATTAGAACATTACGACCGGGATTTGATCAGGTGAGTTTGATGGATCATATTTTCATCATCTGTGATGGACAGCATTTCGTCACTACCCTATCTCATAAAAAAAAGGAGGGCAATATGATAGGACTTTTTTTACGTAATCTGGAAATTTACTGAGAATTATTCCTATTTAAGGTAGAAATGTATTATTAGATTTGATAAGTCTTATGTATATCTGATAGTTTATTAAATGATAATTCAGAGATGGTGCTGATTTAGCTATCCTCTCTGGTCCTCTGTCCTTGGTACAGTTAATATTTCCAGAAATTTCTACTCACTTTAATTTTAAATCACTCAACATAAAAATGTCTAGTAATCATGTAGAAAATAGCAGTCACAGTGTTTCAGTTGTTTGTGTTAACATTTTTATCCTAAAAGAACTATTTTAATTTTTTTCCTAAAACTTTGTGATGCATATTTAGTTCATTTCCCTCTCATTGCATGCTTTTTTTTTTTACTTTTGTCACTTATCCTTTATTTTTATACAAATTCTCTTTTAACTCCTTGGATTAGCCATATATATGATGTATATAATCTCTTGCCATAACATTTTATGTTATCATTTGTTATAACTTAAAAATTTACTGAAATAGCTATTAACGCCTTCTCATTATATTGCTGAATCAACTGGTTAACTGTAAAATGTTAAAATACCTATTTTATTCTACCTTTTATTGATGTTGCAGTGATCAGTTACTTTGAGCTTCTCTAAAGTGAAAATATTTTCTAGAATGAAAGCATTAATAGCATTTTTGTAAGAAAACGAAAATTTCTTGCTACAAGGTGTTAAACAGAAAGTTAATGCTGGAACTCTTGATGTCTGAGATGCTTGTATGTAGACAATTGCATTCTGAAATCTTTAAATTAATCCCTTTGAAAAACCATCATGTATCCTCTAGTTATCTAATTTATGAAACATTTTATCTATAAAATCCCTAGGAAAAAATCTTTTCCTATTAACAAATCTATAAAAATAATATATATGAGGGATCTTCAAAAAGTTCATCAAAAATGTGTATTATGAACAAACTATGCATGGATTTCAAAATTTTTTGCACCAAAATAAACTCATACTATTATACTTGTTATAATGTGTCTGAAAATGATCTAGTTTGAGACACTAAGAAGCTTAAGACAACAGTTTGAAACGAGCCCCTATCAGAGCAACGTGAATCCTGCTAAAATTGAAGCAAGAACGAACATCAAGTTTATGGTGAAGCTTGCATGGAAGAATGGCGAAATCATTGATGCTTTACAAAAAGTTTGTGTGGACAGTGCCCCAGAGAAATCAGCAGTTTACAAATGGATAGCTTGTTTTAAGAAAAGACAAGATGATGTTGAAGATGAAGCCTGCCAGGGAGACCATCCACATCAATTTGTGAGGAGAAGCTTAGTCTTCTTCATACCCTAATTGGAAAGGACCAGTAATGAACAGCAGAAACAATAGCCAACAGTGTAGATATCTCAATTGTTTCAGCTTACACAATTCTGACTTAAAAATTAAAGTCGAGCAAACTTTCCCCTCAATGAATGTCAAAACTGTTGTACCCAGATCAGCTGCAGACAAGAGCAGAGCTTTCAGTGAAAATTTTAAACAAGTGGCATCAAGATCCTGAAGCATTTCTTTGAAGAATTGTCACAGGGAAGGAAACATGTCTTCACCAGAACAATCCTGAAGACAAAGCATAATCAAAGCAATGGCTAACAAGGGCAAAGGTCATGGCAACAGTTTTTTGGGATGCTCAAGTCATTTTGCTTGTTGTCTTTCTAAAGAGCCAAAGAACAATAACGTCTGCTAATTGTGAAAGTGTTTTGAAAAAGTTAGCCAAATCTTAAGCAGAAAAACGCTTGGGAAAGCTTCACCACAGAATCCTCCTCTATCATGACAACACTCCTGCTCATTCCTCTCATCAAACAAGGACAATTTTGCAAGAGTTTTGATGGGAAATCATTAGGCACCCTCCTTACACTCCTGATTTGGCTCCTTCAGACTTCTTTTTGTTTCCTATTCTTAAAAGATATGTAAAGGGCACCCATTTTTTTTTCAGTTAATGTAAAAAAGGCTGTATTGACATGGTTAAATTCCTAGATCCTCAGTTCTTTAGGGATGGACTAACTGGCTGGTATCATCACTTATGAAAGTGTCTTGAACTTGATGGAACATGTATTAAGAAGTAAAGTTTATGATTTTTATTTTTATCTTTTAATTCCATTTTTCCACAGACTTTTTGAACTCTCCTTGTGTTTATTAGCATTAAGTTATGTGAAGTATAATTTCACTTCATTGTGGTTTTTAGTGATTTCCTATTGTATAACTGGAATGAAGTTTTTTAAATAGATTTGTTTTTCAATAAAACTGAAATGACCTGTAGCTTTCTCTGTTAGAAACTTTCTTTTTTGAGGTAAGTTGTCTGAGAGTTTCTGGGAAATTTTGCTGAGTGAATTTCATAATTTATAATGATTAATATTGATTACTATGGTATTTTCTTCAAGAAAATATTGAAGCTGTCCTTAATATAAATATTCTGTTACTAAAAGTGAGCAAATGTTACAACTATTATTTTTGAATTACATTGATCTTACAGAGTCATCAATCTGAGGAAGAACTGTCGTCCCAGCCTGGTGATTTTTCAGAAGAAGCTGAGGATTCTCAGTGTTGTAGTTTTAAACTTTTAGTTGAAGAAGAAGGTTATGAAGCAGATAGTGAAAGCAATCCTGAGGGTGGTGAAACCTGGGATGATGGTAAAATATCACTGAAGTGCTTATGATTGGATCTGCAAGTTACATTGTTAAATAGCAAAGTGGTTCATAATACTATTACTTTAGGATTTTGTATTGCCTTACGATTTAAAAAGTGTTACATTATCTTATTTGATCTTCACAACGAATTCTACCATTTGTATATGTAATTATGAGATATATTTTGTTATGAACATTTTCTGAATGTCTAAGAACATGGGGTAAAAGAAAAATTCCCCACTTTCATATATATTCTAGTGTGAAAGACAAACAATAAATACCAGAAATAAATAGTCTGAAGAAAATAAAACCAGGTGACATAATAGTAATAGTGATCAAGTAGTGAGTGAAGTCTTTTCTGAAGAGGCAATGTTTACATTGAGGCCTGAATAAAAACAAGCTAGCCAGATGAACACTGGCAAGAAGAGCATTTCAGGCAGTTTGTTATAAAGACTAAATAATATAGGGAATGCAGAACATCTTTCTGTGACATCCCAGGATGCTGCGGCATAGATTTCTTCTTAGTTTACCACAGCTCACCTTGACCTTAGGATGGAACTGCATTGCATGCGATCCTTTCTTTGTCTCCGGGTTTAAAACTTGGGTAGAATAGAAGAGATGGATTGATTAGAGCCAAGATATTTCTGGGAAGACTCCATCTTATTATATGCTGGTCTTATGAAAGTCCCAGCACTATTAGTCTTTACTGAGTTTACCGTAGTATATCTTCCTTACAGTTAATTTTCTCTTTCTCATTCAGTAAATAGGAATAATCACTGATATCTTACTTAAAGGGCTTGATGGACCCATGGCTGTTGCTTTTTGCAAAGCTATTGGCTTAATGGTTGTTTTCTTATAGTACAATTTTATCATAGTACAGATTTAATTTTATAATTGTGGATTTCCTCTTTTTTATGTTTTATGTTTGCTAAGAAGATCTCAATAAATTTATTAATTTCTTAACTGTATAAAGTTCTTTTAAGAATATAGCAGTCTTAAAAGATCATACTAGTCAAATTTTCCAAAATGCAATATTCAGTAAAACAGGGTTTGTTTCTCACTTATGAAGAAGACAAAGTTGAGAATTCATCCAACCAATAGCCAAGCTTACTATTTTCAAGCAATATGGACAGGCACATTGAATTACACTGTGATTTAGGTATTTTGGGGTCAGAAAGTTTGGGACAGTTTTTTCCCCAGTCACTTCAGGAGGGATGTGTTAAATCTGTATCCCATGTCTATAAAAATTACTGTTGCTAATATTTGTAGCTCTGTTGAAAATCAAAATTACTTTTAAGGCTACTTATTAATCTTCAAAATATCCATAAGTCTTGATTATTCAGATTACATATCGTAATCAAATGTCATGTCGTAGGAAAAGGCTTTGTGAGCATCTTGTAGATAGCACTTTGCCACTAGATCTTCTAAAATGATGAATTAAATATGAAATATTTAGTGGTTGGGGAATAAAAATAATTTTTTCTTTTTTCCCTTTCCAGGGGTAGATGTAAAGTCTGAAACAGAAGGGTTTAGTGCATCAAGCAGTCCAAATGTCTTACCTGAAAACCTCACTCAAGGAGAAATAATATATCCTGAGATTTGTATTCTGGAATTAAATTTGCTTTCTGCTAGTAAAGCCAAACTTGATGTGCTTGCCCATGTATTTGAGAGTTTTTTGAAAATTATTAGGCAGAAAGAAAAGAATATTTTTCTGCTCATGCAACAGGTAAAAAATGTTTTTAGTTAACTGTGATTGATATATATCAGACTCATGCCCTAAAAACACATCTCCTTATGTAGAACCCAACCTGTCTGAAAATTGAGATGATTGACTACTAATCTTTTATATTACTTTAGGTGTGTTTTTACCTACAAATGGCTTTCCAAAATCTTTTAATTCTATAATTCTCTAAAGTAGCATAAAAAATTAATGTTGTCATTGGCTAGCCAGTAATGAATTCTCATATGTTTCTGAGAATGGGTAATATTTTTAAAATTGCATGTAATTTTAGTATGTGCCTATAGTTTTAGAAAATCAGAAACAGTATAGAAAGAAAATGAAAATTATGTGTAATCCTACACATAGTATTCTTTTCAGTTATTTTAAAATACATACATATTTATACAGTAGAACCCCATCAGATAATTTATTATGACATTACAATTCCTTCATGCTTCTGTAAGGGTAAGAAATTTAATTTCCTACATTTTGTTTTTTAATCTTCAGGGAACTGTGAAAAATCTTTTAGGAGGGTTCTTGAGTATTTTATCACAGGCTGATTCTGATTTTCAAGGTGAGTTGAAACTGTTAGTTTTATTTTGTGGGGGGAGGGGTTCAAGCCACTTTATTGAGGGGGAGTGGGGACAGGGTACAAAAAAGGATATAGAACAAGGAGATCCGACGTCTTTGGCCGGGCCGGGACCTCCCAGCCTTTGCACACGCAGAAAAGGAAACTTAGTTTTAGACAATAGTTTTACAATTATTTTATGTGAAGAATTGATTATAATGGTTTCCATTGGCATGGTGCCCTATGTTTTCAAAAGTATTTTTATATGTCATCATCTCATTTGTTTCTCAGATCCACCCAATGAAATAGACATGGTGTAAGTATCTTTATACAGAGGAAAATCTAGATTCCAAGGGATTGAGTTGTTCGGGTCCATACATATAGAAGTGGCATTGCCGCGACTGTAACCCAGTGTAAACAGTGTTGGTGCCATATCTGATGTTGATTGCCTACTCTCTACTTAATACTTCCCCAGACATTTGACAAATTCATAATAAATATATAATATGCTTTCTAACCACAAGAAACCTAAATTCTAGTTAGAGAATTAAGGCTAACATACATGAAACACTGATTTGGGTTTTTCTGATGTTTCTCTGTGATTAAATTCAGGTTATATTAATACATTTTTGGTAGGAATACTCAGAAGTGATACTGAGTCTTTCTGAGTGCATCATGTCAAAGGATATATGATATCTAGATCTTATTACTGGTGATGTTAACTTTGATCACATGGTTAAGATGGTGTCTGCCAGGTTTCTCCATTTTAAAGTTACTATTTTCCCTTTATAATTAATAAGTATCTCGTGGGGACATAACTTGTGACTATATAAATATCCTTTTTCTTGTCATACTTTAACTCACTAATTTTAACATCCATTGATGATTCTTGACTGAAACAGTTAATACTGTGATATTTACCAAATAGTGATTTTCTGTTATCTTCATTTCTTCTGTGTTTATTAATTGAGATTGTACTGTAAGGAAAGCTTTCTCTTCTCCTCCATGTATGTGTTTAGTGTATGGGTATATTTTTATTTATTGTTTTGTCTCTTGAGCCATTGTGGTATCTGGGCTTTGATCTTTAGCTTTTGAGTAGATTTACATTCACGAGTGTTTATTGTGCTGATCTATGGGTAACACTGTTTTGAGTACTTCTTGAGGGGCTGGTCTTGTCTTGGTGAATCCCTTCAGTCTTTGCTTATCTGAGAATGTCTTGATTTCTCCTTCATATACAAAACTTAGTTTTGCAGGGAACAAGATTCTAGGTTGGGCCATATTCTGTTTCAGAAGAGTGAGAATGGGGCTCCAGTCTCTCCTTGCTTGTAAGGTTTCAGTAGAGAAGTCTGGCGTTATTCGGATTGGCTTTCCTTTGTATGTTACTTGCTTTTTTTGCCTTATAGCTCATAGAAGGGCTCTTTAGTTGATATTTTGGTCAGCCTGATGACTGCATGTCTTGACGTCTTCCTGTTTGCATTGAATCTCCCAGGGGTCCTTTGAGCTTCTTGAACTTGTATATCTAGATTTTTACCAAGGCCTGGGAAATTTTCCTCTATTATATCTTCAAATAGCTTATCCATCCCTTGTGTGTTTTCTTCTTCCCCTTCTGGAATTCCTATAACCCTCACATTAGTTTTCTTCACATAATCCCACATTTCTTGTAGGTTTTGCTCTTTTCTCTTGTTTCTCTGCTCTATCTCTGTGACTGACTTATTTAATTGGAAGGTGTTATCTTCAATCTCTGAGATTCTTTCTTCTGTTTGATCTACCCCATTCTTGAGGCTTTCCACTGTGTTTTGTAGTTCCCTGAATAGATTCTTCATTTCCGGTAGTTCGGTTTGATTTTTCTTTATTATTTCAATTTCTTTACTGAATTTTTCTTCCAGGTCCTGTAATCTTTTTGTGGTTTCTTTGTGTTGGTTATCCATTTTTTCTTGCAGGTCATTGAATTTTCTTACAATCCATGTTTGAAATTCTTCTTCTGTCATTTTAGTGGTCTGATTTTGGTTGCTGTCCATTTCTCAGGGACTGGTGTTCCTCTTTGGGGGTGTGCTTTCCTTTTGAGTCTTCATATTTCCAGAGTTCTTTCGCTGATTTCTTCCCATCTGGATCAGTTGTTGCTTCTTACCTTTAGATTTTCGTTTGGATATTGACACGCCCTGTTTAGTCTCTGAGCCAGTAGGTGGTGTTTGTGGGTGAGATTCGACCACACCCTGTATGATGAGTCAATAGATGCCATAAAAGGGTGTGTAGAATGACCTCCCTGTCAGTAGGTGGCGCTTGCTGGGAGGTGTAGGCTACATTGTTGTTTTTGGGTCCTGTAACCAGCTCTTGATCTTCTGGAGAGGCACTCTTGTGTGTCATGTGGTGGGTGGTGCCCTGGGACTTCCAGGTGTGTCCTTACTTTCCACCTCAGTGAGGGCAGGTCTGGGAGGGAGTCTGAGTGGAGCTGGTTGGGTAAGCCTGCCCTCAAGTGCCACTAATGCTGTTAGCAGGGGTCAAAGGTCTGTTCTCTGCTTTTGGGCAAAGCTGTCTGGGAGGGGCTTGAATGGCCCCACTCAGCCAGAAAGTCTGCGTGTGGGGGTGGGGCTGTCTGAGAC
>VBSM01002153.1:40565664-40592051 GCA_008086735.1 Cheirogaleus medius | reverse complement strand
TTTCTTTGCTCTTTTTTTTTCCTTTCTAATATTTTTTTTAATTCTTTTTATTTTATTTTCTTTTTTTAAATCCTGGACAGGGAAACTTCTGTATTTTTCCTTAAATTCCTATTATAATCTTGGGCTTTCTGAATTAATCTTGCATGTGTATTACATTTCATATTGTCTACTTCTCTTTTTTTGTACTATATTCTGGGAGATTTCTTCAATTCTAATCCAACCTGTTACTTAATTTTTAATTTTGATAATTATATTTTAATATTTAAGAGTTCTTTTTTGTTTGATTGTTTTCTGGTTATTATTTTTTCATACAAAGGATATAGTATCTTCTTATATATATATCTGGTTACATAATGAATATTTTAAAGTTTTTTTCTATCCCCTAAATTTTTTCTTTTTCCTTTGTGTTCAGTTTATTAATTTACTTGTTTTTTATGTCTCAATTTCACTATTTTAGGTTGCTGATTATCTAATATTTTGTGAGCCTTTTGAACCCATTTATATTTTTAAAAAACTGTTGGAAATTCCCTGTAATATTATGAAAGTAAATTTGTTCTCCTTTTTGGCTTCTTCCCTGAATGGATATTCTGTTGAAGAGTTCTGTGTGGATGTGCCAGTGGATGATTAGGGCGCTCCCCAAATACCCTAATGAAGAGAGCTTTACTTAGGGGGACCGTTAGGGCCACTATCACCCCATGTGGCACTTTGCCTACATTAGAAAAATACATCTTCCACATGTAGAGCTTGGCTATTAAATAGTATCTTTGTACTAAGAAATAGGTACTGCTTTCTTTGTCCAGGCAACACAGCCCAACACCAGGATGCATGGCTTGATGAACAGCATTCAGGCTTTATTTCAGTCTAGATTTTTCCCTTTGATTAGACAAGTTGACCAGTTTGTAGACTGTACAGTTATACTCAGTAGCTCTGATGCTAACATTCCACCATACGTCTGAGCTTTTGCCTGGAAATCCATTCCATTTCTTTAGAGAAGAGTTATCATGTTTTTGGCCTAAAAATGAAAGCTGAGCTATCTGTACTTTCTACTGAGAAACAGGGAGCAAGGTGGATATTCACAGATCTTTCAGTAATCCCTGTGTTGTTGGCCACACTCTCACTTTTTCTCCAGACCTTCAGTGGATAGATTGGCTCCCCACTGCTCTGAGACTCTTTGTAATTCAAAGGAATTCTAGACTGCAGCTTTCTTTTTTATCCAGCTACTTTTCATCTTCAAGATATTTTTAAATCTCTTACCTGAAAGACCCTATTGTTTCCCCCTCCCCTTTTTTTTTCTTCCTGTTATGGGTTTCTTCCTTTTTATAAAAATTCTGTGCTTTAGTGCAGTGAGTTTTCAGTAGTACACAGAAGCAAGTATATCTATTCATTCCCCTATTTTGAACTGGAACCTGTCAGTTTGGAACTGAAAAAAAAAAAATCCAAGCACATACATTTTTTACTTTGATCATATTACTTTCCTATTCAAAAACCTTTCATGGATTCATATTACTTACAGGATTCATGCTGTTTTATAGTATTGTTGCAAGTAGTCTTTTCAGATATACCTACTGTTATGTTACTGCATCAGCTCTTTACTTCTACAAAACATGTTACTTAAATATGTCTTCTATTCTTTAACCTTCAGGTCTTCCCAAACTACCAGTCTTTTAAGACACATCTCAAGTTTTATGTCAGGTTTATTTTCGTCATGTATAAAGTAAAAATAATGTTGAATTTGTAGGGGATTTTTGGTGAGGGTCAGCTGAGATAACATGTAAAAATACTTTGAACACTATAATGTACTCTACAAATATTAGTTATTATTTTACTTTAAATAATTGTATGAATTTATGAACTACCATTTATGTTTTATGCTAAACCCATGGTGGAATAAAGAAAATGTTCAGACTAAATAGTTTGTGCTATTTAAGCATGTAAATAATCGTTAATGTTTCCACTTTTATTTCCTGTTATCTAATTTTATATTTTAAAAGTGATAGTTATACTTTAAACATTTTTAAGATGAGAAGATAACAGACTATTTTGTGGCAGGGGAGTGTATCAACTTAATTTAATAAATACTGTGTTGATTTATGCTTCTTTAAGGAATGCCCTTAGATTACTTGTAGCTAACCAATCTTTAAGAAAAGTGGTTTTGTTGTTTTTGACATTTAGTTGGTTGGTTTGCATTTAGTTATATTGGTATTTCCTCAGCAAATTTTGTGATTACTGTACTAGATTTTTTATAATCCATTCAAGATGTTACAGTAGTGTTTGCTTTCAATGAAATTGCTTATTCATTTCCTTTAATCAAATGTATACTAGTTTTAATTTTTTCCCTCTTTCTTTAATTTAGCATGCCAGACAGTATTGGTGGATCTTTTGGTATCTTTGATGAGTTCAAGAACATGTTCAGAAGAGCTAACCCTTCTTTTGAGAATATTTCTGGAGAAATCTCCTTGTACAGTAAATATGCTATAATTTTTACATTTTTCACTGGTACCTTAATAGAATGTATTTTTAATTATTTGGAAATGTCTAAGCTCGCTCTTTTGATGTGGCTGTTGTATAGTCAATTTTGTATTATTATGTACGAAGTTCTCAATTATTTTATTATTAGCACATATTTCAACCATTTCACTTTGATTTTGACTAACCAAACATATCATTGGGATCATAGTCCCTTTAACACACCCTTTCCCTAATTTTGTGCTTAAGAAATGCCAAGTAATTTTAATTACTGAAGAGAACTTAATTATGAATAATTATAACTGTATTAGGGATTGTGCTTTTCTAAAAAATCATTATCCACTCTTTATTCATCTTCTACACTTCTTTCCATTGATGTAGCTTAGTGGCTTTTAGACTGTTCTTTGCTGAGAAACCCATTTTTATAATGAAATCTTGGCTAGAAGCATAAGCAAATAAAACAGAAAACTTTGGAGCTGTTTTGTTTGAAGCAGGAATGGATGTTCCAGAGCTCTGCCTGCTTTACCACTCCTCTCCAGTACAGAGGACCCTGAGGGAGCTCTGGAACACAAGTTAAAAACTGCTAGTATAGATCATCAAGAACGGTTTATTTATGGAATGCTTCCATTACTTCTTCGGAGTGTATTTCTCATTATTGTAATCAACATCAGATGTTATTTTATGCATGCGTAGGACATTGTACTAGGTTGATCTTTTCTGCTTTTTTCCTTATCTCTCCTAGTCATTGTTTTACTCTTTAATTAAATGCTCCTTTCCTCACATCTTTTCTATAAATTCTACATTTCAGTTTAACCAAAAACTTGTAATTTAAAATAAAACCCTAAAACCTTATTTCAGTTGCCAAACACCAATAAATGAAAATTTACTTGATTATGGAAAAAGCATGTGAAATAAGCTGGAAAATAATTGAGCACTTGATTTAAAGTCTGGAATGCTATGGTATCATTCAGAAATCTGGAGAATTTGTAAGGTCTCTGGTTATATCCCTGATTTTAAAATAATTGAGAGAAGAACCATAGTTTACTTGGAAATAAGCATCCTTCTTTAGAAGAAATGATTACTGATATAAGTATCATATTTAATTTGTAATACTTAAAACCAACTCATAAACATTAGATTTGTACCATAAAAACATCTGAACATGAAACAAATTAAACACAAGAGATCATGTATTTTAAGAATGAAATCTCTGTTTCATATTTTATCTCAACTACACAAAAATGAAAATTTTAAAGATTTGGTAGATAGGAAGATATTTAAATAGGAATGCTGATATGTGTGGTTATGTTTGTATTTTTAACCTGAATTTCAAGATTATCATGTACCTTGCGACATGATTATAAAGTTTTATTTGTTTTTCTTTTTCTCTAGAAAATTATTCTTCTGGGTATTCTGAAAATTATTGAAAGTGATAATACTATGAGCCCTTCACAGTATCTAACCTTCCCTTTACTGCATACCCCAAATTTAAGCAATGGTGTTTCATCTCAAAAGTGTCCTGGAATTCTGAACAGTAAGGCCATGGGTTTATTGAGAAGAGCACGAGTTTCACGGAGCAAGAAGGAGGCTGAAAGAGAAAGTTTTCCCCATCGGCTGCTTTCCTCTTGGCACATAGCCCCAATCCACTTGCCATTGCTGGGGCAAAACTGCTGGCCACACCTGTCAGAAGGTTTCAGTGTTTCACTCTGGTTTAATGTGGAGTGTATCCATGAAGCTGAGAGTACCACAGAGAAAGGAAAGAAGATAAAGAAAAGAAAAAAATCATTAATTTTACGAGATAGCGGTTTTGATGGCACAGGTATGATGACAGGGTTATCAGATTTGTACATAAAGATTTTCCAGACAGCAATTCTGGTTGAGCAGTGAGAATATAGCAATGTTCTAGCTTGCTCTGAACACACTCTTCCCCTTAAGTGCCTTACTTAGTGGTTGTAGGTCCTGACTTCCAAAGCCTGAGTTGTCAGATAACCTTGACTCTCCTTTTTCTTCTCTACTTTTGTCTTTTATGAAGGTGGGGTGGGGGTCACCACATATTCAACTTCTGCTGTTGTCATCAGCCCCATTTCCAGCCTCTTTCCTGGTCTCGTTACTGGATGCAGGTGGCTCCTGATGTTAGAACAGGAAAGGATAAAGCCCTGCAGCCACTTTTCTTTCTGCTACCTGTTTCCTAACCCCTATTAATCAGCCCCCATTTCATCTTTCTTTTATTTCAAGCTCTTCTTCTCATGCTGTGTCTTACCTCAGTGGACCTTTCCTAGTTCCTGTTATAGAATGTTTAAATGGATCAACCATTCTCCAAAGTTAGAATAAATGTTATTCCAGTTCTTTCTATAACTGAAGAATTGCTGTTATACTGCTAGGAAACTAAATCTTGTTACTCATATGACTAGGACAAAAAGAAATTATTCATTAAAAAGCAGTTTATGGTGGTGGGAAGTAAAGTAGATAGAGTAATTCTTAGAGTCCATCGAAAGAATGAAATGACTGAATAAGACATGTTTAGGGTTTTACATGTATATGAAGGTGCAGGCCTCAATAACTCTTCATTCCACAAATCTTACCCACTGGCGCCTCTGTTTTAGAATACTAGGCCTTCACTAGTGTCTGATTTCCACTGACCTATGAATGGAAGGAAAGGAAAAATCCCTAATGTCACTGCCAAGATTGTAACAGTGGGAGTTGTCACCTGATATCTGCAGTTGGAGCTCTGAATCCATTTTTTTATAGACACATTTCCTTTTTAATCTCAGCAAATAATTTGTAGTGTTTCAAGTAGTAATAGAATTTTCTTTTGTGAATTGAATTTTGCCACCTAAGAAATGATAGCCCTCCATGTGATAGCATTGATAATGATGCTATCTAATGTACATCTAGCACTTTCTGTATGTGAGCATTTTAATCTTAATAAGTCAGTAGATGCTCATACTATCTGTATTTTTAGATGAAGTTAAGCAGCCTGATCAACTTATATAGCTATTAATAGTAATTGATGGAAAGGGATTTAAACCCACCTTTATTTAATTCCAGAGCTTTTAAACATCATGACCATACTATATGCTATGTAGATTGCTTTCTCATATTTTAATGGGGGGAATCACATGTAAAGGTCTCTTATAAAATGAATAAATATATGCAGTGACCTGAGAAAAGTAAATATTGAAAAATTTTTAATATTTTATTTTAAAGATGTATTGGAAAACTTATTTTAGAAAGGTGATTTTGCATAAACACTAAGACATGTAAAAATAGTGGACATATATAAAAATTTTTGAAGAGAGATGAAGAAAATATTGCAGTGATATCACATTTTGCAGACTATATGCCTTTGAGCAAGTTTTTTAACCTCTCAGCATCTCAATTCTATCGCCCCATAATATTTTCCTAGTCAGATTTTTGTGAGCATTAAGTTAAGAAATATTTGTAATATTCCTATAGTTCTTAGGTACACAATGATTTTTGTCCTAGTTTTTTATTTGTACAAATTCAGATTTGGTATATAAACATTTTTTAAATGTCACATCAGATATACATTCTCTCTATATATTATATCTTGGGAAGTAGTCCTCAAAATAATAAATGACTTTAACTCTTCTTTTTTAGGGCTATTGTTATTGCTGGGGGGAGTATTTTTAAAAATTGGTGGTGGTTTACCTGTTGAAAAATGGCAACTAATGATATATATGCAATCTGGTAACTAGTAATGTTCATCTTCTCTAAAAATCTGAGCCTTTGGACATGCATTTTGTATTTTTGTATATCATAACAGCTTTCCATAAAGTCACATACGTTGTAATAACAGGTAGCTCACCATACATTTTCAGGTAGTGCTGGGTTTTAAATGGTGAGGAAGAGGAGTCAGGATGACCAGACAGTCCAAAGCCTGTAAGCATTTATCTTTGCTTGCCTTAAAGAAACATTAATGTAGTGTTTCAGAATCATTTAGCAATTACATTCAAAGATCACTCACCAGGGAATCTAAATAATGAATTTTTCTGAAGATATTTTTAATATGATCAATTTTTAAAAATTATACCACTGCGCTAATTACAAAAGGACCTTTGGTAGTATGAGGCATGGACAATGGTGTGTGCTCCCTGGACCAGGGTCAATGATGTCATAGTGGCCCAATCCAGTTGATGAAAGAAGCTTGGTACAGATTGTAATAGGTAATCACAGTGACATTATAGTCTGGTCACGCTCACAGTTGCGCTCAGTTATTATACATTTTTAAAGCATTTAGTAACTTTTTTTGGAGATAGGATCTTGCTCTTTCACCCAGGCTGGAGTGCAATGGTGCAATGATAGCTCACTGTAGCCTTGAACTCCTGGGCTCAAGCAATCTTCCCACCTCAGCTTCCCAAGTAGCTAGGACTACAGGCACCCACCACCACAACTGGCTATTTTTTTTTTTTTTCTTTTGTAGAGACAGGGATCTTGCCATAGTGCCCTGGCTGGTCTCAAACTCCTGGGCTCAAGCGATCTTCCCACCTGGGTCTCCCAGAGTGCTGGCATTATAGGTGTGAGCCACCATACCTGGTCCATTTAATAACTTTTAAAGCATTCAATTACTGTTTTTCACCTATTGTGCTTTTTTAGAATTAACATCTATACTTTGGGAATATTGTTGTTTGCAACAGGTCAGGCTTAGACATTCTGGATAAATAATCTACTACAAATGAACAACCATGCTTTGTATTCTTCTAAATTCACTTTTCCACTTACTTTTTATGAACTGTTCTGCTGATCATTTTAACATCTTTTCCTTGTAGAGAGTGACAGACCAGAAGGTGCAGAGTACATAAATCCTGGTGAGAGACTCATAGAAGAAGGATGTATTCATATAATTTCCCTGGGATCCAAAGCATTGATGATCCAAGTGTGGGCTGATCCTCATAATGGCACTTTTATCTTTCGGTATTGATCATTTTTGCCTCTCCATGAATAAATCATGTATTTAAACAATTTATGTAAGAAACATTAATGTGAAATCTGCTAATAAAAATCATTATGGCAAAAGAAAAAACCTTATTAAAAAAGAAAATACATTCTAACAGTTATTTATAATACTGTTATAACAGTATATTATTCTATCCAAAGATTTATAAAGTCTAAAATAGATTATGTTAATTCTCTTTAGGTTTTAGATCAAATACTATAATCTTATTCTATGGAAATATACTATCAAATTTCAATGGTCTTACAGTGTTATGAACAGACAGATGTTTCCACATAGATAATTGATAGCCAATACCTAATAAGTTTGGGTTTTCCTTGCTATCTTGTCTTTTTTTCCCTATCTTCTTTATTAAGTGGTATAGATACAAATCTTCTATTTGTATTAAGTAAATAAGGGTAATATGATACTGTCTGTATAAAACTCAAATCTAAACAAATCAATGTTATTTAGGCATATATGCTTTATAAATGTTATAAATGTTACTAGGTGCTTTATATACATTATCTCATTCTTTCAGTAATCCCTCAAAGTAGGTTAGACCTCCCATACTTCTGATATTTAGACATTTATGTATAATTTGTATTAATTTTTCTATTAACCAAATATTATATTGTATTAATAATTTCTAAAAGGGCAATGACTATATAAATAGTAATAAATATTTTTTTGCAAACTGAATTCTGAAAATTATTGCCTAAATTATTAACACCAGCCAATGAGCCTAATCTATTTTAGTTCATGAATTGAGGTAATGATATAATAAAATAACTAAGTAGATTATGGTATAAAACAAAGATCTGACTTTTCAAGTAATTTTTAAAAAAATAGAACTGATTTTTAATCTCATTTAAGTATTTATAATTGTAGTTGCTATACATGTGTTAAATACTGAGGTCAGAATTTTCATGTTTTGAGCCTATGCCTTTTCTTTTTTTCTGTAGTGTGTGCATGGATTCAAATGATGACATGAAAGCTGTGTTACTAGCACAGGTTGAATCACAGGAGAATATTTTCCTCCCAAGCAAATGGCAACATTTGGTACTTACCTACTTACAGCAGCCCCAAGGGAAAAAGAATATTCATGGGAAAATCTCCATATGGGTCTCTGGACAGAGGTATGAAGCATTTTGAGAAAATGCATATTAATCTCAGTCACAATTTTAAATTTAATTAGTCTGTTAGAGCTTCTGAAACACATTACAGAAAACTGTAGGTAAAATTTACTATGTATTAACATAGGAATCCATGTTAAAGTTGGATTTTTTTTTTTCTATTTTTCTATCATTTTCCTACCAAATAAACCTCCTTCAGTAACTGCTGAAAATTAATATTTGAGTTTGGGGAACATGCAGAAACCTGGACATTTAGACATTTGTATCAATTATATTAGAGAGAAACAGAATCTATAATTTTGTCCCTCAAGTCCGTATGCTATAAAAGTAAATCCACAGAGAATTATTTAAATTAAGTGGCTAATAAGGATAATACCTAACTTAAATTAGGCTTTCAAGAGAAATTAGAATGACTAGAGAGAAATATATCAGCTGATAGATTCAGATAGGGTCCTAGAAATAGGTGATAGATTCAGGTAGAGTATGGAGTGATTTTACTGCACAGGAGAATTGTGGGCCAAGTTAATAAGAAACATTTTGTAGAATATCTTAATGTAAAATTTAACCCTGCATGAACTATAAAGTATCTTGGATTTGTGAGAGTTGGGAAGTATTTTTGTTGTTTTTTTTTTTGAGACAGAGTCTTGCTCTGTTGCCTGGGCTAGAGTACTGTGGTGTCAGCCTAGTTCACAGCAACCTTAAACTCCTGGGCTCAAGCTATCCTCCTGCCTCAGCCTCCTGAGTAGCTGGGACTACAGGCATGTGCCACCATGCCCGGATAATTTTTTCTATATATTTTTAGTTGTCCAGCTAATTTCTTTCTATTTTTATTAGAGATGGGGTCTTGCTCTTGCTCAGGCTGGTCTTGAACTCCTGACCTTGAGCGATCCTCCCGCCTCGGCCTCCCAGAGTGCTAGGATACCAGGCGTGAGCCACCGCACCCAGTTGAAAGTATTTTAATGAATGAAATAACATGGAAGAAGATACAGAATTCAAAACCAGTATAGCTTGGGAGAGGATCAAGCTGACTCGAAGAGTCTAAGTTGAATAATGAGAAAGAAAAATGAATGGCCATGGTGAAGCTACCTGCCAGAAGGCTTTGAATGCCAAGATAAGTCTAGATTTAGTCAAATGGTGCATAATAGATTGCATACTTATTATGTTACAGGCTTTCTGCTAGGTGCTTTATATACATTACCTCCTAATTCTCTCAAAAATCCCTCAAAGTAGATTAGACCACAGAAATAACAGATTAATCTATTTTCATTCATTCATTTGTTTATTCTTCACATTTATTGAGGAATTACTGTGTCCAAGCACTTGGCTATGTTAGACCTGGAGGACAGTGGTAAACAAGACAGACACCTTCCCTGCCTTCTTGGAACTCACAGTCTCATGAGGAAGCAGAAGAAAAGCAAACACAATTAAATGAGTATTTACAAATTACAACTAATACTGGGAAGGTAACAGGTCCTAAGAGAGAAGATATCAGGTTTAATATTTAAGATAGGTGGATCAGCAAAGTCCTATCTAAGAACAGGGTATTAAAACTGAGACCTGAAGGAGGAAGTGGAGCTTGCCCTGAGCAGGTGGGAGGAGTGTTCCAGGTAGAGAAAAAGACCTCTGGAAACTAAGTGAAGGCTGTCTGCTGGGTAGTCCTGCAGACGTTGATTGTTTACAGCTGTCCAGCCTTACTAATAGAGGAAGGCAGGGAGAAGGGGCTTGTGAAAGCCTTACGGTAGCCAGTCCCCAGTGTTTGCCACAGGAAAGAACAAGCTTTGGGGGTAAAATCAAGAGTTCACTTTTGTTTTATTTATTTAAAAAAATGTGAAAATACATCATTAAAGCCTAATTTCCATATTCTAAATAAAATGCCATCTGGCATGAATCTTCACACCTGCCTAAGCCAGAATGGCAGCTATAGCCAATCATTAAATTGGTTTCCAGAACCTGTAGTTAAATCAGTTGGAGTTGGGGCTGGAGCTGTATGTAGAGAGCCTCTTTTTCCTCTCTCGTCTTAATTTCTTCAGCTCTCAACTTTACTCAGATTATCTCATTTAATTCTTCCAACAACAATGCGAAGTAGGTATATTATTATCTCTATTTTACATATGAGGCAATTGAGACCCAGAGTGACTTGGCCAAAGTCATGCCATAAGTAAGGGATAGAGCTGAAACTTGAACCTAGATTCTGACCCCCGATAGGGTCCGTGCTGTAAAACTCTATGCTATGCTGCCCCTACAGCCTTTTTCTTCATCAGGTCAACTGACAGGTGTAGGAACCATAAAGTAATTATTAGACATGTTCAGAATGAGAGATTACATTTTCATCATGGACAGTTCTGAAGTTAGCATAGTCACTTGATTTACATAGTCTTTTTCTTTTTTACCCACCTATTTATTTCTACATTCCTTTGAGAGAATTGTTTGCCACTCTGTACAAGTTAATGATTTCATTAGTTAACAGAGCAGTGAGCAAGTGACCAAGGAGAAATATATTGTTCTGTTGACTTAAGTTTGATGCTGTCTTCATCAGTTGAGCTGTAGAATAATTTCTAAAGGAATACATTTCAAGAGGCCATTTTGAATAATACATAAGATATTGAAAATGACTCATTAATACTTTTTGTTAATTATTTGATGAACATCATATAAATATGGCATAAATATATGGCACAGAGTAGATACTTAATATTTGTTGAATTCATTTTGCATTCATCCTGTAACAGTTTTCTTTTACCCTTAAAAATACTATTTTAAAAAATAAATAATTTTTTAAAAATACTATTACTATTTTAAGTCATAATACCACTAGATGGCAATAGTGGTTCAGTCACAGCCATTTATTTGGTCCAAGGAGAAGCATGTCATTGAAGGCATCTCACATCTTTCCTTTATTAAAAAATTTCCTGTTAAAATAGTTACTTTTATATGTTAAATATGAGAGCCTTAGGGAAAAGTTTTAAAATAAATATATACAAAGTTGAATATATTACTAAGAGCTAACCATGTTAGCTTATTCTAAGTCTTCATCTTATTCACAAATTTTATTTAGACTTTGCCTTTATAGGTCACCCTTATTATCTTACCATGGAGTTTAAAACATTCCTACACTAGAGATAGAAGCTTGGCACTCTGCAGTTTCGCTAGTTGATGTAGTCCTCCTGGCTTTTGTGTGTCTCTCTGTGAGAAAGCCTTACTTTACCTTTTCAAGTCCTCTATAAGAATTCCTGTAACCTTTATCTATGAAGAAAAAGAAACTAATCAAAAGCTCTGTAATCACTTAGCACTGAAAAAGCAGAAAATGCAAAAAGCATCGGCATTTCAGTGGCTAAACAGAGGAAAATTTGGAGGAGTGATATTGTTTTTCTGAATAGTCTTTGAAGCCCTCATAGAGGACATAAAATTTTTGGAAACGTGTGCTAAGATGGGAGACTTCTTTGTAAAATTAGGGGGCGATGGGGAGGTAAGAAGGTGGTTGGTTGGTTTGTACCTGTAACCCAGGAAGGTACATATGCAGAAGTCACACGGCAAAGAAAACTGGCAGCAAATGTCCAGTCATACTTCCCATGGCCGGTTGTGGAATCATCGGGTATCTCTGTGCTGCTCCTACTCCGGTGGCTTGTGGACCGCCAGCCCCTCTGCCCAAAAGACAACAGAATCAGCCCCTTTCCCTCCCCATCACCAGCCATCTGACACTGAACCAACAAAATTATTCAAGAATTTCCCATGGTTAAATATTCATACTTTAAAAATATTTGAAGTATTTTTAAAAATACTAGTGCTCCCTGAAGTCATTGATTTAACTTTGTTTTTAATGTAGGAAGCCTGATGTTACTTTGGATTTTATGCTTCCAAGAAAAACAAGTTTGTCATCTGATAGCAATAAAACATTTTGTATGATCGGCCATTGTTTATCATCCCAAGAAGAGTTTTTGCAATTGGCTGGAAAATGGGACCTGGGAAATTTGCTCCTCTTCAATGGTATATTTTTCCCTTTGAAGCATTTTCTTTTTTTTTTTTCAATCAGTTAACAAATATTAAACTAAGTGAATTAACCTGGCTAAAATGTTGATCTCTGTTACTACATCTGTGTTATAAGTACTGTATTACTAAGATTCTAAGATAGACTTTTTAAATATTTTAACATTTTTATAATCTAGATATGTCTTACAATTGATATATCCATTTAATATAGAAATGTATTCCTTTCTCTCTCTCCCCTCCAAAAAAAGAGAAACTTATATTACATCAACATTATTTTACAATCCTGGAAAATTCGATATTGTGACTAGTAAGCTTATTGTCTCTTTTGTTTGTAATTTTAGTATATCCTAAAGAAATATCAAATTTTAGGGAAAAAATGAAATACATGATTTTAAAAATATTTCATTAAACCTGATACATAATAGCATTTCAGGCAGTGTTTATTGAATAGATAGGAAGGAATAAAGATATTAATTCAAATTTTATTTTAAAATGGAATTTACCAAGATATAGTTTCCATTGATTAAACAAATCAAAACAAAACAAAAAAACCCTGTTTTCTGGAATTTTATAATTTTATTTTATCAAGAGCTTCACAATTACCTTTATATATATTAATCATTAATTCATCTTCCATCACAGTTGGCATTGCTTATTTTCTTATGATACTAATTTAGAAATTGAGGTTTTATTAATTTTATAAAGTATAGTGAACAACTGAAAGAATCTGGCAAAAATAATAACTCTTGGTTTCTTGCTTTTTATGAAAACTTCAGGTCAGAGTGTTTTAAATAACTATCATATTTTTATGCTATTCAGGAGCTAAGATTGGTTCACAAGAAGCCTTTTATCTATATGCTTGTGGACCCAACCACACATCTATAATGCCATGTAAATATGGCCAACCAGTCAATGACTACTCCAAATATATCAATAAGGAAATTCTGCAATGTGAACAAATCAGAGAACTTTTTATGACCAAGAAAGATGTGGACATTGGTCTCTTAATTGTAAGTTTTAATTTTATAAGTTTTAATTTTATAGTAACTATATGTAGATATATTTGTTAAAATGTGTAATTACTTAGAAATTAGATTTCTAAAGTTTTTCATTTTGTTCTTTAGCATTTTCTTTTCTTAGAATATGTTTTTTCCTGAAAAAATTTAGAACTCTGATTTCCTTCAAAATATTTCAGGTTTTATACTTACATTCTCTTTTCCTTGAAATTATATTTCTGTAGTAAGTTTATTGGTTTAGTTTATTTTATACTTCTTATGAGAATTACAATTATAGATCAGAGATATTTCTTACTTGAAGGAGACTGCTATTTTGGAATGTATTTTTTTCTTGTTCTTGTTGTTGTTGTTGAGGTGTGCTGGGGGATCTGGTTGTCAATGGTTATTGGGTGAGGGCCAGGCATGCTAAATGCTCTAAGTACATGAGCACTATTGTATAACAAATGATGATCCCATCCCAAATGTCTCACCATTAAGAAAACATGCTTTGGAAGCCGGACACAGTAGCATGTGCCTCTAATCCCAGGTCCTCAGGAGGCTTAAGTGAGAAGCTCACTTGAACCCAGGAGTTCAAGACCAGCCTGGGCAACATAGTGAGACTCTGCTTTAATTAAAAAAAACAAAAACAAACAAACAGAAAAACCCACAAAACTTGCTTTAGGGAATGGTTCTCACACCTAATTGTGCATCAGAATCACCCAGAGGGCTTGTTAAAATATAGGTCACTGGGCCAGAACTTCTGATTCAGTAGGTCTGAAGTGTGGCCCTGGGATTTACATTTTTAATAAGTTCCTAGATGATGCTGATGCTGCTGACTGGGGACCACACTTTGAGAACCTCTGCTTTAGGGAAACTGAGGAGCTCACACAAGTGTTCTCTAATATTTGGTTAATCCACTTGTTTTTGTAAAAAAATTTTCCCTAATTCTTTTATTTTTCCCAAAAGAGTATAGGTCAGGTAAGTCATAAAACTCAACAGAAATTATCACAAATAAAAATTCTAAGGGTTTTATGTGAAAACTCTTTTTAGAAAGCAAATTCTTTAAGTCTGGTTAGTAATTTGGAGGTTATGAGGTCCATGAAAGAGTGGTCAGGGAGAAGTGGTGCCCTCATGTCAGGTTTCTGACTAAAACTACTACAGGTTTGAAACTTTATTTTCCAACCTAATCATATATTACAGACTGTGTAATTGGTTTAGTGTACAAATATGCTGGGTACTATGTCTGATTGCTGTGAGTCATAAGTGATCGAAGCCCAAGGCCCCCACCAACATCTGTGAGAAGACACTGAATATATATATATATGACTTCCATGAGCCTGGGCTTGGCAGCAGCTGCCACTGAAACCACCACAAAGTACATTATACATTTATAATTTACCTTGGATGGGTGCAGTAGCTCATGCCTGTAACCCTAGTACTTTGGGAGGCCAGCTTGGGCAACGTAGCAAGACCCCGTATCTACCAATAAATAAATAAATAAATAAAATAAACAAACAAACAAATAAATAAGTAAATCATGTAGCAAGACCCCACATCTACCAATAAATAAATAAGCCAGCCAGCCAGCCAGCCAGCCAACCTACCTTAATTTTTAGAGTACTTTAGGGAATCTTGACAGGAAGCCAAAAGCTGATTGCAGCTATCCTTTACATGGAAGAGATATTGAAAGTTCTATTTAATTTTTGTTAGGTGTGCTGACAGTCTAGAATTTTATTCTATTAGAAAGAAAGATCTAGTTTAGAGTCACTTTTAAATGAGTAGCCAAACCATAAGCAAATCCAAAGCAAAAATTTCAGGTAAATTGACCCAGAGTTCCCAGTATTTGTAAGTGCTTAGAACAGTGCCTGGTATGTAATGAGTATGGTATAAAACTTAGCTGTTATTCATATTAAGTATAATTTCATATTTATTCTAAACAACTGATCAAAGCTGGAATCCTCAACTTTATTGTGGTTTATACTATTGATCGCTGCTAAATGAAACTGCTTTGTGAGAAGCAGCCTTGCCTTTCATGTTCATCTTTGTTTAGTGTATTAGCTGTCTTTTTTAAAACAAATAAAAAGATTAGTTGGGTGTCTTTTCACTTTGAAATATCTGTTTGCTAGTTGATAACTTTTTAACTTGTTTAGTTACTGAAGGAAACTATTTATATTTCAGGAAAGTCTTTCAGTTGTTTATACAACTTACTGTCCTGCTCAGTATACCATCTATGAGCCAGTGATTAGACTTAAAGGTCAGATGAAAACTCAGCTCTCTCAAAGACCCTTCAGCTCAAAAGAAGTTCAAAGCATCTTATTAGAACCACATCATCTAAAGAATCTCCAGCCTACTGAATGTAAAACTATGCAAGGCATTTTGCACGAGATTGGTGGAACTGGTATCTTTGTTTTTCTTTTTGCTAGGGTAAGAATCACTGATTATAGTTTTGTCTAAAGAGAACTGCTTATTTATTATTGATAATTTAACAGTTTCTTTTGGATTACCAAAAAAAGCTACATTCAACTGTATTAAACTTTTAAGATAAGAAAATTACATATTTAAGATGTCATCAAGCTTTCTGCCACAGATTAAGATTTCTTCTAATTTATGAAGATTTTACAAGTTTTCTATTAACCAGAAATGTAATTAGAACAATTAAATGTCAAATGTACAAGATGTAAAATTACTTTTGGAAAGAAAAATGTATGCCATAGTAATATGAAAGAAAAATACTTTTAAAATAAGGTTTGTGGGGCTTTTATCCCCTAAAGCTTCCCAATGTGTGGAAAAAACCAAAGATCAACAAGTAAGTTAAAAAAAAACCCTTTAATTTATTTGAGTTTTGAGTTTTTTTAAAGAGCAGAAATATAGGAAGTTTGACTTGGGCCATGAGTATCATTTAATTATCTGTTCTATTTAGTTGTTTGAAAGCAGGGACAATATCTTTCCTGATGCAGAATAGGCAGTGAGTAATTGTAGATTGATTATTTCAGGGATTGCTGAAATCTATAATAGGGGGCACAAAAAGTCTCACTTTTGGTACAAATCATTTCTACTTCCTCAGGGTCCATATCCATGTTTAATTAAAGCAGCTTGATTTTCCTTCATCCTCAGAATACCTTCTTCATTTTTTCCCTAAGTATAACTTCTGCAACATTATCAAATTTTCACTGTCTCTCTAACTGGCTTTCTTTCTTTAATGGACCACCTTTAATTAATTTTGCAATAATCAGCATTTGTTGTTGTTAGTGTTTTTATAAATATCTTGTTAGCATTTGACATACCATATTCTGTAGGCTATCTTTCTTTCTCTACTTCTTTCTTTTTCATACTTTTTTTTGCATCTAGTATCTAGTTGAATAGATTGTCCTCTAGTGTTTTAAAAATTAAAAGCCCTTCATTTAACTCCTCATCAACATTTTGTGACCTCCTTTTATACCATTGTATAATTTCAAAATGAACATCCTTTTTTCCTTTTTCCTCAAGGTATTGAATATAATTTTGTTATGATTATTGTTACACAGGGAATGCATCCTAGAGATAAAGGTTACATTTTATCTTCATATATTCAGGATATTGCAGTAAGACTTTTAAGGTATATTTCCACGTTTAAAACTTAGAAACTTTGTTTAGTATCCTTCCTCCTCCCTTACAAAAATAAAATTCAGTCTCTTTAAAATCCTTATATGCATAGCCTGCCTTTTGAGCCTAATCTCCACAATCCAGCCAAAGAGACAACCTGCAGCCTTACAGATGTACCATGAACTTCCAGTTTAGGCCTTTACCCCTCCTCTGGCTATGCCCTACCTGTAGCCACCCTTGGCTCTCCTTCCAGGCCATTTTCTCTCTGTATATCCTTCCCTAAACCAAGCAGAAAGGGGTCAGAGTAGTTTCTGTGCTCTCCTGGCATACCTATTGTTTTGTCTCCTTTGCCTTCTTTATCATGATATTAGGTGTATGTTTCTTAATACAGTAGTTGTCAGGAAGCCTTGGTTGAATTGAAGTACAAGACACAATATGTGGTTTTTATATGTGCATCTTATCTCTTTGATTAGACAGTAAGTCCCACTGGGGGCAGTTATCATGACTTTTACTTCTTTTTATTTTCCACAGCACATAAGTCAGAGCCTGTTTGTTGATTGACTAGTTTATCAAAAACTTGAGGCATTTTGCTGACACTTCAGATCGCTGATTATAAAGTGCTACTGACCTCTAAGATTGTTAATGTTATTTTAATTTGTTTATAGTATATGTAAGAGATTAAAGAGCATGGAATTTATGCCTTTCTCTCGGTTTTGTTTATCCACAATTCTTAAATTAGTACAGTATGAGCATTAAAAAATAAACTTTCATAGAAACTGGTGGATTGATATTACATAATGGAAGATAATCATACATGTTACATTTTTACTCTCAACAAATTAGTAGTAAAATATATTCCCCTTTTTTAGGTTGTTGAACTCAGTAGCTGTGAAGAAACTCAAGCATTAGCACTGCAAGTTATACTCTCATTAATTAAATACAATCAACAAAGAGTACATGAATTAGAAAATTGTAATGGACTTTCCATGATTCATCAGGTGTTGATCAAACAAAAATGCATTGTTGGCTTTCACATTTTGAAGGTATGACCTCATAAAATTTATTCTTAAGGTTTCATATGCAGTAATACTCATTTCTTCATCAAAGTCTTTCCATAATAGTTTTGTGTTTCAATTATTGCTGAAGAAAATGAAGGGAATTCAGTATATATTTAATTAAACTGGTTACTCTTCTGGTTCTTTTCATCATTTAAATAATTACATTTTTCTTTTCCTTATAGCATTTTAGAAATGTAAAAAAAAAATAAATAAATCCATAAAACTTTAGATCTGAATGGACCACAGATGTCTCCCGGGCCATTCCCTTATTCTGTAGATTGATGAATTTGTTTGTTTCAGCTCCCATCATATGGAACACAACCTAGTTTTCCAGACACCTAGAGACATATCATTCCATTAGGCAATGCTGCTACAGAGTTAGTTTTTAAAGTCACTGATATTGGTGTTAGTTTTATTATGATCCCACTATCATCATATATTTAAATACCTTTCTAGCTAAAAGCGTTTGGTAACACTGTGAAAATATTTTTCTCTGAAGGTATTGATACTAAGGCAAAAGATGATTCCCCTACCCTTACTTCCACCCACACCTCTTTAAACTATCAAGATCCATACATTTATGCCATAAATCCTTACTGCTTTTTGGAAAAGGTTTTAAAGCCTAATGCCAGATTAATTCGATTTAAAAAGTAAAATAGAATGTTGTTTGTTTTACCCCATACTTGAAACCTAGTAATTTCTTACAAATATTTGAAAGTTTGGGATTTTTCTATTAATCTGAATTGTTTTACGAAACAAAGATATTTTGTGAAACATTGAATTATTTATATTTTCCTTTGAATTTAATGTCATGATTGCCAAGATTGAAAACTTAATGTTTCTGTTGAATTTTTTGATTAATCTAGTATTAATACAAGATGCATTAATAATTATTTTCTATAGACTCTTCTCGAAGGTTGCTGTGATGAAGATATTATTCACATCAATGAGAATGGAGAGTTTAAGTTGGATATGGAGTCTAATGCTATAATCCAAGATGTTAAACTGTTAGAGGAGCTATTGCTTGACTGGAAGATATGGAATAAAGCAGAGGCATGTAATATATAATTTTTTCTATTTTTTTATTGTAAAATACATGTAACATACAATTTACTATCATAACAATTTTTAAGTCTACAGTTCAGTGGCATTAAGTACATTCACAGTGTTTTGCAACTATCACCACTATCCATCTCCATAACTCTTTGTTATATAAAACCAAAACTCTGTACACTTTAAACAATAACTCCCTTTCCCCCCTTTTCTCCACTCTCTAGCAACCACCATTCTACTTCTGAGTCTATGATTTTGACTATCTAATATAAGTGAAATCATGTATTATTTGTCTTTTTGTGATTAGCTTATTTCTCTTAGCAAAATGTTTTCAAGGTTCATCCATGTTATAGCATCTGTCAGAATTTCCTTCATTTTTAAGGCTGAATAATATTCCCTTCTATTTATATACCACATTTTACTTATCCATTCATCAGTTGAGGGACTCTGGATTGCTTCCACATTTTAGCTATTGTGAATAAAAGCATATACTTTTAAATATTTATCTAATTCTTCTTCTGGATGAATTTATTGCTTCAGTGTAATGTTAATTATAAATAGAAATCTGGAGATTATTTCCCATGCAAAGGTTTGAACAGCCATGGGTAATGCTGAGCTGGAGGGTAAGGATCAGAGTTTGGGCTGGCTGAGAATACTGCGCTCAGGCAGGAGCATATAGGCTTATTTGGATCAGGTGAAGGCTCACATTTACTGAAAACTCTGAAAGGGACGTATGCTAAAGTCAGGGGAGTCAGGTCCAGGAGAGGAAAATGGACACATTTCTGAGTAGGAGAGCCACACTGGCTAGGAGTTGAGATGATGATGTATAGGATAAGGTTTCATCATAAGCATAAAGTAAGCAACATAAATAGATCTTAGGTCTAGGCACTGTATCTCAACACCTGTAATGAATGGGCTGAACCCAGCCAGGGAATGAGTATAGGGCTGTTTCCTTTCTGCCCTAGTTTTAAACAGTCTTAATTGTATAGGTTCGTAGGCTCATTAGTTCTAGTGTAGACTGTTCCTTCCACATGTGGCAGGGTTCTAGTAGGTATTGGTGGTAGGTATTGGGGATTTTTGCAAAAAACTAGATTGTCTATAATTAATTAGAGTATAATAACATTATCATCAAACATAATTATTTAAAGAGCAATTCAGAGTATACATACCTTTAGAATTTTAAAAAATTGGTTATTCCAAATTTGGCAATAGTCTCTAAAAATTTACACGTTACCGATAATAAGTTGTGAAGCTGGAAAAAACTCTTCTAATCTAATATTAATAAAAATAAACAGGCCAGGCCCAGTGGCTCACGCCTGTAATCCTAGCACTCTGGGAAGCAGAGGTGGGTGGATTGCTAGAGGTCAGGAGTTTGAGAGCAGCCTGAGCAAGAGTGAGACCCCGTCTCTAATAAAAATAGAAAGAAATTAGCCAAACAACTAAAAAAATCTATATAGAAAAAATTAGTCGGGCATGGTGGCGCATGCCTGTAGTCCTAGCTACTCGGGAGGCTGAGGCAGTAGGATTGCTTGAGCCCAGGAGTTTGAGGTTGCTGTGAGTTGGGTTGACGCCATGGCACTCTAGCCCAGGCAACAGAGTGAGATTCTGTCTCAAATAAATAAATAAATAACCATAGCTCAAATATGCTAGAGGAAAGAGAATTATTTTTCTATTTTTCGTATAGAAAATTATATTACAAAACTGTTGTATGAAGAAGCAATTGAAGAATATGCAACCACAAAACATAAAAGTATTAAGAAGACATGTCAAGCAGCTAACTAAACTATTACTATTTTTCTGAATTTTGTGGTATTTATGGTATTTTTCTGTTTTTAACCTTTGTAATTTCTTTTCTCATCTGATTAAATAGTCACCTTCAGATCTAAAAAAATAGAAGATAGATAAAAAATATGTGAAATATTATAGGAAGAGAAAAATAATTACAAGGATAGCATATGTAAACAAATTGTATCAAAGACAGTATAAATATATGATAATGAATACGCTCTGCAGATTGGAATATCCAGCCTACCTAAATGTTGCACAGTTAGTTTATTTAGTATTTCAAAAGAGCAGGCAAATTTGGGGTTGTTTGATTTAAAAAACCATTTTTTATTGAATTCAAAAGTAATGAAATATACATACATTTCTATGGATTTGAAATAAGATTTTCTTACCTAATTAATTATTTTTGAACTAACGTTGGTTTTTCTTGTTCTTTGCCATTGGTGGTTTGTTTATATTGTCACTATTTTATTTTGGTACTATTTTTCAGATTTGAATCAAGTTTTCATACTTTGGCTGCCTTGTCTTCCAGTTTTCATATGGCTTTTGCTTTTAGGACATCTTGCCTCTATCTCATGAAGAGAGAGATGCATTGGTTAGAGTAGTATGATTAAGTCTATCAATTCCTTGGCCTTTTCATTATTCATTGTTGCCATATAATGGCAGGAGAAATAGTAAGACCTGCAACCCCAAGCCAGCTAATTTTGCTTTTTGTTAAAAGCTTTGTTGAAAGGTCAATGAGGATAATAAGATGAGGAAGAGATTATCTTTCAGTATTAGTTATATATGTAAACTCTCTTTGTCTCTAGTATTATGTTTAATTTAAGATTGATTCAATATGGGAGGAGCATTTAAGGCACCATCAAAAGGTGCTGACTACTCTTTGAAGATGCATAGTTTGTAGTTCAGAGAATTCTGTTATTTGAACTTAAAAGTAAATTAGTTAAAAAATGCAGAATTTTCACATTGTCCATGACTTTTCAATTTAGTATGATTTGTTCTAAAATTATTTGGTTAAATTCTGTATATGCAAATTGGCATTGAAATTTATACATTTTAAATAACATTCCTTGAAGGTAAATTATTTGAAAACAATTATATTGGAATATGTATATTTCTGTAATTTGAATAAATCTCTCAAAATAATTCATCTTTTGAAAATACTTATATATTATTTAATGCCACAGAAAGGGTAATGTAATAAAGCACCTAATATTAATAAAATATTGCATTCAACATGGGTAATTGGAAATGACCTGTTGACAACAAAAAATAATCGAGGAATGAATTTTAAGATTTGCTTTTTTCAGACAAATTTAAATTTTGATACTGAATATATACACAGTGTTAAATTTTATTGTGTGTCTTCTAAAAAGCAGGAAGCATGTTTTTCAGTAACTATGTGCTTATTGGTGTGTGTTTATTTTCTCAGCAAGGTGTTTGGGAAACTCTGCTAGCTGCTCTAGAAGTCCTCATCAGAGCAGATCACCACCAGCAGATGTTTAATATTAAGCAGTTATTGAAAGCTCAAGTGGTTCATCACTTTCTACTGACTTGTCAGGTTTTGCAGGTACTTTTCATGCAACTTTACTTTTGGAGAGATATTTTCTGTAGTTGTTTCTGTGTAATAATTCAATACCGTGGACATCAAATTTTTGTGGGACTTTCAATGGGATTTTTTTTTCTCTTTTCCATCTTCTCTACTATCCAGGCTCTCTTCTTTCAACAAATAATATAGGCATTTTTCAACTCCTGCCTCTTATACCTTGATCTTCACACTGTCCTCATTCCTAACTCAATTACAAAAGAACAACTACTAAATTTCTGAGATTTTTTTTAAGTTGGGATATAATAATAATTCTGTGGTGTCTTAAACAGCATAGCTGATTAATTTTTTTAAGTTTCAGAGTATTATGGTGCTACAAACATTTTGGTTGCATGAATTGCTTTTGTGCCGTTCGAGTCAAAGTTATAAGTGTGCACATCACCAAGATAGCGTGCCTTGTACCCATTAGGTGTGAATTTACCCATCCCCTTCTCCCCTCTCCCACCTGCTTGGTTTTTGCTGGGTTTTACTACCATATTGTACTCACTAGTTGATTAATTTTAACTTATTTCATATTCCTTAAATAAAAACTTACAAGTATGCATTGTTTAAATAAATATAAATTTGCTAAAAGAATTAGCATCTTGAAAATGTATCCAAAAATCATATTAAAAAGTGGCACTAATTTCACCAGTTACGTTATAATGTATGTGCTTTGACCTGGCTTCTAGTTAAATTTTTTTCTTTGCATTTACAGATGTTCTTTTATCTGCAGACTGTTTTCCAAGTTTTTAAAAACTGTCTAAGGCATCTATTGGAACTTTGTCAAGTTAGATAAGTACAGATACTCCATGGAATCAGTAATATATTATACTTTTAGTGCCTTTGCTTCAGTGGCACTAGGGGCTTCTCATTGTAGTTGAGCTAAAATCCAAAATCTGTGACAATTATAATAAGGCTTATATGATCTGGCAACCACTCCAGCCTCATCTTATGCTACTCAGCCTCCCTGGCTATCTTTCCCTTCCTTAAACAAGCATTCTCCCACATCAGGGAACATAGTGTTCTTTTAGCCTTAAAAGTTATTGATCTCATCCATTTTATCTGGCCAACTCCCGCTTATCTTTCTTGTGGCAACTTTAAACTTACTTTCTGAGAGATGCCTTCCCTGTCCTTTCCATCTAAATTAACCCCTTCCCCTTTATACCCTTACTCACACTCTGTGCATATACAATTTGTTAGTTTTATGGTTTTTTATGAGATTATGGTTTATTTCCCTCTGTGCACCTCCTGAGGGTGGCAGGGATATGTTTTTTATTGATCACACTGTAACATCAGTACTTGGCACACACAGGCACCTGGTAAATATTTGTTAAATGAATGAATTCTGAAAAAAAAAAAATTTTTTTTTTTTTTGCCTTTCTTGTCTCTTATGGTAAATTAGACTATTGTTGTCAGGAATGCAATTTGGTGATTTCTCAGGCCCCTTGCTTACTGAATGTTTAAGCATCATTTATGCATCAGTTTTCCTCTAAATTTGTGCCTTTGTATATTCATTTTGAAATTTAGTGGCCAATTTTCAATGAATTCATATGGCAGTGTGATATTCTTGTAGTTTATATATTCTGTAGCTGAGGTTACAGCGAGACTTTCAGTGACAATGACTGCTAGGCACTTACAGTAGTGAAGCCTTGGGGCTAGATAAGCACTACAAGATAGACAAATGTAGTGAGAGAATCATAGAGGGCTGAGGGTGGCACTTCAGGAAATACCATTTTCATGGTGTGAAACAGGAAAAAGGGGCTATTGAAAGAGAGAGAGGATTATCTGAACGAAAACCTAAAAGTAAGAAGCAACAACTGATTCAGGTGGGAAGAAATCAGTGAACGAACTCTGGAAATATGAAGACCTAAATGGAAAGCACACCACCAAAGAGGAACCCCAGCCCCTTAGAAATGGACAGCAACCCAAATCAGACCAATAAAATGACAGAAGAAGAATTTCGAGCATGGATCGTAACAAAATCCAACGACTTGCAAGAACAACTGGGTAACCAACACAAAGAAAATGCAAAAAGATTCCAGGACCTGGAACAAAAATTCACTAAAGAAATTGAAACAATGAAGAAAAATCTAACCGAACTCCTGGAAATGAAGAATCTATTTAGGGAACTACAAAACACAGTGGAAAGCCTCAAGAACAGGGTAGATCAAACAGAAGAAAGAATCTCAGAGATTGAAGATAACACCTTCCAAGTAAATAAATCAGTCACAGAGATAGAGCAGAGAAACAAGAGAAGAAAGCAAAGCCTACAAGCCATGTGGGATTATGTGAAGAAACCTAATGTGAGGGTTATAGGAATTCCAGAAGGGGAAGAAGAAAACACACAAGGGATGGATAAGCTATTTGAAGACATAATAGAGGAAAATTTCCCAGGCCTTGGTAAAAATCTAGATATACAAGTTCAGGAAGCTCAAAGGACCCCTGGGAGATTCAATGCCAACAAGAAGACGTTACAACATGCAGTCATCAGCCTGACCAAGATATCAACTAAAGAGGCTCTTGTACGAGCTGTAAGACGAAGCAAGTAACATACAAAGGAAAGCCAATCTGAATAACGACACACTTCTCCACTGAAACTTTACAAGCAAGGAGAGACTGCAGCCCCATTCTCACTCTTCTGAAACAGAATATGGCCCAACCTAGAATCTTATTCCCTGCAAAACTAAGTTTTGTATACGAAGGAGAAATCAAGACATTCTCAGATAAGCAAAGACTGAGGGAATTCACCAAGACAAGACCAGCCCTCCAAGAAGTACTCAAAACAGTATTACCCATGGATCAGCACAATAAACACTCGCAAATGTAAATCTACTCAAAAGCTAAAGATCAAAGCCCAGATACCACAATGGCTCAAGAGAGAAAACAAAGCAACAAAGTTCAACCCAACATAATGAACAGAAATCTGCCCCACCTATCAGTTATCTCAATAAATGTGAATGGCTTCAACTCCCCACTCAAGAGACATAGACTGGCTGAATGGATAAAAGAATACAAGCCAATTATCTGCTGCCTTCAGGAAACACATATAACCTGCAAGGATGCAGTTAGACTAAAGGTAAAGGGGTGGAGAACAATATTTCAAGCAAATAGAAGCCAAAAGAAAGCTGGCGTGGCGGTGCTGATTATAGATAATTTAGGTTTAAAATCAACAAAAGTAATAAACGACAAGGAAGGTCACTATATAATGGTGAAGGGTACAGTTCAACAAGAAGACATAACAATTCTAAATATATATGCACCCAACGTAGGTGCACCCAGATTCATAAAGCAAACTCTACTTGATCTAAAAAAATAGATAAACAACAACACCATAATAGTCAGAGACTTTAACAGCCCACTGACTGCACAGGACATATCCTCCAAACAGAAAATCAACAAAGAAATAATGGATTTCAACAGAACTCTAGAACAAATGGGCCTGACTGACATTTACAGGACATTCTACCCCATAACCACTGAATATACATTCTTCTCATCACCTCATGTGTCATTCTCTAAGATTGACCATATCCTAGGACACAAAGCACGTCTCAAACAATTTAAAAAAACAGAAATTATACCATGTATCTTTTCAGATCACAATGGAATAAATGTAGAAATCAACCTTAATAGGAACTCTCATTTCTACAAAGTCATGGAAACTAAACAACCTTCTGCTGAATGATCACTTCATAAATGAAGAAATCAAGATGAAAATCAAAAGATTCTTTGAACTAAATGACAAAAGAGAAACAAGTTATCAAAACCTGTGGGACACAGCTA
>VBSM01002153.1:40541955-40564308 GCA_008086735.1 Cheirogaleus medius | reverse complement strand
CAAATTGGTATTAACGGAACAACACCTAAGTGGACATATAGGAATAACATTTATCGGGTGTTGCATGGGTGGGAGGGCCAATGGCATGGGTATATACAAACATAATGAGTGAGATGTGCAACGTTTGGGGATGGTCACGCTTGAAGCTGTTCCTTGAGAGGGAAGGGGGGCATGGGCAATATACGTAACCATAATATTTGTATCCCCATAATATGCTGAAATAAATAAATAAATAATAGAAGCAAAAAAATAAAAGAGAAAGAAAGAGAGATGGAAAGAGTAATCAACGAGGTAGGAGAAGAAGCAGGAAACTCAGTAAAGTGAAAGTCATGGGTGGACAGAGGGGAAGAACATACATTGTAGGTGGTACCTTGAGCCAAATGATGTGGAAGGAAGAGAAAATGTAGACAGATAAAGGACCACTGGCTTAAAAATTCTTACTGACTTGCAAGATTTTGGTAGCGCTGAGAAGGCTAAAACCAGATTTCAGGCAGCATGTGTGGTCGACCATTGGAAATAGTGAGAATAAACATTTATTAAAAAGTCCAGCAGCAAAAGAAAAAAGAGAAACAGAATGTTAACAAAACGTCAAATTATGGGGTTTTTTTCCCCAATAAAATAGGATACTGGTAACCATTTGTCATGAAGTTAGTGGAGAGTGCAAGATTGAAGAAACTTGGGCTAGCATGAATTTAGCAATAATTAACTAGTGTTGCAACTAGGAAAGTTAAGAATATACAAGGGGTACAATTTAGAACAAAGGCAGATGTTTGTAGCAGAAATAGCACTATATTGGAAGTCAGGAGATATATGTTCCTGTCTTAGATCACCACTTGACAGTTGTGAGATCTTGGCAAAGGGATTTTGTGTTTTCTCCTTCTGTAGAATTAGTGTTCTCTTCTTAAATTTGAGGTAGTTAGACTAAATTGTTTTAAAATTAACATGTACATTTTAAGTACTTCGATTCAGCAATACACAGGATAAATGAAGGAGAGTAAATGTAGAGATATATATTTGGACATAGGGAACGGGAAGATGAGGAAGTTTGCCTCCCATACCCTTGATCAAGAGGCCAGCTGCTATCTATTGGGGAGGTGGAATTGGAGGATATAAACAATTTATTTATATCTTATTTATTTTTAGTAATTACTTGGCATTCTACCAAGTCTCATTATTCCAGGCAGTAGATGATGTAGTAGGAAGAGTTCAGTGGCCTGCGTTTGATTATAATTGTACTACATACATACTTTTGGGTTATAATTATACTGCATACATACTTTCTGTGTGGTATATGCTAGTCAAAAATGAGCCTCATACTCTAGAAATGAGGGATAAAACCTCTTATAAAGCTGTTGTGAAAAAGAGCTTTGTAAACTGGAGCACATTGTATTAATGTAACTAATTTTGTCTGTCAAAAATGTTCCCTACTGATCCCATAGTAGTAATAGTAGTAGCAATAGAAGAAGAAGAAGAGGAAGAAGAAGAAGAAGTAGTAATAGTAATAGTAATAGTAGTGATGATAATACTAATTGTAGCTAATATTCACATGGGGCTTACTATATGTGAGGCACTATTCAAAGAATGTATGGGTTTTTTTGTTTGTTTTTTTGGAGACAAAGTCTCACTCTGTTGCCTGGGCTAGAATGCTGTGGCGTCAGTCTAGCTCACAGCAACCTCAAACTCCTGGGCTCAAGCTATCCTATTGCCTTAGCCTCCTGAGTAGCTGGGACTACAGGCATGCGCCACCATGCCCGGCTAATTTTTTTCTATATATTTTTAGTTGGCCAATTATTTCTTTCTATTTTTATTAGAAACGGAGTCTCGCTCTTGCTCAGGCTGGTTTCAAACTCCTGACGTTGAGCTCTCCTCCCGCCTCGGCCCCCCAGAGTGCTAGGATTACAGCCGTGAGCCACTGCGCCCAGCCGAGAATTTATGTTTTTTAATCCTTTGAACAACCCTATGAAGTAGCACTAGTAGTATTCCCATATTATAGACAAAGCAATTGAGGCATGGAAATGTTGCATAACATACCTAAGATCACACAGCTAGTAAGTGGAGGAGCCAGAATGCAAACTTAGGTAGTTTGGCTTCTGAGTTCCTACTTGTGAGTGCTATAATATAACTTTGCCTCTGTTAATTAAGGTAAAAGGGCTAGAATTAAGTTGCTATCAATTTTAATGAATTTTTAATAACAAGATTGCTTGACTTAAGAAATAGCAACTCAATTTAATGATAAATATGGTCAGACTCAAGTTGTAAACTAACAGAATTCTATCTTAAAAAGAGTATATTGCTTAAATGAAAAACCTTAGTTAAATTGACAGTTCTTTAAATCTAATGAGAGTTTGATTTTGATTTTTTTAGGAACACAAAGAGGGGCAGCTCACATCCATGCCCCGAGAGGTTTGTAGATCATTTGTGAAAATTATAGCAGAAGTCCTTGGATCTCCTCCAGATTTGGAGTTATTGACAATTATCTTCAATTTCCTTTTAGCAGTTCACCCTCCTACTAATACTTACGTTTGTCACAACCCCACGAACTTCTACTTTTCTTTGCACATAGGTAAGTATAATCATTTTTTGTTAGATCTTGGCTACCTCCACTTTTGTTTTTATTCTTTCCCCTTGATCCACGTTTGTTTGTTATTTGAATGGCCTCTCTGTACTAGAAACTGCCCTAATTACATACTGGGGTTGGTACAGGCAGAGAGTTATAGAATGAACCAGACATGGCCTTCAGGGAGCCTAAATAGCAAGAAAAGAGAGGAGACGTACACTCAAATAGCTACAATAAGAAACAATATTTGGTAAATACATAATAGATAAAAAAGAAGAACTAATGAGATTTCAGAGGAGAAAGGGTTTCATCAGACCACTGTGGAGAGAGAATATTTAATATGTTACATGATACCTGACATAAGCATTGAAGAATTTGAGGAGAATTTGAAAGGGAGATTAGAGAATTACCATTTCAGGCAAAGAGAATGTCTTTAAAGGGAGGAAAAATAGAAAGTGAAAATAAAGAATAATGAATTTTACCTAGATATAGAGGACCTATAAAGGAGTAGTGAGAAATAATGCCATAAATATAGTTTATGACATCATTTATTTTTCCCCTAAGGTCGTATTAAAATGGATCCTTGAATGTAAGGCCAGAGAATTTGAACTTATATTCTCGTTAGAGGTCACTGAAAGGGTTTTTTGTTTTGAGCAAAGGGATATGATGTAAGTAAATTATTGCAGTATGATTCAGGAATAAGAAACTAGAGATAGTAAGACCAATTATAGTAGTCTATAAGAGACAAAATAATAGAATCTGGGCATAGTAGCAGTGGATCTAGAAAGGAGAGACAAATGGAGAAATGGGAAGGTTAGGGTGGAATGACTTGACTCTGGGGATGGTAAGGAAAGAGGATAATGCTTTGGCTTTATGATACATGTATTTGAGGCACCTTGTAGTTATTCATGGTATGATTGTCTAGCAAGCAGTTGGAAGTAAGGGTTATGAAATAGGGGAGGTTGTAAGGAGCTACCCACATAGAAGTGAGTTAAAGCTCCGAGAATAGATAAGACCACTAAAGAAAAGTATGTAGAGAAAGAAGGAAAGACAAAGCTAAGGATAGAACTACTGTAATATTACTGTTTAGAGAGTGGGACAAGAAAGAGGAATGAATATAAGAGAAAGATGGAATAATTAGAGTTTTTTAAAAACTAGAAAAATATAATGTAAGAAAGAAAGTAAGACCGTACCTATGAGAAAGCTAGGTAGTAAATTTGGTGTGGAAAACTGGTTGTACAACATCCATTTTAAGAAACGTAATAAATGAATAAAATGAGTGAGCAGGCCGGGCACAGTGGCTCACATCTGTAATCCTTGCACTTTGGTCAAGGCCAGGGAATCACTTGAGGCCAGGAGTTTGAGACCAGTAACACAGCAAGATCCCGTCTCTACAAAAAGTAAAAAAAAATGAGCCAGGTGTGGTGATGTGTGCCTGTAGTCCCAGCTACTTAGGAGGCTAATGCAGGAGGATTGCTTGAGCCCAGGAGTTTGAGGTTGCAGTGAGCTATGATGACACCACTGCATTCTAGCCCTGGCAGCAGAGTGAGACCCTGTCTCCAAAAAAATTATATTAGATGAAAATGAACTTAGATAGTATGACTTTGTGTTAGGCTCAACACATTTAATAGACAAAGGACTGTGGTAGACAAAGGACTGTGGATAAAGATTCTGGAAGTAGGGTAGTTCCAAAGATGAGTAAAATATGGTCCCCACCCTTGAGAAACGTACAGCCTAGTTGAGAAGAGAGAGGCATAAACAGATAATTACACTATGCCATGTGGAAAGCTCAGTGATGTAGAAGTCAACAACATTTTGTTTTCTGCAAGCATAGAGCATGTGAGAGCTGAGGGGTCAGTTCCTGGAGGAGGTGATGCCTGCTCTGAGTCATAAAGGATGAGTAGGAATCAAAGGGAAGGGCCTTCCAGGCAAAAGAAGCAGCTTGATGGGGAGCTGTAAGAAGTTTGTGCTGTTGAAATGTAATGTAGGAAACAAGGCTGGAGAGGGACCTGGGGACAAATAGTGGAGAATCTCCTAGACTAGAAGTTTGGACTTTATCCAAGGTGGTAAAGAGGCAACAGAAAGCCACTGGAAGGTTTTAAATAGGAGTTGACATTTGAGAGAGAGAATCCTGGTAGCTATGAGGATATGAGGGTGACAAGATGTCTGTCAAAGATACCATTTAGAAATCTGTGACAGTAATCCGGGAAAGAGATGGTAAAGCCTGCATTATGGTAGAGATGAGAGTTCAAGAAATAAGAAATAAAGCCAGTTATTTCTGGTGACTGACTTGCCATGAATAAAGGAAAGGTGGTGATCAAGGTGGCTCCAGGTTCCTACATGTGGGAAATGGGTACTTCTACCAAGCTAACCAAAGAACAAAGCAGAAAGAGTGAATTTAGGGCAAAAAAATGATTCTGATTTAGATTTGTTGCATTTGTGGTTCATTCAAGAAGTCAAGCAGTTGAGTTTACAAGTATGAAGCTCAGAAGAGGAAGATTAAGCTAGAAGTATTAGGTTAGGAGTCATAGACACTGAAAGGGATACATAAAAATATGAGACATAGTTCTTTCCTCAAGGAATGAACAGACAAATAGTCTTCTTGGAGAGACCATAACATATAAAAAGTGAACAGTTAAATGTTAAACTGTAATAAATAACTATAAATACAGTTGGAATTCAAAGAAAATAGAAGTTAATGTGGCCAGAAATAACAACAACAAAAAAAAATAAAAAATTGTAGAGTATAAATACTCATGTATGTGCATTAGTATAAAGTATGCCATATTTTTTTCTCTCTGAACATCTTTTTGTCAAATTTTTATTTAATAGTCTGCCTTTAAAGTTTTTTTTAATCCTTTTTTTAATTTAATTTAATTTTTTTTAATTTATTACTTTTTTTTGAGACAGAGTCTCACTGTGTTACCCAGGCTAGAGTGCCATGGCCTCAGCCTAGCTCACAGCAACCTCAAACTCCTGGGCTCAAGCAATCCTTCTGTCTCAGCCTCCTGAGTAGCTGGGACTACAGGCATGCACCACCATGCCTGGCTAATTTTTTCTATATATATTTTCAGTTGGCCAATTAATTTCTTTCTATTTTTAGTAAAGACAGGGTCTCGCCCTTGCTCAGGCTGGTTTCAAACTCCTGACCTTGAGCTATTTGCCCGCCTCGGCCTCCTAGAGTGCCAGGATTACAGGCGTGAGCCACTGCGCCCGGCCTTTTTTATCCTTTTTTAAAAGTTGGCTGTCTCAAAAAATTTTTTTGATTCTAGATGGCAAGATCTTTCAGGAGAAAGTCCAGTCAATCATGTACCTGAGGCATTCCAGCAATGGAGGAAGGTCCCTTACAAGCCCTGGATTTATGGTAATAAGCCCATCTGGTTTTACTGCTTCACCACATGAAGGTAAAAATAGCAATAATGAAATTATGACCCTTCCCATTTTATTTCTGAATATTCTTAGATAATTAAATAGTACATGTTTTAGCAGTAGGTATTATACAACCTGATATTCAGACTAAATTAAACTTAAAAATTATAGAATATATTTAAGGAATCCATTTTCACAACTTTCTGGTATCAGTAACTTACACTCAATCTAACAAGAGATATGCAGCACAGGTCCTCAGGAGAACTTAGAAAATGGATTTGGCTCATGCTATCTTGCTCTGGCATTCTCTGTCCTTCACTAAGCTTCTGATTTATTTTCCCATTTTCTTCAAAAGCTTTTTTTGTCTTCTCTTCTTTCTAACTAAACCTATCATTTTAGATAAATTCACTTGCCAGATGAATGGCCATCTACTACTCCAGCTTTATGTTTCTCAACTCAGGACACCTTTCCCTCTACCTTATCTGCCAGTCTGCATGGATCTGTCTTGGACTTTGTCATCATCAAGAATGCTTGCAAGCACCTCTGAAACTCCAGAATCCCACTCTCTATCTATATGATCTTTTTAAAAATCACATGCATCACTCTGAAACATTTCCAAATACTTTACAATGATGCCTCCATTTTTTCCAGGTCTTTTGAACAGAATCTTTTGACACCTTTAGTCCTCTAGCCAAAATCCAGATATAACTAGAAAAAACTTCTGAGCTATGCTGCTATTTTATTGCTATAAAGCCTATGCTCTAAAGCAGTTCATTTAGTGCCTATTTACATCAGTGTTTTTCACATTTCCAACATGCAAAAAAATTCACCTGGAGAGCTTATCAAAACACAGATTCCTGGGCCCTTCCCTCATACATTCTGTTTCACTAGATACAGGCTAGAGCAGGGGTCCTCAAACTTTTTAAACAGGGGGCCAGTTCACTGTCCCTCAAACCGTTGGAGAGTGTGCACTGTGGGCCCGGGATGAGTCAGCTGCTAAGCAGGACAGGCAGCGGCAGCAAAAACACCCAGCGGGCCGGATAAATGTCCTAGGTGGGCGGCATGTGGCCTGCGGGCCGTAGTTTGAGGACGCGTGGGCTAGAGCATGAGAATGTGAATTTCTAACAATTCCACAGGTGGTGCTGATGCCCATGCTGCTGGTCCATGGACCACATCTTGAGTAGCATGTACTTATATCCTACATACTTAACCAGGGGAGCATTTTTTCGGATTTCCTACTACATATACTATTAGAAGCAGTAAATTGGAGAGCCACAGCAAGAAGAGAGGAAACTAGTACTTCTCACTAATAGCAACAAGAAGTGACTAAAGAAATGGAGGAGAGAGAGAACTGTCTAAGACCATTTAGTCCAGTAATAACAAGAAGTATTACTATTTATTGAGCACCTATTATATGCCAGGGGCCATGTTAGGTGTTTGACAAATATAATCTCACTTAATCCTTAAAGCAGCCCTGCAAAGTAGATATTAAAAACCCTCATTTTACATTTGCAGAAACTAACACTCATGTGGTACAATTAAGTGATTTACGTAAGGCCACTTAACTAAAAGAACTATTGTTTAAATACAGTTATATCTAGTTACAAAGCCCACACATTTTCTGCTGTATCAAATTGCATCCTGGTGACTGCCAGCCTGAGATAAACTAAGTTTCACTTAATTCACTTAATTTCCCTACAGTAGAACCATTAATCCTAATGGCTTTGAATCATTTAGTCAATGCGGTATTTTGTTAAGGACATGTGAAAATACATATGTTTTTGCGTGATAATTGTAGGATTTTCATAAATGCCATTGATTAAATTGAGAAAAAAAGACATGTTTTTGGAAGATTCTAATAAAAAGAGGTTTAAATAAAATTTTGGCATTCAAGAATTTTGCACATTATTTACTAGGAAAATTAACCTGTGTGGATTCTTTAACAGTGCTAGATAAATGGGCTATTGCTGTGGTTGTGATTTATAGTGAAGAGAAGTGCTCTCACTTAATAGATTTTTAAGTAGTATGTTTTTATCTCCTCTTACCAGGAAACAATTCCTCCAATATTATTCCACAGCAAATGGCTGCCCACATGCTGCGTTCTAGAAGCCTACCAGCATTTCCTACTTCTTCACTAGGAATACAACCACGAAAGTTGACTGCAAGTTTGGGTTGTAGTATTGACAAGTTACAAAATATTGCAGATACTTATGTTGCTACCCAACCAGAGAAAGAAAATCCTTTGGGGAGTTCTGACACACTGAAAAAAGGCAAAGAGGATGCATTCATCAGTAGCTGTGAGTCTGCAAAAACTGTTTGTGAAGTGGAAGCTATCTTCTCAGCCCCAGCCTCTGTCAGTGATGTCCCAAAAGGAACATTTGGATTTCCAGCAGTCAAAGTAGATAATAAGGAATTAGGGGCAGAACCCAGACCAGAGGACGACAGTCCTGGAGACGAGTCCTGCCCACGCCGACCTGATTACCTAAAGGGACTGGCCTCATTCCAGCGAAGCCACAGCACTATTGCAAGCCTTGGGCTAGCTTTTCCTTCGCAGAACGGATCTGCAGCCATTGGCCGTTGGCCAAGTCTTATTGACAGGAACACTGATGATTGGGAAAACTTTGCTTTTTCTCTTGGGTATGAGTCAAACTACAACCGAACTGCAAGTGCTCAGAGGTACTCATGTATTTTTGTGACCCTTCCCCACCTTTTAAATGTTTTTTGAAGAATCTCTACATTTCTAGAAATGTCTTTATTGTGTCACTTCTTATAATACAACAGATCTGTTAATAACAAACAGAAAGGTGCTTTTCTCCTTATTTTAATACTAGATAAAGTTAAACCATAAATATCTCTCAAAAGAATATCTTGTTGTTTATTTAATTCTTTACACTTATTAGAGAAAAATTCTTCAGTTCAGAGAATTGATAAGGTTTATTATTATTTCCAATAACATCTAAAGTAGCACTGTCCAATGAAACTTTCTGCAATGATGGACATGTTTTATCTGTGCTGTCCAATACAATCAGCACTAGCCACATAAGCCTGTTGAGCACTTGAAATATTGCTAGTGCAACTGAGGAACTGAATTTTTAATTTAATTTTAAATAGTGTAAATAGCACAAGTGGCAGTGACTACTATATTAGACATCATAGATGTAGACTAGAATAGTATTTAGTATTTAGTAGTAAAGTATATGTCTGAAAAATTAGTGATAAAAAGTGATGGTAAATTTGTTAATTACAGTTAAATTAGGAATCATTTCTTAAACATGCATATTTGTTTCACATGTTAAAATTATTACTGCTCTTCACAGTTCCCGAGGTAATCATCGTGTACTTTTCTCTCTCATATTGTATTAGTAAGACTTTTTTGGTCTCTGTTTTAGTGTAACTGAAGACTGTTTGGTACCTATATGCTGTGGATTATATGAACTCTTACGTGGAGTTCTTCTCATCCTACCTGATATGATGCTTGAGAATGTGATGGACAAACTTATTCAAGCAGACTTACTTTTGGTCCTCGTTAACCATCCATCACCAGCTATACAACAAGGAGTGATAAAAGTAAGAGCAAATACGAGATATGTTGCTTTTGTTCTGAAAAATAAATATATGTGTAATTTTAAAATTTGAATATATATTGTTAAAGTAGACAAAACTTTATTTTATACTTAAGAATAATGAATTAATATAGTTTGTTGCTTCTTACTCATATTTTTGTATTATTCAATTTTAAATCCTTCTTCATATATTGATTCATATCAATATGTTTCTAAAATATATCAACAAATCCACATATCCAAACACTTAGTCCATTTTTGCAAAAATTACAGGGAACACATGATTCATTGGAAATCTCTTCTGCAGTGTAATATTAAATTTAGACATTTACTTCAGGTCTAGCTCGGATGTCACCTTTCCAGAGAGTCCTTCCCTGACTACCTTATCAAAATCACTTCCCTTTAGCCCTGTTCTTTATTTATTCTATCATATATCCTATTTATATCTTCTAATTATCTTTTCAATTTATCTGTGTACTTGTTTTTTTAATGTCCCACAAAAATAAACTTCATGAGAGTAGGCATCTTGTATCTAGCATATAATAGGTACTGAGTATATTGTTGAATGAATGAATATTTTATATGAATGGTTTCTATTAGAACACAACCCAATATTGGAATGGTCTTTTAAAGATTCTCATTTTCTTTCGTTTGGATGTACATATTGTTTAATCACTTGCAGTTCAGCCCAGTATTTATTAAGCTCCAATTTTATATGTAGAACACTGGGCTAGTTGCAATGTGGTATATAAAGGGGAATAATATAAGCTCCCACATTCAAGGAGTTAAAGTCTAGTGGGGGAGAGAGTCATATACCCAACTAAGTAAAATGCAAGGAATTCTGTGATGAGTGCTGCAATGGCAGTAATTAATAAAGAAGAATTGAGCATAGGGGAAGCAGAGAAAGATTCACGCAGAAGGTGTACTTTGTATTATACTGTAAACTTAGGAAGCTTTTTAAGTAGGACAGTAAATAGATGTGTGTTTGGGGACTAGTGGTCTTTCAACACTGTGAGGGAGTGATTAAAGGGGAAAGAGAGGTGGAAGTATTCTGTTAGTAAACTAGCTCAATAAGTAGTTCAGGGGAGAAAAGATGAGTTCCTGATCTGAGGTAATGGGAAGTCAAAGGACAGACAGATTTGAAAGATGTTCACTGGAGTGGAAGAGGTGTACCTTCATAATTGCTTGTGGGGAATCAGGAATAGAAAAGCCAAAAGTGAGTTAAGCCTTGAAGTCTAGGAGGATGGGACCACCTTCCTTTAAGATCGGAACCATGGAAGAAGTAGATTTGGAAGGAAAAGTAGTTAATTTAGTGTTATAAATGTTGCATTTAAGAAACTAGAGAGGGTGGAAATTCAGATCGGTATTCAGGATAAATAATCTGTCAAGATGTCTAGAAATAGAGGTCTAGTCTACATACATATACATAGATTTGCAGAGAGAGCATAGGGTGCTGATTTTTTTCCTTTAGAATTAGCCACAGATATTCTACTTATACTCAGCTAAGGTCACCAATCTGCTAGGTGTCCATGCTCAGCTAAAAAAGCCATTTTCCCCGCCATAGAAATACTAAGATCCCCACAGTAGAGTCATCATTAGCATGCCACAGTAGTCAGAGACAAGTTCATTTTTTTTTTTTTTGCTATGGAGGTGGTATTTTTTTGAGATTTCTATGTTCTTCTATACAGATGAACTTAATAACTTACAAATACAAGTGTGATTCCTGTCTGATTTGTGTATATTAAATGTTAATATATTATCTAAATTATCTTAAATTTTTGCTTTAGTTATTAGATGCTTATTTTAATAGAGCATCTAAGGAACAAAAAGATAAATTTCTGAAGAATCGTGGATTTTCCTTGCTAGCCAACCAATTGTATCTTCATCGGGGAACTCAGGAATTGTTAGAATGCTTCATCGAAATGTTCTTTGGTCGACGTATTGGCCTTGATGAAGAGTAAGTGGGTACTTACTTCCCCCATAATTAGGGATCTTTTGTCTTAAATGTAAAATTTGGTGAACTCACTCTTAACAAAATTATTTGATCATCTTTAGAAAAAATCTACTAAAAGTAATTTTCCAGGTGAATCAATTTATTATTTACTATATGACATTTTTTCTATTAATAATATAACTTCTTCCTTCATAGTTCATTCACTAGCTAGAAACTAGAAACAAATAAATACTGCATCAAATGAAAGAAAGTGATAGTTAGGATTTGGCATATTGTGTTAACATGAGAAGGTTAACTGAAAAGAAAGGTGGCTTGCATATTCTCAGTGACAGATTACACAAATGATCCATAGAGGATCTCTTCATTCTCCTCAGAGCCCTCAGGTTATCTGGGAAAAAAGTAAATCCCTCACCTGGAATTCTTGGATTTACTAATTGCTGAGATTTGACCTTGGTGTAATGACGGTGAATTAGCAAATAAGTACAAAAATAAAAGAATATTTTTCTCTCAAACCAACAGTTTGGCAGAAAAGTCAAACTGTTATTTCTGTTTATAATAGAACATAGAGATATGTGTCTCCTTATTGTGATAGATAAATTCGGACATTGAGGAATTTACGTTTTTATTATGGTGATTTCGGTAGTACTTTTCCTTTGCATACAGCTTTTGGCTTTCACAAAGCAATTTTGCATTATCTTTTTGTTTTGTTTTGAGAAACGGTCTTGCTGTCAATAGGACTAGAGTGCAGTGGCTTGATCGTAGCTCACTGTGACCTCAAACTCCTGGACTCAAGCGACCCTCCTGCCTCAGCCTCCTGAGTAGCTAGGACTACAGGCACCTGCCACCACACCTGGCTAATTTTTCTATTTTTTGTAGAGATGGGTCTTTGCTCTTGCTCAGGCTGGCAATTCTGTGTTATCTTATTTGATTCTCACAACAGCTTTGAGAAGAAAGGAGGGCATAAATTATTATCTCACATATTTGATAGATAAGGAAAATGAGGCACAAAATACTTAAATCATTTTGTTCAATCACAAAGACAAGTATTATTGGGACAAGAACTCAAAGATTCCTTCTTTTTTGCTCGACCTCTTTTTACTAGCTTTCTCTCAAACACTATGTAAAATAATAATAATAATTTTCCAGTGGGATTGTTATATAGCCCCCTAACACAGGGTTTCTTTGGACGAAAGGGGCCCATGCTTGAATTGAGGTGAATCAATTAAAGCCATGAAATTGTATGCATGTTTTATCTGAATGTTTGTATATTTATCTTGGAATGGACTGCTGGCACCAGCTTTTATCTTTTTAGTGTAATCTAAAAAACAAGTTAAGAATCCTTACTCCATAAACTTTTTTTTATAACTGCAAAATCAAGTTAACAAAGTAGCCCGTAGTTTCCTTATTTTGTGACTAATTGCTTCTAATGTTCTCTTAATCGTATATTATTTCTTACAGATTTGATCTGGAAGATGTGAAAAACATGGGACTTTTTCAGAAGTGGTCTGTCATTCCTATTCTGGGACTAATAGAGACCTCTCTATATGACAACATACTCTTGCATAATGCTCTTTTACTACTTCTCCAAATTTTAAATTCTTGTTCTAAGGTAGCAGATATGTTGCTGGATAATGGTCTGCTCTATGTGTTATGTAATACAATAGCCGCCCTGAATGGATTAGAAAAAAAGTAAGTTTTAAATTATTATTTAAAATTATATCTGATAAATATTTTAGAAAGAGAAAACTTTAGTAGTAACAAGTTACTTTAAAGCATCTGATTTTTCATAATACTTTCAAACAGTTTTTCCCACAAAATTTATTTTAGATTAAATTAATTTAGAGAGGTATGTTTTTCATCACTTTCAACAAAGTTTGATTAAGAAGAGAGTATTTATATGACCTACTTTTAGGTATTTATAACTTGAAGGCAAGTAGAATAAATTTAACTGCCCCCAAATATATTTACCAACCTTCCACGATAGACTATAAAAATTATTATCCCCATCAGGAATAGAAAATTGAGGTTTAGAGAGAGATAGTAACTCATTGAGGGTTACACAGCAAGTAAATAGAATTGAGACTGAATCTCACTTCAAAAGCCTATATTTTGAACTTGCCGTGCTGTCTTATTATTAGCATACTATATAACTATCTACTACCATAAATTAGCTTCTAATAGCCAAAAGTACGTTGGCAAATGACTGCCTACCCAGTAGATTAACAGCTTTAAAAAGTATGTTGGGAGATTAGATTTTTATTTAGTTTCTGTATGTTTGGTGTCTATATTTGTGATATACAGTATATTAGAATAATATTAAAATATCAATCTCCAAAAGCACCATCTTGTTGCACATTTTTTTTCTGGAATGATCAGGAAGAACTTTTTGCACATTAAAGCATTAAATGTTATCTGTACTATTATGGAGAGAACAGAGCATATCTTTACTGATTCTCTAGGCCAAAGAGAAACTCTTTGTACTCAACTGAGTTCAATTTTTATTGGGTACCTGTTACATTTAGGGCCTGTGTGCTTGGAATATGGGAAATGCAAAGAAATACAAAGTATTTTATTTCCACAAAACACTTAGCCTTGATTATAATACAATGTATGAAATTGGTAGTATTTGGGAAGTGTACCTACAGGCTTATTCTAGAAGTAGTTTTTTGTTTGTTTTAAAATTAATTATACTTACTGAATGTCCCTATATGCCACTCTATTAATTAGCCTGAGACAGGTAATATTTCTAACCCTTGCTTGATTTGGAAAATATAAATGTAAAGAAGTATTTGGATCTAATGTCACACACTGAGGTAGATTATCAAGATTAAAATTGAGAGGCAGAAGTAACTAATTCATATTTATTGGTTATTTATAAGTGATTAATATATGTTCAAATCTATTATCTCTTTTAATCCTTAAAATAACTATAATTTATACAAGTGAGATTCAGAGAGTTTAATTAATTTAGTCAAATTCACCTTCTCTGAGAAATCTTCTCAGAATGATCCTATTCCTACCTATACAATCTTCGCCCTTAGCATGGGCTGCTTATGTATTCCCACAGTATCTTGTGTTAAGCTCTGTTGTTACACTTACTACCATTTACTGTTTATAGTGGTGTCTTTATCTGGTACTCTGAAAAGCTATATTTTTGACAGGAGTAAAAGTGTATCTTCTTATTTCTACTTCTAACGTATAATACGTGTTACTTGCCATAGAGTAAGCGTGAATAAATACTAAATGACTGCATGAATGAATGCACAATGATAGAATAGGAATTTAAAACAGTTGTCTTTGTCTTAAATTATTTGTTCTTTTTCTTATAAATGTTCTGTTTTGTTCTTTTTTTTTGTCATTATTTTTAGCATTCCTTCGAGTGAATACAAATTACTTGCTTGTGATATACAGCAGCTTTTCATAGCAGTTACAATTCATGCTTGCAGTTCCTCAGGGTCACAATATTTTAGGGTTATTGAAGACCTGATTGTACTACTTGGATATCTTCAAAATAGTAAAAACATAAGGACACAAAGTAAGATTTAATTTTTATGGATTTGGGGGGGAGTTGTACAGTAGCCAAACATATTATTTGAGCCTAATCTCTTTCTTCTTTGAAGCTCTTTTACTGAAAGTTTAACATTAATTCTGTGATAATATCTATTGGTTTTGAAAAGAAGCCTGTTTAAGTGGCAAATGTAGAAAAAAAATGATGCCTGAATGTAATTAGGAGCTGGCAACACATCATTGAAAGAAGCCACTGATTTTTCTTACCAAGTAGAATTTAAAAGTTTATAGGTAATAGTAATGCCCATTAGTTTTCTTTAATGGCAAATGTTAAAGTGAATATGAAACAGAAAAATGTGAGAATTCCTGGTTTAACTTTTTGCCTTCTGTACAAAAAATCTGTTCTTTGAAACAGTTATGTATAATGAAATAAATTTGTCAACTAATATTTTTTCCAGTGAAAGTTTTATAGTGGCCATTTGGAAATTTGCTTTAAAATTTGTTTTAAAGACAGTTGAAAAATGTTTACTACCATCAAGAACCCATGTTGATCAAAATTTTAAAATTTATATCTAATAAAATATTGGCAGTTTAAATTTTTAACATACAAATCAGTTCAATAAAAAAATCAATAACCACATAGCTTGAAAACATTCTAGTATCTTCTGTTTTTAGATATGGCTATTGCACTACAACTTAGAGTTCTCCAGGCTGCAATGGAATTTATAAGGACCACCGCAAATCATGACTCTGAAAACCTTGCAGGTTCACCCCAGTCACCTTCTCCCCATCATGCGGTATTTCAGAAGCGTAAAAGCATTGCTGGTGAGTATTGAAATAATATTTTAATAATGATAAATTAAAGGTAGCTTGACTTTCCTATGTTCTTATAAATATTTCTTAGTTTAAAAAGTTAAGCTATAAAATTTAAGAAAGTTTTTTTCCCCCAGAGGAAACTATTCTGCTGCTTTCTTTTCAGTGTTGTTCTCAATTATTTCTTGAGCATCTATTATGTGCCAAGCACTATACTAAATGTTGGAGGTACAACGTTGAAAAAAACAGACACAGAATCTGCCCTTGCAGAGATTGTGAATTAGTAGGGAAATGTAGAGGGTAGGAATAGAGATTATGCTAGGACATCCTGATTTACATCAGGAGTTAGGGAGATCTCTGAGGAAATGAGATAGCAATATAGACATAAAGGATGATAAAGGAGTTAGCAAGGTAGAGAGTCAGAGAAAAAGTGTTACAGGCAGGGAAAAGCTGAGCTTGTTCTGAGAACTGAAAGCCATTTAGCTAGAATGTGGCACTTGATGACAGAGTGATGCCAGGTGAGGCTGCACAGCATAGCATGGGCCAGTTCATACATAATCATATAAGACATGTTAAGGAGTTTAGATTTTATCCTGGGAAGTTTTTAAGTAGGTGGCATGATGTAATCAACCTTCTATTTTATAAAGGTCACTCTGTCTTCTATGTAGAGAGGGGTTTAGAGGAGAACAAAAGAGGCAGTGGGGAGTGCAGGTGGGAGTAGTCAAGGCAGATGATGGTGGCTTACACATGATTAATACATTGACTGCCACACCAGAAAAAAATTTTTTCCTTGGGACCACAGTGTTTTATTACGAAAATAGAATAAAAACTTCGAAAACAAAACAATCCTAATTTAATGAAATATTTGTTATTTTTTATTGCGCAAGTTATATGGCAACCTGAAAAATAGTTCCATGGCTCCCAAGATGAAGAGACATGTGCGTTACATATGCTTCATGAGGCCCCGGGCTCAAAACTAGCATGAGTTAAATACAACTCACATGGCAGTTAATGTGTTAAAATGCACATGACATTTGGGCTTGCTGTAAGTTAATACATGTCGTCAATAAGTGTTAATAGTGTTAGACTTCCTTATTTTTTCTACAAAAGCTACTGTGAGCTTTATATAAACACAACCCAGAAAGTTAAACACTACACATACAGGATATACACACCCATACACCACACATACATGTATACACGTCTCCATAGTACTTAGTAAATTGTTTGAAGTTTAATCACCCTTGCTGTCTTAAAAGCTTTTAAATCCAAATCTTTTTTTCATTGTGTTAGACTACTTCATTGCGTTCAATGCTATGCAAAATTTTTAAACTATGTGAAAAATTCACCTGTATAGAAAAGCTACTAAATACGTTGGTTTGCAATAGTATAAATTTAACTTATGTTAAATAAAACTTATGTAAGTACAACTTGTAAAACATCCATGTAATTAAATTATTGAATGCAGTCTCTCCTCTTGAGCTGCCCTCATATGTCTTTTGTCCTGGGCAGAATTCTATTTTTTACCAAGTCCAGCAGTAATGCTCAGCTTCCTACATGCCAAATGATGACTTTTGGACAACTTTCCTTAGCATGAGTCCTTATATGGTCAGTGACTGTTTAGGTGAAATTCACCCTCTGTTGGTATCAGAAAGTATACCTTTACTACTCCTACTTTCTCTTTTTTGTTGATACTTATTCTCATATCTGTTCCTTCTCTGCTTCCATCCCTAGATCCCTGGTTTTAGTTAATGATCAACTTATGCCTGAGCTAACACAATAGCCCTCTGCTATTTTCTGTTTGGTCTATGGTTTATCTAATAGTCTGTCATCTCTCTCTTTAGATACTTGCATTTTTGTCACTTTAAGCCTTGGAGCCCTGCATAGCTCCAGGTTTGTTATTGTTTGGTTTTAGTTTTAATCATTTTAAAACAGATAATGGGCTTTAGTGTTTTCACTGGACCACTCTCCTTTATTTTTCCTAACTCTTACAGTCCCTTATAAGGCTTGGGTTTATATTTTTCACTCTAAGTAAATGCAGTTGCTGTAAGCTATGTGAGGATTGTAGAATCCTACAAATTTTGAGCTTAATATAAGACCTTAAAAGTCATCCAGTCCAGCTTCCTCATCTTAACAGACCCACCGCATCCTATAATTAGGGACTGCTGGAACATGCACCCCTACACTCTTCCCTTTGTGTCCTATACCACATCTATTCATTCCAGGTCTATCATCTCTCTCAGATCTCTCTCAAGAATTATTCCTGTTTTAAATACTTCCTTTGTTTAAATTCTGTCTTTGTGAATCGAATTCACAAAATACCACTTTATATGTGTTTATTAATAGTTGCTGCTCTGTAATTGCTTTCAAGTTGTTTTCTTACACATATGTTTGGGGAAGACTTTTTTTATTTCTTCACCACTGGTTAAAAGTTATGGTCAAAATTATATTGGCTTTGTGAGCTATAGGTACAAAAGATACAGAATGCTGAGACTCCTCTGCTTCTGAACCGTATCGTTACAAAAACCTATTCAAGTCCATTTGTCCATGATGCTAAAGTGACTTAGAGTGATTTCTGTTTCTATCATTTCCATCAATTAGATAATGATTTGTTCCTTAAAGGACTTAAAACAAGCGGTTCTCACTACTGGTAAGTGTTGGGGGGGCGTCCTAAATAGACTCATTTAGCATTTGTTGAAAACTACTGAGATAAGTGATGCCTCCAACCCACTGCACCTTCAGCAGGAGTTGTTGGAACTGCCAGCAGCTGCAGCTTCCATTACAGCCACACACCATACTCTGGTAATAGATTTACCCAAACCTTGAATCTCAGGGTATCCATGGCTTGGGACCAAAGTTTCTTCAGCAGTACTTTCATTACATCTAGGTTTTCAGTTCTCATACTCCTCGAGGAGTTAGATACTATTTTATTGCCAGGTGAATCTTTTTACAATCTAATTCAGGTATTCCATTCCTCTGCTCAGCAGCTCCGAATTGCCTACTACTCAGTGAACAAAGCTTTTAATTCCTTAGCCTTTATATCTTACTTTGATGTATCAATAGCTATATATAAGGGAGAGGGATATAATTATGCCTAAAAGGTATCATACTCTACCTTACTGTTTATAAACTGATTTCTATTTCTAATCAATATATTCTAGTTTCCATATTAATAAACATAAATATTTTTTTTCTTTTGAGACAGGATCTCGCTCTGTTGCCAGGGCTAGAGTGCAGTGGCATCATCATAGCTCACTGCAACCTCCAACTCCTAGGCTCAAGTGATCTGAGTCTCAATCTCCTCAGTAGCTGGGACTACAGCTGCACACCACCACGCCCAGATAATTTTTCTATTGTTTTGTAGAGATGGGGTCTCACTGTGTTGTTCAGGCTGGTCTCAAACTCCTGGCCTCAAGTGATCCTCCTACCTTGGCCTCCCTGAGTGTTAGGATTACAGGCATGAGCCACCACGCCCAGCGTATATTCTTTATTTTTAATGAATGTATAATAATCTATTATGTTGATGTGCCATGATCATCTTCCCTAACTTCTATCAATAAACAAAGGGATTTTTTATTTGGTTTTTTTTTGCTATTATAAACAAGAAAATGATATACACTCTTTTAAATGTATTTTTTCATTTTTCTGCTTATCAATATGAAAAACTTTACACATCACCCTTAATGCAGAAGGTAGAAGAAGTAAGCGTTAGGGTAAAATGCTACACATACATTTAAATCATCATATATATATTGTATTATTAATATAATTCACATATAAATGATTTTTCTTTATATTTCAACTAATAATAATACCCAATAACAACACTAAGCATTAATAATTTTGGATTTGTGAGAATGAGACAGGTACCGTGTTTTACATCCATTATTTTATTTAATCCCCAAAATAACTCTGAACATTTATTCAACTATCGAAATTTTCCTTTTTTTAATTAAAGAGACAGAATCTCTCTCTGTCTCCCAGGCTAGAGTACAGTGTCTTGATCAAAACTCACTCCAGCCTCAAATTCCTGGGCTCAAGTGATCCTGCCACCACAACCTCCTGAGTATCTAGGACTATAGACGTACCTGGCTAATTTTTTAATTTTTTTGCAGAGATAGGGTCTCACTGTGTTGCCCAGGCTGGTCTCAAACTTCTGGGCTTAAGCAATCCTCCCACCTAGGCCTCCGAAAGCTCTGGTTTTATAGGCACGAGCCACTGCACTTGGCCCCAACTATCAAATATTTATTGAACAACAGCCATGTGCCAGTTACTATTTTACCTGTCCTCATGGAACTTATACTAAAGGAAATGATCCATAAGCACATAAACAAATATATTTAATATAGTATCAGATAGTGATAAATATCTGCATGTGAGGTAAGCTCTATTTTACTTTGTAATCTGCATCTTAAAAATGAGGAAACTGAGGTTTGGAAAGAAGTGTGCTTAAGTCCACACCAGCTCTGTGTGGCTTCATAGCATGAGTGCTAAAATGTCCTCCCACTTTTTCAAGTACTTTGTACCAGAGAAGACTTAACATTTCCTTTATTCAGTAGATTGCCATGCCTCTGAATTACAAATATCAGCCGCTTATACAAGCTTGAAAGCTGTTAGAGAGGCCAGGCGTGGTGGCTCACGCCTGTAATCCTAGCACTCTGGGAGGCCGAGGCGGGCGGATTGTTCAAGGTCAGGAGTTCGAAACCAGCCTGAGAAAGAGTAAGACCCCGTCTCTACTAAAAATAGAAAGAAATTAATTGGCCAACTAAAAATATATAGAAAAATAGCCAGGCATGGTGGCGCACGCCTGTAGTCCCAGCTACTCGGGAGGCTGAGGCAGGAGGATTGCTTGAGCCCAAAAATTTGAGGTTGCTGTGAGCTAGGCTGACGCCACGGCACTCACTCTACCCTGGGCAACAGAGTGAGACTCTGTCTCAAAAAAAAAAAAAAGAAAAAAGAAAGCTGTTAGAGATACAGACATTAGGAAGAATCTACTCAAACTAAGGATATTGTTTAAGAACATTATTCTTGAATATATACAGGTTATATATTTTTTTTCTTTTTATTTGCTGCTTTTTTGCCTCAAAGGTGACTCTATCCACCAAAATGTGTTAACTGATCAAGAATACTGATTACCTAAAATACTGGATGATCTAAAATGCTATTAAAACATTTAAATATCTCACAGGATAAGTCATTAAAACCTGTTATAATTTAGTCATATGTAAGTCATTTTTATGGAGGTTATTTATAGAAATTGATATATGTTTTCATAATTTAAAACAAAGGTTCAATTCCAATGAAGGGTTCCGTTATTCCTCACCTACCGAGACGTCATTTTGGTTCCTATGGTCAACTTCCAATGCCCTTCTTCAGTCCATTAAATCAAGACTCATCCCTCCAGTTTTCTCCCGGATGCACTACTTGTGTTGTATCTCCTGGAGCAGGTGCAGTAATAGTGTCAGAAATGCCACTCCTACTCGTTCAATCTCAGGAAACGTTTCCGAAATGTTTCTCAGGAAATGCTTCATAGCATTGAATTCCAAATGACACATACAGTCTAAATCATTTTAATAACAAATCACTGGAATTATAGCCACCTTTCTGATTTTTTCACTTTCAATTACTGATTTCTATTTTGTCACTACATACAGTTTTCAAAACTATGCTATAAAATTCAATAATAGTAATTATCTAGAAATAGTAATGTTCTCGCTAAAATTAATGATATGCTTTAAAACTCTGTTGATTTTGGAATACAAGGAAGTGAAACAGTATTTGAAAATATTTTATCAAAACATTCTGAACTAGTTACGCCTATTTAATCCTTTTTTTACAAGATTCAAACTTTGCCAAATGATATCCATTCTAAGCTGTGTCACTAGCTTCAACATTGTCATTTAGGCCTTTGAAAACAAGTACTGTTGCACTTCCTCAAAGAAGGAGAAACATCACTTTCTCTTTATCACTTTATTTCCTTTGTATAAATTAATTCTGAAATAAATAAGGTTCTTTTCATGGCCTGATAATCAAAAGGTTGCGGCAAAAATAGTTTCTCTGATCCTTGTTAACACTGGCATTTGACGTTTAATTTATGTACTATTGCAGGTCCTCGAAAATTTCCTCTTGCTCAAACTGAATCGCTTTTGATGAAAATGCGTTCAGTGGCAAATGATGAGCTTCATATGATGATGCAGCGGAGAATGAGCCAGGAGAATCCCAGCCAGGCATCTGAAACAGAGCTGACACAGAGACTGCAGAGGCTCACTGTTCTAGCAGTCAACAGGATTATTTATCAAGGTAAGACTATGGGATTAATTTGTTCTTCCTCAGATATTAAAGAAAAGGAAAATAATGTAAGAGGGAACTGGGTTAGTTTTCACATTTGTAAACAGCATTATTTTTCAATTCGTAACATCCACATTATTAAAGGAATTTCTTATTTAGAACTGATAGTCTTAAATAAAAGTCCACTTTTTAATGTGTTTAATGGTACCTTAGATTGACCATTGATTTTAAAATCATATGGCACCTCCGATATGATCTTTTGAGATTGTTATAGATTCACATGCAATTAAGAAATAATACAA
>VBSM01002153.1:40503678-40536629 GCA_008086735.1 Cheirogaleus medius | reverse complement strand
AAAAAAAAAAAAAGCTGAGTGTGGTGGTGCATACCTGTATTCCTAGCTACTTAGGAGGCTGAGGCAGGAGGATCACCTGAGCCCAGGAATTCAAGGTTATAATGAGCTATAATAATGCCACTGCACTTCAGCCTGAGTGACAGAGCAAGACCCTATCTCTAAAAAAAAAAAAAGAAGAAGAAAAGTTGTTTGGAGGCCTTTTTAAAAAGCATTATATTATCTGTGAAATATCTATGCTGAATAGCTCTCAAACAACAGTATATGTAACATATTTCAAAAATATTTATAGTCATCTAAAATAGAAAAAAAATGTTGAACACTTGGAATGATCAAAACCAAAATACTTAAAAGAATTTTAGAGTCTATAAATTCTCTAGTGATAGATGAAGAGTTTAAGTGGTATATTAAACCATTTTGGATGACTATTTAACAGTTCTTATAAAATTAAGCATATACTGAACTTGTGACTCTATTTATTTTTAGATACTTAACCCCCAAAATTAAATATATGTCCATAAAAAGACTTGTACAAGAATATCCATGGCAGCCTTTTCATTAATGGCCCCAAACTGGAAATAACCCAAATGTCTATCAGAAGGAGAACGTATTATATAAACAAATTGTGATATATTTGTACAGTAGACTATTATACAGCTATAAAAAGGAACAGACTGCTGATACACCGACTATTATTGGTGAATCTCCAGTGAGTTGGGGAAGGGGGCAGCTGAACACAAAAGAGCATGCAGTCTGTGATTCCATTCAAATGAAGTCCAAGAACAATTAAAACTGATAGGATACTATTTGTGGTATACAGTGAAAATACTGTATAGTAAAAGCACTTAAAATAGTTTTTTAAAAATTTGGTCATGCCACTAACTTCAATCAACTAATTTTTTTTTTTTTAGTTTGTTTTCTACTTTTAGGGATTCCATTGGGTGTTTGTTTGTTTAATTTTATTTTTAATCATATAAAATGTCTACATGGTTCCAAAATCAAAATTGTGAGCCATAGCACATTCAGAGAGGTTCTAGCTTTTATCCCTATACACTTCTTCTATTCTTTCCCTTTTCCTATAGTTAACCATAGAAATTTCTGTTGAAGATATAAATAAATCTATGTACACACACATACACATAAATATTATCTCCCCCACTTACAAAGGAAGAGCAAACTATCCAGGGGTCCTCAAACTTTTTAAACAGGGGGCCAGTTCACTGTCCCTCAGACCGTTGGAGAGTGCGGCGCACATTCCACACATGCGCACTGTGCAAGACAGGCAGAGGCGGCAGAAACACCCAGCGGGCCACATGTGGCCTGAGGGCCGTAGATTGAGTACCCCTGCTACACACTTTGTTTAACAATATATCCTAGAGATCATTTACATAGTAGCACATAGAGATCTTCTTTATGCCTTTTACAGCTGCATATCAACTGTATTCCATTTGTAATCTGCCCGAGTTTTAAAGCCCCAGGCTTGTTTTCTCCTGTCACAACTTGATTCTGATTAATCTCCAGTCTGTAGCCCCTCCTCTTTTCAAGAGAGTATCTTCCTCGTCTCTTGCAACCTCTTCACATCTTATGTATTCCTACTGCCGCGCTTCTTTGTTCATGTTGTCCACCCTGCACAAAATGCCTTCTCTCTCTCTCTCTTTTGTCTATCTATATAATCCATTCTATCTACGCATAGACCCAGCTCAATCCATACTTCCTTCAAAAACGTTCTCCATTTTTACAGTCCACTCAGAACTCTTCCTTCTTAGAACCTTCATTGGAAATTTTGTTTTTACACATTTTAGCATTTTATTATTTTCTACGGATTAGTGTTTAACAGATTCAGTTCCTTAAATCAGTTTTTTAAGGACTGAAAACAAGATTTTTTTTGTATCTATCCACAATGACACCTTTTATAGTCCCAGAAACTATAATCAATAAATGATTGATCAGAGGATGTTAAAATGAAATATTAGAAACAACTTCAGTGTTTAAGAAAATTGTGTTTTTGTTTTTGTTTTGGATATTCAGAATGAATGAAAACATTTCTGATAGTTTTTTGTGATAATTTTAGCATGTCACTGAATACTAAACTGAAATATTTTAAAAGTTATATCAAGAATATACCTTTAAGACACATGTATGAAAATATTCTAGTCATTTACCATTTTTCTTTATTTGCCAACTCTTCAGGCCTTTTACTTGCAGAGCATCTGTTCATTTTTCTCTTTTGGTCAGGTAGCAGCTGTCTTCTGACTAATTTAAAATGTTGCATTAAAATGAGCTTTGCTATTTTCACTATTGCATATGTTCATCTTTTGCTTTTGGGAAATGACATGATGTGATTCAACTTGTTAATTTAAATATCACCCAAAATATAATCATTTCCAGATCCATTTGTTGACATTAATACTGTTCAGTTTAAAATGTCATAAAGCTAAATGCAGTGGTATTTGTACTAATGCAAATTTTTGGGCAAAAGTAATTGTCTAAATAATACATAGTGTACACGTTACAATCAGATGTGATATCTATAGCATGGAAGGGCCACTTGAAAAATCATAAATCGAAGTTTGGTTTAGGTTTGCGCTGCAAAGGACAATTGCTGTTACCTTAAGTAACACTGTAATTTTGTTTTAGAGTCTGTTCACAAAAGATTGGCCTGAACCAGTCTTCCCTGAACATGCACATAGAACTGAGTGGCTTAGGTCTCAGTTATTGAGTTTTTCAACTTTTGTTCTTTTACCTAGTAAAGGGCTTTCTTTGTTCTGTAAATTTCACCAACTTCTCTTCTACTAAGCAGAAATTAAAGGAGAAAGAATAAATAGCATATTTCTTTTATTTTAAGGTTTAAAGGAAGTTTTCCTTTTCAGTTCAGTTTTTCTGTGAGGAAAACTAAGAATTATCTTCCTTTATTCCAGCTTATTTCCTGTATTCCTTTAGCAAATCCTCTTCAAGAATTTCTCCCCCAAAACTAGGTAGCTTGCTTTTTTAAAATCTTTCATAATAAAAACTTTTCAAACATACAAAACAGAGAGAATAGTATAATGAATATCATGTAATCATCACCTAGGTTTAATAATTGTTAACATTTTGTCATATTGATATTTCTTATGAATTATTTTAAAGTAAATTATAGAAATCATGATATTTTACTTCAAAATTCTTTTTTAAAAAGACATTTTCTTATGTAACCATAACATTTATTACACATAACAAAATTAGGATTAATTTTCTGTCATCAAATACCCAATACATAATCAAGTGTCTTCAATTGTCCCCAGAATGTCTTTTGTAGGTGATTTATTAAAATCAGATCCAACCAAATAAATCTAGTAATATAATTTAATTTAATTACTGTTAAATAATTTAAATGTAAGACATAAATTTTTTATTACTAAAAAAATTATTACTTTTTTTAAAGCATGGAGCCAAGTTAGTTTTATATTTGTCAGAGTTGATACATAATCACCAAGATGAGTTGACTGAAGAAGAACTAGACACAGCAGAACTACTTATGAATGCTTTAAAATTATGTGGTCACAAGTGCATCCCTCCCAGTGCATCAACAAAACCAGACCTTATTAAAATGATCAAAGAGGTGAGTCAGTGAAACCGTAACTGTTTCTTAGGAGAATCCATTGTATATAGTTAAAGAATGATTGACATTACTTTTTTTAGAATAGAATAGAATATCATTGATGATAAAATTGAAATGATTGTTTTATTTTTTACTATATACTGTACTGTGTTTTACTATGAAAGAAAAAATAGGCTTATTTTTAAGAGCATGTTATTCTCTATGGTTATCCTTACCCATTATCAGTAACCTTCAGTGAAAGAAAGATTTTTCAAGTTGAAGCATACCTTGAGTTAGGGGTTCTTTAATGAAAAAGCAAAATAAGGAAGCAAGCAACTGTGTAAACTCATCAGGTTTGGCAACTCTGGTTAACTATGCTGTCCTAGTTTCTGTGACCCAAATTGTATAGACACAAAGAAGAATTATAACATTATTTAAGTGATTATTTTAATATTCTGGTCTCCAAGATATAATATTTTTTCCTTTGTTAACTTGATTATAAAATTAGTTTGTTGGGCTCTGTGCCAATGTCAGATGAGAAATAATAAGTTTTATATAGTATATTATTATCTAACTCTTTTAGGAACAAAAGAAATATGAAACTGAAGAAGGTGTGAGTAAAGCTGCCTGGCAGAAAACAGTTAATAATAATCAACAAAGGTAAGATTTTAAGTGTTCCAAAAGTCATGTCTTTTAGGAATCCATTAGATTTCATATATACTTTTAAAGTGTCATGTTTTGATAAATACTTAATGTTCCATATACACTTATGGATAGTGTTATTGTCTGTTTAGTCTCTTTCAGCGTCTTGATTCCAAATCAAAGGATATATCTAAAATCGCTGCAGATATCACCCAGGCAGTGTCTCTCTCCCAAGGAATTGAGAGAAAAAAGGTGATCCAGCATATTAGAGGAATGTATAAAGTAGACTTGAGTGCCAGCAGACATTGGCAGGAACTTATTCAGCAACTGACGCATGATAGGTAAGCAATGGGAGGACATCTTGAGTTGTGTTATATGAATATTTCATATAGTGCCATGAAACACAGTTTTTATTCCAGAATACAGACTCATAAAATCGTTTCATTATTTAAACTTTTTTTGTTTAACCGTTTGTGATTTGTTTTTATCTTGAAGACTAATCATATGAGTTTTTTTTTTCTTTTTTAATTCTGGGGGGAAAAAGTAATGAGGGAAAGAGGCATTAGCTCTTCCAGATGGTAATATTGGCTTTAATTTTACAATATGGTCTTTGTAAAAGAATAGAGAAATCACTGAAATAGAATAGTTGAGAAAAATATCTTTTTCTACCTATGACTATTAATAAGATTAAAAAGATAAACTACAAATAATGAAAAAAGAAATTAAAGTATATTCTCTAAATTTGGTTAAGATAACTGATTTGTGTGACTTTGGTGTCTAAAATACACTATTTAGTACACTAAAGTAAATTCCAGATGGATGAAAGAATGAAATTCAAACAGTTTATAAAGTAGAAGAAAATAAGGTATTTGTCAACTCTGGGTGGGTAACTTTTAAGCTTATACACAATAATAGAAATTGCAAAGAAACCAATGGATCTGAATCTTAGTTTTTTGTAGTGTTTTTAACAATTACAACAACAATGATGAAAAACATGGAAATTTATTTTCAGCAAATATATTAAAGAGTTAATATTCTTGCTGTTTGAAAACTCATGCAAATTCTAAAGTAAAATATTATGATCCCAGAAGTTTGAATGAGCAAAAGACATGAACACATTCCTCATGTAAGACAAATAGAATTTATAAACACATGGGAAAATATTCAATATTGCTAGAGGCTAATTTGATTTTCTAAAACCTTTAGATACCACATTTTACTTTTGTATTTAAAATAAAATTTTTTTTTTAGCTGCCAATTTCCATAGCAGGATATTAGCTGTCCTTATAGCTTTTGTGACATTGTACACTTTGGCAGTATATATCAGGAATCCTACAAACATTTTATTTTTAGCTTCAGTTATCTTATTTTAGTGATTCTATCCTAAGGAAAATATTAAAAATATGGAAGGCAATAAACATAAAGGTTTTTATCTCTGCATTATTTATGCTAGTGAATAAATTAGAAAGACTTTAAATATGTAAAAATAGTAATATATTAATAAATACCTTGTGATATATCCACTCAATGTAATATTAGGCAGTCATTTAAAATGGTGATAATAAAGATTATACTGTTTCAGTGAAAGAAGGCAGGATATGGAAGCATATATAGCTAATGATTATAACTGCATATTAAAAACAGATATATGTTAAAAAAGAAAGAAATAAAATAATCACTACCCGTATTTAGGTATATTTGTGGTAGGATTAAGGTGGGTTTTTTTCTCTATTTCTAAAAATGTATTTAATATGGTTTTACTGTTTTCTTTTATCCAAGATATAAAACTATTTTAATACTTTTTTTAGACTGAGATTTATATCACAAACAGGAACTAATTTTATTTGTTACATTACATACAGAATAGGCAAAATAGGAAAATAAAAAATCAATTGGGAAAAATTTTTTTTAGCTAACCGTGTTAAATCCAGTGTATTGTATTATGTTGCTAAAGTGTTCATAGTAGTTATGATATATCTTTTTAAAAATTTAATAGATGCAAGAAACTGGAAGCAGAGCTAGCCTCTAGGAGGGGAACTGGGAGACTGGGATTCAGGAAGAGAAGGTCACTTAGATTTTATGTTATTCTCTTGTACTATGTGTATGCATTCCCTGGGCTAAGCATATAAATAGTTGGGTTTTTTTAATTGAATAGGTCAGTTGTGACTTATTTATTCAATGTCTATAATGATTTTTTCAGAAAGCTAAAGTCCTTGGATGGCCATTTAAAACACTCTTTTATTTTCACTTGCAGAGCAGTATGGTATGACCCCATCTACTATCCAACTTCATGGCAATTGGATCCAACAGAAGGGCCAAATCGAGAGAGGAGACGTTTACAGCGATGTTACTTAACTATTCCAAATAAGTATCTCCTTAGGGATAGACAAAAATCGGAAGGTAATAGTGGCTTCTTTACTCAACATTTAAATATAGAAGATATAACTGTAGTCATTTGATAAAGATAATATTTACTTTTTCCTCAACAGATGTGGTCAAACCACCACTCTCTTACCTATTCGAAGACAAAACTCATTCTTCTTTCTCTTCCACTGTCAAAGACAAAGCTGCAAGTGAATCTATAAGGTGAGTTTCGATCCATAGACCTTCACTCTTTTGTGAATGTACAACAATTTATTGAAGTGTTTATATAATATTTATTTTAGATAATGCTGTGATTTTAAGAAAAGTCCTAAACAGGATAGGCTCAAGAGAGGACAGGGTTGATTAGCCAAAATCCAAAAGGAAATGACATTTCTGATAGCAAGCATTCATTAGACTTCAGCCATCATGATCTGGCCCTTGTTAGCATACATATATTTTTATAGTTAACTTTTTTAACAGCTCTGTAAAGTAGGTAGACCTGTTGGTGGTATCATCAAAAGGTGATATAGTGTAGTGTTAAAGCTTCAAATTCCAATTCTTCCTCTTACTTGCTATTTCATCTTGGGCAAATTACTTAGACTTCAGTTTCAGTTTCCTCATCTGTTAAATGAGGAAAATAATAATGGTGTCATAGCATTGTTGAGTATTAAGTGTGTCAGTATATAACATATAATATATATATATAATATAACATATATATAATATAACATATAATCATAACTTATGATTGTAATATCATTACTGTTTTTGTGGTTGTTATTATTATACCCATTTTATAGTTAAAAAACCGAGACTCAAAGATAATTGACTGGACTAAAGAACAGAGGAATTTTCTGACTCTAAATCACCTGTTTTCTCTAGAATACTAGGCTTTATTTATATATTTGAAGTATCAGAGGCATGAACCAATGTTTTGCTTATTTACTAGAAAATATAAAATATTAAAGTCTCTATTAAATAACTGAATTCCTGTATTCTAAATACAACTTTGGGGATTGTTAGCCTTTTCTAAGTTTCAGATATTTTCTCCTCTCCTGGAATGCTAAAAAAGGAGGTGGTATTCATGTAGATTTTGATAAGACACCTCATGCTATTGAAACTCTAGTCTGCTTTGCTGAAATATTTTACTAGATAAAATAAAGCCTATACTCTCTAAAATTGGTCAAAATATTTAATCATAGTAATTTTAAGTATGTTTTGACAGAGTGAATCGAAGATGTATCAGCGTTGCACCATCTAGAGAGACAGCTGGTGAATTGTTATTAGGTAAGTCAAATTTTGAAGAATTTTACTCATATTCACCCTGCCTTTTTTTTTTATTTTAATTTTAATTTTTTTTACTATGGAATCTTTCTAGCCACACCCTGCTTTATTTTATTTTTAGATAATTTAAAGTGTTTTTTGACACATTGTCATTAAATCAGATAAAATTTCTCTAATATCATTTAGGCTAGTTTGCCTTAACATTATATATAATGCATATAACTCATAAATGTGAAGAAAATGACATCTTATTTTCTGAAAAGCATATGAATAGCATTTTGATTTTTATAAAATTAAATTTCTTTATGAGTGTACATTTTTATATTTAATCATTCCTTTTATTATATGCCAATTTAAAATAAAAAATTATTGGTATATTTATAATTTATATGCCTACTATTTTAACAAATATACCTATGCATAAGAAATATATCTACCTTGAGATTATTCATAATTTATATTCTCTATCGTGCTTCTGAGAGAAAAAGGCGAAGACTGTCAGTCCACAAATACCTAAATAGTTACATTTGGTGGAAAATTTTTTCTCAAAACATGAAGAAGTAAAGTTATACCAATTGGTCTCTATTCTCTTAAAGAACCAATTTGTATGCTGGAAGATACGTTCTTAAAGCTGGTCCTTGAATCAGCAGCATCGGCATCTCATAGAAACTTCTTTAGAAATGCACATTCTCAGGCCCTAGCCCAGAGCTTTTGAATCTGAAATCCTGAGGATGAGGCCCAGCAGTCTGTGTTTTCATTAGCCCTCCAGTGATTCTGATGTACCCTCAAATTTGAGAGTCAATGCTGTAAGCTACAGCATCCAAGGTCCAAGGTGTGGAACTTCGAGCTTGCTGAGAATTAGCCCCATGGTCACATGGATAGAGATTGTACCATTCTCTGGCCCAGTCGTGCCAGTACTTCAGGGTCTACCCAGCACTCCAGGGTGACCAGCATGCAGGTGGCAGAACCCCAGCAAAGTTCCCGACATTGGAAACATGATGTAGAGACATGTGTTAGTAATAGCCAGCCTATGAAGCAGGAAAAAATTGGAGGCTTGTGTTTAGGGCCTATGCTGCCCTATTGAGTGTCTCGGTCTTCAAAATAATTAAGGATTTCTATTTTGCTAAAAAATTTGGTTTACCACTTGACTTCCGTTAATGTGTGACAAAATAAAGCAAATCAATATACTAGTAAGATAAGAATAATGGTAATAATAAATGCCAACATTTGTTTAGCACTGAGTACCAAGAACTATTAATAAGCATTTTGCATGTATTCTGATTTAATTCCCACAATAACTCTGTGAAATAGGACCCCTATCTTTTTTTGATAAGGAAACCAACATACAAAGAGGTTAAGCAGCTTGCCCACGATCTCATAAATACTATTCAGAAGTGTTTATTGAGTGCTAGGAACTGTCTCTAGGTACTAAGATTCAAATTCTGATCAAAGGAATCCAGATGTCATGCTTTTAACCATATATAATGCTCTGGTTTCATCTGGAATCCAGATGTCATGCTTTTAACCATATATAATGCTCTGATTTCTCTTCAGATTGTATAAATCCTTTGCCCTTTTAACCATATATGGTAATAGTGCACATACATTTTTAAACCCTTATATCCAATTATTTTTTGCAGGTAAATGTGGAATGTATTTTGTGGAAGATAATGCTTCTGATACAGTTGAAAGTTCGGTGAGTAGAGGCTTAAGTTTGTACTTACATAAATAGAGACAAATTCCAAAAATGTAGAAATTTAGTATAACCAGAGAGCAAGGACAACTATTAGAGTTCATTCTTTGTCACTCTTTGTGTAGATTGGTCTGAATTCCAAAGATTTTTTTTTTTGAGATTATAGCTCACTGTAACCTCCAACTCCTATCCTCCTGCCTCAGCCTCCTGAGTAGCTGGGACTACAGGCATGCACCACCATGTCTGGCTAATTCTTTAATTTTTTTGTAGAGACAGGCTCTAGCTATGTTGCCCAGGCTGGTAAAAGATAATTTAAAAAAGAAGATGTTGCCATCTCCTTCTGTCTTGCAGCCCAAGTCTCATAGCAGTTAATACTATGAGTCAAATTCTAAGCACTCCTGTTATTTCAGTTTATGTCCATTCTTTCTCATTACTATCCTCAGTAGCAACAAATAACTACTTCCTGCCACTCCTAGTTCACTATCAAGTATCTTTGCCTGCAGAAAGGAAAATATTATATAATTGAATAACTTATCCTGACATATAGTTTAGTAATGATAATTTTTATTCTTCTGGAAATACGATATTAATCAGAAAATAACTACAAAGACTCTTAACTCAAATTTTTTGTATAGTAAAGGTTTTCATTCATTTGAATTAGTTTGTATACCATTAAAATATGTATTGAGATCCCTGTAATATTAGAAATAGGCTTTTTGTTTCAGAAATGTTCTAAAGCCAGGAATTCTTAAGAATATACTAAATGAGATTATGTGTAATTTGATGATGAATATATATTTGATTTTAAAGAAATTAAGGAATGAAATCATAAAATTTGGTTATAACATAGGTAGTGTAAAAAAGTCATGAAAATATTTAATATAGCCAAAAATTTGAGTAGGCATTCTTTTCTAATTTATATAGCAATTACTACAGGGTTTGTCTCAGCTAGTAAAAATATTATTACATTATTTTTCAAAATGTATCTTTTTATCAACCAAAGAATTCAGTAGTTGATATTTGAGACAACATTTTTTTGTGTTCAAAAGATAACATTTTCTCCCTTAAAAATTCTTATAAATATGTCCTTGCTTTTTAATGGCTTGGAGGATACTTTCTTTTTCTGTACTTTTGTAGTATTTGTTCTTATATTTGCTATCTTCATTGTGTGTACAAATGTATGTGCAAGTATCTCATGACCCATTATTGTCCTATACAAATTTATTTCATGCAGAGCACTTAGCAGAGAACCTTGCACATAGATGTTTAATTAATGTATGTTCAATTGAATGAATGAATGAAAGTTGAAGCTAAACAAAAGTAGAATTAGGTTTTAAGTATGAGAATATTACATTTTCATTAAGACATTTTATTTTATTTTAATATATTCTCTGCCTCTACTTCTAAAAATTATTTGGGACCCAGGACAATAGTAAAACACACTTAGAGTAGGGCAAGTCAAATAAAAAATTAAAGTAAGGTTTTGGAAGGATAAAGAGCCTGGGATGAAATAGTTCTTGCAATTGAATCTTAAATTATTTCACTTTGAGCTTCCTGTTAGTCAACATAAAAGAGTAAGTAAATGCAGTTTTCTAAAAGGAAAAACTGATGGAAGAAAACTAAGATGCAAGTTTGTTTGAGGAGATAATTTCTAACTAGCTTTAAAATTTAGTAGAAACTTTTTGCATGATTTCTCTATTAAAAGCATTGAATAACATAATTGATGTATTCGCTTACAATTTATATAAGAATTAGATGCATATTTTTTAAAGTTTTTTGATTTTGTGCTTTGGAAAAGGACCTAGTAATGGTAGGATGTGTAGGACCTATGGCCCCTAACTGTTCATTCCAGAATGTGGGGATTTGCCTAAATAAGCTGGGATTAATGCTTTCAAGGACATCCAGCCTTCCAGTGGTCACTTTCTTATCCCCTTTCCTTCTGCTGACCACATAGGAGAGGACTGTAGCTGTTTGATATGTGTTGATCTGAGAGGTTACATTCAGTGGGGCTTTATTTGCAGGGGTGCTGCATTAGCTGCAGAAGTGTTCCTCCAGAGACTCTGCTTTGCCTTTCCTGCATGATCTGGGGGAATAGGGACTGTGTTTTATTGCTTGGTCATTTCCAGGCCATTCAGATAGGTTATTATAAACCTAAATCCATATGATGGCAGGCCCACAGTTATGAATTCTCAGAGAGTTACTTTTTTCTATTCTCCACCCAGGCCCCTGGCCAAAAGAGACAAGCTTCCCCCTTTATTTTATTTTTATTTTATTTTATTTTTATTATTATTTTTTTTTAGTGCTCCAATGAGTCATTTATCTGCCTTGTTTTATTTTTATTCTGTGTTTGTCTCCTTATTAAATGTGAACTCCTTGAGACTAGGTGATTGACCCTTACCCAGTCCAGCCAGTCAATAATGTATATCGTATCTGCATGGAATAGCTCTGGATTTTCCCTATGGAGGAGACTTTAAGGCAATGGGCTGGAAGAGAGAGTTTTGTTGTTGGGGTTTTTTTTGCCTGCTTGTGTGAACATCAGAAGAAATATGTATGATCACTAATTCTGAGGAATAAAATAAGGAATGCACAATTGTTCAGGGAGAGTTGAGATGCTGTTCTACCTACCAAATGACAGTGTTACTGATTTTTAAGAATATATGTGTGTGTGATATCCTTAGGATATTTACGTTCATTTGACTATAGCTGGTATGCAATTTTTTCCAAAATGATTTTTAATAAAACTACTATTTTTTTCATTAAATTATCATAACGTCTTCCAGTTTTGGTAGGTTAACAAGTATTATTCTCTCAAATTAATAAAAAGAGCAAAAAGAAATTGTTTCAAGTATGTTGTGTACATTGTTTTTGGAGACAGTCTTGCTCTGTTGCTTGGGGTAGAGTGCTGTGGTGTCATCATAGTTCACAGCAACCTCAAACTCTTGGGCTCAAGAAGCAATCCTCCTGCCTCCCCAAGTAGCTGGGACTACAGGCATGTACCAGGCCCAGCTAATTTTTTCTATTTGTAGTTGCCCAGCTAATTTTTTTCTATTTTTGGTAGAGACGGGTCTTGCTCTTGCTGAGGCTGGTCTGGAACTGTTGACCTCAAGCCCTCCTCCCGCCTCGGCCTCCCAGAGTGCTAGGATTACAAGTGTGAGCCACTATGCCAGGCCGTTGTGTACTTTAAATAGATCTTTTAGTTACATGCTCAAAAAATTTTTTTTGCAAACCGACTATATCCCAGGCACTGTTCTATAGGCAGTTGTTTTACAGCAGCAAAGGACAGAACCTGGCGTATAGTATGCATTCAGTAAATGTTGAGTTAACAACTCCTTTGTTCTTTTCCTCTCCCTTGAATCTGCCCCGGTTGCTTTTCCTTTATTCACTCCTTCCCCCTTTATTGATGAACACATCTGTCTAATCTTTCATTAGGAATATGTCCCTTCCTGGGTTTTAGCATTCTGACGGAATCTCAGTTCTGCACCCTGATTTCAGGGAGCCCAACGCCTCATCTTCTGTCTTCAAGAGAATATTAACCTGAGTCACTTCATTTCTGAAACAGGGTAGAGGGTAGGAGTATGGATATATATTATATATGCACATGCAAGCACATATAACCAGGCAGCCAAAGTGTTGCTTCCTCCTTACTGCTGTCTTTTTTTTTTAATTTCTTTTTATTTTTGACTCCTGGGGATTTCATTTTCCTTATTTTCTTGCAAGCTCATCTATGAATTTAAAAGAATATTTGCTGGCTGGGCATGGTGGCTTATGCCTGTAATCCTAGCACTCTGGGAGGCCAAGGCAGGAGGATTTTTCAAGGCCAGAAGTTTGAAACCAGCCTGAGCAAGAGCAAGACCTTGTCTCTACAATAAATAGAAAAATCAGCCAAGTGTTGTAGCACACACCTGTAGTCCCAGCTACTCAGGAGGCTGAGGCAGGCAGATCACTTGAGCCCAGGAGTTGGAGGCTGCAGTGAGCTATGATGGCACCACTGCACTCTAGCCTGGGTGACAGAGTAAGACCCTGTCTCAAAAAGAAAAAAATTTGCTTAGAAAAAGAATAAAAGAAGCCAACCTGAAAAGGCCACATACTGTATGATTATCAAACTATATGACATTCTGGAAAGTGCAAAACTGTGGCGACAGTAAACAAATTAGTAGTTGCCAAGGGTTGAGGAGAGGAAAGGAGGAATGAATAGATGGAGCACAGAAAGTTTTTAGGGCAGTGAAACTATTTTGTACGATACTGTAATGGTAGATACATGCCATTATATGTTTGTCAAAACCCATAGAATATACAACACATGGTGAACCCTAAGGTAAACTATGGACTTTAGGTAAGAAAAATGTAACAATATTGGTTCATCAATTGTAATAAATGTTCCACACCAAATGCAAGATTTAGTAATAGACAAACTGTGAGCACTGGGGGGATGGATGTGGGGGGCAGAGAGGATATATTGGAACTCTGTGCTATCTGCTCAATTTTCTGCAAACCTAAAGCTGGTCTAAAAAATAAAATCTATGAATTTTTTTAATTCCTAAATTTTATCTACCGATTTGAAAGTGTTTTGCAGTGGGAAGATTTCTAGGTGATCTTATCTGCCATTTTGCCACAAAAGGAAGATTTTTAAATTTCATTTTGATATTTTTAAATATAAAATTAAAATTATTTGTAGTTTGTGTAAAATAAATATGTTTTTTTATTTCTTTGTCTTAGAGCCTTCAAGGAGAGTTGGAACCAGCATCATTTTCTTGGACATATGAAGAAATTAAAGAAGTTCACAAGCGTTGGTGGCAATTGAGAGATAATGCTGTAGAAATCTTTTTAACAAATGGTAGAACACTCCTGTTAGCATTTGATAACACCAAGGTAAATTCAGCTTTATTAATAGATATGTATGTTTCGGTGATCATGGACCAATCTAACTATATTCATACTGATTGTAAAAAGGTTTCTGAAATCAAATAAAAATTGCCTTATTTCTTAGTCCTTATTAAAGTAAAGCCTTGGTTATATCAGGATTATTTTTATTCTTCAAAACTGTGTTAAATTCCAATTCCTCAAAATGACTGAAAGAAGTAGTTTAAACTTGCTCAATGCTGTAGCAGAGTCCATCTTTGGCAAACCCTATCTTGACCTCAAGTCTGTTCAGCTACCATTTCTCTGCTCTCCTTTGTAGAAAACTTCGGAAAAAGTTATATATGCTTGCTGCCTCCAGTTCTCTTTTGAAATGCTCTAGTCAGACATTCTTCTCACCACTCTGGTCAGGATCATTGGTGACCTCTGTGTTGCTCAACCCCTCAAGGTCATATTTCTTAGTCCTTATCTTACTTGACCTGCCAGCAGCATTTGACAAAGCTGATTATTCTTTCCTCCTCAAAGAAAACCTTTCTCACTGGGTTTAAACTTGCTCAGTGCTGTGTTAGAGTCCAGCTTTGACAAACCCTGTCTTGATCTCCAGTCCCTTCAGCAACCATTTCTTTGCTCTTTTACAGAAAACCTCTTGCTCTTCAGGCTTCTCAACACAGCAGCTAAAGTGTGTTGTATCATACTGTTCCTCTACTCTGAACCCTTCAATTATTTCCATGTCACTCAGTTAAAGCTGAAGTCCTTCCAATAAGCTAGTAAAGTCCTGAGTGATCTGGCACCTTGTTACCTCTCTGACATCTTCTGCCATTCTCTAAGTCATTCTCTCTACTCCTTCCATGGTGACTTTCTTTTCCTTGAATATGTCAAGAACACCAAAGCTGCGGGGGTGGGGGGGTGGGGGGGGGCTTTGCATTTACAGCTGCCTGGAATACTTTTCCCTTTAGAAATTCAAATGATTCTCTCCCTTACTTGTTTTGGGTTCCTTGATCAAATGTCCCCTTATCAGAGAGGCCCTCTCTGATTATATAGAATAGCAACACCTCTCTCCCGTCACCAAGCATCCCTTATCTCCCTTACTTTGCTCTGTTTTTCTCTATAGTATTAGCATCAGCATTGCACGCCTCTCCCCAACAGAATGTCAAGACTTTGCTTTGTTAAGTTGCTTTTTCTTCAGTACCTTGAATGCTACTGTATGTAGGTGTTCAATAAATATTTGTTGAATGAATGAATGCCTCTTTTTCCTTCCAGAGTTTGATTTACAATCTGTCATAAATTCCTTTCCATGGACCTTAACTTCAGCAGTTGGCAACCTTCAGATTTAGGCTACAGGTTTAGGTTGTTAAGCACTCTTTGCTTCTGCCTGTTCCATAACTACAGCTGCATTTCCTCATTTTTGTCATTTACTTTTAGTCCTACCTCTCATTATCTGCATCTGTGGCTCTTTTTCCTAGGCCTGAAATATATACCTGCTTAAGATGGGTATTTCAAATCTGTTTTTATCAAAGGTTTGGCCATTCTATTTTTTTCCCGCTTACTACCAATTATCATTTAATTGCATTAGAAGAATCAATACCCTTTTTCTGTGATAGAATTGTCATGAATCTCTAAAAAAGTTTATGTTTTCAATAAGTAGTGAAAATCAAATATCCTATTTACACAGGGTATTTTATTTAATTCTTAATGAGGTAAATATTATCACTCTCATATTACAGATGTGGTAACAGCAGCACAAAGGGTTTAGCAGGAAAGTAGACCAGATCTATCTAATTCAGAAGACCATGCTCTTTTACTACACCATATGGTACTTATTAGAAGAAAACCTTTCTTTTTTCTTTCTTTTTTTCTTGGCATCTGTATATAAATGACTTTTCTATACAAACCTTTTCTTATAAGTTTCTTATTAACAGATTTCTCCAGCAGCAAGGCATAGTGGTTAAGAAGAGCTTAACCTTTGGAGGAAGACCTGGATTTGAATTTCAGTTCTCTACAAGTTAATTTTACTGGGCAAAAAGTATTTTCTTGGAGGACTTTAGATTAGATTTAACATGTCTGTAACATCATGGGTTCTTTGGAGAAAAGTTCCAATAAGCTTAAAAATAACATCGGGGTTGTATTTTTTCTCCTTCCCTTTTAGGTTCGTGATGATGTATACCACAGTATACTCACAAATAACCTCCCTAATCTTCTGGAATATGGTAACATCACTGCTCTGACAAATCTATGGTATTCAGGACAAATTACTAATTTTGAGTATTTGACTCACTTAAACAAACATGCTGGCCGATCCTTCAATGATCTCATGCAGTATCCAGTGTTCCCATTTATACTTGCTGACTATGTTAGTGAGACACTTGACCTCAATGATCCATCAATCTACAGGTAAGTAAAAACATCGCCTTTTGAGTTTATCCATTCATATGTTATATTTATCCTATTAAAGTTTTCATTGTGAAAAATTTTAAACCTATACAAAAATAGAATGAATATATAATGAACCCCTATATAACCATCACTCCAATTCAACAATTATGAATTATAAAGATTTTTGCCAAACTTCCATTGTCTCTTTTTTTCCTTTTATTTAAGGCAAATCACGGACATCTTGTTATGTCGCTTCTATTTCTACAGTATGCATCTCTTATAAAAAAAGGACATTTTCTTAATAACAATGTCATTATTACATCTAAGAAAATTAATAATTCAATGATATCCTCTAATGTTCAGTCCATTTTTGAATTGTCCCTGATTATCTCAAAAATGTCTTTTTATAATTGGTTGGATTGATTAGATCCGTTGTTGCCTTTGGCTGCTGTATCTTTAAAAACATACATCTAGAACAGCCATTCTTTTTTTGTATGTATTTTTTCTCTTTCTTTTCTCTTGACATTGACTTGAAAAAACTAGGTCATTTATCCTGTAAGATGCCCCACATTCTGTTTTTTCTGATTGCTTCCTGTGACATTATTTAGTTTTTTCCTCTAGCCTCTGTATTTTCTAGAGGCTTGAAGTTAGTTTCAAGGTCTTGCTTAGATTCAGGTTCAACTTTTTGGGTGCAAGAATCCTTTGTAGGTGTGATGTGAAGTTTATAGGGCATCATATCAGGAGGCCTACCATATTCCACTCTAATGATGCTCAGGTTGACTTGTGGGTTCAGGCCCCCATTGAACTTGTACCTAATAGTTTTGTCCATTGATAATTATTGCTTGAATCAATTATTTCACTAGGAGTTGCAAAGTGTTGATTTCCTATTCTCTCATTTCTTCTAAATTTATTAGAAGAAAACATACAAGGTGAACCTAGAGTATTTTGTTGTGTCAGAAAGCAAAGAAACTAACATAGTCTTATCAAAAGAACTCAGAAGCCAATTTGTGAAGTAGCTCTCACTGACATAGGATAATCTAAGAATAAAAAGAATAATGACCGCAATTAATTGAAATAATTTACTTGAAATAAAAAGATACGTAAGGTCATAGTGATACTTTTTAACAGGCCAAAAAAAAAACCACAAAAAAGAAACAAGTAAAAACAAAACTCATTGGTCCCATTAGAGTTAACTAAGACACCAATTCCTTACTTTGAAATTTGGTAGTTAAAGGAAGAGAATTCAGCATTTGCTCTGCCTTTCTTGAATGAACTCTGTTTTAGAATAACCAAATAGCCCTCATTGATGAGGGAGTATTTTGTTTGTTTATTATGAAACAATATCCTATTTAATTTAAAGAAAAATTAACTCCAAATAATTCATTTTGCATATTAATTTCAGTTATAATTGCCAAAAAGTAGGCCTAGTTCTGATAGTTTTCAAGAAATCAAATCTAGTTTAATGCATTTGTCAATTTACAAAGGAGCAAATGGCACATTGTTTCTTTTTCAAACATTTTTATACACTGCTGATGGACATTTATTTATTTATTTAGAGACACAGTCTCACTTTGTCACCTGGCCTGGAGTACAGTGTCATCATCATAGCTCACTGCAACCTCAAACTCCTGGGCTCTAGCCACCTCCTTGCCTCAGCCTCCCAAGTGGCTGGGACTACAGACGTGTACCACCATAGCCCACTAATTTTTCTATTTTTTTTGTAGAGATGGGCTCTCGCTCTTGCTCAGGCTTGTCTCCAATTCCTGGCCTCAAGCAATCATCCCGCCTCAGCCTCCCAGAGTGCTAGGAATACAGGTGTGAGCCACCATGGCTGGCCAACATTTAAACATTTTATACACTGCTTGTGTAAATAGATACAATCTTTCTGGAAGGCAATTTGATGATAACATATCCAAATAATTCTTAAAATGTATATATTCTATTTTAGCCATTTAGCTTCTAGGAATTTTTTCTTAGGAAATATTTAAGGATGTGTGCTTTACCGGAAGGGTTCCCACTAGAAATAAGTTTCATGAGGGCAGGAGCTGTATTCGTCTGGTTTATTGCTTATTATGGTGCCTGGCACTTCATGCGAAAGTTTAGCCATAAGCAAAGTCCTCATGTCATTTTTCAAAATAGCTAAAATTTAGAAATAACCTAAATGCTCAACTCTAGGTTTGAATAAATTGTTATATGTTGCAACTGTTAAAATGATATTATAGTAGTGTATATTTTAGGCATTGAAGATGTTCTTTTTATTTAAAAGCTGAATATGCTTTTAAATAATCTGCTTACACAGATAAGCAGAAAAACATCCGGACAAGCATATACCAAAATGTTTTACCTGGAGTAATAGTCTTGTGGCTGATTTCAGTTTATTGTTTGCTCAACTATAATTTCTGATTTTTTAATCACAATCATTAGTGTAACTGTGTTCCAAAAAAACCTTTTTATGCTGTAAAAAATTACAAGTGGGGATCTTAAACATGATTTCTTGGCGGGGCACAGTGGCTCACACCTGTAATCCTAGCACTTTGGAAGGCCAAAGCAGGAAGATGACTTTAGCCCAGGAGTTCAAGACCAGCCTGGGCAGTAGTGAGACCCTGTCTCTACAAAAAATTAAAAATTAGCCAGGCATGGTGGTATGTGCCTGTAGTCCCAGCTACTCAGAAGATTGAGGCAGGAGGATCCCTTGAGCCCAGAAGTTGGAGACTCATGTGAGCTATGATGACACCACCACACTCCAGCCTGGACAACAGAGCAAGACCTTGTCTCCAAAAAAAAAATATGATTTTTTTCTATTTTGAGATGTTAATTTCTATCTGTTCTATAAAACTATTTGTACTTTTAAACAAAGTTTTCATGATTAAAAGTCTCAAAAGCAAAATTATTATTTGATATCATTAATTTCAATATCCCCAGAAAATAATAATTTATCAAAAAAACAGGTGTATCAACATGTAGCTAAGCAGATTTGGTTTACTTACTGAAATTCAGGCAAATCTTGCTATTGGTCTAGTTATGGTGTCACATGTTGAAATCCAGGTGGTCCCATCCCTGTGTCAGACCAGATGGTTCCTCAGCCAGAGGAGCCTGCCTTTCCTCATCAGGTTTTTTTCTCTTATTCTTTCAAGTGCTGCATGGGGACCCCACTTGATTCTGTAGCTTTTAAGTGAGGATTAATTCCTTGAGTTTTCTTACATCAAGGAATGGTGTTGTGTGGTGTTCATACAATGTGAACACCAGCACTGACACATTTGCACACATGCACACATACTCCATATGCACAGTGTTATCACTCAGTGTCCACTAACTAGATAGCAACACACTCCAAATCTCAACTTATTGTTTCTTCAATTTTTACTAACCAGCATGTCCCCATGATCATAATTTCCATCCTTCACTCTACACTCTACGTCTAACTGTATGTAGAATCTGGAAAGTGGGGACAAGAATTTCAGGGATTGGTAGGAATCAGCTTCCAAGGGCAGCATCCATTACAATTCCAGAGGAAGCTACAGAAGTAAGGGTAGGAGAGATAGCAGCAGCTCTAGCTTTCCTTGTTTAGGTTACTTGTAAGTCAGGAAGTCTCAATACCGATATGAATCTATGGGAAAAATTCTACCTTAATGGTTTATAAAATCATAATTTTGAATGGTGGCTGTTAGTTGCAAAGCAACATTTATAAGCAGTAAACTAAAGGCTGAGCATCTTGTTGATCACATATTTACTTACAGGCTGCACATGTAGGCAGGGTAATCTTGACAGTGTCAAAATATTTCATTTTTTTAATCTTTTCTTTTATAGGAATCTCTCTAAGCCTATAGCTGTGCAGTACAAGGAAAAAGAAGATCGTTATGTGGATACATACAAGGTAGCTTTAGTTTTTACTCATACTTTGATAAATGAAAAATGGAGCTTTGTTTTAGATGTGTGTTTTACCTAATTTTAAATTTATGATATTATTTTTTACCTTCTTGTACTTTGATTGACAGACAACTAGAAATCATTATGTGAAATTAAATATCATCTTCTACCTTAATTCTCTAAAAACACTTGCCCAGGCCAGGCACAGTGGCTCATGCCTGTAATTCTAGCACTTTGGGAGGCTGGGGTAGGAGGATTGCTTGAGCCTAGGAGTTCAAGACCAGCCGTCTTGAACAAGGGCAAGACCCCGTCTCTACAGAAAATAGAAAAATTAGCCAGGCACAATGGTAAGCGCCTGTAGTCCCAGCTACTTGGGAGGCTGAGGTAGGAGGATTGATCGCTTGAACCCAGGAGTGTGAGATTGCAGTGAGCTGCAATCATGCCGCTGTACTCTATACTGGGCAACAGGGCAAGCCCGTCTCCAAAAAAAAAACAACAAATACCACTTGCTCAGAAAAAGAATACATTTATTTTAGCATAAACTGAAAATTAATAATTCATTATCTATTCAAATATCTAATAATTGTGTTTCTTATAAAAAATCACAAAGATTTCCAGGGGTCTGCTATTCATACCCCTAGGGTCATTTACATAACAATATATTTATAATGTACCATAACCATTAGTCATATTCAAGAAATTATGCATTGATTTATTAAACAGAAATTTACCAGATCTTAAAATTTTTCAATAGAAACAAATGACCTCTTTCTGTGAAATTAATATCAATAGAATTCTGTTGGAAATTCAAAAGAACTCAATAGCCACACATTGTATTCTGTACAACAGTGTCAAAATAGGAGCAACTGCAGCAATTTTCTCATATTCACCACATTATTTTATGTCACAGTTCCAGAAACATCTTTCTATGCATTTTATGACTGTCACTATTTGATTCTTCAGCAGTTGAAAATGGAGCATTGCTGTGGGAATCAAGAAGTGACTCTTGAAAATTCACTGCACCTGACTTCGTTATCAGAGCTGGACAGGAGCTCTGGGAGATGAGACTAGTGACAGTAAAGTTTGGATGACCTTCCTGCTTTATGATGGGAAGATAGGAGCAGTGAAAAACCACCATATTCTTTTTTTTATCTCTTTGCAACTATACTACAAAATAGCCATAAAATGTTGTAGTATTAATAATATCAATAATATGACACAGTTTTTACATTTCTCTTGTGTTTCCACTTCTAGAGAAGCATTCCTCCAAATAACATAGCATTACATCTTGAAATTCTCTTTTAAAATGCAGATGTCTCTAGAGGTAGAAACAGCTCTCATTTTCGAGTGCTTGATCAGCTTAGACATTATTGAGCCATTAGTTGGGAGTTAGGATGCAGAACACGTAAGTTTTCTATGAGGGAATGAGAGAGCGAAGGTGAAGAATGTGACATGCTTCTCTAGTGTTCTGATCTTGGTGGGGCACCACGGAGGAGACCCCAAGGCGCTCAAGGAGGCTGAGGTCTCCAGGCACAAGTGGGAGAGCAAGCAGGCGGCAGAGAATGGCGTCAGAAAGTTGGGAGAAAAGGATGGAAAAGAAAACCATTCAGTGCTTTTCCAGTGTTGCCTGGGGCCCCCAGTCATAAATTCTCTCTGACTCACTATTTCCTTCAGTACTTGGAGGAAGAGTACCGCAAAGGAGCCAGGGAAGATGACCCCATGCCTCCCGTGCAGCCCTATCACTACGGCTCCCACTATTCTAACAGCGGCACTGTGCTTCACTTCCTGGTTAGGATGCCTCCTTTCACGAAGATGTTTTTAGCCTATCAAGGTAAGGATTTTTTTATAACTGCCTAAAAAGTCATGTTGGGTCATCAGAAGAAAAAATAAATTTGGCTTTTTAAGAGCTATCAAGACTAATCAAACCACAGGAAAAAGAATTCTATTTATTCCTTCACCAAAAAGCTGTAGTAAGCCAAATCATTTTACTAATAATGTCTCAGATTTCAGCTTCAAATTAAGCATGTCTGTGTTTATAAAAGCGCAATTCACTTTTTAAAAATTAAAATGTAATGAACAAACTGTAAAATTTATCCTTGTAAAGTATATGCAATTCACTTTTTAAAGACATTCAACTTAATAATTATTTCAAATCATATAAGTTACCTTTGGAGCCTACATACATTATTTGTACATAGGGTACATTATTGTAGTTTATCATAGGGGAGTACGTTATTGTAGTTTATTATAACTCCTCTCTCTAATAGGAGAGCCACTCCTCTCTCTAATAGGAGAGCCACACTGGCACCTTCACTGTAGTAGCTTTCTAGTTAATAATCTTCTACCTCAGCATTGTAAGCAGCAGCCTGCAGGCCTGAAGATGACTTAGATAGGAATGAATTTCCTGATTGTGTGCAAATAGGACACACCCACCTGCCAGTTTCTAATCAGAACTGTAGTATTAGCTCTATAGTTGTTTCTCATGACACCCAGAATCCTTTGTGGAATCATTTTCCCTTCATTTACTCAACACATTTGAACTTCTTTATGTTTTTTACTTATATATGACCTCTTGGCAGAATGGACTTTGTAAAAGGAGCTTTTGTGTATTTATCCCTCTGTAAGTACGCAGAACAAGTGTTCCACATGACAGCTGTTAGATATTTGAAGGTTGTCACCGTTTCCCTCTTCTCTCTCTCAGTCTTGTTTTTCCTCTGGTTAATTATCCTTGGTTAATATGACATCAGGTTGAGGGCCTTCTATATGCATGGCCTTCTTCCAGCTTCAGCAAGGAATACCGGTCAATAAATAAGACAGTTTTATACTTAAAATAAAGAGTTTTAAAAACTAATGTTTAAGCCATCTTTGTTTACTATGGTTTCCAAGCTTGCCACTATTCTGAACAAGTCCTTATTTGTGAGTGCCATTATTAAAAAATGGCAATCAGAATAAAAAAGAATATTTCAGATGTGGTTTGAGGCCATTGCAGTGTTTAACAGAATTGTTACCTCCCTCTGTCTAAGACTATACTTCTTTTAATGTAGCCTAAGAATACATTAATATAAAACTCCCAGTCAACTAAACTTTATGAATATTTTTCATTCATATTACCATTCTGAATATATTCATATGTAATATTATGTTTTCTTAATTGTATATTTATGAATAGACTTTTTTAAAATCCTGAGACTACCTCAATCTCCATTCACTTTTTTAATCTCATTAGTTTAAAATGATATTTGTTGGCTTTTTGAATTTATATCTAGACTTATGGTTTAGTACAGGGATTCTCAACCTTGGCACTGTAGTCCTTTCATGCTACATAATTTTTTTGTCATGGAGGCTGCCTTGTGCATTGTAGGATATTTAGCAGCATCCCTGGCCTCTCCCCACTAATGCCAGTGGTACCACCACCTCCCCAACCCAGTCGTGAGAATTAAAAATGTTTCCAGACCTTGCCAAATAATCCCTGGAGAGCGAAAGTGCTACTGGTTGAGAACCACTGGTTTAGTATATGCACATTCTAGATTATAGGAATTTGTAGTAGCACTTTTAAAAAAAAAATAGGAAGCTACAGAGAATCTTAACATCTGAACAGAACCCACAGTGTGCTTCTCCTGTTCCACAGTTCCTTAGTCTCAGCTCTAGATTCGGTGACCCCACCATTGCCTTACAGAATTGCCTTAATTTTCCTGAATTCCGAGATTGACAACTTTTCTCCTCAGTGAGTTAGTAGGTATTTCTTTAAATGGCCTTTCATACTTTCTGAGAAAAAAGAAATATTTATAAACCTTATTTCTTCCTAGATTTTATTTAGTGGCTAGCCAATGCTAACTGACTTAACAGAGTAGATGAGAAAGTGATAAAAATAATAGTAAATGTTGCTCAGCAGAACAACTAAGGCTTGGAGAAGAAACTTAACACATCCTTTTGGAATTGTGCTTTGCTTGATGCTGATATTACTTTGTGCCAGTCTCCCAGTGAAAAGATGTGTTCAAATTTCAACAAGTTCAGAAGAGTTTTAGATGATGCAATGTGGTTCCTAAGAAACATGTACACTGCTGTTTTTAGGGGCCAGTTTTTGGATATCGTTTAATCTAGTCCTTCCGTGTGGCTAGAAAGTCTGAGAATTGTTGACAGAAAAGAGACAGAGTACAAATTAAATTCTTAATTTGATTATTAATGGTCTATACTGGAAAAAATTTTTCCAAAGAGTAACTCTGCTTAGTTTTATTTTCATTCATAGGGAATTTTACTCAATTCTTTAGCTCAGAGTTAGAACACCTAAAAAGCAATGTATCCCATACACACCCAAAAGAAAAAGAAAAGAAGGGAAAAAAATAATCTTAACAATTAGAGATGAAGGAATAATTTGCTTCCTGATGAAGAAAAAACTATTTACCTACGTGAACTTTAATTTCTCTTCTTCATTATTCATCCATTCAATAAATAAATCAGTATTGAGTACTCATTATATGCTAGGTGTAGGTGATATCCAGGCCCCTACTTTTATGGAACTTTCATTCTACTTGGGTAGACAGAAGGTAATCAATTAAACAAATAAGTGATATAAATTCATCTAGTAATGTATATTATAAAAGCATAATACAGATGAAAATAATGTAATATCTCAAATTATTTATAGAAATATTTGTTTTCAAGAATGTGAATAACGTCTTTTAAACTATGAACAAAGCAAACATTATTTTAATCTTTCTGAAGTAGCAAAAGTAAATTAATTATGACAGGCCTCAAATGGAATTAGATCTTTGTGTCTTAATTATATTATTTGTATTTCTTTATAGATCAAAGTTTTGACATTCCAGACAGAACTTTTCATTCTACAAATACAACTTGGCGCCTCTCATCTTTTGAATCTATGACTGATGTGAAAGAACTTATCCCAGAGTTTTTCTATCTTCCAGAGTTCTTAGTTAACCGTGAAGGTATAGCAACAAATGATTTCTAATCTACATTTCTGAGGGTTTGTCGTTGTTTTATTATTTTCCAAAAATAAAAATAGTTTTTGTAAGTTCTAAAATTTGAGTTCCCAAATAAGAGAAATTCCTTTATAAGTATATAATTTTATTTTCAAATAAGGTTGAGGATATTAAGTATTTTATAGGATTAAATATATTTGAAAGACTGTAACTATTAACTATTAAAATTATTTGTAAACACATTTTAATTTTATTATAGATATTTATTTATTCTTTTTTCTGAATATGAAGGTTATTATATATTCATTAAAAAATAATTAGTATGACTATTGAAAGCAAACTGTAAGTTAACTAAAAATCTCAGTTATTTTATGAAGTATGATAGAAATAAAAATAAAATGCTCTAACCAGAATTATCTAACAACTGAAAGGAATACTGGACGAGAAAACAAATTTTCTGTGATGCCAATTACCAACAATCTTGGCCAACATTACCTGTTTTTAAATAGAAGATCAGTTAACCCTTTAAGGGACATCTTTTGGTCATTTTCCTACATTGCTTAATTCCATATTTTTATGTGACCCTTAGGAACATATGAAATTGAGAATTATATCTTTAGGGAAGTTGGTGTTAGGCAAATTACTTTAGCATTTTGTTCTATACTAACTAGCCTCTCTGAGGTTTTTTTGAGAATTGTTAATAAATCCATACTGCTAGTTACCCTGGAGCATGTTTTATAGTGCTGCCCAAGTGAGAAATGCCTCGGTCAAATATCAGCATCTGCAATTTGGAATACCTGCCTTGTGGATTTCAATTTGGGACTCATATTTAAATCTACTGCTTGTTTTCCCTATCCTTGTTCTCTTATATGTATGTCCTAGCTATCTACGGCTATGTAACAAATAATCCCAACACTTAGTGGCTTAAAACAATAATAAATTTATTATCTCTCATAGTCTTTGTATGTGAGAAATTCAGGTGTAGCTTAGTCAGGTGGTTTTGGCTCAGAGTCTCTCATGCAGTTGCATTCAGATTGGCTGGAGCTGGAACAGGCAGGGAATGGAGCAGTAGGTAGCTGGCAGACATCTCTTTCTCTTCATGCAGTGTCAGTGCTTTTCCATGTGGTCTGTCCATATAGGCTCATTTGGGCTTCCTCCCAGCATAGCAACCCTGGAATCCTACTTAGCAACTCAGGGTTCTAAAGGTGCATGTCCCAAGAGAGAGACTAGCAGAAGCTGCGTGGCTTTTTCCCACCTCGCCTTGACAGTCACGCAGCATCATTCCACTGCATTCCATTCGATGAGGAAGTCACAAGTGCCTGCCCAGATTAAAAGGAAGATTTGCCACATGATGGAGAGTAGCAAGATTTTGGAAAAGCATTCAAAACAGGATATGTTGTAGCTATTTTTGGAAAATATAATTTTCTACAGTGCACATCATATCATGTCCTGCCAGCATTCTTCTAGGCCTCTCATTGTACTCAGTCATCTACTCTGGGTAAGGAGTGTCTACCTCTGTGATGTGCCCCCAGAACACCTGAAAGTTGGGAATGATTTAGTTTGTAGAAACCTGCTACTACACAGCCTCTCCCCAGCCCAGCCCTTAGATGCCTCCTTCACTGTTGTTAAGTAGATAAGTTCCTGCTGCTGCCTCTCCCAAAGCTGCACACATAGAGTTCTGCAGATGCTCAGCCAGTCCATCTTAAATCAACCCTGCAGCTGCTCTGCGTGATGACTGCTGAGCTTTTTGAGATGCCTCAGCCCCATCCCATATGAATTTTGTATAAGCCCTTGGTTTATATTCTACATCAGATCATTTCAAAGTAATTGCAGACAGTTTGACGAAGATCCTTCTAACTGTTTTCACAAGATCAAAAAGTAGACCTTCATTTTATATGGAGCTTAATTAGCTTTTAAAAGATCCTTTTTAATTTTCATTCTGTTATGGTCTTCAGCACACCGTAAAATGTAGCACAATAAGCCATTTCTGTTCAAAGGTAACATTTCTTTTAGGATAATTTTTTTAAATAAACACTTCTGAGATTTTTGTTTATACTAGCAGACTAATGAGACAATTAGATATTAGCTCATTAACATCACAGAAGAACCCTCTTTTTCATGTGTTGGGATAATTTTGTTGTCTACAGGAATGGAAGTCAGAATAGACCTATAGACTTACCATAAAATTAATAGATGATGACAATTCATTCTAGGAATGTATATACTTTATAGTAGTTGAGTTTTTTAAACTACAGAATACAAATATTTATTAAATATAAACAATCTTAAATTTGTTAAAATATTAATACCAATAATTTAGAAATGCTTATACAAAGCCTTAATCTGATTATAATCAAGTTTACAGATGAATAGATATTTAAGCACTTGTTGCATCTGAAGATTTGATTAGTGGGAATATTGGTTGTATTAGGCAATGGCTTTCTGCTTTTTCTTCAATACGTTATGAAGTGGTAGAAGGATTAAATTGAAAGATCTCAAATTTAATTAGGATAGTGTTAATGCACGTAGCCCTACTAGTAGGTAAGTAAGTAGATGAGCAATGATTTTTCTTATTTAAAAGGTAAATCCTCTTTGGTATTCCTTTTTCTGGTTGTAGCACATAATCAGCTGTTTCTTTGAATTTGTAAGACCTTTTCTGTGGGCCGAATAAATGATGCTTTTGGAAAGATAAATGTTGATATTAATCTTCTCTTTTAGGTTTTGATTTTGGTGTGCGTCAGAATGGTGAACGGGTTAATCACGTCAACCTCCCCCCATGGGCACGCAATGATCCTCGTCTTTTTATCCTCATCCATCGGCAAGCTCTCGAGTCTGACTACGTGTCCCAGAACATCTGTCAATGGATTGACTTAGTGTTTGGGTATAAACAAAAGGGGAAGGCTTCTGTTCAAGCCATCAATGTTTTTCATCCTGCTGTAAGTGACTCTTTTAAAATAATCTATATTTATGTAAGATAGAATCTGAATATTGTAAGGTTAGCTGTTAGGCTGTTCCTTTAAAATATGCAAGCTATCAATGAGAATTGGCAATAACATTAAAGTGTTACTCAGTATTTTTCAGGTTTCATATTTCATCTCTTTGAAAACAAGTTACTATCTGTGTCAGGAGTTCTCCAAAACCACCCACACGTTTGATGATTCACTAGGCGGACTTAAGGATTCAGCAGCTCAGGTTTATTACAGTGAATGATGCAAAGCAATATCAGCAAAGGCAGAGGTCCCCAGTCTTTTTGGCACCAGGGGACCATTTCATAGAAGAAAATTTTTCCACAGATGGGAGGTCGGGGGGATGGTTTCAGGATGACTCAAGAGCATTACGTTTATTATGCAGTCAAACCTCTCTGCTAATAATCATCTGTATTTGCAGCCGCTCCCCAGCGCTAGCATCAGCACCTCAGCGGCACCTCAGATCATCAGGCATTAAATTCTCGTAAGGAGCATGCAACCTAGATCCCTCACATGCGCAGTTCACAGTAGGGGGTTCACACTACTATGAGAATCTAGTGCCACTGCTGATCTGACGGGAGGTGGAACTTATGCGGTGATGCGAGCAATAGGGAGCAGCTGTAAATACAGATGAAGCTTGGCTTCATCTGCCTGAGGTTTGGGGACCACAGAGCAAAGGGTAAAGGAGTGTGGGGCAAAGTCTGGGAGAAACCAGGCACATACTTCCAAGTGTCTCCTCCTGGTGAATCACAAAGAACAGACTCACTTCCTCTAGCAATGAGTTGTGATGACATATGTGAAATTATGTCTACCAGGAAAGCTCATTAGAGCCTCCAGTGCCCAGGGTTTTACTGGGTGCTAGTAATGTAGGCACCTTCTGCCTTGCACATACTGAAATTCCAGACTCCCTGAAGGAAAGCAGGTATTCAGCATAAACCACATTGTTTATATATACTGTTCAGGCACAGTAAGCCTCTTTTATCAGGGAATATTGGAAACTCTTCTGAAATCTAAGTTCCCAGACACCAGCCAGAGGCTCACCTTGCAAGCAGGCCTTTCCAAGGAGAGCAATCAAACTTGCTATGTTCACTCTTTTCAGTGCATTATTCTACATATATGTTCTATTTTTAAATGGCATTATTTTTCTTTATTTCAGAAAAAAGTATTTGTGCTTTTTAGAAAAATGTGTAAAAGGAAAAGAAAGAAATTTAAAAATCAACTTTGACATTACCATTCAGAGATAAATATTGAACCCATCTTCCAGACTTTTTTCTATACATATATATATATTCCATTTATATAATAATAATATTAATACTATTTGGTAATCTTTTTCTCTCCCTGAACAAGGTAGTCTTAAATATATTCAAGTCATTAGTTACCGTTCTACATGATTTTTAATGGCTACTTACTAGAAGTTGAGCATCCCTAATCCAAAAACCCAAAATCCAAAATGCTCCTAAATCAGAAACTTTTTGAGCACCAACATGACACTCAAAGGAAATGCTTATTGGAGCATTTTGGATTTCAGATTTTCAGGTTAGAGATGCTAAACCGGTAAGTATATAATGCAAATATTCCAAAATCCAAAAAAATTAGGAAATCTGAAACACTTCTAGTTCCAAGCATTTCAGATAAGGGATTCAACTTGTATTCTAAAGTGTGACTATATGATAATTTACTTAACCAGTCTTCTATTTTGGGATATTTAGCTAGATTTGTTTGCTATTAAAATTAATATTCCTGAAGTTATTTCTTTATGTACATCTTCATTTCCTTAAGATAAATTCCTAGAAGTAGAATTGTTACACTTTGACATGTGCTTTTCAATATTGTTAAATAGACTAAGTTTAAAAAAAAATTCTTATCCAGGTAACATTTATTTTGCTAGGCTCTGGGATTTAAGGGTAAATAAGACTCAAACAGGGTGAGCAGGGTTAGGAAAGTTGGGGTAGATGTGCCTGCCTGAATGTGGTAGTAGAGTCTGAATGAGGCCTCTCAAAGGAAATTCCTCAAAGAGCAAGAAGTAAAAAAACAAATTCTGAGGAGAAAGATATTTCCTGGTACTGCCTAGTGGCTACTCAAAAACAAGTACAACAGATTAACCACTAGTCCACTGCATAAGACATTTAACCTTTTTGTTTTCCTAACTTTAAAATTAGGAAGTAGAATAGATTGATCTTGGATTTCCCTACCAACTGTAATTTTCTGCGGAGAGTATAACAAATCTACAAGTGCTTATAACAAATACAGCTAAAAGGTGCACACAGAGCCTACAGTAAAACACTCCATATCTGAGCTTATTATGCCAGTGATCCATTCCCAAAAAGTAGTTTTAAAATAAAAATCTCTTTTTTTTGTTCCATTATTATTTTGAATACCTCTAAGGTAATATTAAATTCGTTAAGAGATTTACAGTCTAGAAGAGAGACTAAGACAGGCTTCCTGATGACTCTAATAGAAAATAAATGCTATGGGAAAGTTTATTATTTTAAAAGGAGAATAATACAGTTTAATTGGTGAATAATAGTTTTATGCATAATAGTAGTATATAGGGGAGGAAAAGTATCTTTCCCTTCTACCCATCTTAGGTTTATTGGCTGGGGACTCTGCCAAAAAAAAGAAAAGAAAAACGGATTAACAAGAAAAAAAACATACAAATTTGTTTAATGCCAGTTTTATGTGACATGAGACGCTTCCTAAAGAAATAAAGCCCCTGACAAGTGGTTAAACCTGAGTGCTTTTATGCTAGATTTGATGAAGACTGAAAAGTCATGCAGTGTGAGCTAAGTGTAATCAACTGGGGGAAATAGCAAAACCTATTTGTTCAGATTCCTCTCTGTGTCCCTTTGTCTTCAGAAATAAGGATGCTCAGCCAGTGCTGTGGTCACCCTTGTAATCCTAGCACTCTGGGAGGCCTAGGCAGGCGGATCAAGGTCAGGAGTTTGAAACCAGCCTGAGCAAGAGCGAGACGGGTATAAATGGAAATTAATTGGCCAACTAAAAATATATAGAAAAAATTAGCTGGGCATGGTGGTGCATGGCCTGTAGTCCCAGCTACTTGGGAGGCTGAGGCAGAAGGATGGCTTGAGCCCAGAAGTTTGAGGTTGCTGTGAGCTAGGCTGATGCCATGGCACTCTAGCCTGGACAACACAGTGAGACTCTGTCTCAAAAAAAAAAAAAAAAGAAGGAAAGAAACAAGGATGCTCCTTTCCTATGGGTATAGGGAAGGCACCTCACCCCTGAAGGTATTATGACCTGTTTCAGGGAAAAGTCAAAAAGTCCTTCCTGCACATGCTGTTCATCAGATTCTTTCAACTTAAAATATTCAATCTGCCAATGTGCCATATTTTGGGGTAGCATATCCTAAACCCCATCAAGTATAAAATAAAGGCAAAGCTTCAGGTGTCGTTTTCTTGCTTCATTTACATTTGATCTTAAAATGCGACTTTTAAAGCAATTAGAAATTTTGACATTAACTTGAATATGCTCTGTGCCTACAATCCTGTACCATCTTTTCAGTTATTCTTATATAAAATTCACATTAAATATTTGAAGACTAAATATACAAGGTAATTCTCATCTGAATGGAATTTTTACTTAGTCTTTGGGACTTTAATACTTTTAAAAAGACAGAGTTTATGCCATTGTTCTTAAGAATTTAATAAAATTCAATTCATGAGGCAAAACAAAGTAGCGATTAAGTACACAGTCTCTGAATTAAGAATTGAGTTCAAACCCTCACTCTGTGACTCTGCCACTTGTTGTGTGACTTAGGGCAAATAGTTTAACCTTTCTATACCTAAATGTACAAATTTGTAAAATGTATATTATAATACCATCCTCATAAATGAGAAAGGAAATTCATATAGGATAATGTCTGCTAACAATTAAATATAAATAAATGTTAACATTTTTAAAAGGCATGTAGAAATGCCTTTTGACCTTAATTCAGCATTCACTAATATACAGAAACCAATATCACAGAATATAAAGAAGCCATATTTTAAAATAATTTTTTTAATTTCTAAGTATTATGGGGGTACAAATGTTTTTGGTGATATGGATCATTTTTATAATGCTTTAGTCAGGGTTAAAAGTATGCCTGTCAGTGAGATAGTGTTCATTGCACCTCATTAGGTAGTTTTTGCACATCCCCTCTGCACCACACCCCCCCCATTTCCTTTGACATATCCTTCCCTCTGTGCACATATGTGCTCATCAGTTCCAATTTAATAGTGAGACATGTGGTATTTGTTTTTCCATTTTTTAGATACTTCACTTAGGAGAATGATCTCCAGTTCCATCCAAATTGGTGCAAAAAGTCATCCTTCTTCATGACTGAGTAGTACTCCATGGTATACATATACCACATTTTGTTAATCCACTCA
>VBSM01002153.1:40487106-40500226 GCA_008086735.1 Cheirogaleus medius | reverse complement strand
GTAGAGACGGGGTCTCGCTCTTGCTCAGGCTGGTTTCGAGCTCCTGACCTCGAGTGATCTGCCCACCTCGGCCTCCCAGAGTCCTAGGATTACAGGCGTGAGCCACCGTGCCCTGCCAGAAAGCTATATTTTTGATTTCATGCTTCTAAAGCCTCACAAATCATTTTAGTCACTATTATTACCAGAGTCACTATTTTTAACTGCAATCTGTTACTTTAATATGTCAAAATAATTTTATAGTACATCCCTGAAAATTACTAAGTGCCATTTAATTTACTACTGTACTTATTGCTAATTTTAAGTTGGCATATTATATGTTATATAAAGGCTCACAGCGGAAATGTGATCCCAGCTGATCTCATTCCCACCTCAGGACCTTTGCACTGTTTCCTCTACCTGGAATAACCTGTCCCCAGATATAGCCCCCATTTGCTCACTCAATTCATTCAGGTCTCTGCACAGACTTTTCCTCAGAGTCTTGCCTGGGCCCCATTTAAATGCTTTTCATACAGCTCTGATTATATCTAAATCTGATTATATCTAAAACAGCAGTTCCATCATTCTCAGTCCTCTTCTCCTTCTTCATTTTGCTTCATATAGCATTTCCACCACCTGACATATTGTATATGTATTTGTTTATTTATTTGTCTGTCTCTTCCATCCCAGCTAGAGTGGTAACTCCATGGAGACAAAGACTTTGTCTTTTTCATCACTGTATCTCCAATTCCTAGGACAGTGCCTGACATACAGTGGACACTCACTGTTTCTTAAATTAATGTCTTCTCAAGCACAAGTTCTTTAAAGTTTGGTTTGCTGCATGTCTGTGTGACATGTAATGACATTTATGCCACTGCTTTTTATTTGAACCACCGTGAAGCCTTCCACACAGTACTGCTCCTTGACTCCGTGGGCCTTCACTTGACATCTACACAAAATGCAAACACCAGCCCTGAAACTGATAAACAGTCCTCAGTTATAAAAGGGGTCATCTGGATGACCCAGATATGCTTGTGTGAACTGCAGTTCATCACTGAAGTTTAAAAAAATCAAAGCTGTATGGAAAGCATTTAAATAAAGTACTCATCTTTACTACATACTATGATGTAAAACAGTTGCCATTGTATCTTTGTGAGTAATTGAAAAACTAAAAGTTTACACTCTGCAATTTATACAAAAGGAATTTTCTGGCAAAGAATTGTGAATGATAAATCGTAACTGTAGCTCAGCACACATGTTTTTCTCCACTTTAACACTGATAGACAAAATTTTAGAAAAAGCTTGTTTTCAAAATATCTGATCCTAACCTCTCTGTTCCCACTTTAGCATTCCTGAAGCTATTCAGCTTTTTCAGAGATACTCATTTTTTTAGACTCTGATATCATTTAAGACTGTATATTAACATGTCTCCTAAATAATCTGACAGAATTATTAGAGGTCCTAAAGTGGCATACATTTTTAAAAGATAATATATAGGCCAATTATTTTTTTTCCCATTCATTGAAAAATAACATAAGCAGATTTTCACTGAAAACCATTAGTTTTTTTGTGGAACTGACTGAAAATTGCTTAGTGTATTATTTTTATTAGATTTATGTAACATTTCCCCTGAAGAGTTAAAATAATTAAACTTTTAAATGTCTGAAAGAGGGGAAAATCCATTTAAAAAGAAGAGATTAATAGAGGATAAAACAGTGAAAAAAGAACAAAAGGAATAGAACTGTTGGGAGAAACTCCTAAAAAAGGCATGGTTTCTTCTCTGCTTGATTTCAAAATTTCTTGGTAATTATTTTTATTTGGGGTGGAGGAAACTTTCATTACTGTTCATGGGCAGGCACATGGTATCACTCTACAGAGTCTTCCCTCATTTTTCTGTACCCAAATCTCACTGTTCAAGCTCCTCCTCTTCTGTTTTTCACTGACAACTCCTTTTTATCTCTTTTCTTCTCTAGTACTTACTAGTATTTTCTACAGATGCTCTAGTCCTCTCAGTATGCTCCATAGATAAATACTTTTCAATTCATTCATCAAACATCTCTTAAGAACCTACTATATTCCAGGCACACAGACAAATCAGAGGTGTTCCCTGATGTCAGTTATAGCTGAGTGAGGTTTTCTGTACTACATGTGGTATATGGCTTGGCACACTGCCAAATTACAATCCTCCTATAGGTGTCAACTTTAGATATTTCAGCTAGATTGAAAGGAATGCACTTAAATTCTTTTTTTTCTGCTCAGATTTCAAGGAATTTTGAAATATTAGCCAGACATTTTAATGCAAGTTAGGCCAGAACCACAGAATAAAAATCAAATAAAGAACACATATTTCTATATGCTAAGCATAGGGAAATAAAAAAGTATAAAATAATTCTTGCCCTCAAAGAACTTATAATTTATATTACTATCTCTTTGTTTAGAATTTAAATTAAAAGTAATTCTGTATTTACTACCTTTTTTAAAAAGCATATTTTTACTTTCCTTGGTTTTAGAGTCCTTTGTCATGGATAAAAGGCTTGAAATGGGGAGAGTATGTGGGTTCCCCAAGTGCCCCAGTACCTGTGGTCTGCTTCAGCCAGCCCCATGGAGAAAGATTTGGTTCCCTCCAGGCTCTGCCCACCAGAGCAATCTGTGGTTTGTCCCGAAATTTCTGCCTTCTGATGACATATAGCAAGGAGCAAGGTAAAATAAAACATAATGAAAATCATTCTGGATATATCTTTCATAAGATTTGAATGTTTCCTGCTCATCTGTGCTGTCATTTTGTTTTACTTCTAAATTTGTCTGAGTCCTTGGTGAGAAACTCTTCTCAAATTTGTGGCTATTTAGTGCAATGTAGGAATTAAAACATACTACTTGAACAAAATGAGAATTGAGTGCAGTGCTGTTTGATATGAGAGTAGGAGTTTGAAGGAGACAAGAATGATTGGTTATGTTCACAAGATGAAAACATTATCAATTTGATATAAATATATACTTTGAGGCTCTTGAACCCCAGAAAAGACAAATTTATTTGACCAACAAATCTAGTACTTCAGAAGATACAGTCATGGAGCCAGGCGTGGTGGTGCACGCCTGTAGTACTAGCTACTTGGGAGGTGGAGGTGGGAGGATTGCTTGAGCCCAAGAGTTTGAGGCTGTAGTGAGCTATCATTGTGCCGCTGTGCTCCAGCATGGGCAGCAGAGCAAGACCCTATCTCTTAAAAAAAAAAAAAGGAAGAAGGAGATATAGTCATTGGTTTAAACAAACAAACAAACGAAACAAAGGAGTCAAGTAGACTTGCAAATAGGTTTTAAAAACATATACCCCTGAAAAGCAATCTTCTTCTGACTACTCATGCACTGACTCACTAAAAGCCACATGTGGAAAAGTGCTATGCAGTCAAGGCCTCTTCGTATTTCTAAATGTCAAGTAGACCCTGAAAAACTAGAGACATTTTCCACTTAAGTAATCCCTCAGCCCTTCCAAATTAACCATTTCACTGGATGCAAAAGAACTCTCCCTACTTACTAGGCATGGCCTTAAGGTACTAAAATAAAGGACTGAGGACAGTCATCTGTTCATATCAGGCTGTATGCAGATGTGCCTAAAAGCCAACTGTGGACCAGATGCCTCTTAGTCAGCACTGCTAGCATTTAACATCACCTTCTGTGTACTATGCTCCTTGGAGTCCATATGTAGCCTTCCACCTGCAATGTGATACCAGCGTGCCAGGACCCGGGCCAAACATCAGTCACTTAAAGAAATTAAGTTTACTGGCCAGGCCACAGTTCTTTTAGGCTCATTTGTCTATCATTAAATGAATAATTGTTTTCATATTTGTTAGGAATAATGCATACACTTAAGTTTAGAGAGTTAGTAGGATAAGGTAAATCTGTTTAATCATAATTATTGTGATACCAGTTTATTGCAATTAGTTATGAGGTGTACTGCACCTCATAATTTACCACCAATAATACTTAAGGTACCAAAATGTGTGATGATTTACTTTGTAAAACAATGAATTAGAATACATGAAAGTTTATGTCTATTTAGCAAAAGGGAAAGGGCTGATATTACCACTTAGCATTATGGAACTTAAATATGTCAAATATAATTCTCAGCCTATCTTATCTGTGCCGCTACAGTCACAAGCCCTTAGTATGCCCTTAATATCTGTGTTCATTCAAATTACACTTCTATTTCCTTGCAGAATGTATTTGGGATTTGTCAGGATCTAGGTATGTCCAGAGAAGTTAACATAACAACTTCAGTCATGGCCTCAGGAGGCACAGTGCATCCTTGCTTTGCTGCTTACTAGCTGGCCAGAAAGCTAGGCTTGGTGAAGCTTGGCTTTTGATCTATAAAATAGGTATAATGAAAGGATTTACCTCACAGGGTAATTTACTGTAAGGATTCAATGAAATAATATATCAGAATGATTAGCACAGTACCTGGTTCATTCCAAGTGCTTAATAAGTGTTTGTTGGACTATAAATGCCTTGGGGCCTGGGACGATGTCAGTATTTACTGTGTAGACCCATTACTAACAGTCCACGTAGGCATTCTAGAAAAGTGTTTATGAACAAGTGGAATTTGCAATGAAAGTTCCACTTGTTAACAACTGGAATGTGTTGAGCACTGTCATATAAAATAGCTGTGTGGTTTTGCTTTGTTGTACATGCATGTACAATGCAATGTTAACAACTACACTGAGATGGTTTTAATGATTTTTAAGCCAAATATAAACCAATTATTTGAGAATTGACTGTGCCTCGGAATTGCTTGAGGTGCTTTTTTTCAAAATATACTTGCCTGGGTCCCACTTGAGACACACTGCATCAGAATCTCTGGGGCTTGAGTCCAAGCCTAAAAATGCTGAAAATCAATTTTCTTGCAAGTTCCTGTTTAAGATCCATTGTTCTAATAGGTAAAGGAAAAGTTTCTTTTTCTGAAAGAAAAAAAAAAAGATACTACATCTTGTATTACTGGAATCAGAAATGTGGGTTATTGAACACCTGCTACTAGCCAGATACTGTGGTAGATTTGGAGAGGTCTCAAGACTCATCATATGTGGTTCCTTACCCTAGCAGCATATATTTAGAGGAGCTTATATTTAGTGAGTATTTCATAATTCTTTTGTTGCAAATGTTGTCAACATTTGGTGTTTTACTCAACAAAACAAAAAGAAATCTGTGAATTACGTTTTCAGTGTGCCATTGATTCATTCAAGAAATATGTATTTGTTATACTCATCTATATGCTGGATATTCTGGTAGATACAAGAATAAATAAAACACATTCTTTAAGAACTTAAAACATTGCACATTTCAAGGGCAGTACTGTTCACAGCATTTATGCTGCATTTAGCTATATTCAGCATAGATTATAAATAGTACTGTGAAAGGATGTCAAAATTTCCAAAGCTTTATGTGAAAAGGACATAACACTGTGTTGTAAAAAAGAGAGAGAGAAGAACATAATCTCCTTTAATGAAGGCCTACCGTGCACAGTCCTGAAGTTGGCAGGATTAAATTATTCCTTCTCAGGGTAGGTGTTGCTTCTACTCTAGCAGTGTTCTCTTTCTAGTATTAGTAGTTGTCCATACTGATTATTCAGCACTGGGTATCTAGAAAGTTATTTAAACAGTATCTAGTTCATATTTATTTTTAAAAAGAAAGATGTCTCAGAACTTGAGTAGAGTAAGCTTGACTGTCATTGTCTATTATAAAAATTTTGTAACATAAATTTTAGTTCTAAGTCAAATAAATCCCAACCAAAACAACACAAGTGAAAAAGAATCTAATTCCACTCTTAGAATTCTATTAGCATTAATGACTAAAACTAAAATAAATTTTTCCATCTTAAGGATGTAAAGATGACTTTGTGCCAAATGATATGTTCTGCTAAATAAATTCGTGCTTTAATCTGTAATTTTTTGGCTGTCATGTAACAATTGAGCAGTAACCATCTTTTATTTCTCCTTCTCCTTAAGGTGTGAGAAGCATGAACAGTACTGACATTCAGTGGTCAGCCATCCTGAGCTGGGGTTATGCTGATAACATTTTAAGGTTGAAGAGTAAACAAAGTGAGCCTCCAATAAATTTTATACAAAGTTCACAACAGTACCAGGTAAATTTTTTATGTAATCATTATAATAATTAAATATAATGTTTTAAAAAAGGAGTCAGACTGATAGCACCTCGTTTTTAATATCCTGCAATGAGTCCGGTCAAGAAGCTGATGTTTATAGTGCTACAGACTTCCTAACTACTGCTGTTCTGACTATGTCTTCCAAATTGGTTTTCTACCCATTTTCTCACTGAGAGAATATTGTCATAATCTCCTGCTCAGCATCAGGGAAGGACACAGTGTTTAAACAAAATCAGCATTGCATTCTTCTCAGTGTTCACTCACGTTTGTCACTAGGTCATTTTCTGTAACCACAGTGCCATCTTTTATACCTGATTTTTCTAAATGGGTTGGGTATTCAGGCATCATGATGTCATTGGGCCTAACGCCCTGTGATCTGTGTTAGGTCCCAGCTTTCTTATTTACTAACTGTAGCCTTTGGCAAGTAACTTAACCTTTCCAAACTTCTTTCGTTCCTCCTCTTTAAAACTGAGATAATACTACTCACATTACTCTCTCAGAAAGCTGTTGTAAAAATGGTTTCCGGTGTTTGTGAAAGAAACTTGTAAACTATAAAACACCACATTATACAATACTGCCACACTGTTACAGACTAAGTTGTATGCACAGGCTTCCTTCTTTGACTGTCTTGCCATGGGAAGTTCTCTTACCATTTCCATTACCTACATAACACCTGCTGCCTTTTCATGTATCCTAAAATGTGTCCCATTTCCTGAGCTCTTTAAAATGGAGTAAGCTACTTTGGGGGAATTTTTGGCAGTGAAAGCAAGGAGAACAATGACTTATTTGCATACCTTTCAATATTCCTGACAATATTACCAGGAAACTGACAGAAGTAAGAATAAAAAGAGACAGTGAAAAACAACCTTATTAGAAATTTTAACAAGAATTTTTTTAGTTTCGAAACATATCAGCCCTGCATTAATCAGAGCTTTTTTTATGCAAACAGAAATATATATCCAAACACAAACAAACTATAACCATAAATCATAGCAAAGCCGACAGTATAACTAAATTGGAAATGAGTCTACAAAATAAATGAAAACACAAAAACATAGAATCAGTATGTTCCTTACTGTATCCTTTTTTGGGATTGTTATAAGTTGGGAGAAAAAAGAGAAATATGTACAGTGGGAGTTAGATACATAATACATTTTACTTGTCAAAATATAATAACACAAATAGATTTATGGGCTGATAGAGCTCACTGCTGTCGTCAATAACCTGGATTTACAAACATGTTAACTTTCTGATGAAAAAGAAATGAAATTCTCATCAGCATTAATTGAATGACAAAGCAGTGTTAAAGATACACCCTTTTGTAAGCTTTCAGTCAAGATCTTTTTTCCTGTCATTACTAGGCTTTCCTTGCATTTGTTTAAGAGTTGGCTGTGACTGATTAAACTTACTAGATAGACATGGTGTGAAGAGAGGACAAAGATGGAAAATTACTTTAAGGAAGCTTTTCCGTTCACTAATATATTTTCACCAGTACAAAGACAAGCATTTAGTCAAATTGTTTTTGCCAAGTAGATTAACTATTAATACTAATTTAGCAGATCCAAAGCTTCAATAAAGATTGTTTTAAGTAAAGTTCTTATTTTTTTCCAGCTTTATGGGGCTGTAATTGACAAAATTATATATATTTAAGGTATACAATGTGATGTTTTAATATATATATATTGTGAAATGATTACTACTACAATCAGGCTAATTAATGTAGCCATCACCTCACATAGTTATTATTTTTTGTGTGGGTGATAAAGATATTTAAAATTTACCCTCTAAGCAGATTTCAAGAATACAACATAATATTATTAGCAATAATCACCATGTTAGACATTAGATCTTTAGAACTTATTCATCTTGTATAACTGAAACTTTTGTACCCTTTGGCCATCTCTCCATTCCACACACATCACCACCACTCCCAGCTCTGGCAAGTGTTGTGCTACTCTCTGCTTTTGTACTTTGACTTTTTTAGATTCCACATATGAATAGGATCATACAGTATTTGTCTTCTGTGCCTGGCTTATTTTACTCAACACTGTGTCCTCTGGGTTTATTCATGTTATCACAAATGACAGGATTTCCATCTTTTTAAAGGCTGAAATATATTTCTTGATGTATATGTATATATCTATCCACATATATGTGTATATATATCTATGTGTATATATCTATCTACATATATATAATGCATAAGGATTTAAGCATTGCAAAATTATTTTTATCATAATAGATAAAATAAAGATGAAAGAATATTCTCTTAAGTCCTTTTTGCAAAACAAGGTGCTCCAGATTTTTGTAGCAAAATACTGTGTGATAAAGTACTTCTAGTCAAATGACTAATTGGATGAGAATACCATAGTTCACTTTAATCCTTAGATATATTCCTAAGGATACATTTTTGTTCATTCTTTAATTTGTGAAAATTCAGCTAGGATATTATTTTATGAAGGCTAACACTCTGAGATTTCACTTATATGATCAATTTCATCATCATCATTAGAGTCTAAAGTCCTGATGGCTCTTCATCTTCTGACTAGCCTCAGAATTTTTAAACATCCTCCTCTGTCAGTTTTCTTCTCTTTGTTATTATTGTTAGACAGTGAAAAATTCTGAATTCTGAACTGTATTCCATGCAAGATAAAAGAAGCAGACTGCAGAAATTATGTCTCCAGTTGTCTTTTATACTTTCTTGAAGGATGACACCATACTTTGGACAATGCAATAAGAAAACCAAAAGATGATAATTTATTTCACATATTATATTACCCTTTCAAGAGACTCTATCATTCTCCCATTTTCTTAATGTGTCTGGGTTTTGTTTTTTGTTTTTTGTTTTTTTTTGCATAGTAGAGAATAGTCTATGTTTAGTGGTGAAATAATTCCTAGAATGATGAAATAACAAAATGTTTCAAGACAGAAAAAATAAGATAATTAAAACCTTATAATGTGGCTTGGCGTGGTGGCTCACGCCTGTAATCCTAACACTCTAGTAGGCTGAGACGGGAGGACTGCTTGAGCTCAGAAGTTTGAGACCAGCCTGAGGAAGAGCGAGAACCTATTTCTACTAAAATTAGAAAAAAATTAGCTGGACCTGGTAGCATACTCTAAAGCAGGAGGATCATTGGAGCCCAGGACTTTGAGGTTGCTGTGAGCTAGGTGTCGCCTTGGGCAACAGAGTTAGACTCTGTCTCAAAAAAACAAACAAACAAACAAACAAACAAAAATCTTATAATGTAATTTAAGTTTATAAAAGATTCAGTGGATCCACATGGAAATTGCAAGAAAAAAATGAGTTTTATTTTATATATTTTTAAAAAGTTATTTTCTCTTTATTCTTTGGAAGACCTCTAAGAAAAAGTAAAAGTTATGCAGTATCAAGCCTTACAAATAGAATACTAAGGAAAGAAACTGATAAAAATAAAATTGGATCAAGTGGACCCTGATTGTATATTGAGAGTTAAGAAGAATTAGGATCAACGAAAGACATTTTCTAAGGTAGAAGAGACTTAAACACATTTGAAGTCCAGGGGAAGAAGCCAGCAAAAGACAGTTTGAAACTATAAGAGAGGACAAGGGTTCTGACCTGGGAAGGGGGCAAGGCTGGCCCTGAAAACAGAAACACTTCCTCTGAATGAGAAGACTGGGAGACACGTTGAAGTGCAGAGGAAGAGGTCTGTGGCTGAGGACCTCATCTTAGTGCGGCATGGGGAGGTGAAGCTGCAGAAGCACAAGGGGAGCAGAGCAGTTGGGGACAGCTGCTGTAGATGTGGCACTGGGTGGGGGTCAGCTAGTGCTAAAAAAAAGACCTCTCAGGCCACACAGAAAATTGCCCCAAACCTGAATGGTACCTCCATGGTTAGGACTGAAGGATTTTGTACTAAAAGAGTAATCCCAGCGTTTACACTCACGTTTATCTTTCCTTCTTCTCCTGCTTAACAATCTTTGGAACTATTAGAAGCAATATCTCTATTTATATGTACCCTGTTTCCCCATCAAAGACATAAAAAGACAAAAAGAAATTAAAAAGCAGATAAATATGTAAAACACACACATACACACTCTCAACCTTAGATCTAATTGATCCTGAATCATAATTTCTAAGGAAAAAAATGAATATATATATACATATACACATATATGGGTTTGTGTGTGTGTGTGTGTGTGTGTAAAATCATAGACTATGCATTACAATACATTTTCATTTGTAAACAACTTTTAGGCATTTGACTTATAGTTATAGAATACTCTATTATTCTATCTGGCACCTTTCTAGTCATTTTAAGTACAGTGTTTACCTGAAACTTTGAGATTTTTAAAAATAATTGTAAGAAAAGTAGAAGCATTTCTTGTGCTTTTAAAACATTATAATCTTTGATTTGTCTTTTTTCAAAGGTGACTAGTTGTGCTTGGGTGCCTGACAGTTGCCAGCTGTTTACTGGAAGCAAATGTGGTGTCATCACAGCCTACACAAACAGGTTTACAAGCAGCACGGTAGGTCCTGGGCTTTCTGTGTGGGTAGTTTGGGATTTTGTCAGTGAGAAGAAGAAAACCTTCATGAAGCATACGATTAACTTGAAATGTTTGTACTTTGATCTTTTCCCCACATTAGCTCTTAAAATGTTGAACAGCCACAGATTTAATTCTTCAGGTTTATTAGGATCATGAAAATTTTTTAAAATAATTACAAGGTCCTATTTTTTGGTTTTAGAGGCAGTATTTTGAGTTGTGATCTGTTTTGTATTTAAGCTTGTTAATGACATTTTGATGCTTGCCTATATTCTCGGAATCAACCTGAATCTTAGGAGATGCTATCAAATTTTAAGGTTTAGAAACCCTATTGTTCAATATTCCTATACTCTCTAGGTAAATTAAATGACAGCAAAATCCAAGTAGCCTGTCTTCATTTCTACCACTTACTGAAAGAAATTTTTTTTTAGCCATTCACTGAACTTCTAGGATTTTGGAGTTAAATCATAAAACATTCTAGTGAAGAAAAGAAGACACATTGTGCAGTGCTTCTTTTAATTTACTGTTTTTCCCTTCTCAAATCAACCACCTGGAGTGGAATTAACTACCTGTTGTGCATTTGAGGATAAGTGGCAAGTTTAGGGTGATAACTCAGTAATCATCATTCTAACCTACAATTTTCTCTGTGCCCTTTTAAAATTATAATTCTTTTCATTATATTATTAAATATGCTTTACTGGACGAAATCTATATTCCTGGCATTGGGCGACTCCCAGGTTCTTCTTACTTTTCTATCAAACTTACTCCTTTTGAACCCATTTTAAGATTCTTTTGCCATGGTCCCTCGCCTATAAGTGTGACCATAATATTGTTTCTGTCTTTTAGCCTAGGGACCCATTAAAATAGTGTAAGCAGGAATGATATGATCCAATCAGCATTTTAAGAAGGCCACAGTAGCACTTGCAAGGAGAAACACTTCCAGGGCATGGGATTGGGGGCCAGGATACCCATGAGAAGACTGTTACTGAGCACTGGGCTCACTGCCTGACAAACACAGAAACCAACACCATGGCACCAGCTTTTGAGAAAAGAAAAGGCTTTGTGGCAGGTCGGCCGGCAAGTAGACAGGAGGCAACGCTTAACGCTTATCTCCCCAAGCTGGAGTCACACCTGGTTCATTATAATGGCTAGTTAAATAGCAGATTATAGGAGTAATGAACTGGAAGAAGGCAGATCTGGAAAATTTTATACCAAATGTAACACGAGAGATAAAAAGAAAAGATGAGGAAAGAAGGGATATGGGGTCTAGAATGGAAGGTCCAAATGCGGCTAATAATTACAGGAAGAAAGAATGGGAGAAAGGCAGAATTTGAAGAGATAATGACTAAGAGTTTTTCAGAATTAAAACATGAATTTTGGGTTAAAGAATCACAATAATTCTCTGGCAGGATAAATAAAAATGAGTCAAACCTATCTTCTCCACCCGTTTCCTCAGCTCAGCCCTTTGCCACCTCCTGCCCCAATAACTGCAGTGGCCTTTTCATTGGTGTCCTGGCCACCAGTCTCATGCCCCTGGAGGTGACTCTCCTTGCAGTCTCCTAGTAGTCTTCCTAAAATGCCAACTGGATCCTATTACCCCCGTTTAAAACATTTTAGCGGTTCCTCATTGCTTAGAGGATAAAATGTAGGCTGCTAGGCACACACACCATGCCCCGCTGATCTGACCCTCTCTGCCTTACCACCCCTTTTCTTCCTACTCCTTACTTCCCTCCAGTCGTGCCACTTCCTTTCATGTCTCCTTTCCCTCACACATATGGCCTTCTTAGCCCAGAATGCCCTTTGACAGTCATTTTTCTTTGTCAGAATAAATTCTGCCAGTTCTTCAAACCTCAGCTCATATGTCATCTCCTCAGGGAATCCTGCTTTTACTCTCTCCCACCTGCCGCCACCCCCAGTCTGAGGAAGTGGTTGATCTGTGGGTCCCTGAGGTTCTCTGTGAAAATCCTCTTTGGTAGCTCTCACTTTAGTAGCTGCCACAGAGCTCCTGGAAGAAAAGAATCATCTCTCTGTTTCCCCAAGTCCTAGTTCAGTGACAGGCACATAGTAGTAGGTACTTAGCAGTGTTTGTTGGATGAATGAATGAATGGATTGCATTCCAGGTCGCTTCTCTCTCTGTAACATATGAATCACTTGTTTGTCCTTATTAAAAATATCTATGATCGTGGCCAACAAAGAAATTCTAGGAGGAAATTTCCTGTTTCTTTAAAAAGTTATTCAGAATAACCTTCCCCTGAAATAATTAAGACTGGATAAAATATATATAAATATATATTTATAAAATGTTTATATTTTAATATAAAATATACATTTATATTTTGATATAATATAAATATATAGATAAAACATATTTTATCCTGTCTTAGTTGTTTGTGTATATATTCTTTAGGTCTTTTTTTTTCCAAAATATTAAGGGGGTACAAATATTTTTACATGGATAGCTTTTTTTTTTTTTTT
>VBSM01002153.1:40457422-40470921 GCA_008086735.1 Cheirogaleus medius | reverse complement strand
TGTGAACTGTGCTGCTATAAACATTCGAGTGCAGGTGTCCCTTTTGTAGAGTGTGATGGGGTTTTTTTTAACTCACACAAGTTCTCTCTTTAGTTCCACTATAAATTTATATCACTAGGAAAAGATAACTTTCATTTCTTATTGTGGTTTTTGTGTTAAATTTTATATTTCAACCTCTAATACCCTTAAATGAAGTTTTTACATGCGTCCCAAGATCAAACCACTCATTTTAAAGAAAAGAACATCTGTCCCACCTGCCAAAGAAGATCTATACTGAGCCCCTGCCATGTACCAGGCCACCATACTAAGGGCTGAGGATATCATCTTACACAAAATATAGCTGTTCCCTGCACTCCTGCAGGTTACAAGCCAGCAAGAAACCACCATAAATACCGTAAGTGACACACAACGTGTACACAGTTACAAACTGTAGTAAGAGCTAGGGAGGTAGAGCATAGGGTACTCTGAGAGAATGTAACAGGAGGAATTCAGTTTAGATCAAGGTGATCTAGAGAGCCTCTTGAAAAACTGAAATTTGTGTTAAAACCTAATGGATGAATAGAAATCTGACAGGGGAAGATGGGACAGATGTGTTCCAGGTAACACATGTGCAGAGGCCCGGTGAGGAAAGAGTAGCCTGTAAATGCCTGTAAGTGCGGGGGTTGCAATATGGTGAGTGAAGTCAACAGCAGCAATCCGAGCCCAGAATGGAGCTTTATTTTTCTGCTTTGTGTCTGTGGTTTTTTGTTTGTCTATTTTCTTCCAAAGACAAGGTCTTACTGTGCCACACAGGCTAAAGTACAGTGGCGTGACCATAGCTCACTGAAGCCTCAAACTTCTAGGCTTACAATCTCCTGCCTCAGCCTCCAGAGTACCTGGGACTCCAGATGCACACCACCATGCCCAGCTAGTTCTTTTTCTTTTTTCTTTTTAGAGAGGGGACTCACTCTATTGCCCATCCTGGTCTCGCACTCCTGGGCTCAAGCAATCCTCCCACCTCAGCCTCCTGAGTTGCTGGGACTACAAGCGCATGCCACCATGCCAGGCTTGCATCTCTGGTATTTTAAGGGTTCTTAAGACTAGAACACTCCTGTTTCTAGGTGTCTATCCCCAAGAGAACTCAGCAGCAGAATTTTATCAGTTTAAGCCAGCCAACCCAGATGTCCCCTCCTTACCTCCAAGTCGCAGTTTGACCCATCCTTTCCACAACACCCGTTGAATGCCAGTTATGTGCAAACCCAAAGCTGGGTTATGGGTGATGGGGAGAAGCAGGGGAATTCTTCCAGCTCTTCAGAGCTCATAGCTGATCATCTATCTCTCACCATTTTGGATGACTTGTTAATGTTCTGAGGCAAAAAAAAAAGAAGAGCTACAAGGCCAGTGTTTAGAAAAGTAAGTAGGGAGGAAAGAGACTCAACAGCTTAACGTTTATTTTATTAATAATCTCCAAAAGAGGTTAGCTTGAGACTGAAATGATAGCAGTTCCTGAATTATCCACGTTAAAGTCCCCCTTTCCTTACTGATTATCCTTCAGATGCTCCCAATTTGTCTCATATTGGGGACAAAATGTCCCAGTTTGTTCCCAAACTGTGCCAATTCTTGGAAAATTGTATTATTTTTTCAGTGTATTCCTCAGGGTAACACTCCACATACTATGAACCCAAAGGACTTCAAAGTTTAATAGGCTTAAAACCTTTAAACACAAAGACCAACTGAAAAGCCTTACCAATTGGAGGGTAAATGGAGGAGGAAACAAAACAAAGTATTGCCATTTGAAAAAAGAATTCTAAACTGAAGTTAAAGGGTAGCAAAAGAGGTTTTAGGTTCAGCATAAACTGATATTTTGGATCATGCAAAAAGTTTCATATTACATGCAGTATTTATCAGATATTCCCCCAGTGTTATTTCCCATTTTAAATGCCACAATTAAAGCAGCTACGTTTGCCAATACAAAAAATATACACATATATGTACATTGAGTTGGGAAAGAGGTGCCACCAATTTTATTGTGTGTTACATGACATGAACAGAAAAGTGTATACTGCCACTTTGGGGACACTGGGTTACAACTCAGCTAGTTGAGAGAAGTTAAATAATACAATATGTCCTTTGAGGCCAAAATGAGTAGGCTCCAATATTCTTTCTCAAGAGCTGAGCTTGTTTCTTCCCTCATGAATAAAGTTAATGAGAAATGCATTTTAAAAAGATTGTTTTGTGGCAAAATTTGGCTCATTTCCAAAGTGAATTAAACTGATCTTACCAAAACTTCTGAAGGCTGGTAGCAATGAACCATTCTTTCACTCTTAGATTTCTTTCACTCTTAGATTTCTTTCTTTCTTTCTTTCTTTCTTTCTTTCTTTCTTTCTTTCTTTCTCTTTCTTTCTTTCTCTCTTTCTTCCTTCCTTCCTTTCTCTTTCTTTCTCTTTTTCTTTCTTTCTTTTTCTGTCTTTTCTTTTCTTTCTTTTCTTTCTTTCGTTGAATTCCGTTACATGTATATATTATATAGTGGTTAAGTTTGGGCTTTTAGTGTAACCATCACCCCAGTAGTGTACATTATACTCCATAGGTAATTTTTCATCCCTTTGAGTCTCCAGTGTTCATTATGCCACTCTGTTATCCTTGTGTAGTCATAGTTTAGCTTCCATTTATAAGTGAGGATATGCAGCATTTGTTTTTCTGTTCCTGAGTCACTTCACTTAGGATAATGGCATCCAGTTCCATCTAATTTGCTGCAAAAAGGCCAGGCGCGGTGGCTCATGCCTGTAATCCTAGCACTCTGGGAGGCCGAGGCAGGCGGATCGCTCAAGGTCAGGAGTTCGAAACCAGCCTGAGCAAGAGTGAGACCCTGTCCTCTACTAAAATTAGAAATAAATTAATTGGCCAACTAAAAAATATATATATATAAAAATTAGCTGGGCATGGTGGCTCATGCCTGTAGTCCCAGCTACTCGGGAGGCTGAGGCAGAAGGATTGCTTGAGCCCAGGAGTTTGAGGTTGCTGTGAGCTAGGCTGACACCACAGCACTCTAGCCTAGGAAACAAAGCGAGACTCTGTCTCAAAAAAATAAAAATAAAAATAAAGTTGCTGCAAAAGACATTACTTCATGCTTTCTTATGGCTGAGTAGTACTCATTGGTGTGTATGTATATGTGTATATATATATAATATACTACATTTTCTGTATCTACTCATCCATTGATGGATGCTTAGATTGATTCCATATTTTTACAATTGTGAATTGTGCTGCAATAAATATATGAGTACAGGTACATTTTTGATATAATGATTTCTTTTCCTTTGTGGGTAGATACCCAGTAGTGGGATTACAGGATCAAGTAGTAGGTCTACCTTTAGTTCTTTGAGAAATCTCCATACTGATCTCCATAAAGGTTGTACTAATTAACATTTCCACTAATGACATGTAAGTGTTTCTTTTTCACTGTATCTGAGCCAACATCTATTGTTTTTTGACTTTTTAATAGTCATTCTAGGCCAGGCACAGTGGCTCACGCCTGTAATCCTAGCACTCTGGGAGGCCAAGGCAGGAGGATCGTTTGAGCTCAGGAGTTTGAGACCAGCCTGAGCAAGAACAAGACCCCGTCTCTACTAAAAAAAAAAAAAAAAATAGAAAGAAATTAGCTGGCCAACTAAAAATATATAGAAAAAATTAGCCAGGAATGGTGGCATATGCCTGTAGTACCAGCTACTCAGGAGGTTGAGGCAGTAGGATTGCTTCAGCCCAGGAGTTTGAGGTTGCTGTGAGCTAGGCTGATGCCACGGCACTCACTTTAACCAGAGCAACAGAGTGAGACTCTGTCTCAAAACATAATAATAATAATAATAATGGTCATTCTAATTGAAGTAAAATGGCATCTCATTGTGGTTTTAATTTGCAATTTTCTGCTGATTAATGATATTGAGCATTTTTTCATGTTTATTGGCCATTTGCATATCTTTTTTAAAAAAATGCCTGTTCATGTCATTTCCCCACTTTTTAATGGGGTTGTTTGGCTTTTTCTTGCTGAGTTGTTTGAGTTCCCTGTAGATTCTGGATATTAGTCCTTTGTTGGATACATAGTTTGTGAATGTTTTCTCCCATTCTGTATGTTGTCTATTCTTTTCATTATTTCTTTTGCTGTGCAGAATTTTTTTAGTTTAATTAAGTCCCATTTATCTATTTTTGTTTTTATTGCATTTGCTCTTGGGGTCTTAGTCATAAATTCTTTGCCTAGGCCAATGTCCAAAAGAGTTTTTCCTAGGTTTTCTTCTAGGATTTTTATTGTTTCAGATCTTACATTTATGTCTTTCATCTATCTTGAGTTAATTTTTGTATATGGTGAGATATAGATCCACTTTCATCCATCTGCATATGGCTATCCAGTTTTCCCAGCACTGTTTATTGAATAATGTGTCCTTTCCCCAGTGTGTTTTCTTTGCTTTGTCAAAGATCAGTTGGTTGTAAGTATATAGTTTTATTTCTGGGTTCTCTATTCTGTTCCATTCATCTATGTGTCTACTTTTATGCCAGTACCATGAAGTTTTGGTTACTATAGCCTTATAGTATAATTTGAACTTAGGTAATGTGATGCCTCTAGTTTGTTCTTTTTCTGTAGGATTGTTTTGGCTATTCAGGCTCTATTTTGGTTCCATATAATTTTTTTCTTATTTTATGAAAAATGACATTGTTATTTTGATAAGAATTGCACTGAATCTGCAGATTGCTTTGGGCAGTATGGACATTTTAACAAAATTGGTTCTTCCGATCCTTGAGCGTGGGGGATGTTTTTCCATTGTTTGTGTCATCTATGATTTCTCTTATCAGTGAGTTCTTTTTCTCCTTGTAGAGATCTTTCACCTCCTTTGTTAAATATATTCCTAAGTGGTTTTTTTTTTTTTTTTTGCAGCTATTATAAGTGTGATTGAGTCCTTGATTTGGTCCTCAGCTTGGTTATTATTAGTAGTATATATTTATAGTATATAGAAATGCTATTGATTTTTGTACATTGATTTTATAACCTGAGATTTTGCTGAATTAATTTATCAAATGTGGCAGTCTTTTGGAGGAGTCCTTAGGGTTTTCTAGGTATAAGATCATATCATCAGCAATCAGATAGTTTGACTTCCTCTTTTCCAATTTGGATGCCCTTTATTTCTTTCACTTGCCTGATTGCTTTGGCTAGGACTTCAGCACTATGTTGAATACAAGTGTTGAAAGTGGACATCCTTGTTTTGTTCCAGTTCTTAGGGGGAATTCTTTCAACTTTTCCACAGTCAGTCTGATGTTGGCTGTGGAGTTGTCACATGTGGCTTTTATTATTTTGAGGTCTGTTCCTTCTGTGCTGAGTTTTTTTTTAGGGTTTTTATCATGAATGAATGCTGGATTTTATCAAATGCTTTTTCTGCATCTTTTGAGATGGTTATATGGTTTTTAATTCTGTTTATGTGGTGAATCACATTTATTGACTTGCTTATGTTGAACCATCCTTGCATCCTTGGGATGAAACCCACTTGATCATGATGATTTATCCTTTTGATGTGCTGTTGGATTTGGTTTGCTAGTATTTTGTTGAAGATTTTTGCGTCTATTTTCATCAGAGACATTGGTCTGTAGTTTTCTTTTTTGTTGTTATTGCATCCTTTCCTGGCTTTGGTATCGGGTGATACTGGCTTCATAGAATGAGTTAGGGAGGATTCCCTCCTTCTAGAGGGAATTTGGAACAGTTTCAGTGGGATTGGCACCAGTTCTTTTTTGTATGTCTAGTATTGATAGAATTTGGCTATGAATCCATCTGATCCTGGGCTTTTTTTCTTGTTGCTGTTGGAAGATTTTTTTATTACTAATTCAAACTCACTGCTTGTTATTGGTCTGCTCATGAGTTCTATTTCTTCCTTGTTCTATCTTGGAAGGTTGTTCAATCTTTCAGAAATTCATCCAATTCCTCTAGATTTTCTAGTTTGTGAGCATATAATTGTTCATATTAGTCTCTGATGATCTTTGTATTTCTGTGGTATTACTTACAACGTCTCCTTTTTCATTTCTGATTGTGTTTATTCAGATCTTTTCTCTTCTTTCCTTAGTCTTGCTAGTGGTTTATCAATTTGGTTTATTTTTTTGTAGAACTAACCTTTTGTTTCATTGATTCTTTGTGGGGTTTAGGGGGGGTTGTTTGTTTGTTTTTGTCTCCGTTTCATCTAGTACTGCTCTCATCTTTATTTCTTTTCTTCTGCTAACTTCGGGTTTGGTTTGTTCTTGCTTTCTAGTTCCTGGAGGTGCAATGTTAGGTTGTTAATTTGTGATCCTTCTACTTTTTTGATGTAGGCCTTTAATGCAATTAACTTCCCTCTCAGCACTGTTTTTGCTGTATCCCACAGGTTCCGGTATGTTTTATTTTCATTTTCATTTGTTTTAAAATTTTTTTAGTTTCCATCTTTATCTCTTTAATGACCTAATGATTATTCAGGAGTTTCCATATGTTTGTACAGCTTCTGAAGTTCCTCTTCATATTGATTTCTAGTTTTATTCCACTGTGGTGTGAGAAGATACTTGATATGATTTCAATTTTTAAAAATTTGTTAAGACTTGTTTTGTGGCCTAACATGTGGTCTGCCTTGGAGAATGTTCCATGTGCTGACGAAAAGAATGTATATTCTGTAGTTGGTAGAATGTTCTGTAAATGTCTGTTTAGTCCATTTGGTCTAAAGTCCAACTTAAGTCCAATGTTTCTCTGTTGATTTTCTGTCTTAATGATCATTCTCAGATTTTAATTTTGTTAAAATAGCTTTAAAAATCCTTGACATCAGTTCTAAAAGTTAAGAAAAAAGATTGTCTTTTCTGAGATTTTTAGTAAAAATTAAATTTTTCATAGCTGTTCATATGACCTAAATACAAATGATTAATTACTTCAGTATGTAGTTTCTGTACATGATTTTCTATTACAACCAAAAAAATCAACTTACATGTGCACCTACCTAGATATGAATTAGACATCTATTTTCTTTTCTAGAATGGCCTGGAGAACACAGTTATGAGCCATAATGCCTCAGAGCCTGTAATTGGGTCTGAAAGAACAGGTGTATTCCACTGCCCTTTCCACCATGTGCATATTTAGACAAGCATTGTTCTTTGCTCCTTGCTGCAGGCATCATTTGCAGAGCCAGCTTTCAGCTCTGCCTCATGGATACATGTGCTCCATACTTGTGTTCAGTTAATGAGCTACTTCTCCACTGCTTTATGTTCAACTGGTAGTCTCTTTGCCACTGTGTTTTCCTGCATTTTATTTTTTTTCAGTTATTAAAACCAATTATTCTGAATATACTCAATGTTGGGAAATCTTTCTCCTATGAACATATATGAGTTTTGAAAACAACCAAAAGTCATCAGAGTTGAATCTGATAAATATTTGATAATTGTTTTAGTCAGAAACAAGGTATGATTACATGGTAGTGAAAAAATTTGGTTCTGCAAGTAATTCCAAAAGAATTTTCAAAATGTTTTCAGCAATTTACAGTATTATTGGAATAGAGCAGATTAGGTGCACACTGAGGGAAAGAAGGAAAGGAAGGGAGGGAGGGTTGGTGGATGAATGGACAGACATTATGTGTCTCACAGACATTATGTAAGGAAAGGAAAGAAGAAAGGGAGGGAGGGTTGGTGGATGAATGGACAGACATTATGTATCATTTTATCTTTCCTTGATAGTTTACTTAAGAAACTTCTCAATACAAAATAAACTACCAAGTCATGGGTTACCTTTCCTTGTCTTTGGCTAGCATCTTTCACAAAAATGCAGCCCACTCTTGGTTATCTTCACTTACACACTTTCCTCAAGTCTCTTCTTTGCTAAGACACTCCCTATCTTGGAGTGAACTTATTTGACTCCCCCAGTCTCTTACCTCTATTCTTGTCCTCTGTTTTATTAGATTACAGTTCTTCCATGTTTATATCAGGATAATTTTTATAAAATATTAAAATAGGAGTAAGAGTGGCAGAGTTGTGTACACATGTCCTGTCAGAGATTTAAAGGGGTCCTTTTAGATCCACTGAAAAAGGCTAATTTAGAGCCCTATTTAATACTTTTGATTATCACTCAGGGACAACTTGTGCCAGAAGCAACCAGTCTCTTTCAATATGGTAGTCCTTACATTTCTCTATGCAGTAAATCACTCCAGATGAGACAATATCTTGAAGTTCTTAATTATCCCTCTATCAATTGATCCTTGGAATTTTTTTATCCAGGAATAACATTCAAAAAGCTAAGGCTCTTCTTTTTATAATTTCCCTCCTGAGTGAGGCCAGTCGTACACCAAACTACTTTTGCCAAATCTTTAAAAATATTTAAATGTAAGCAAATCAAGTACATGGTTTTCCTCGATGTCTTTAAACATGGAGTATGGTTGCTCATTTTTTAACACAATTTGAGCTTTATGTACCAGACACTGGATTTATAAGACAGAGAATATGCTCTCAAAATAACTCATTGATGAAGGAGGAATTGTAAAAAGAGAATTATGATACAATGAAGTAAATTTTATACCAGAAGCATCTACATATCAGAGTAACTAAAATGGGAAGGGGGGTATAGTCAGGTTACATTTCCCAAAGATGATAAAGATATTGCCAAATATTAAAGAAGACAGAAATTGGCCAGATTTGGGCCAGGGTAGAAGGAAACCAATGGTGCCAGGACTCAAAGGCATAAGAATGCAGGAAATGGAAGTGGTCAGTGTGTCAAGGACATAAGATAAAAGAGGGCATAAGGGGGAAATGAGGGTTAAAATATAATAGGAACTTCTGCCTCTGTCCACTTTGGGAAAAATGAGATCAGACTTACTCAGCTATCATAAATGACTGGGAACATAGAGATGTTATATGAAAACTGATTTTCAGTGTGGAAAACAGGCAGCGCAGGAATGTGATGCCTGAGAAAAGGGGAACAAACTAAGTGAATCTTATCACTGTCTCAGCTTTCTGCCTGTGAGTACTCTCAAATAGCTATAATGCAGAAGGAGACATTAAGGAGGGTGCAGAAATCTTTCTGAGATGAGGCGAGAGAGACCAGAGTTTGGGAGAGGCTGAGACACTGAATTTGTGCTACAGAGTAGCATAGAGAAGGTTGCTGCCCAGACAAAGACATCCAGTGTCCTCCTCATGGGTCCCCTGGAAGCTCTGGCTGAATACTGAGCTATATGTGCATAAGATAAAACTCCATGGGTCTGAGCAAAGAATTTCCAGGGAGCTGTAAGCTGAACAATGCCCAGAGCTCACAAGAGATTGGGATATATTTTGAGTTTGAACCAACCAGAGGGCATGGGTTCACTGAAGACACAGGCATTCAGAGGCATTGAGACCCCAGAAGAGTCATACCTTAGTAGAAAGGCTAAACTAGTCCTAGAATAATGTCTACAAGCCTTTCAAACAACCATCAAAAGAGTCAAACTGATCTATAAGAAACTACCTGCCAAAACAAAGTCCCTATTCTGTAAAAGAAGACAACAAAATCTAGGCACACAACAACATACATTTACAATGTCTAGCATCCAATCACAAATTACTAGATATACCAAGAAATATGAAATGTGACCTAAAAGAGGAGAAAACTCAGTTGACAGAAATTGAACAAGATAGGAAGAAAATGACAGAATTCACATATAAGTATATTAAATTAGCTATTATAAATATGCTCAATACACTCAAAGGTTAAAGGAAAACATGAATCTAATGAGGAAAAATAGAAGATTAAAAAAAAACTAAGTGGAACTTCCAGAGGTAAACATACAACATCTGAAATGAAAATTGGCTGGGCTCAACAGCAGATTGGACACTTTAGAAGAAATGATTAATGAACTTGATATAGCAGCAGAAACCATCCAAACTGAAACAGAGAATAAAGAATCTTTTAAAATGAACAGAGCTTCAGTGCCTGGTGGTATAATATCAAATGGCCTATCATATCTGTGATTGGAGTCCCACAAGGAGAAGGGCAAGAAGAGGCTCAGAAAAATATTTAAATAAATAATGGGTTGAAAATTTCCAATTTGATAAATTTGAATAAAGATTATAAACCTAGAGATCCAAGAAGCCAAATGAACACCAAGCAGAATAAAAACAAAGAAGACCACATCAAGTCACTTCATAATCACATTGTTGAAAAACAGTGACAGAGAGAAAACCTTATAAGCAGCCATGGAAAAAAGAGCATGCCAAGGAACAGGATAAAAACACTGCAGATTTCTTAAGAGAAACTACGCAAGCACAATGAATGACATCTTTAAGCTTCTTTAAAGTATCAACCTAAAATCCTTCAAAAATGAAAGCAAAATACTTATTCAGACAAACCAAAACTGAGATAATTCATCACCAGGAGACCTACATTACAAGACACATAAGATGTTCTTCAGGCAGAAGGATGATAATGATGTCAGAAATTTGAATTTTCACAGATAAAGATCTGAAGAGCATCGTAAATGGTAAATATAAAAGACTTTTAAAAAATCATTTCTAAATTGTCTAAAAGAAAATTGACAGTTTAAAACAGTGTGCTGTGGGGTTTATTACATATGTAAAAGGGAAATATGACAAAAATAACACAGAATGAAAGAGGGGAAATGGAAGCTGTAAAGATCTGATAGTAAATAAAAAGTGGTATGATGTTATTTGAAAGTAGACTATGGGCCAAGCGTGGTGGCTCATACCTCTAATCCTAGCACTCTGGGAGGCTGAGGCAGGAGGATCGCTGGAGGTCAGGAGTTTGAGACAAGTCTGAGCAAGAGCAAGACCCCGACTCTACTCTAAAAATAAAATTTAAAAAAGTAGCCAGTCAACTAAAAATAGAAACAAAAAATTAGCCAGGCATGGTGGCTTGCCCCTGTAGTCCCAGCTACAGGAGGCTGAGGCAGTAGGATTGCTTGAGCCCAGGAATTTGAGGTTGCTGTGAGCTAGGCTGACGCCACGGCACTCACTTTAGCCCGGGCAACAAAGCAAGACTGTGTCTCAAAAAAAAAAAAAAGAAAGAAAGTAGATTATGGTAAGTTAAAGATGTGTTTTATACACCCTAGAATGAGAAAGAGAAAAAGAGAGAGAATATGAAGGCCAATACTTGAGATAAAGTGGAATACTAAAGTACACTCAGTTAATCTAGAAGGAGGCAGGAAAAAAGGAATGAAGAGTAATAGGACAAACAGAAAACAAACAAATGCAAGATGGTACATTTAAACCCAACCACATGATAATGACATCAGAAGTAAATGACCGAAACACTCCACTTAAAAAGTACACATTTGTCAAGCTGAATTTTTAAAAAGCAGACCCAATTCTATGCTGCCTACAAGAATAGAGAATCCCACTTTAAGAACAAAGATACAGATAGATTTAAAAATTAAAAGTACATAAATATACATCATGCAAACACTAATGGTAAGACATCTGTAGTGGCTACAGTGACATCAGACAGTGTAGACTTCAGAACAAGGCTGATGTCCAGGGTCCCGGAGCCAAGCGTTACGCTATTGCAGCCATCTCGGGTGATGTCCACAGATAGACAGAATTGGAATCCTCTGGAGGGCTAAAAACACAGATTGCTGGGCCCCACCCCCAGAGTTTCTGATTCATGTCTGAGGTGGGTCCTGACAGTCTGATTTCTAACAAGTTCTCCAGCGATGCTGACGCTGCTGGTCTTGAGATCCACTCTGGATCTGGTTTGGACAAATCATTGAACCTCTTCTTCCTCTTTAAAGTAGACATAATCTTATCTTGAATGGATAATGTCATAATTGGAAAGATAAAATAAGGAAGCGAGGTACCTGGAAGTGTAGATATTGATTTCTGGCAATTGATTAATTGGGATTGAGATTGGGATTTGAGATAAACGGAATCCTAGGATTCTGCTTTAACCAACACGTTGTGGCGGGTGCCACTGAGGCAGCAAATACAGGAGAAATAGATTTTGGGGTGAAAATAATGAGTCTGATTTTGGAGTTAAATGTGGTTTAAAAGCAGTACCCATATATCTTTCTCACTCTTAAAAATAAAGGTCTGTGCTGTGGACATTTACTGGCTCATTTTTACCATAGTTTAATTTTGTGCCTTAAATAGGCACTTGGGAGCTTTGAAAAATCGATGAGAGTGTTTGCTGGCCCCACACCGGCCTTTCTGATCTCTGCATTTCCATTCTGTTGGGCACTGGGACTCTGAAAGTGTACATTTGTGGGGGGCAAATGTCAAATCCATGAGGACCAGAGATCCAAGAAACGTGTTCCTTGTGTCAGGAATGGTTGCTGATGGTGGATGAGGAATGCAGAGTTTCAAGAAATACTTCCGAATTGTTAGTCACGATTTTTTGTTGTTCTTATAAAGGCAATTGATACTGGCTTCCTTTGCTACCAGTTTTGCTAACACTGCTTGAAGTGTTTTTGTTGCTTCTCCACTGCGAAGATTTTGTATTATTTTAACGCGAGTTGGAAAATGGACGGCGCTCGAGCCGTTTTCCCCTAAAGGACGAGGACTGTGACAATGAGGAGGTTTTAACTCTCTGCAGGGCGAAACGCCTATAGCGCCAAATGGAGGCGGCCTGCTGAGCAGTCGCTGCCTAAAAACTGGGAGTCGCAAAGGGTTTCCCCGCGGAAACAGTTTTCTGCTCTTTTATGAACATGGAAATCGGTCGCCCGCCTCGCCGGTCGCCGGCGGGGACCGTGACAGCTCGCGCGGGAGTCCAGGCAACGCCCGCCTCGCTGTCACCCCAAAGTGGGGGGCGCCGCGGCCGGTCCCCTTCCCCGTTACTTAGCAACGTCATCGGTAACCCTCGCCCCGCGAGCGGCGACAATGCCGCGTGAGTTTCCACAGGTACGGAGCGTCGCCCCGCTCGCGTCCCCGCCTTGGCGGGAGCTGTCCACGGATGCTCTGGTGGAGGAGGGCCCTGGCCTGCGCCGCCCACCTGTCGCTGGGACGGACCCCAGGCAAGGACGAGGTGCGGGGGGCGCTCGCAGGGAGCCCGCGAGGACGCAGCCCCCGGCCCGCGCCCCCCTCACCCGCGGAGGCCCCAGGCAGCGCGCTCCGGGCCCAACCGGGGGCGCGGGCCGGGCCGGGCTGGGCTGCGGGTGGGAAACGCGGGCGGGAGCTGGGCTTGGGGACGCGGGGCCGAACGCGGCGGGGCTGGGGTGGGGAGCGACCGGCGCGGGGCCGGGGCCGGGCCGGGGCCGGCGGGGGGCGGGGAGCGCGCGGATTCCCGGCGCGGGAGCCCCGGTGACGCACCAGTGACGTCTGTGGCGGCGGGCGGGATTTCCCGGCCCCTCCCGGGCTCTGGGCGAGACCCTGCAGCCGAGTGGGCGCGACCAACGTGGCAGGAAGGGGACGAGGGTCGGAGGGTCACCGGCTTCTCCCCACGTCGGGCCTGGCGCGACGCGAGGTGCGGAACGCAGCACCCGGCGCCCGAGCGGCTCCGCTCCCGAACCGCGCAGGGGAGCGGGGAGGCGGGGCGCGGCCGCCCGCACGGCCCCTCCCCCGGC
>VBSM01002153.1:40445467-40457322 GCA_008086735.1 Cheirogaleus medius | reverse complement strand
GCAGACAAAGCCCGCGCGCCCCGCTCGGGTAAGTGGGCGCCCGCGGCGGGCGGGACCCCGTGGGGCGCGGGGGGCGGCTGCTCCGGGAGGGACCCGCCGCGGCCCGGCCCCGGGGTGCGGGCGGGGAGTGCCGTGGCCCCCGCTGCGGCGAGCTCGGGGAGAGCCAGAAACAACGGGGAAAGTCGGGCAAGAAAGTCCCCGCAACTGGAGGAACGGTTGGGGCGCCTGTGTCGTGCTAACGCTGTCGGTGGCGGCCCGCGACACAAAGACCTGCGGTCGTCTTGGCCGCCCGTCGCTAGCCCGGCCTCCGCGGCGCCCGCACAGGTGGACGTCCCCGGCCGGCGTCGCCAGGTGCGGGGCTCCCTGGAGTTCCCGGGACCTGCCTGCTGAGCCCTGGGAAGCCCGAGCGCAGGTTTGGACAGCCCGCTCGGGACGCGTGGGGGGTCCCCCGCGGTCGCGTGGCCCCATCTCCCTGGCTTGAGGCAGGCGGAGGCTTCTGAAGGACCCTTTCCATATGTAGGTCACAGAGCGTTTGCTGTTCTCCCAGCAGGGACGTCCTCCGTTGAAGAGGACCTTAGTGGAGGGACGTGGAATGGCTAGTTGGTCGTTTTATTTGGTGAAATGTGTTTGGCGAGTGCCTGCGGAAGCCCTCTTGAGTCCCCCGCACCCTGGGTGGGACACCTGCCGCGGGAGCGGTTCCAGTGGTGACTGTGGACGACAGGGCGAGGGTTTGTTTTTCTCCCCTCCTTTATGGCGTCTGTCCCCAAGGCTGGTGCTGAAATGTGCTGCGCTCGCCGGGCCCGCACCCAGCAGCATTGGGGGAGCTTGGGCTTCATTTTATAATTGCCTCGGAAATAACGGGGAATAGGGGGAGGACGAGGTGGGGGGACAGAGTGTGGTTGGAAAAGACTCCTTCATTTGGAAGGATTTGCTTCATTTCGTGCATTTGGGGCTAAGGTGTTAGGAAACCTAAAAATGTTGAAGTTTGATCGAGTGATAAAGTGGATCGCAGACACCGGGTCTCCCCACCATGTCCCCAGCTGCCGGCTCGCTTCTCTTCCTGTCGCCTCCAGGACTGTAAAAGGCTGGCACAGGGCCCGGCCCTTTCAGCCAGAGCAAAAGGCCTCCTGGGCTGCTCCTGTGTTCTCCATTAAACGTGTCAGTCCTGTCGTCTGCTCACGAGTGAGTGAGGTGTGATGCTTCCCACAGTGGGACAGCAAAATTCAGCAGGGAATGCCTCAAAGCGGCGGTGAGGGGACCTAAGCTCTGTGGTCGGCGTCTGATTCCTTGGGCAACTCCTTTTCCTGGTTGCTGCTGCGGCGGGGGAGGGGAGGCTCACCAGCCTCTGCTCCGGCCCTTCCCTGCAAGAAGAACTGCAGCGATGAAAGGGAAGCCTTTTCCAGCCCAGAGAAACAAGACGGAGCACATGTGAACTGTGGATTATTTTTGAAGTGTGGGGTTGGGGCAATGATAGGTCATGATAGGAGAGGGCTTGTGGCACTTAACAAATAGCAGGTGTCATTGTCAATACAAGGTTTATTGTGATGCTTTGTTAGTTCATGAGTAGCTTCACCATGGGGTTATTAGGCTGAGATGACTATTTAGGACAATGGCCTTCCTGTTGGCCCCTCTACCCACGCCCAGCTCCAGTCCCCATAACTCCTTAAAATAAAATTGCCCAAGCTGCTGAAGATGTGTGGCCGGCTAAGTAGCACAGCAAAAGGCTCGTTCCCAGTGGTCCCATGACTGGCTGGACAATCGCCTTTGACATTTCTCATGCAAGTCAACAGTGGAGAAAGCAGAAAAAAAGCCTTTTCCATGTTCATTTTACAGTTTTTAAAGCAAAAGTGACAGTCTCTGAAGCCCCCCCCCCCAAATCTCAGTGCATTCTTTGAAATGGTGTTATAGAACATCAGGTGGGAACATGGACCCTGGTCCCTGGGCATGTGGTGCCCAAAGCTGTCTCAGGAGAACAGGAACACTTGGGACTTTAGGAGTGATTGTATAAAAAGCCCCCCACACACACACACTCACACTCACACTCACCACACAACTACTGCTTACAGAGGAACCAGAGACTAAAGTCTGTAACCAACAAATCGTTCTCAATTATTTATAGCCACATCTCACTATCACATTTTTCTTAGTTTGTCTCATTTTCTGCTTGGAGAGGGGAGAATGCCTACTGTGTGTCAGGAGATTTCCTCTTTCTTAATGGAATTTTGAAACCATGTCTCTAAAAGATTACCTGATTTTTGTTCTCAGAACACCTTTCTGAGCATACACTACTATCTAATCTTGCTGATTTTTCCTTGTAATTTGGCATTTTTATTCACTGTAGACATACTCAAGCAGGGAGTCTTTTATTAGTCAGGTAAAGAGATTATTTGTTCAGTTTTCTTGAACCAGAAATCAAAATTTAACTTCTTTAATATGCCATAAGTACTACAGAAATGTCCCATCAACAGTGATTAGCAAGGATATTTTCACTGAAAGTCAGAAAAGCTAAATGAGTACCAGAAAGAAAAAAAAAAACCCAAAGAGATCAATTATAGGATAATACTACCGAAAGGCTTTAAGTAGCTGGTTAAAACCATATGAAGAATAAGCCAAAGATTTTAAATAAATGATCAGAAGTGAAAATGAAATTTCCATTTTAGGGAAGGAAATAGAGGCAAGAAAAACTGCTGAAAGAGAAAATGACTGCAGAGAAAAACAATGGGTACTTGAAAAGAGATCCATTCCGCAAGCTAGCTGGAGCATTCCAAATCCCTTTAATTGCCAAAGAGCTTTTGTTAGGTCAAATGGTAGCTGGTGGGCAATCAGTTTTCCTGCTGGAACCCGGCAGACAAAATGGCAGGTGTCATGCAGACAGGGGACATATGGCTGTGTTGAAGACAAGGTACTTATTGTGGAATGGGCCTTGGGTGCCCAGGAGAAGTGAGGGAGTACGTGGAGCCGCAGAGGAGCTATTCATCTCCATGGCCCTGAGGTTTGCGGGTGTCTGCAAGCAAGTCCCCAAAAGCCCCACCTAAGAGGACCAGGCAGGGTAGGGGGCTCAGGTTGGTGGGCAACAAGGGGAAGGGAGGGCCTGCCGTTGCCAGATGTGGGCTGGATGCATCATGTGGATGATCGACTCTCACATGATACCTGCAAGGTTTTTCTAATTTGCAAAAAACAGCAGTGACTGCTACTGTCTCATCTGTCCAGGCGTGTTCTGGCAGGGTGTTTGGCGGGCGGTGGGAACTTCTTTTAACCAGCAAAGGAAAAGCATGCACAAATGGTAAGTGCAAGCAACTGAGACGTGTGGAAGAGAAGAAAGAGAAGAAGCCAGGCAGTGGCGTGTGCTCCTTTCCCAGAGGATTCGTTCCTGTCTTCCTATACATTCCTCAAACCAGTCTTCTCTGGGTTGCTGGGCTGGCTCTCTCTAGTGGGACACACATACGATGAAGCCATGGAAGGGCTCCCAGAGATAGAAGAAATGCTGTAAGTGTCCCTCTGGGGCCCAAGGGATTTTCTGTCCCTAACCCCCTCCCCCCGCCTCCAACAAACATGTGCACAGTGTGGGGCCACAGCCCACATGCACTGACTGGCACTAACTGGGTGTTCGTGCCTTTCTCCTCCGTCCCCGGCTTCTTCCTGGTGCCCCTGCCTAGTTTCTAGCCGGGGGGCCTTCTCTTCCACCCCTCCCCGCTCGCTACCATAGACAGAGGCAGGGCAATAGGCATAGGAAGAGGGGAAACATTCGTAATTCTTTCAAAAATTCCTATTCAAGCACCTCTACAACTGCATCAGAAAAGTTTCCACAAGAAGGATGTTTCCCATAATCCCAACACCCAAATTCGACTTTGTTTACCTCTTCTGTTCTGTCATACAGATATGTAAAATTGAGAGACTTCTACCAAAACAGTGTCCACGTATGAAGGTCCGAGTAGGAGAGACAGGATTAGACAACGGGAAGGAAGGAGCAAGGCTGCTGGGATTGGGGTGGGACACAAAGCAGTGCAGGGGGGTTGTGAAGGTCAAGAGTGGCTTATTCTTCATGATGGCCCAGGGTGACTCTGTGGCCCAGAGGCGAGGACAGGAGTAGCAGATGGGATGGCCATGCCCCCGGCTGGGACTCTGTCTTCCCAGGGCGTCAGGCTCTCGGAGGCGGGGGACAGAGGTCAGGCAGCCCACCTTTGCTGACCACCCCCCAGGGGCAAATCGTGAGCAGCCTTGGAAAGGCCTGTGTGTCTCCCGCTACACCCACCTTTGCTGGGGGGCTCCGGTGGCCCAGAGCCCTCACATACTGAGTACAGTGGCAGCGCCCCTTTCTTGGCACTGGGACCCACTGTCACAGTGGACTCCATCTTCCCATCGCTCCCTCTCTGTGCCAGGGTCGGGGCATACCCAAGAGCCAACGTCCTCCTCTGGAATGTCTGTCCTGCCCTGGAGTACCTGCTGCATGCACAGCCTGCATGGAAATTTCCAGCAGGGCCTTTCCTCAGCCCAGAGCCTGTGGCACACTAAGCCTGCATGAGTCAGTCCCTATTTGGTTTTCGTTTCCCTTTAGCAGTCCTGGGAAAATTCTGTTTTCTCTGTGCCCCAGCAAACCTCGCCTGCAACCCGGGGACTGCCCCCTCGCGTGCTTGTTTCCCCCGGGTTCATGTGGGGCCACACGGAGGGCAGAGGGGGCTGCAGCCTGGTTAGGGAGACCCCGTGACTTCAGTCCACAACACGTGTGTGTTTGGTGGCGTGCACGGGGGAAGCCGAAGTTACGAGGCTGCACACGCACAGCCGGGCTTCCTAACGCTCGAGGGCAGTGGTGGGAATGGAGTGTGGCCAGTGAGGGACCGTGGCAGACGTGAGCGAAGAATCCCAAAGTGCTGACCTCAGGGGAAATAAAGGGAAACCGATGGTGGCATCGGCCACTGAATTCTCTCTGGAACAGGTGTGTGGATCCTTAAATTGGCCTTCATCAGTGTCACACATTTCCTCCCTCTGTGAATTTTATCTGATGGGGAGAGAGTCGCTGGCATCTTCTGCTGACCTGAACCTCTGTGTGCCTGGGTCCCCATCGCCCTCCCCGGTCTCTAGACAGGTACACCCATCGACCTTCCAGTGGGAGGTTAGCATTTTCCTTCCACTTGGTTGGTCTTGCAGAATTGTGTTTTGGGGGCTCTCTCTGGGCACACCTCTCCATGCATGCTCTGTCTACACTGCTGTGAGTGTGTGTGCAGCCTTCTCAGGGTTCACTGTGCTCACTGATAGGTCAGAGTCTTCTAGACAACTCAGTTTCTTTCCAGATGCTCTCTTTGTGCTAGATAAGAGTTTGTTGCAGAGAAGAGTATCTAAAAGAAGTCGGTCGCTGACCTGGACCCAGGCATGTTTTTATTAAAGAGAAATTTTCTTTGTCACGAGATCTGCCATCTCTGTGTTCTGCTGATCCTCACAGTGGATCTTCCCAGCATTTTCAGCCTTTCTCGAGTTTCCCTGTGCACTAGCGCATGCCTCTTCATTGCCGGACACAGTGGAGGGACTTTTTCAATGCAGGTAAATTGCAGAAAGCAATAGATGTGTTCGTAAAAGATTGTATGTAAACCATGTTTGTAAGACATTCCCCGACTGCACATGTGGTAAACACCTGCAGTGCGTGCACCAGGTGATTCAGGCACTGGCAACAGAAAGATGAATCGGATGTAGTCATGCCCTCTGAAGAACTCATAACCCAGTGGGGTGCATGTGTGAAACAGCTTCCCTGCCCTGGGTTAGTGCTATGACAGACACCAGACAAGTAAGCAAGGGCTTTGTAGGCAGAGGGCCCAGCATGTGCCGAGGCTCGGAGTCGTGAATAGCACAGAGGAGAGAGTGGAGAAGGCTGATCGGAGCCAGGATGTGAAGACTCTTGAGCGACGCAGGGAGTGGGAGCCCAGGGCAGTTGGGCAGCACACTCAGGGTGTAGCGGGTGCCGGCCTCGGCCCTTGGCTGTGCCTGCTGCGTGGGGCAGGTCAGAGTTATGAGGCAGGAGAGGGAGGGCAGGGAGAAAGGCGACATCCTAGGATGCTCCAGCCCCCGCTTCAGTCGGGGCCACTGTCTGACCAGAAGCAGAGGGGCAGGGAGAGGTTTGGGTCTTGGGATCCTGGGGTTTCTATCATAGCTTGGCCCTGGACAGGGAGAGGTCCCATGCCTTGGTCTCGTGAGTGGAGTTGAGCAAGTGGAGAGAAGGTGTATGGCCTGCCAAGTCAGGAGGTGACACCTAAGGGACATATGCGTCCAGAGCTAAGCAGAGGTCTGGCTGGACACAGCCTGGAGGAGGATGGACTCAGTGGTACTCAGGTGAAGCCACGTGGTGAACAAGATTGCAGAGGGAGACCCAAGGCGTGGTGACAAAGTAGGGAGACGCACGAGTCAAAGAAGAGGTGTGAAGTTTGGGACAGAACAAAAACTCTTCTGTAAGATGCATACTGCTTCTAACACAGGCTGTCATGTGCTGGGCCCCCCTAAAAGGGACCGGATCCCCCACACACACCCCTCGCCCAGTTGCTCAGCTGGCCAGTCCCTGTGAAACCACAGCCAAGCCGCCACCGCCGTGCTTTCCTGGGTGACTCATTCTTTCTGTGTTCCAGCAGTTGCAGCTCTGCCTCTTGTTTGTGATTCCTTTGTCCCCTAATGCTTATGGGTTTGCTCAGATGCTGCTAGCACCCGTCTCTTGCTGCCTGCTGACGTCGGGGAATTACAGTTTATTAACCTTCGGTGTCTGCGTGTCTCTGTCCGAGGGGGAGTTTCCATTTTATGTTTTGCTCAAGCCTCCCGGGCACCCTCCTCTCACCCCCAAGCTCTGGTGGCCCCGAGGCAGCCTGGCCCCGCTTCACAGTAACCATGGCAACTCACATGCAACACCCCACAGAGCCACCCAGCACCCAGGTCTGACCCAGCCGCCCTCTGGTTCTCCTCGGACCTCCACTGTCAGCTGAGAAACGCCCCCGGGGCCTGGTTTCCTCATAGTCCCCTCCTCCCTCCTCCTGGTTTTCCTCACCGGACTTTCTAGGCTCTAGGGATTCAAAACACAGGCCCTGGAGGGTGAAGCAAAAAAGCCTCTGCAGAGGGCACGTCTTAGTGGAGGAATCCAACCCATAACAAAAAGGCGGAAAGTCGAAAGTAGTTTAAATAAGTAAATTCATAAATACGCATCTTAAGATGTAATGCACGTCGGAGAGAAAAATAAAGCAAGGCAGGGAGACGGGGAATTCCGCGGAGAGGGTGTCGCACATTTTAAATAGGCTGCCCGTGGAAGGACTCAGTGCATTGACCCAAGACTGAGGTGACCTCCCAGATGAGCGCAGCTGATGCTCGTGGAGCTGCGAAGCGGAAGCAGGTGACGTGTCGGTGGAGCCGCGGGTCATTTTATGCCCTCCTGGCAGGATGAGTATTTGGTCGCCCTCCCACCCCATCCCTGGCATAAAAGGAAACTACATTAACCCAAAGGAGCGTGTGGTAGTATAGCTCAGGTAGAGTTCGACAGAGATTCTTTTAGCAGAAGAACACACAGGAAATAGCTCTTTCTCACCCCAAAATGGACCTCTCCACAGCCTGGTCGTCCTGTGTGTGTCCCACCAACCCCGCGCCTGGGGCTGCTGGGCCCTGGGACTGTGGATCGGCCTGGCTGGCGCCAGGTGGAGGCAGAAGAGAGGAAGAGCCCCGGTCCACAGGGGCAGTTGACCCATCCTAGACCCCTCCAGGAGGTGGCCCCAAGAGGTGGGATTAGAGACCCTCACCAGTGAAGGTCTGGGGGGCTGGATGGAGTAGCGAGGCCGCCCTCAGCGACAGCCTGGTGGTTCTTGGTGAGTTTGTGTAATGACAGATTGGCCATTCCTTCTGCTTTTACACACCTGCCTTGGGAACCATTTGCTGGTGGCACAGTCCGCCTGTGAAATCTAAGGTAGATGCAGCAGTGGCTCCCAAACCTGGCTGCATTAGCTTCGGGCAGGTTTTTTAAATACCCCTTCTTGGGCCTCACTGCCTGGATGTTCTGACTCGGCAGGTTGGGGCGGGGCCCAGGAGTCTGGGTTTGAGCAGCATTGACCCGATGATTGCTGTGGGTCCTTCTTCCTGGCATTCAGATCACCCCCAACCTGCCTGAGCGTCCCCAGGCTCCCGTGTTCTCTGCCAGCCTCTCCCGCCCCTCGTGGGACTGGGAGGGGATGTGGCTGCAGCCCCCGCCAGGCTAAATGCCCGGATCTGTCTTCCCTGCCTTGGCTGAGAGAGAGCCGCCCCGAGGGGACACCGGCTAAGACCCTGAAGAACTGCCTCTGCTCAGAGCACGGTGACCCAGATGCAGACTTCTACACCTCTGCTCCCTCCCACAGGCAGCCACAGAGCAGCTCGAAAGTTCTGGGCGCCCTGGAGGAACTCGGACCTACATTCACCCATTAGTCATGGGCGAGACATCAGACTGCTCCTGTGGCCTTGTGCCGGGGTAGGAATGCAGAAATGAGTGAAAGACCATCCCTGCTCATGAGAATTCGCTCTCTGGTGAGAGAGCCAGATGATTATAACACGACACAGGCTTAAGGACAGGTCCCGCCTGAACACAGCAAGACAGCAAGCCCAGCCCAGAGGTCAGGGAGGGCTTCTGGGAGAGGCCTCGGGATTTAGCCAGATGAAAGGGTTGGGGCAGAGCCAGAGAGAATTCCATTTGAGCAAATAATAACAACAACAACAGTGGCTACCATTTACTAAGAGCTCACTACAGGCCAGGCTCTAAGTGTCTTAGATTGTACTAACTGCTTATTCCTGACAACTGCTGTGGTAGGGAGAGTAATGATCCCCCAGAGATGGCCACACCCTTGTCCTTGGAACCTGTGGGTATGTCACACGGCAACAGGGATTCTGCAGGTGGGATTAAGGGAAGAATCTCGAGATGGGGAGATGATCCTGGATTATCAGGTGGGCCCACCGCATCACAGGGGTTCTTGTAAGAGAGGGCAGGAGCGTCAGAGAGAGAGACTGGAAGATGCTACACAGCTGGCTTTGGAAATGCAAGAGGGGCCGTGAGCCAAGGAATGCAGGTGGCCTCCAGAAACTAGAAAAGGCAGAGGCTACGACTCTCCCGGGCACCTGGATTTTAGCCCCGTCAGACCCATTTTGGACTTTTGAACTCCAGAACTATAATATGATACATATGTGTTGTTTTAAGCTGTAAGTTTGTGGAAATTTGTTGCAGCAGCAATAGGAAACCAAAGCAACTATTTCTCTCCCCATTTTGCAACGGAAGAAAGCGAGAGGGTCAGCCAAGTGCTTACATTACACAGCTGGTAAGGAACAGGGCCGGGATCCAGGCCCTGCACTCACCCCCTCTCTCCCCTCTCCTGTCCCTGCCACCTGGGAGAGACGAAGAAGCCGGGGTTCAGCAGCTGGTGCTTACCAGGGAGACCACGAGCATCAGAAGATGAAGTCGGCAAAGTGAGCAGGCAGGGGTTTGGGTCCCCGAGGCCCTTCTTGGCTAAACAGAGGGGAGCAGCCTTCTCAGCCTGTTGGCCCGGGCTCCTTTTTGGGGGTCTGCACAAGTTCATGCCAGACTGGGAGTGCCCGTCGCGGCTGAGGTCAGCTCCCCAGGCCCGGCTCGCCTGCACCTGGCATCAGCCGCCCACCGAGCTGCCTGTCGCGCAGACCGCGCTGCCTCCCTCCACCGTCCGGTGGTTCAGAAGTGCCTCCCTGGCCGGGGTTAAGGGCAGACATCTGGCTGAGCACTTGCAGCATCCTGATGCATTTAAAGTTCTATGTTCAAACATATGTTTCCACCTCATCCTTCTTTTGCTCATTCTAATTCTTTAACAGAAAGCCTTCCCCATCCGTCAGCCTTTGACTGAAAGAAGTGGTCAGAGGAATTTTTAGGCAGTGTTCTGTTTTTTAAACAGGACACATGAGCATTACCTGAAACCACCACTCCAGATATGTCTGCTTAATTTATATTCCAACTATTTTACGGGCTGTGCTTAGATTTTCAAAGGCGCAATCACCGACATTTGATTAGCATTTTGCAGTTTGCCCAAAGCATTCGCGTACCCTGTCCACTTGATCTTTACAGAAACGCTAGGAGACAGCGATCTTTACCCCATTCTTAAATGAGCAGGCTGAGGTTCTAACAAATATCATTTGGCCAGGGCACAAGGCAAAGCCAGGATAGGAACTTAGGGCTGCTATCTCAAATGCCACATTTTTTCTATTGCATTATATGGCCTCTTGAGGGGAAAAAGAAAAAAGACCCAAAATGCACTTACAAGGAAATAGAGTCCCAAAATCCAGTTCACATGTGCCCCTCCCAAGCACAGAAGTACAATGCTGGGACATCCACATGCCACCACCTCTGTGTGCCAGAGCCCCTACCCCGCTTCGGGGTTCATCAGATCTCAGTCTTAGATGTGAGAGTCATACAGGGCGGTTTGAGTGAGACGTACGTAGTTGGCTCAACAGCATCTCACGGCAGAGGCAGGCGTCCTTCTGGAGGACCTGCAGCGACGGGCGAGTCTCCGGTGGGAGGCCGCAGCGTAGGTGCCGCGCCGGCGTGGCCGAAGCTTGCCGCAGGCCCGGGCTCCCGGGTGACAGAGACACAGCAGGCCTGCTTCCCAGCGCCAGCTGCTCTCCTCTACTCAGGGCTCCTGCGTTGTCCTCATCTCAGCCCCTGTGTTGTCCCGCCCTGCACACCACCCCTCTGCCAACACAGGTGCCCAGCACGGCTCAAGCCTGACCTTCCTCGGTTCTCTTTCTAGGTGCCTTTGGGCTGCTCCCTTGCTGAGACCCCCAAAGAGCCTTCCTCAAATAAATCCAAAGCTTTGGCATTCAACACTTGTTCCTGAGGACGGCATTCAAAACCCACTTTGGAAGTAAAAAGCAAAGTACCTTTTTGTCTTTCTATTCCTGCCTTAATAATCCTTGTTCCCCTCGAGGCAGCACGGATGGCTCTGGCTAGCCAGAGGGGGGTCAGGTGCAAAAAAGCACGGACCCATTTGCCACGATGCTCTGTCATCAGAGAGAGCCAGGTTCTCCCCATCCTAGTCTGGGCTCACCCATCAGTGACCGGAAGGAGTCACTGCAAGGGGTCTCTGAATCCAGGTCCCCACCAGGAACCCTGTGCAGACTGAACACAGATGCCACGTGTTTGTATGCTGCTAATTTGCAAGTACACATAGACACCTTGGGGATTAATAAAATAAAAATGAATCTAAGCCTATTACAGCTTTGTCACGTTATGGCTTCGGAGTCAACAGATGTTAAAAGTACTGCCATCAGGGAAGCTGCGTTTGTTTTATTAATTTTAGAAGGGGCCTAACTTCTAGAAGTTTAAAACTTCATGCTTTAAAGCCATGGGAACTGTGGTTTGCAAAATCTTCTACCTCTAGTACTCTGGTTCATTAGCGATGCCATGCTGGGGTATGTTTCCTGCATGTGCCATGAATTGGCTCCCTGCCTGGTTCTATGTCACCTTCCTCTGGTGGCTGCTGGCCTCAGAGAAGGAATAGCCCTAGGCAGCCTCACTCCTTCCACAGGGACATCAAGTAGGGGAGCTTTTCAGAGGGTGGGTCTTTCCAGTGTGGGGGTGAAGGGTAGTTTTGAGACTGGCTGATCCTTCACCCTTCCTAGAGCAGTGAGGTCTCGTTAGTGACCCATGGGACTAGTCACGCCATCCTGTAGGACCCCAGTCTCAGCCCTCTCTGGTTTTGAAACCTCCCACCCGCTACCATGACCCTTTCCTTAGACCAGAGCTTATTTTTCTTCTCCAATTAGGATCCTGGTCTTTATATCCTCTCCTGTTTGCTCACAGAGACTTTGCCATGACCTGGACCCTGTGTACATTTTTCTTGCTTTTTTTTTTT
>VBSM01002153.1:40434744-40445367 GCA_008086735.1 Cheirogaleus medius | reverse complement strand
TGTTTGTCGTTTTTTTTTTTCAGGATCAAGCCATTAAGTTGTTACCTAATCTCAACAAAGGCAGGCGACAATGTCTAATATTCTGTAAATTTCCAAGTTGTGTTACTGGTTTTGTTCCTACCTGAGGAATTTTACTTCATTCCAAGCATTTGGGGGCAAGAAGATGACAAACTGTTACAAACGGGAAGACTGAAATGCACAGAGACAGAAATGTGCTCAAAGTCATGCAAGGAATCAGAAGTAGGATTAGAGGCAAGTCTCCTGGCACCTCACCCACTCTTCCTATCTGGAAAATACTCTCTTCCAGCCATTTATGCTTCATCTTCAGAACCAGCACTCTGCCTATTCCTACTTCCCTGAAAGGCAGAATTCACCACCTTAGTTCCGGAAGCTCATTCTGCAGCCGAGACCTGCAGTCTTTGAGCAGAAGAAAAGCGTGTCGCCAAATTCCCTTCCCCCACCACGAGGTGTGCATATCCTGCAGCTCGCCTGCCCTGTGCTGCAGCCCTTCCTGCCCTCCCAAGCTTCACTTAAACCCTGCTACTTGAGGTATTCACAGAAGGAAGTTTCCCTGCCATCTTTTAGTTAACTGAGAATTCATCCACGTATCACTACTCTTATGGGAATTAGATAAAGTAAGATACGCTGGACATGCGAACAGCCCCAACTCAGAAGCCACGTTAGAGTCCAGCCACAGTACCTTCTCTTGTGGTGGCCACTGCCCACCGGTCCTCAGAGCCACTTACTCCAAAACAGTGGTTGACCTAGGTTTCCAGTTGATAGAGCAATGCGTAACCAGTGTTCAAAGATAGATGTAGGCACATTAAAATCATAAAGAGTTTATTGGAGCAGAGAGGGACTCATGAATTGGGCAGCACTAGACTGCAAGTGGTTCAGGGCTGCGCCAAGGGGGCACAAGGGGAAATTTACAAGGTGTTTTTGGAAGCAAGATAAAGAAAATACATGTGATTGGTTAAAGTGCAAAATTCCTAGTTAGAGGTTAGTTGGCGGGTTCTCATTGGTTAAGCGTAAGTTTTGTTTACTGTTGACATTGAACGGGGTTTGGGTTTGTTCAGGTAGGAGCTTCAAGCAATGGAGTCTTAACCTATGGCCTCCCAGTTAATTTTTTTTAACACCAGCTACACAGTATTTCAGAATTCATCTTCCATTGCATGTGTCCCTTGATTCTGAGGGTTGTGCATCTAGATTGTTCTGAGCTGTATCCACACTACCCTGGGTGGCCTTCTGGTTATTGCCACAGCTGCTTAGGCCATCATACAGGCCTATTATGATGGGCCAGCCCTGTTGCAGAGGCCTCAAATTGCTGTCTCACGATTTGGCACTCTGTAGACCATCTGCTCTCATCAGAATTACTGGGCCGTACAAAACACTTGGCTTTGGGTGCTTGGCTTTGTTGGGGGTGTCTGCTAAGTGGTGAGACAGTGGCATTACTGGGCTGTTGGTCTTGATTATAGTATAGTGGTATAGTAGTTGAGCCACAGGTTGCTGTCTTCAGCAGCAAAGTTTCAAGTACTTATGGTACTTTGAAGGTGTGTATCTGACAGTGTTAGGTGCTAACGATTTATGAATCTTTCTGAAATAGTTTCACAAGGGAATTCTTATATATCTTTTTTTTTTTTTTTTTTGAGACAGAGTCTCACTTTGTTGCCCAGGCTAGAGTGAGTGCCGTGGCGTCAGCCTAGCTCACAGCAACCTCAATCTCAAGTGTCCTACTGCCTCAGCCTCCCGAGTAGCTGGGACTATAGGCATGCGCCACCATGCCCGGCTAATTTTTTCTGTATATATTTTTAGTTGGTCAATTAATTTCTTTCTATTTTTAATAGAGATGGGGTCTCGCTCAAGCTGGTTTCGAACTCCTGACCTTGAGCGATCCGCCCGCCTCAGCCTCCCAGAGTGCTAGGATTACAGGCGTGAGCCACCACTCCCGGCTCTTAAATATCTTGAATAAACATTACTAGCCTCTTTTGTGAGCGAGTGTTTGGTTCATGTGAAGTTATGAGGAATAGAAGTTACTCTTATTCTATTTAAAAAGACAGAGAAGAGTAAAAGTGAAGATGTATGTAATCTATACCCACCAACTCTAATTCTAGTATCTACCCTAGAGAAATTCTTATTCAAATGACATAACATCATTGTACAGGCTGGACACATGGCTCATGCCTGTAATCCTAGCACATTAGGAGGCTGAGGCAGGAAGATCACTTGAGGCAAGGAGTTCAAAACCAGCCTGAGCAAGAGCAAGACCCTATGTCTACAAAAAGTAGAAAAATTAGCTGGTTGTGGTGGTAAACAGCTGTAGTCCCAGCTACTTGGAAGGCTGAGGCAGGAGGATTGCTGGAGCCCAGGAGTTTGAGGTTGCAGTGAGCTGTGATGATGCCACTCGACTCTATCCCGGGAGACAGAGCAAGACCCTATTTCAAAAAACAACAAAAAAATCATTGTACAAAACAAAATATTGGAAATAACTAACTGGCCATCAACAGGAGAAAGAATAAATAGAGGTAAATAAACACAGTAGAAGACCATTTGCATTAAGCTGGATAAATCTCAGGAAAACAGTTCAGGAGAATACATATATTATACTATTGCAAATATTTTTAAATAAGAAAAATAATTCTATATATATATGTATATATATATACACACACACACCCAGGCATACCTTGTATCATTGCACTTTGCTTCATTGCGCTTCATGGATAGTGTGTTCTTTATAATTGAAGGTCGTGACAACTCTGCATCAAGCAGGTCTATTGGCATCATTATTCCAACAGCATTTTCTCACTTCATGCCTCTGTGTCATGTTCTGGTAATTCTCACAATATTCCAAACTTTTTTTTATTATTGTATCTATTATGGTGATCTGTGATCAGTGTTCTTTGATGTTACTATTGCAGTTGTTTTGGGGGTGCCACGAACTGTGCCCACATAACTTGGTTAACTTAATCAATAAATGTTGTGTGTGTGCTGACCAACCCTTCCCCGTCTCTCCCTCCATTCAGGCCTCCCTATTCCCTGAGACACAGCAATATTGAAATTAGGCCAATTAATAACCCTATAATGATCTCTAAGTGTTTAAGAGAAGGAAGAGTCACATGACTCTCACTTTAAATCAAAAGGTAGAAATGATTCAGCTTAGCGAGGAAGGCATGTCAAAAGCTGAGAGAGGTTGAAAGCGGGGTGTGTTGTACCAGACAGCCAAGTTGTGAATGCAGTGGAAAAGTTCTTGAAGGAAATGGAAAGTGCTGCTCCAGTGAACACACAAATGGTAAGAAAACAAAACAGCCTTAGTGCTGATATGCAGAAAGTGTTAGTGGTCTGCATAGAAGATCAAACCAGCCACACCATTCCCTTAAGCCAAAGCCTAATCCAGAGCAAGGCCCTAACTCTCTTCAATTCTATGAAGGCTGAGAAAGGTGAGGAAACTGCAGGAGGAAAGTTCAAAGCTGGCAGAGGTTGGTTCATGAGGTTTAGTGAAGGAAGTCATCTCCATACTATAAAAGTGCAAAATGAAGCAGCACGTGCTGATGGAGAGGTTGCAGCGAGTTATCCAGAAGATCTAGCTAAGATCATTGATGAAGATGGCTTCACTAAACAACAGATTTTCAGTGTAGATGATACAGCCTTCTATTGGAAGATGTCATCTAGGATTTTCATCGCTAGAGAAGAAGTTGATGCCGGGCTTTAAAGCTTCAAAGGACAGGCTGACTCCCTTGTTAGGGGCTAATATAACTGGTGACTTTAAGTTGAAGCCAATGCTCATTGACCATTCTGAAAATCCTAGGGCTTTTATGAATTATGCTAAACCTACTCCACCTGTGTGCTATAAATGGAACAAAGCCTGGATGACGGCACCTCTGTTTATGGCATGGTTACTGAATATTTTAAGCCTGCTTTTGAGACCTACTGCTCAGAAAAAAAGATTCCTTTCAAAATATTACTGCTCATTGACAATGCACCTAGTCAGCCAAGAGCTCTGATGGAGATGTACAGGAGACAAATGTTGTTTCCATGCCTGCTAACACAACATCCATTCTGCAGCCATGGATCAAGGAGAAATTTTGACTTTCAAGCCTTATTATTTAAGAAATATATTTTATAAGGCTATAGCTGTCATAGGTAGTGATTCCTCTGATAGATCTAGGCAAAGTGTTTTGAAAACCTTCTGGAAAGGATTCACCTTTCTATATGCCATTAAAAACATTCATGATTCATGGGAGGAGGTCAAAATATCAACATTAATGGGAATTTGAAAGAAGCTGATTCTAACCCTCCTGGATCACTTTGAGGCATTCAAGACTTCAAGAGAAGAAGCAACTGCAGATGTTGTGACAATAGCAAGAGAACTAGAATTAGACATGGAGCCTGAAGATGTGACTGAATTGCTGCCATATCATGATGAAACTTGAACAGATGAAGGGTTGCTTTTTATAGATGAGTAAAAAATGTGGTCTCTTGAGATGAAACCTACTTCTGCTGAAGATACTGTGGACATTGTTGAAATGACAATAAAGGATTTAGAATCTTCCAGAAATGTATTTGATAAAGCAGCGGCAGGGTTTGAGAGGATTGACTCTAATTTTGAAAGAAGTTCTAGTGCAGGTAAAATGCTGTCAACCAGCATTGCATACTACGGAGAAATCTTTTGTGAAAGGGAGAGTCAATCAGTGTGGGAAACTTCATTGTCTTATTTTAAGGAGTTTCCACAGCTACCTCAACCTTTAGCAACCACCACCCTGATCCGTCAGCAGCCACCAACATGCAGGCAAGACCTTCCACCAGCAAAACTATTATGACTCACTGAAGGCTCAGATGATCATTAACATTTTTTAGCAATACAGTATTTTTAGTTAAGGTATGTACATTTTTTATACATGCTATTGTACACTTAATAGACTAAAGTGTAGTATGAATATTAATATAACTTTTATATTAACTAGGAAATTAAAAAATTGTGTGACTCGCTGAACCAAGCCTGCAGTATCTCTGAGGTATACCTGTATGTTTGAAAAGGTATCAAGTCATGTAGGAATAATAATCCATATTCAGAATAGCGGTTACTGGGGTGGGCACACAATTAGGAAGAGGTACCCAGGAAACGTCAAACATTTGTTTGATTTCACAAGCTGGGTGGCAGATAGATCAGTGTGTTAGTTATATTATTCTCTAAATGGCATTATATGTCTGAAATATCCCATAAGAAGAGGTAGGTTGGAAATCTACCCAACTCACTCTGGGATATATGGGGCAAAATAATCTAATAGGTTATTAGGTCATAGTAGATGTTTGTGAAGAAGGCATAGTACATATTTTGTTGCTGTTTCTGTGCATGGTGGACTTTGGATGTCCAGAAGTCATCTCCTGGCTCCGTGGCCACACAAAGGGCAAATCACAGCTGTGCCCATGATCCCGGGGGCAGACCTTGTGACCAGCGGCCAGACCAATGTCCACACAGATAGATGGCTGTGTGGAGGGATCAGTCGCGAATGTAGCAACCAACCACCCAATCTCAGTGACCAACCACCCAATCTCAGTTTAAGAAAGCTTTGTGTCCATTCCAAGCAACAGAAACCAGCTCAAGTCCAAAGCAGCAGGTGGCTTGATTGTGCAGTTACAGGGAAATTCACAGAATGAACACGTGCTGGAAGAGCTTTGAGCTAAAGCAGCATCAGGATTCTGGAGGACAGGGCTGGGGAACAATGGGGCAAGGTCTCCTTGACCTCTGAACACAGCCCCACTGCCGGTGGACACCACCGTGTGCATATCATCTCACCAGCCTGTTGTCCCCAGGCCATGTTAGGAGCATGCTAGGGACAGGGCCTGAAGGGTCATTTGTCCAGGCTGTTGCAGGGACATTGAAACATGCTCCAACAGGCTGCTGGCCTGGTCGGTCTTGGGATTCATTCCAGCCTTACAAGTCCACAGATTTTTGCAGACATGGTTGCTACTAACTAAAAGAAGCTAAACAAATATTCCTGTTATCCCATTCTACTCTGGGCTTCCAACAATCTCCAATTCTTCCACTAAATATTAATTTTTAAAGTAGTTATAATATTGTAGCTACTATGTATATTTTTTCATGAAATGAAGACAGAATATAAACAAAAATCTTATTTAAGCAAAATAACATATTGGTAATTTTAATTTTATATTTTTGTATGGAGTTTGAATATTTTTATAATGAACATATAATTAGACAAAAAGTTGGTTGATTCCATTTGGAAATAAACATTCTGTGTTGGTCTGTTTGTGCTACTATAACAAATTACCTGGGACTGGGTAATTTATAAACCATAGAAATTGATTTCTCGTGGTTCTAGAGGCTGGAAAGTCTGAGATCAAGGCGCTGGTGTTTGGTGTCTGGTGAGGGCCTTCTGGCTGTGTCCTCACGTGGCAGAACATTGTGGAAGGGCAAACGTGGGCCTAAGCTAGTTCCCGGCAGCCCTTTCATAAGGCACTAACCCATTCCTGAGCCCTCACGACTCAATCACTTCCCCCAAAGGCCCCACCCCCTAATGCCACCACAATGGTGATCAAGTTTCAACATGAATTTCGGAGGGGACACACATTCAAACCATAGCACCCTCCAAGAGACCTGTTGAGATCTGGAACTCTTGTGGCTAATGATATTTAACTCTCTAGGTTTATTATTTTTGCTCCATGGTATTGACTTGGAGAGAGAATGGAGTTGATACTGGTTTTTTTTGTGGTTTTGGGCATTCAATGCAATTAATTGAATGTCTATTGAATGTAAAACCCTTTGCTAGTTGCTCTGGAAATATATAAATGAATCTAACAAGCTCCCTGCCTTAAAAAGAGCTGGAAGTCTAGAAAGGAAGAAAAGACATGTTCACATTATTTGCCTACCGGATGACACAGACTAATGCATCGAGGACAAGAAGCAGCCTGGAAGTGTCATAGAAATTAAAGGGAAGTGGTCGGGTCCCAGGGCCAAGGTGGTCAGCCGGCTCAGGAAAGTTTTGAGAGGTTGGTAGCCTCCAGGTGAAACCTTGAAGCTGAGTAGAGTAGGCTTTTAACAGGAAGAGCTGGGGTGATAAACCAGGAAGGAGTGGAATAAATCCAATAGTGGAAGCAAAAGCATGAAAGGAGAAAAGTTCTGAGCTCCTAAGAATAAACTCAGGCAACCAACCCAGCTGGACTAGAATTACTTAACTTTTAATATCATATGGGAGAAGTTGGGACCAATTTGTTAAAGCCTCTTGTAATTGCATTTGACATTTCAAAAGAAATATCCCAGTCATTACATTTTAACCACTGATAGAGTTTTTAAAAATAATACAATAAATTGAATGGCTTTATGCTGGGCCTCTACTTTTTCTTGCCTCCTATAAACATGTCAGTCTCACCTGCTTGCTAATTAACTCCCTGCATGAAAAGTCAAGTAGCTGTTTAACTTCATCCCTTCCAAGGAGAGCAAGTGCCAGTTTTGTTCAGAGAGGAAACGTGTGTCTGTCTGTCTCCCAGGTCCTGTGGGGCTCAGTCGAGTGATTAACTTGAAGGTGCTGTGGCCACCTGAGGACCAGTGGCAGCGGATCTAAGGGAATAAGCCATCAAAGAGGCGCAATAACCAAGCAGGATGAGATGCAAAGGTCAGGTAGCCTCGACCAGGGAGTTGTGCAGAAGCCTCAGAATCAAAGGAAACCAAAGACTCAGTGAATACAAAAGCGAAGGGAGTGGCAAACAGCGAGAGGAGGCACAGAGACAGGAGGCTGGGCGTGCCGCAGGGAAGCCATCGTTACAAAGGACGGCCACCTGGAGCCCGTGGGGCAAAGTGGACAGGGCTGATACGAATCTCAATCCACAGGCTCAGGAGTGAGAAAAAGGGTGACTCTTCTAATTGTCCTGTAACTCAGCTCTCATTGAAACATGCATCCTGCCTGGTCGGGCGTGCCTGGGGTTGCCTCAGGGTCACCCCCCCAGACCTTATGCAAGACCAGGGTGTTGGGAGGGGTGTCCTCCCCTCAGTCCTTTTCAGACTGGCTGCTTTCACTTAGTAATATGCATTTAAGTTTCCCCCATGTCTTTTCATGCCTTGATAGCTCATTTCTTTTTAGCACTGAATAATATTCTCTTATCTGCATATACCAAAATGTATTTATCCATTCACCCACTGAAGCACATCTTGGTTGCTTCCAAGTTTCAGCAGCTGTGAACAGGCTGTTCTAATGTCCTTGAGGCATCTGTCTACCGGGTGACCAGTGAGACACAGGCTTCATCTTCCCAGGCTCATAACCTCCCCTTTACCCCCGACCCCAAGAAGAATCGATCATCTCCTCTTCTTTGGCGCCTCCACCCTTTAGCACCTTGAATTGATCATCGTGTTTGCTGCTGTTAGTTTTGTCCCCGCACTAGATAGAAAGCAGGGATCATGTTCGACTCACTTCGTCATTTCTTTAGTGCAATGCCTGCCATCGTAAGGGTTGAATAAATGAATGATTGAATGATTGATTTGCGATCTTATTTTCACTGCTAATTAGCTACTTAATGACTTTGGACGAATTACTTACTACAAATGAGGAAATTGAAGTGGGTATAGGTTATAAATCCTGTCGTGTAGGCTGTTCTCAGTTCATGTTCCCATCACTGTAACATGAATTCCTCTCCCACAGCCACGAAACACCACGTGATTCTCAGAGAAGAGTTTCTGACAGGTGTTACAAAGAACAACAAAAATAAGTAAATCTGATTCTTTGTAGTGGTGAGCACAGACTCACAGCCACAGTCTTGCGTTGTATAGTGCACCCCCCAAATTCATATGCACCTGAGCTTCAGAGTGTGACTTTATTTGGAAATTGTGCCTTTGCACATGTGATTAAGATAAGGATTAGAGCAGGACCTAAAACCAATGACTGGTATCCTTTTAAGAAGAGGACGTGACGCAGAGATGCAGAGACGTGAGTCATGTGAAGACGGAAGCAGAGATTAGAGTGACGGTCTCCAAATCATGGAATGTCAAAGGTTACCAGTGGCCACCAGATGCCAGGAAAAGAAGAGGAAAGATCCTACCCTAGGGCCATCAGAGGGAACCTGGCCTTGCCAACACCTTAATCTTGGACTTCTAGCCTCCAGAACTGTAGGAGGATAAATTTCTGTTGCTTTAAGCCACCCAGTTTATGGGAATGTGTTCCTGTGGCCCAGCCATGGAATCTCTGACTTGCCTTTTTGTCCTCTGTGACGTGATCTGCAACTTCAGTAGAGCTGCAGTAAGACTCAAGTGAAAATGATGTCATTATAAACTGTAAGGTTGATGGCGGTGTAAACACAGAGGGTGTGGGTGTTTGTTCTCCACTGTATTCCTGCTAGGCAGCATGGCGGTTCCGTTTGATTAACCTGAATATCTGACCCAGTAGTCAGAAGAGGAGCTAGCTTCCCACTCGGTGAAGCTACGTAAAAGCAACTCAGTAGACTTTTTAACAGTTTTTCCCTGTCGATTAAGATTTTGGACTCTATCTGCAAGGCCAAAAGAACAGTCAGAGAGTGTCTGGGGTGGCCAGCTAGGACTGAGCACTCTGTGCCCGCCTGTCTTGGCACTGGGGACACTGCAGCTAATGACACGGTGGGCAGTGTGGAGGGTCCTACCGAAGATGGGTCTGGTTTATCTCTTTGCTGTTTATTCTCTACTGATTTGTCAAATGCCATTTATGACAGCTGGTCTGCTGACCTCTCATTGTCTCACCCTTAATAAGAGCTGGATAAGGAGGGCAGTGTCCTGGTGACGGGCAGCCAGCAGGCTCCAGCACCATTCGGACCCAGAGTGCTCTTCCTAAGAAACCTTGGTTGTCTCCCAAGTCCACTGCACTCCATGCCAGGCCAGAAGCTCCTTGTCCCCGTGCTTGTTTAGCATCTGTGTGATTAGACGTTATTAGATCAGGCAGATGCCATCAGGCAATCAAAATGTAAATTGAGTCATTGATACCCAAATTGTAAAATGCATCGAGCTTGACTGTCACAGTATTTAGTTTGCAAAGTGGTTCGAGCTGGAGTGGGGAGAATCGTGCCCCTACGAGGAGGACCACGTTCCTGCTGCAGACAGAGCCCTGGGCGCCTGGATGTGATGGCACCTGAGTCCCTGCCACTCCCTTCAGGAGTCAGGACATTCAGTTCCATCCTGAGATGACTGAGAAACAGCAAAATTGGTCACGTGATGTTAAAATACCACTTTGTATGTCCATATGTCCAGAAAGAAAGGCTGTGCCCTTTTCTGGTGCAGTAGTTGTGACTTCTCAAGTGAATTAGGATCTCCTGTCCCTTTTAAATCCCTGTGTCGAAGCTAATGAGACCTCCATTGTTGGGAGAACACTCTGAGATATCCACTCAGTACAAGATATCCTTGTGACAATTCAAAGCCAATTTATCTTAAAGCTGGAAGGGGAGAAATCTTAAATAAATGTTGGTGCTGATATGGTGATGATGCAGGGAATGTGCTAAAACCCCTTCCTGGGGCACGGGGTGGCTTGATGCGGGACGTCTGAAATACATTCCAGCATTGGATGGAAGAGGCTATGCAAATGCCAAGTGAACAAGGGGAAATTTTTTTTTTATTTCAGCATATTATGGGGGTACAAATATTACAGTTATGTA
>VBSM01002153.1:40422522-40434644 GCA_008086735.1 Cheirogaleus medius | reverse complement strand
CCACTGGTCAATGTCCCGGTTCTTGTGCCAATAAAAAGCTGTTTTAATTACTATGGCCTTGAAGTCTGGTAAATTGATACCTCCGATTTTGTTTTTATTGCCTAGGATTGATTTTGCTATACGGGGTCTTCTCTGGTTCCATACAAAGTGTAATATTACTTTTTCTATGTCTGTGAAAAATGATGATGGTATTTTAATAGGGATTGCATTGACTCTGTAGATCACTTTGGGTAGTATAGACATTTTAACAATGTTGATTCTGCCGACCCATGAGCATGGTATATTCTTCCACCTGTTTACATCCTCTGCTATTTCCTTCTTCAGTGTTTCATAGTTCTCCCTGTAGAGGTCTTTTACCTCCTTATTTAAATATATTCCTAGGTACTTTATTTTCTTCATTGCTATTTTGAAGGGAATTGAGTCTTTGATTTGGTTCTCGCTTTTACTGTTGTTGGCGTATATGAATGCCTCTGATTTCTGTGTATTGATTTGAACAAGGAGAAATTGATATAGTCTTTTTCTGATGTGTGGTCTCTCAAAGAGCCACTAGAATTAATTAAATCATCTAAAAGAGGAAACCAAAAAGCTGGATGGGGTGTGAGTAACATTCAGGGTCCGCGACTGTGCTGTTCTCTTCTTTTACCACCGGCTCGTGTCTTACATGAGTCTCTTCATCTTAGACTCTCAGTAAAGCAGGTCTGGGCTCCTCTGGTCTAGCTCGGAGCTTCTCAAACTCTACCATATATGTGGATCACCTGGGTTAACACATGAACTGCCATGTGAGTTGTATTTAACTCACGCTGGTTTTGAGCCTAGGGCCTCGTGAAGTATATGTAACTCACACGTCTCTTCACCTTGGGAGCCACGTGAACTATTTTTCAAGTTGCATATAACTCATGCACAGAAAAAAATAAAGAATTTTTCATTAAATTAGAAAGGATCATTTTGTTTTTGAAGATTTTATTCTATTTTCATAAGAAAACACGGTGGCCCCAAAGAAAAAAAAATTTTTTTTAGCGTGGCAGTCAATGTGTTACAATGCAGATTTGACTCAGTAGGGCTGGGTGGGGGCTGAGATTCTGCGTTGCTAACAAGCTCTGGGGGACACTCACGCTGTTGATCTCCCACCTGGTTTGCGTAGCCCCCTCCAGCCTCCCTGAGGCCCTGCTCAGTCCCACTGAAAGAGAGTCTGAGACCCCCGTGGTTGGCATGCAAGCCAGAGTTTCGGGTGCAGCACTAGGTGCGGTCTGGAGCAGTTTCTCAAACGCAGCTGCGCATTAGAATCACCTGGGGAGCTTAAACTTCCACGGATTGTGACTTAAATGGTCTGGGGTTTGAGCTGGGCATCAGAATCTTTAGAAGCCGCCCTGCCCCGAGTGGTTGGCGGAGAATGGCTGCCCCGCAGTGGGCTGGGGTGGGGGTGGTGGCTGCAGGTGCAGGGCGCGGCCCTGGGCTGCCTGAGTCGGGGAGCCAGTAGTCGCAGGCGGTCTGTTTTCCCCAGAATGTGGTTAAAAAGTATAAGAAGCACAATTATATTAAAAGACAAAACCAAAAAAAAAAAAAAACTAGGGCCTTCCTGGATCAATAATTTTGAGAAAGGCAGGATTAAACAACCAGGTTCTTTCCTGCGAGATTCCTCCACGTGTTTACTATATCAGTGTGCACTATGACCTGCCAAGAGAGAAGCAAAATAGTGACCATCCCTCAGTCTTCCGTGACCAGGAAGCCTTCTGTCATGGAGCTGGTCAAGGGAGCTTGTCACACAAAGCCCTGGACAGCTCCTCCTAAGACACGATGCACGTACGTGCAAAATATCTAGTCTAGTTACTAATGCAAATATCGCCATCCCATCTGTATCTTCCTTGTTCTCTCCTTAGCTGTCCTCATGGCCTTGGCAGCCTAAATTTATTGCAGGATGTTCGCTGGGGGGAATGATGTGGATGCCCCGCAAAGACAGAGAGTAGAGAATATTCCCTGGGGCACGTCTGATTTTAGAACTGAAACAGAGGTCAGGCGTGAAGAGGGAGGCGTGCTGGTCTGGCTGTGTGGGCAGCCAGGGGACAGCATTCAGAGAGTGCCTGGGACACACAGTGCCAGCAGGCCGTGGCTAGGGCTCCCTAATGAGGATATGAGAGGGGAGTTATGCAGCTATCTGTTTTTTCCCCAACTCCCACCTCCCCGGGTTTGTAGTCTTCACTGAAGGGTGAGCAGGGAAAACTCCTGGAGTTAGATGTTCCTGGTAAGTCATCTTTCCGGGGTGTGGGGTTTAGGCTGTGCCCCTCCCCCCTTCAGTAGGCCTCTAGGATATGTCTGTCTGTCTGTCTGTCTGCCTCCCTCCCTATGGAAGATGCTAGGGGCAAGAGGGACTTGGAGGAGGAGTGAGGGACCCATTGTGCCTATCCTCACCTTCCCTAGCTGGGACCCTGCTGGGCCCCCCACAGTTGGCTAACACCTACCAGCAATGAGATTCCGTGCTGCCTGCAATACCAGTGACTTGAAAACAGGATGGTTTTCAAGAGCATTGTGCACAAAGTGATGAGAAAAGGGTCTTCCAATAACAGAGGGGTGAGAAACAAAACAGGGAAGGATTTTAGGGTAAAACAACATAAAAGTCCAACAACTGAATTTGAGGTTACAGTGAGCTATGATCACTCCACTGCACTCCAGCCTGGGCAAGAGAGCAAGACTCTGTCTCTTAAAAAAAAAAATTGTGTTTTAAAAAAAGAAAGCCAGGCATGGTGGCTCACATCTATAATCACAACACTTTGGGAGGCCAAGGCAGGAGGATCACTTGAGGCCAGGTGTTCGAGACCAGCCTGGTGACCAACATAGCGAGACCTTGTCTCTATAACAAATTTTAAAATTAGCCAAGCCTAGTGGCCCATGTGCCTGTAGTCCCAGCTACTTGGGAGGCTAAGGTGGTGGGATCACTTGCACTCAGAAGTTTGAGGTTAAAGTGAACTATGATCACGCCACTGCACTCCAGCCTGGGTGACAGAGCAAGAGCACGTCTCTAAAAAAGCACAACGACTTTTTAGGGGTCAAAGCATCCAAATACAACAAGTTACTCTAACAGGAACAATCACATTTGAAAGAGTAGGCACGCGGTGTTTGTCAAAATGCAGAACAGGCTGTCTCAGTCCATTCAGGTTGCTGTAACAAAATGCCATAGACTGGTGGCTTACAAACAGCACATATTTATTCCTTGCAGTTCTGGAGGCTGAGAAGTCCAAGATCAAGGAGCCGACAGATGTGGTGTCTGGTGAAGGCCTGCTCCCTGGTTCACAGAGCCTTCTTACTGTGTCCTCACATGGAGGAATGGGTGAGGGGTCTCTCTCAGACCTCTTTTGTAAGGGCACTAATCCCATCATGAGGGCTCCACCCTCATGACCTAGTCACCTCCCACAGGCCCCATCTCCTAATATCATCACCTTGGAGGTGAGGATTTCAACATTTGAATTTGGGGGAGGCGGGTACAAACATTCAGACCATAGCACAGGCTAAGAAATACGTATCAAACTCAACTTCAACCAATCTCCCCTGAAGTTCAAGCCAAAGCAAATTTGGGTTCCACCCTAGTCAAGGAAGAAAACAGGACTGTCATCTGTCCTCATTCCTGCCGGGCTTCTGTTTTCACTCCAAGTTCATTAGGATCCTTCAGAGATGGACGCTGTAGGGCAGGACTCTTAGAAGACTCTTGGGGAAAGAGCCCATCATCCCCGAGTCGGCCATCTTGAGGCACTCAGACCAAGGAGGGAGGTGGACAAGGCTGTGCGCCTCTCTCTGGAGAAGGGGGTTGTAAGAAGCCTTTTATAATAAGTTGTCTGATCTAGTGTCTCTTCTGTGCAAAGTGTTCTTTGAGTGAAATCAAGTTATTTCTAATTTGGGTAAGAATAATATGCATCAACATGTTACCCATCGTTATCTCTGGGAAAAGGCATTACAAGTGGTCTTCATTTTCTTTCTTATAATTTTCCCTATCTTCACATTTTTCTATAGTAGATGTGTATTTTTATGATAAGAAAACATGTGAGCTGTTTCTGTTTGGCTGGAGCGGGGACTGCTCACACGAGTGGCAGAGCAACTAGGCGTGCAGGTTGGCAGGGAGCAGGTCCTATCTGGTGGGGTTCGGCTGCCTGTGGCCTCAAGGTTGTTCCTGGTGTGCCTGTGTCGGGTCGGGGGGTCCTCTTTCTGCCTTTAGCTCCTCATCTCCCCAAGGTCTGATATGACAGTCCCCAGGCTTGCAGGGAAAGTTGCTGAGCTTAGGGAGAGGCAACCATGGGAGCAGAACAGTAGGGGATACCAAGGACAACAGAGGGGGGGCTTTCCCTGCACTTGTAGACACGTCTCTGGTTGTGCTTTCAGGTGAGCCTCAAAGCAGGAGCTCTGAATCGACCTCTCATCTGAGGACTGACTACTGCTGCCACCACCAGCCTCCATCCCCTGCCCGGGCCTGTCACTGTGTCGCCCCTCAGCAGGTAAGGGGAGTGGCTTATGCTGTCTAAGAGCAGGTTCTCTCTGGAGAACAAGTGTCTTTGCTGGGAGTATATGTGGAGGCCTGGCTGAGACTCAGCTCTCAGGACCCTTGAAGTGTGACCAGGTCCTCGAAGTACCTCACATTATCCCCGTGTGAGTGAACGTGCCCATCTTGGGGCAGCAATGGGAGAATAACAGCCCGTCCCTGTGGGTTGTCGGGCCTTGGCTAGGGAACCATGCTGTGCACACCTGCCCATGGGAAAAGAGATGCTCTTCAGGTAAGCATCCTTGTTCTGCCACTTGCTGTGACAAGGGGAGGTCGATGAACACCACCCCACCCTGATCCTACAGTCTAAGCTGGTTGGTCCCTTTGGGCTCAGTGCTCTGTAGTCACTGGCAATAAAGGAGAAATGGCTCATAGCCAGCTGTGGCACTCCACCTCTGGTGCATGCTAGAATCACCTTGGGAGGCTGTAAAATACAGACTTCCAGGTGTGCAGGGTCACAGCATGGATCCCAGGTATGTGTGCTGTAAGAAACCAGATTGGCCCCCTGGAGAGAGAGAACATGAACATGCACACGAAACAGCTTTAAGGATCACTGATGGCAATAAGAGTGACTGTCCTGGAGGTGGAATCGGGGAGAGCTGGGGCAACAGAGCAGAGCAGAGGTGGCAGAGCAGGCTTTTCTGTCCCGTGTACCGAGGAGAGCACTTCCATCCTCGTGTCAGCATCTCTTCGTTTGGTTACCGAGGGCCTCTTAGTGGGACTCTGTAGTTACCTCTCCTTTCCACCTCCTTCTTGAGCAAGAATGCAGACTGAGGGGAGAGAGAGTTTTCTGTGTTGTTTTAAGATGGTCAGATGAAAAAGACATAAGTGTATTTTATATGCCGAGATGAGGGAATCCAGAGACACAGACATTACAGGACAGAGCGGTGAGTGGCAAGGCAGCACCTTCAGAAAGGGGACCCATAAAGTGTTAGCCTTGGATAAGAAGATGCTTTCAGCTGCAGGTGACAGGCAACCCAACAAATGCAGCCTGAACTGTGAGGAATATGTTCTTTTAATTGCAAGGATCAGAAGTAGACCTTCCAGGACCCATCCAGCACAAGGCTCTGCGGTAGTGTCTCTGTGAGTCTCCTGACCCTGTCTGTGGCTGATTCTTCAGGGGTTAGTATGGCTTTTGCAGCTTTGGACACAACTCAGTCAAGGCATCTGAAAACAGGAGTTCTCCCCTCGTGCCTCGACTGGGGAGAAAAACCTTCCCTACAAGTCCCTTCAGACTCCCCCTGGTGTCTTGTTGATTAGGGCAAAGTCACATGCTCTGGCCCCACTGCAAGGGAGGCAAGAAGGTAAGCATCTGGCATTGTCAGCCTCTATAGAGGAAGGTATGCCCTGCTAGCAGAGACAGCAAGTGTTAGAGCCACTGTGGGTGGGTCACCAGCAGGCTCTGGTGCAGAGGAGGCAAGGATGGATATGGGCACAGAGGAGCTGTAGGCGGGGTGGGGGGGACTAAGGAGGGTTCTGTCCTAATGGCCTTTCTCTGTAGGCAGAGGGACTGAGGTCCTCTGCTAAGCATGAAAGGACAGAGGTGGTGAAGGGGTGATGAAGATTGAAACAGGAGGACAAAGGGAGGGAGAGATGATTTGGGACAAGGGGTCATCTTGCCAGGTAGCTGTGAGGACCCTGCTAAGGCTGGAAAGTGAACATCTGCTAACCAGAGTTTTGGACGTTCTCTCCCACAGTGCTTAGCACCCTGCAGTGTGGATGGAGAGGGGCAGGAGTTGGATCCTTATAAAGTTGGGTTTTAGGGACAGAAGGAAGGGAGAGACAAGCAGAGAACATGGGAGACAGTGATGGCCATTCTGGGTTGTGTTGTTCAGGCTGAATGTGGAACTGCATGGAGCCAGGAGAGAAGGGAACATCAACAGAGGGGGTCATAGGGTGAGACCAGGCCCAAGAACACAGCTCATGGCTGTGGGCTGAGCCTAGGGGATCTTGGCTGGGGTGGCTGTGGCTAGGTGGGCTGGAGGGCAGACACACATGGAGGGACTGAGGCGGGATGCAAGAGGGATGGGAGTCCTTGAGGGGAAGATACTCAGTTCCCAGCTATGGGAACCCCCAGAGGGTGGGCCCACCTCATAGCTTATTTGTTCTCCTAGAAAGCAGCTATGCTTTCCAGAAAAGGAAAGCATAGCTAAGCAGGGCCTGTTTTACATATTAAGCATTTGGCCCATGTTCTCTTTCTGTGGAAAGGAGTGGAGTGTGTTGAAAATGTACCCTTCTTGAAACAAAAGAAAATCCAAAAGTAAGAAGTAACAGCTGCTCCAGATGAGAAGGAATCAGTGAAAGAACTCTGGAAGTAAGAAGAATCAAAGTGAAAGGACACCCACAAAAGGGAGCACCAGCTCTCCAGCAATGGATACCAACTACGATCAGAATATTGAAATAACAGATGAAGAATTTCGAACATGGATTGTAAGGAAGCTCAATGAAATGCAAGATAAAATAAAAACTCAACACAAAGAAATTACAAAAAACAATGCAGGAAATGAATGAAAAATTCACTAAAGAAATTGAAATGTTAAAGAAAAATCAAGCAGAACTTCTGGAAATGAAAAATTCATTCAAGGAATTACAAAACACAGTGAAAGCCTTAAGAATAGGTAGATCAGGCAGAAGAAATAATCTCAGGGATTGAAGACAACACCTTTCAATTAAACAAGTCAGTTGCAGAGATAGAGCAGAGAAATAAGAGGAGTGAGCAAAGCCTACAAGAAATATGGGATTATGTAAAAAGGCCTAACATAAGAATCATATGAATCCCTGAGGGTGAAGAAGAAAATACACAAGGGTTGAATAAACTATTTGAGGATATAATGGAGGAAAATGTTCCTGGCCTTGCTAGAAATCTAGATATCAAGGTACAAGAAGCTCAAAAGACTCCTGGGAGATTCACTGCAAACAAGAAGACACCATGACACATAGTTATCAGACTGGCCAAAATAAATACAGAACAGGCCCTTCTATGAGCCGTAAGGGGAAAGCAGCAGGTAATTTACAAAGGAAAACCCGTCAGACTAACTGCATACTTCTCAACTGAGACCTTACAAACCAGAAGGGATTGGGTCCCCATTCTCACTCTTTTCAAACAGAATAATTCCTAGCCTAGAATTTTGTATCCTGCAAAACTAAGTTTCATTTATGAGGGGGAAATAAAGTATTTCTCAGACAATCAAACACTGAGAGTATTTGTCAAGACAAAATCTGCCCTGCAAGAAGTACTCAGAACTGCTTTTTTCATGGATCAGCACAATAGACACTCACCAGTATAAAATGACCCAAAAGCTAAAAGTCAAAGGTCAGATACCACAATGTCTCAAGAGAGAAAACAAAGCAACAAAGAAAACAAAGAAATGCACCCCACTCATGAATTCTTTCACTGAAGAGACGTAGTCTGGCCAAATGGATAAACATACACAAGCCATGTATCTGCTGTCTTCAGGAAATACATCTAACCCACAAGGAAGCATCCAGACTCAAGATGAAGGGATGGAAAACAATATTCCATGCAAAGGGAAAGCAAAAAAAAGCTGGTGTAGCAGTTCTCATATCAGATAACTTAGTCTTCTAATCAACAAAAGTAATGAAACACAAAGATGCTCATTATGTAAGGATAAAGGGAATAATTCAACAAGAAGACATAACAATTCTAAATATGCACCTAACACAGGTGCACCCAGATTCATAAAGCAAATCCTATTTGATCTAAACAAAATGATAAACAGCAGCACTATAATAGCCAGGGAGTTTAACTTTCCTCTGATAGAACAGGCCAGATCCTCCAAATAGACAATAAACAAAGAAACAGTGGTCTTAAGCAGAACTCTAGAACAAATGGGCCTAACAGATATTTAGAGAACATTCTACCCAAAAAACACTGAATATATATTCTTCTCATCACCTCATGGGACATTCTCTAAGATTGACCACATCCTAGGCCACAAAACATATCTCAATAAATGTAAAAAAATAAAAATTATACCATACATCTTCTCAGACCACAGTGGAATAAAATTAGAAATCAACTCCAACAGAAACACTTATCTCTGTACAAAGTCATGGAAACTAAACAACCTACTGCTGAATGATAGGTCAAGGTGGAAATTAAGATGGAAATCAAAAGATTCTTTGAACTAAATGATAAAGGGGACACAAGTTATCAAAATCTGTGGGACACAACTAAAGCAGTTCTGAGAGGAAAATTCGTAGCCATAAATGCCTACATCCAAAAGACAGAAAGATCACAAATCAATAATCTAATGAACCATCTCAAAGAACTGAACAAGGATGAGCAAACTAATATCAGAAACCCAGCAGAAGAAAAGAAATAACCAAGGTCAGAGTAGAACTAAGTGAAATCAATAACAAAAGAACTATACAGAAGATTAATGAAACAAGAAGTTGGATCCTTGAAAAGATAAACAAAATTGGCATGCCTCTCACTAGATTAACCAGAAGCAGAAACGAAAGGACTCTAATAAGCTCAATCAGGAATGAAAAAGGAGAAATTATAGCTGATACCACAGAAATACAAAATATTATCTGTGAATATCATAAAAATCTCTATGCACATAAACTTGAAAATGTGGAGGAAATGGAAACATTCTTAGAAACACACAGCCTCCCTAGGCTCAAACTGGAAGAAATTGAATTCCCGAACAGACCAATATCAAATACCGAAATTGAAGCAAAAATAAAAAACAGTCCTAAAAAATAAAGTCCCGCACCAGATGGTTTCACACCCAAATTTTACCAGACCTACAAAGAAGAACTAGTGCCTATCCTGCATAAATTATTCCACAACATCCTCAACATTCCCCAACATGTTTTACGAAGCCAATATCACCCAGGTACCAATGCCAGGAAAGGACTCAACAGAAAAGAAAACTACAGACTAATATCCCTTATTAATATAGATGCAAAGATTCTCAATAAAATCCCAGCTAACCAAATTCAGCTGCTCATCAAAAAAGTAATCCATCACTACCAAGTGGGCTTCATCCCAGGGATGCAGGGATGGTTCAACATATGCAAATCTAAATGTAATTCAACACCTGAATAGAAGTAAAAACAAAGACCATATGATCCCCTCATTAGACACAGAATAAGCATCTGACAAAATTCAACACCCTTTTATGATAAGAATGCTTAACAAAATAGGCATAGACAGGACTTATGTAAAAATGATAAACAAGCCACATATGACAAACCACAGCCAACATCATACTGAATGGGGAAAAATTGAAAGCATCCCCGCTTAGAACTGGAACCAGACAAGGTTGCCCTCTATCACTGCTTCTATTCAACATAGTACTGGAAGTCCTAGCCAGAGCAATCAAACAAGAGAAGCAAATCAAGGGCATCCAGATAGGGGCACAAGAGGTCGAACTATTGCTTTTTGCTGATGATATGATCTTATATCTAGAAAACCCCAAAGGTTCTGCCATGAGACTACTGGAATTGATAAGCAAAGTCTGAGGTTACAAAATCAATGTACAGAAATCAGTAGCATTCATATACACCAAAACAGTTAAACTGAGAACCAAATCAAATACTCAATACCTTTCCCAATAGTGACAAAGAAAATGAAATACCTAGGAATATATTTAACTAAGGAGGTAAAAGACCTTTATAGGGAAAACTATGAAACACTAAGGAAGGAAACAGCAGAGGATGTAAACAGGTGGAAAACCATACCATGCTCATGGATCGGCAAAATCAACATTGTTAAAATGTCTATACTATTCAAAGTGATCTACAGATTCAATGCAATCCATCTGTTAAAATGCCAACATCATTTTTCACAGATCTAGAAAAAATAATTCTATGCCTTATATGGAACCAGAGAAGACCCTGTATAGCAAAAGCAATCTTAAGCAAAAAGAACAAATTGGGAGGCATGAATTTACCAGACTTCAAGCTATGCTACAAGGCTATAGTAACTAAAACAGCATTATAATGGCATAAGAACAGAGACATAGACCAATGGAACAGAACTGAGAACCCAGATATAAAACCATCCTCATATAGCCATCTAATCTTTGACAAAGCAGACAAAAACATACATTGGGAAAAAGAATACTTATTCAATAAATTGTGCTGGGAAAATTGGATAGCCACATGTAGAAGACTGAAACAGGATCCGCACCTTTCACCTCTCACAAAAATAAACTCACAGTGGATAACAGACTTAAACCTAAGGCATGAACCTATAAGAATTGTAAAAGAAAATGTTGGAAAAACTCTTATAGACATTGGCTTAGGCAAAAAATTTATGAAGACCCCAAAGGCAATCACAGCAACAACAAAAATAAATAAATGGACCTGATCACATTAAAAAGCTTCTGCACAGCCAAGGAAACTATCACGAGAGCAAACAGACAAGCTACAGAATGGCAGAAAATATTCACATGTTACACATCCGATAAATGGCTGATAATGAGAATCTAGATAGAACTCAGGAAAATCAGCAAGAAAAAATCAAACAGCCCTATCAAAAAGTGGTCAAAGGACATGAACAGAAACTTTTTAAAAGAAGATTGAATAATGGCCAACAAACATATGAAAAAATACTCAACATCTGTAATCATCAGGAAAATGCAAATCAAAACCACAATGAGATTATCACTTATCTCCAGTGAGAATGGCCTTTATCAAAAAAATCCCAAAACAGACGAGATCGGGCTTGTTCAGGCTGGTAACAAAAAGATTAAGGGATTGTGAAGAATAGTTCTAAGGAAGTAAAATTAGCTGCCCACACTTTAACCTAGAATATGTTTAAACCTGTATGTCTTTTTATGGGGAAAGATGAAATGAAGGGTATATTTTCCCTTTGAAACTTAAAAAATCTTCTCTATTTTATTAAAAAATATTTTCTGAAAAAATATTTATCTCATTTTTCTGAATATAGATGAAATATATGCTCACTGTGGAGAATCTAGAAAATAAAGACAGGTATAAAATGAAAACATATCATTGAACAGTTCTTAGAGGCCAAATTTTTAATTGCTGTATAACAAATCTGTTGGTTGAACAAGCCATAATTTACTTAACCCAAATGTTGGACATTTTTTAAATAGTTTCTCACTTTTCTAATAAATTCTAAGATTAACAATTTTATGGAAAAAAAAATCCCAAAACAATAAATGTTGGCATGGATACAGAGAGATAGGAATGCTCACACACTGCTGATGAGACTGCAACTAGTACAACCTCTGTGGAAAATAATATGGAGATACCTCAGAGAGCTACAAGTAGAACTACCATTTGATCCAGCAATCCCATTACTGGGTATCTACCCAAAAGAACAAAAGACATTCTATAAAAAAGACATCTGCACTCAAATGTTTATAGCAGCACAATTCACAATTGCAAAGAGGTGGTGACCACCCAAGTGTCCATCAATATATAAGTGGATTAATAAAATGTGGTGGCCGGGCACGGTGGCTCACTCCTGTAATCCTAGCACTCTGGGAGGCTGAGGCGGGTGGATCATTTGAGCTCAGGAGTTCGAAATCAGCCTGAGCAAGATTGAGACTCCATCTCTACTAAAAAATAGAAAGAAATTAGCTGGACAACTAAAAAT
>VBSM01002153.1:40367948-40422422 GCA_008086735.1 Cheirogaleus medius | reverse complement strand
GAGTTTGAGGTTGCTGTGAGCTAGGCTGACACCACGGCACTCTAGCCCTGGCAGCAAAGTAAGACTCTGTCTCACAAAATAAAAAAATAAAATGTGGTATATGTATACCATGGAGTTCTACTCAGCCACCAAAAACAATGGTGATCTAGCACCTCTTGTATTATCCTGGATAGAGCTGGAACACATTCTACTAAGTGAACTATCACAAGAATGGAAAAACAAGCACCACATGTGCTCACCATCAACACTTAAGTGCACATATAGGAATGACATTCACTGGGTGTTGGGCAGATGGCGGGGAGGATGCGATGGGTATATTCACACCTAATGGGTACAGTGCGCACCGTCTGGGGGATGCACATGCTTGAAGCTCTGACTGGAGTGGGGCAAAGGCAATATATGCAACCTAAAGATTTGTACCCCCATAATATGCTGAAATTTAAAAAAAATTTTTTAAAGAAATTTACATTAAAGAAACATCCATAATAATATGAAAATACATAAATGCCTATAAAACTGTTGATCAGAAAAACCATGCTATAGCCACACAATGGAGCTGCAGCTGTGAATGTACTATGTAGCTGTAAAAAAGAATCAGTATGATCTTTTTTACATATTAGTGAACTTTTTTACATATTAGTGACTGTTTTTACATATTAGTGAACTAATATCCAGGAAATATTGTTAAGTGCAAAAGCAAACTTCAAAAATGCTGCCCACACACATAGTGTTCTCTTTTTGTATAAGGAAGAAGGAGAAATAATGAAATATACATGTAACTGCTTACTTTTTATAAAAACAGACTCAAATAATTAATAAGATAAAGTCCAACAAGCATAAGGTGGGAAGAAACGAAAGCTGAAATGAAGTACAAACAGAAACAAACCAAACAAAAGATCCCAGCCAAGACCTCCTCCACGCTTCACTGTGCACTGTTGGGAGTCGCTGTCACTTGTGTTTCTGCTCACACTGACCAGTCCCAGCTCTGAGACTTTGGTTATTGGAGCAGTTTCTCGTTAGATGGGGTAACTGTGCTCTACAGCATATGCTTTCTGTGACATAGGTGGCATTACAATGGTCTTTTCTTAGTCATGTGACATCATTCTGTGTTGGGTCAGGGAGAGTTTCTTTCTCTTTCTAGAAAAGCAAATCTAAGCTTGGGATGGGGTGTGTGTGTGTGTGTGTTGTTGAAAAAACAAACTCCCAACCTAAAGTTTGTAAACTTTTCAGAAGTACAGCAAATTACAACAAATAATAAAGCAATTGTATTCACTGGAGCTGTAGATTGCTAGGAGAGGCTTTCAGAAACAGTGGGAAGGACGCTTAGCCAGGCCTTAAAGCTTTGAGTTCGGGCTCTGGAGCCATAAGTGTTCGCTGTGGAACCTTTGGCTGCTGGCTTGATTGCTCTGACTTTGGCACTTTCTTCATTTACAAAACAAAATGTAATGCTGTCCTGTCAACTTTATGGGCTGCTAGAGGAACGAACAAGCAAGCGTGTGTGGAAATGATTGATTACCTTACAAATGTCCAGGTGTGCCTTATGGCGGCAGCGGTAGTGGTGAAGAATTCACTCGGGGACCATCTGTTCTCACTCTTCCCGGGACTGAGAAAAGCATATGTCTCCCTTGCTCCCCTCACTCCAGTGAAGCGTGCCCTTCTCTTGTTCCACAAGGGATTTCTACCGAATGCTCCTAGATGCTCCCCGGCTTGCACAGAGAGGCTGTAGGAGGTGGGAGATGGGGAAAGGTTGGGCAGGGTCCTGCCTCACCCTTGGAAAAGCTGCACTTCTATCTAACCCTTTGACTTTGGTTGCTTCCAGGGGCAGCGGAATGAAAGAAGGCATGTCCAACAACAGCACCACGAGCATCTCCCAAGCCCGGAAGGCTGTGGAGCAGCTAAAGATGGAAGCCTGCATGGACAGGGTAAAGGTAAGCGTGCCTCCCCCCTGCTCAGAACTCAGCTCAAAATTGTCCTCCCGTTTCCAAAGCAGCCTTGTGAGAGTTAATACGTCACCCGACAGAGCATCCAGCCAACCTTAGCTGTAACATTTACAAATGAATGTTTGCTTCCGAGTTCTGAGTGTGCCCGAGGATCCGAATGATGCAAAATACACAGTGTGCATGAATTCCGTAAGGAGTTGCCAAAAATAGACTCATAATTCATCTTGGCTCTTTTTTAGCTCCGTTGTCATGCCAATAAGCAAGAAAGAGAGTTTAACAATGAGATCACCGTTTTTCTGCCCGATACAGTGGCTTTGAGGCTAGACAACATCGGATATTTTGACAGGGTTCCTGTCGGGGGGAGAAGCACTGAACCGTGCCTGTATTTGTCAAATATTCCCCGGGGGAAAGTGAAGAAAGCTGCCAGCCACCTCCCACTGTGTTCATTTCGCTGCTAAGTGCAGGTGTCTTCATGCTGGGACGGCTGAAGCAGGATGAAGCCTCCTATTCTCCAGGTGCCACTTAGAGGCAAGCAGGAAGTCAGGCAAAACAGGTGGCTCTGAATTACATTGGGGGCATATTCTTGCACATACTGATACCAACTACAAATCAGATATCAGGCCTTGGTCTCTAGGCTGGAGGAGGAAGCAAGGTCAGCCCCCAGAAAACAATTCTAAAACAGGGTGAGCCTCAACAGTGTAGAAAAATATTGAAGAATGAGTGCAGTGCCCCAGCGGTGCAAAGACAGGAAGAACAACTGCTGGGAGGATGTAGGCTGTGGCGGGAAGCATCCCTGCACACCCCCTGTGCACTCGCACGGTCCTGGGACAGGGCCCATGAATGGGACGGTCTCCACCATCTTGCTCAGAGAACACTTCTTGCAGTTGTGAGCTGCGATTGCTCCTGAGCTGGTACCGGAGCAGGAAAGGCCAGTGTGAGCGAGTCGTGGGCAGCGTCCGGCAGCCGGACTTGCTGGAAGAGCTGCAGGTCGTGCTGGGAAGATAGTCTGGGGCAGCTCTGGGAGGAGGGCACTGTGCACACAGGCGCGGATCATAGAAACCATTGGGCGTGAAGCCAGAGCCATGAGGGGGCAGGTGTTCGCGGTGAACCACCCTGGCAGCAATAGATCGAGTTGTCAGAGGTGAGGAGGCAGTTGAAACTCTGAGTGTTCAGGAGAGGCAAGAGGGACAGAAATTGGGTGTCGTGTGGAGCAGAGAGCAAAGGCGGGATGGGAGAGGCAAACGCGCCAAAAAATCAGCAGAACTTGGAGAGTAAACGTGGGAGACGCTAGGAAGAGAGAAGGTGGAATCAACTGGTTTGGGCCATAGGACAGTTCTTTGCCCAGGAGTTCTACTTTGGCAAGGAAGATAAATTGTGCAAAAACAGATCCTCACCTCCCACAAACACCACCCAAAAGCCATTGTGGGGACCTGATGTCCCCCGGGATGAAGTGTTCTTCAGGAGTCACTTAGGCCCACACAGTCTCTAACAGAAGGAGGAGAAGTCATAAGCCAAGACAAGGACAAGTTGGTCACTCAGCATGCAAAGGAACAGGCAGCCGTGCTTCTATGGCGACAGGTGTTACGGAAGTGTGGCCACGAGATCCCTCAGAGGCCCACTGGAGGCTAATTCAGATTCTGTGCCAATTCCAGGGCACAGGCTAGTGACAGCCATGTCAGATTTGGTTCAGAAACAGAGTTGGCAGAGTCTCGTCACTGCAGAGGATAACCCCACGGCAGCCTGAGGAGAGAGGTGGCCCTGAGGAGCCGCGTCTGTGCCATAGCTGCACAGTCACACATGTGCGGTTTTTTTCTTGCTTGGGCAACCTTGAACATTTTTTAAAATTGTGGTAAAATATATATAACATATAATTGATTATCTTAACCATTTTAAAATGTACAATTTAAGTCAGCAGTATCAAGTACCTTCACGATATTGTGCAACCATCACCACCATCCATCTCCAAAACTTTTTTCCATCTTCCCAAACAGAAGCTCATACCCATTTAACACCAACTCCTCATCCTCCCTCTCCCAGCCCCTGGCAACCACTGTTCTACTTTCTGTCTCCATGATTGTGACTTCTCTAGGTACTTCACGTAAGTGGGATCATATAGTATTTCTCATTTTGTGACTGGCTTGTTTCACTTAGCGTATTGTCTTCAAGATCCATCTATGTTGTAGCATGTGTCAGAATTTCCTTCCTTTTTATGGCTGAATAATATTCCATTGTATGGATCTACCACATTTTGTTTGTCCATTGATCTATTGACAGGTACTTGGGTAGTTTCTACCTTTTGGCTATTGTGAACAACGCTGCTATGAACATGGGTGTGCAAGTATGTGTTTGAGTCCTCGTTTTCAGTTCTTTTTGGTATATACCCAGAAGTGGGATTACTGGATTATATGGTAACTCTGTGTTAAACATTTTGAGGAATTGTCACACTGTTTTCCACAGAAGCTTCAACCATTTTACATCACGACTGCAGTGTACAAGGATCCCGGTGTCTCCACATCCTGGCCAACACTGGTTATTTTCAAAGTTCTTTAAAAAAATTATTTATTTATTTTAACTGACGAGTAAAAATTATATATATTCATGGTGTACAATCTGATATTTTGATACATGTATATACTGTGGAATGGCTAAATCAAGCTATTTAACATATGCATTACCTCACATACTTATCAATATTTTTGTAATGAGAATACTTAAAATCTACTTTCTTAGCAATATTCAAATATATAATATATTATTATTATCTGTAGTCACCATAAGGTACAATAGATCTCTTGAACTTATTTCTCCTATTTAACTGAAATTTTGTGTTCTTTGACCAATACCTCCCCAATCTCCTCCATCCCCCTGCCCAGCCTCTGGTAACCACCATTTTTACTCTCTGTTCTATGAGTATGACTTTTGTACATTCCACATGTAGGAGAGATCATATGGTATTTATTTTCTGTGCCTGGCCTATTTTGCTTAGTATAACGTACTCCAGGTTCATCCATATTTTCTCAAATGACAGAATTCCTTCTTTTTAAAGGCTGAATAGTATTATGCATATATGTGTACCACATTTTCTGTATTTATTCATCTGTTGATGGACACTTGGGTTGATTCCATATTTTGGTGCTACAATGAACATGGGAGTATGGATATTTCTTTCACATACTTATTTTATTTCCTTTGGATATATACCCAGAAGTGGAATTGCTGGATTATATGATAGTTTTCTTTTTTAATTTTTGAGAAACCTCCATATTGTTTTCCAATGGCTGTAGAAATTTACATTCCCACCAACAGTGTACCAGGGTTCCCTTTTCTCCATATCCTTGGCAATACTTGTTGCTTTTGTCTTTTTGATAATTGCCGTTGTAATGTTACCAGCCTCTGAGTGGAGATTTTTCCAACTTTTCAGTATTTGCAGGGAAAGGAAGTTCAGGACATACCACGTAAGCCAAGCAAGTGAGAGCTTTATTGAAAGCAAAAGTACACGCTCAGGGATGAGCATGGTCACGCTCAAAAAGAGCAGCTGCACTGAGAGGAAGTGGTTTTATGTCTTTTGTAGTCTTACTAATTGAGGGAAGGAATGTTCAAGGCCAGGAGTTGGCTTTTACTAAGAATTTGGGTAGTAATTCCTAGAATTGGGTTCCCTCCCATTTTCATACTTTATATGGTTGTTTTGGGAACTATCATGGTGATTGCAAGGGCAGAGAAATTTTAAAACCACAATGTAAATGATATTGTAATTAGCCAAAGTTCCTCTAAGGTGGCACAGACAGCTGACAAGCAAAACTGGTTCTTGCCTGTGGTTATCAGCCCCTCTAGTTAGCTTCTGTTAAAGAGATGTTTTACACCTGATCTTGAAGCCCCTGTACCTGGTCTCAGCCCGGTCTCCTGATCTCTTACTCTAACACTAACAGGTGTGAGGTGATGTCTCCTTGTGGTTCTTAATTTGCATTTCCCTGATGATCTAGTGATGTCTGCTGTTTTGGTAACAGTCATCCTAATGGGTGGGAAGCTCACACATGGTTTTAAGCCCTAGACATCCCTTGCTTCAAGGCACAGCGTGGCTTTGGGGAAAAATCTATTTGATGCAATGCTTGGCAACAGAAGGTGTGTGTTGATATCAATTAACCAGACCACAAGAACACAATGTGGAAAGAAAGGGAACCATCAAAGACACCCCAGAAAGACCTTGTCAAGGCCTTGGGGGGATAAAGAGGAAGAGAGTCACCAGAAAGAGGCAGGGGCCTTTCTCAGGTGGGTGCAAGGTCATTGCAGGAGAAGAGGAAGGAAAGGGGGAGCCTGGACAGGAGGTAACAGAGGGCAGCCCCACAGAATGAGGAGAGGAGCCGTTTGTAGAACTCACACAGACTGTGCTGGGAATGCCAGGTCTAAAGAAAGCAAAGATGGATTTTCCAAGGAGGGAAAAAGGACAGGCCCATGCCGATGGCATGGGGAGAATGCAGAGAAGGTGAAGGTACCAGAGAGGGGAGAACGAGCTGGAGGGGACACAGCTGGAGGCTCCATGGGAGAAACCATGGCAACTGTGAGGCCCTCCAGCTGGCTGCCAGGTGGGAGGGAGCACAACAGGTGGGAACCCAGCGAGGACAGCCTGGGCAAAGGTAGGTGTTGGCCTGAGACCCAAAAGGCAGCCCCCGAGCTGGCATGGTGTGTAGCCAACTGCAGAGCCCACCACCAGGCTTTGTGGTTTATTGTGCTTGAAAGAGTGTCCAAGGGGGAAGGAAGGAAAAGATGGCTTTTGCCACTCAGGAGAACAATGGGGAGATCTGTCACTGGGGAGAGAAGAGGGAGAAATAATTGTATTAAGCAGTTGTTTGGGTTGTCAAGGTAAGAAAAAGTAACAGTGCAAACTCAGAGAGGTTTAGGGAGCTCATGGAGGAAAAATATAACTGAAGTGCCCACTATCATCTTTATGTCCTGTTTGTTCCCTGAAAACATCATTTATACAAAAGCACTAGTGCACATGTAGACTTTTTTTTGGTAAGGGTTGTAGACAAAGGCTTTACACCTCAGAGCCCATAGCAAGACCTCAAACCCATACACAGTGTGGTTCCGTATGATCCAGCAATTCCACTACTGGGTATATATCCAAAAGAAAGGAAATCAATATACCAAAGAGATATCTGCACCCCCATATTTATTGCAGCACTATTCACAATAGCCAAAATATGGACTCAACCTACGTTCCCATCAACAGATGAATGGATAAAGAAAATGTGGTATATATACACAGTGGCACATTATTCAGCCATAAAAAAGAATGAAATTCTGTTATTTGCAGCAACATGGATGGAACTGGAGGCCATTGTGTTAAGTGAAATAAGCCAGGCACAGAAAGACAAATATAGCCTGATCTCACTCGTATGTGGGAGCTAAAAAGTGGATCTAATGAAGACAGAGAATAGATTGGTGGTTACCAATAGCCAGGAAGGGAAGGGGGTAGAGGGGAGGGGAAGAAGAGAGGAACAAAGAGAATATAAATGTATTTATTACTACTCAACTGTATACCTGAAAATGATAAAGATGGTCAATTACATATGTGTATTTTACCTCAATAAAAAAATTATTTTAAAGAGCTCATTAAGTATATGAATAAGAAGCAATCACTTAAGACAAGTATAGCTCACTTTTATTACATTCTTTTTTTTCGTTTTTTTTAATTGACAGTAATTTTACATATTAATGGATATATAATGGCATTTCACTATATATAATGCATAATGATCAGATCAGGGTAATTAACATATTCATCACCTCAAACATTTATCATTTCTTTGTGTTGAGAATATCCAATGTCCTCCTTCTAGTTATTTGAAACTGTATATTATTGTCATCATAATAACTGTCATCATCCTTTTTATTACATTGTTAATATATGTCAGGTGCTTGAATTTTCACACCAGCCCTGAAATATTGGTGCTACTAGCACCCCATTTCACAACCAAGAAAAGTGAAGCCCAGAGTTGTTATATGATGAAGTAAGGATACAAACCTAGAACCTCGGGTATTGTCACTAAACTACAGTGCCCCACCTGCAAAGGAGGCAGTGTCTGGACAACATTTCTTTACAGTTCAGAAGATGCCAGCCTGAAGAGAAACAGCATCTGCAATGAATTCTCTACCCAGCCAAGTGGCCATTTATGTCCACAGTGACATAAATATATTCTCAATTATGCAGAAATGTAAATATAATGGAAATATGTGCTGCTTTTCTTTAGCAAAATTATTTCATTTAATTCAACTGAATTTCACTAAAGAAGATACAGATGTGCATAATCATGTTAATTTACATATGATAATATACATTAAGACCAAAAGCTTCTGGGGAAACTCCCATTCAGTCAGAAGTTCCTCCCGGGCAAGGGCTGAGGGTCTTCTTGTTTATCACTGGATCCACCTGCTATCTGGATCATAGGAGGCATTGGTCAAAGTGAAGGATGGACTTGATCTACTTTGACCAGCTATCACCTATTTTGATACAGGGCCCAAATCAATATCATAGATGCAGAGTCAGTTGAGACAGCCCATGCATCACCCATGGATATACCCTCTTCAAAGGGAGAGAGATTTGTACATACATGTTAATAGAAGCTTATTTGCAATAGCCAAGGCATGGGAGCAACCTAAATGTTCATAGACAGATGAATGGATAAAGAAAACATGGTACATACCTAAAATATAATATTATTCAGCCTTAAAAAGGAAGGAAATCCTGACATATGTTACAACATGGATGAAACTTGAGAACATGATGCAATGAAACATAAGCCAGCCAAAGAAGACAAAATACTCTATTCTACTTATATAAGGTACCTAAAGTAGTCAAATTCATAGAAATAGAAAGTAGAATGATGGTCACCAGGGGCTGGGAGGAGGGAGAAGGGGGAGTTTAATGGTTATACAGTTTCTATTTTGCAAGATGAAAAAGTTGTGGAGAGGAATGGTGGTGATGGTTGCAAAAGAATGTGAATATACTTAATAGTAATGTAGTGTATACTTAAAAATGGTTAAGATGGTAAATTTTATGTTATGTGTATTTTATAGAAAGACACACATTTGTATATACATGTACATATATTTGTATAAACATATATTTCTACCATTTAAAATTTTTTTTTAATTTTTCAACTCAAAATTTTCTCCAAATCCAGCTTCAAGCACTGTAGAGCCTTCGGGGCCAACAAGTTTTGGTGCCATTGGATCTACTGTGCTAGAGGAGTTCATGTCCATCAAGACAACAGAAGCAATACCAAATATATCTGTCTTAACAGTAAGTGTTAAATGGAAAAATGAATTTAGATTCTGATTTAATTTTTAAAAAGAATATATTTTGCATTAGACATACACCTAAAATAAAGTGACTCAGGCTGAAAGTAAAAGGATGGACAAAAATATTCCAAATACGTATAATATATGAGGAAAACCACGAAACTCTGATGAAAGAAATCAAAGAAAATATAAATAAATTGAGAGATATTCCATGTTCATGGATAGGAAGACTCAATATTGTTAAGATGTTGGTTCTTCCCAACTTGATCTATAGATTCAAAGTAATCCCAATCAAAATCCCAACAAGTTTTCTTGTGGATATTAACAAAATGATTTTAATGTTTATATGGAAAGGCAAAAGACCCAGAATAGCCAATAAAATATTGAAGAAGAAGAACAAAGTTGGAAGACTGACACTAACCAACTGCAAGACTCACTATAAAGCTACAGTACTTAAGACAGTGTGGTGCTGATGAAAGAATAGACATGTAGATCAGTGGGATAGAATAGAGAACCAGAAATAGAGCCACATAAATATAGTCAAGTAATCTTTGACAATGGAGCAAAGACAATATGATGGAGTAAAGACAATCTTCAACAACTACCACTGGAACAACTGGACATCCACATGCAAAAAAAATTAATCTAGACACAGGCCTTTCACATTTCACAAAAATTAACTCAGAATGAATCAGACATAAAAGGTAAAACTATTAAATATAAAACTTCTAGAAGATAACATAGGAGAAAATCTAGGTGATCTTGGGTTTGGCAATGAGTATTTAGATAGAACAGCAAAAGTACAATCCATGAAAGAAAAAATTGACAGACTAGACTGCATTAAAATTAAAAACTTCAGCAAGAAAAAACTGTTAAGGAAATGAAAAGACAAGCCACAGACTGGGAGAAAATCTTTGCAAAACACATATCTGATAAAAGACTCATATCCAGAATATTCAAAGAACTCTTAAAACACAACAATGAGAAAACAAACAACCACATTAAAAAATGGGCAAAAGACATGTCACCAAAGATGATATACAAATGGTAAATAAGCATATGAAAATACGTTCAACGTCTTCTGTCACTGGAGAATTGCAAATTAAAACGATGAGATACCACTACACACCTATTAGTATGGCTAAAATCCAAAAAAACCCCGACAATATCAAGGAAAGGTGATTAGAATGAGCAAGTCTAGAACTGAAATCAAATGAAAGGAGAAAAGTCTTTGGATTAAATCAAAGAGTAGAACGTGAGTAGTAGAACAAGAAGATGAAAGGTGCATTTGAAAAAGAAAAGGAGGTCTTCTATTCACAGGGGTGTTCTAGTCAGGAGAGTTGTGGGCATCAAATGCCCTGAAAATTTCTGAGAAACTTCCTCACGTCTATTTCTCAAATATCCTTCGTGTCCTACCAGAAAGTAGCCAAATGAATTAGGAAATAATAAGCCCCTGTATGTATATCTTAGTTGGATTGTGCATCTATAACAGAATATACAGACTGGGTAATTTATGATGAACAGAAATTTATTAGCTATTACAGTTCTAGAGGCTGGGAAATCCAAGATCGAAGGGCTGCATCTGGCGAGAGCCTTCTTGCCGTGTCACCCCATGGAAGAAGGCAAAAGGACAAGGAGTGGGCAAGAGAAAGGCAAAAGGGGCTGAATTCACCCTTTTATAAAGAGCCCACTCCCATGATCATGGCAATAAGCTATTTATGAGGGCACAGCCCTCAAGATCTAGTCACCTTTCATCAGGCCTCACCTGCTAACACTGTTGCATTGGTGTCAACTTTCCAACACGTGCTTTTGGGGGGACACTTTCAAACCTTAGCAATATATAATGGCATCCGTTATATCATTCAGCCGCCACAAACTAGCCGGTGTTGTTATTCCCATTTGCAGGAATGAAAGCATCTCGTCCAGGATGGTAAACTTGCAAAATTACTAAATTATGGCTTTATTTGTGGAAAATTGGGAAATATCAAAACTGAGAGCCAGAGAAAAAGATAGGACATATCTGTTGAAAGAGTTTTGTTAAGTCAAGGTCCAGGGTGGGTCTGGATTAATCATATTCTAAACCAGCCAAGGGAGGGCTTTGCTGTTGCTGTGTTGAAGGCCATATAAGAACAACCCTTACTTAGATTAACTCGGTGACATTAAAACTCTCTGAAGCATCTTAGATTTACTTCCCAAAGTTTAATCAAATTTTGATCTAAAAAAAAAATAAGGCCTTGTGCTGATGGTAGCAAACAGTGGCTGATTCACTAGTATGGACATTTGACTTCAGAATTCAGAGAGGGACTATCTGTTGTACTGTACTTTTATTCACACAGATCTCCCACTCTTCCCCTCTCTGGATTCTACCTTCTGGTGTAATCTTCACTCTTAAATCGATGTTATCTGTGGCCTAGGGCCCACCCCTTGGGCAGAAGCCTCTCCCCACACAAGCCATGTACCCACAATTGAGAATTTCTTATATCGATCTGGAACAGTACAAATTAGTTACTGGGATCCACTGAAAGCCATTACATGAAATTATCTAGATATTGCCCTCAGGAGCTGATGTGTTGGTCTCAAATACTTCCCAATGTTAGAAGAAAAAACAAATCACAAGGATTCACCCTGCAGTGTTTGCTGAGAATTTAGAGATGAGGTATATGCCTATAGTGCACACAGGTTCCCATTAGAGTTACCCGTCATATGACTTTTGGAGCGTGCCCCAAATTTGACCTTGTAAAAGATACCATTGCACCTGGCTGCAACCTGGCTGTGCTCTTAACTATAATCCTATTTTGTTTTCTTGGGGTAAAGAACAGGCAAAACCAACAAAGATGTTTTTAATTGATTCCAAGGAGTATTGTTAAATAGACAAGGATTGCTGAGAAATAAGTGTGGGTCTCTCTACTTTAGATGCAAAGGATAAATGCAGTGGGTGTCACAGCCAGCATAATAATTATGTCATCTGTCTTGTCATGGAATGTGACTATAGTAATTGCAACATTTTCACCCATCATTGAAACTTGTAATTATAGTGCAACTAACAGGATCATGTGCTAACTTGGGCTGTTTTAATCACCTCTTTTACTGTGAAATGTAACGGTAAAATTCCACAGTTGTTCCCAGGCTACCCATTCTTTCAACATCTCTTATCTTGTAACTCAAACAGTTCAATCAATACTAAGGAGGGCAGGCGGAGAGATGCTGTGGGCATTTTATCATAGCGGACTTGAGGGAAAGCCGACTTCAGGCTTGATGAAAAAGCATAAACAATAAGAGAGTTTTCAATTTTCTACTAACTAGAATAAAATTTTCTCTTTGAAAGCAAATTGTCTATTTTATGTTTCAAAGATAGCAGATGTTTTGTGGGATCTGGCAACATCTGCAACCCACATTTTATACATATTCCTTGTCTATACATATTCCTTTATACATATTCCTTACCCATATTCCTTGTCGAAGGAAACCTACAACCATAAAAATCAGTCTAAGGCCGCTTAAGAAAACCCCCCCAACTCAGTCCAAAGAGCCTGGATACTAAGCCATGTGTCAGGATGTCACCTTTCATGGGAGGACTCGTTAAGGCAGTCATTACCTATATTTATCATTTCAGATCGCATTGCGATAAACTTCAGATACTTTTGTTATATAGATTATACAGGAGTTTGGACACTATGAGAAATGAGCGGGCTGATTAAGGAGGGAAACTCCCTTGATTATTTTGCTGTGAGATGATTTACACTCTGTTAGACACAGCTGCACACAATAGAGCACCCGTTACAGTGCCACATTTCTATAAACCTGAGTGATCTAGGAAATTAATATTGCATGGAACCAGCCCAGATCCACACATTTTGTCTTAAGCTGGACGCTTACTACTCAGCACGAATACTGGCTTCCTCGCTTATGCATTCCTGCGGTGCAGGTGCACAGACAGACTCAGCAAGCCAGAGTACAGTTACAACTGAGCAAATGCAACTGTGCTCTTAAAACAACAAAAGGAGGCAATCTAAGAACAAAATTTCAAGAAATTTTCTTGAAAGAAAAATTGTGGCATCAAGTACAGTGTCCTAGATTAGGCCTGCTTAGAACTGGCACGGCCAGACATGAACAGCGTAATTGCTGGGCTGCTGCCACACTAGGCTGTAAGAGAAGAAGATACTCTGCAGTAGAGGGAACGTGGGCCCAGCCTGATCTTTCCTCCACTGGACCGTTCCTCAGAGCCCCACCATTTCTTGAGCCCCCTCTTCTGATGTCATGGCCCTAATGTACCTGTTGACAGAGCAGCTGCCCCCAGGAGGCGCCCCCTTGAGAGTGCTTTCAGAGAATTAAACGAATCCAATCCACCCACGACGGATGTTGATAACCACCTGCACAAGTCAACTGATCAAGGGGAAGGCAGCTGTCGTGATAATTCAGCAAGCCAGCTGCTGACTGGTTGGATTGTATGCATGGGTAGAAGTGGATTAACGGGCCACAGCTGAGAGGCAGGAGAATCTTGGAGGCCACAAGGGCAGTGTCCATCCCAGCACTTCTCAGGGCTGGGGAAGAGGCATTGAGTCCACACTGAGGACACTTACTGTCCCTGGGTTAAATAAAATGACCTAAGAAACTTCAGGTGTAAGATGCTGCTTCTGGTCAGGTAGCTGGTCTACAAGGGTCTCTCCTCTTGTGTGCTGAACAAGCAGATGAGAACATTCCAGTCCATTTGAGAATCACAGTGCTCATACCAGTTAATAAGGCAGCTGCTGTAGCATAGTGGCTGGGTGTAGATTCTGTATGGGGTATGGATTCTGTATAGAGTGTAGATTCTATATAGATTCTGTATAAAGATAGAGTCTGTGTAGATTCCCTATGGGGTACAGAATCTGTATAGATTGTATATAGAATATAGAGTCTGTATAGATTCTCTATAGAGCGAAGATTCTGTATAGATTCTCTATGGAGTATAGATTCTACACAGAGTCTATATAAAATATAGATTGTGTATAGAGTGAAGATTCTGTATAGATTCTGTATGGAATATAGAGTCTGTATAGAATATAGAGTCTGTATAGATTCTCTATAGAGTGTAGATTCTATATAGATTCTATATGGAGTATAGATTCTACACAGTCTATATAGGGTATAGATTCTGTATAGACTGCAGAGTCTACATAGATTCTGTATAGAATATAGAGTCTGTATAGATTCTCTATAGAGTGTAGATTCTGTATGGAGTATAGGTGATACACAGAGTCTATATAGAATATAGATTCTGTGTAAAGTATAGATTTTGTATAGTATGGACTACTTAGATTCAAATTCTGGCTTCCTCTCAGTGGATGTGTGACCTTCTTAACCTTTGTGCCTCAGTTTCCTCATCTGTAAAGTAGCTTTAAGAATAGTACTTATAATGAATATTTGAAAATTGCAAAAAGAGTAGATTTTACATGTTTTCACCACAAAAAAATAAGTGTGTGAGGTAATGGATATGTTAATTAGCTCGAGTTAGCCATTCCACAATGTAGACATTTATCAAAACAGCATTTTTTACACCTAAATATATTCAATTTTTATTTGTCAATTATAAATAAATAAATAAGAATAGTACTTAACAAAAGAATTGAATGAAGTCATACATCTGATGTATTTAGTACAGCGCCTGGCACATGATAAGCCCTCAATAAATGTTAGCTACTATTTTTGTTATGGTTTTATACAGCCACCTCCTGAACTTATTTAATCTCTCTGCCACAAAAGATGCCAGGAAATTGTGTTTCTGGGCCCAGAAGGCCAGGGTCTGCCCTCTGGAGAAAGGGGGAAGGTGTACCAAGGTGAGTGCCACCGTGTGGGAGTGGACGTATTGTCAGACTCCCCATCTCCTTGCCTCTTATCATAGATCCACAGTAGAGCACAACTGTTCTTTTGTGACGTTTCAGTGCGTGCCGATTATTATGGTGACTTCATCCTTATCCAGTCTTCTCGATTAGATCTTCTAGAGGGCAGAAATCTCGTCTTGTTCTTTCCCCTGCATCCTCTCAATTAGCTAACAGGGAGATACTCAGTAAATATTTCCTGAATGAGATAATAAGGTTTATAGGGAATTCAGAATAAATTGGAGCATGGCCAAAGAAAAAAAAAGAAGTAAATGAGAAAGGGAAAACTGGAAAACTGGAGAAAGCTGATAGTCAGGCAAAGACATCCTGAGATGAAGCTCTTGGAAGAGCTCACTGAAGTCAGGGCCCGGGACCCGGCAGATCCAGGAGGACGGTGGCGCTTAGAGGAGGAAGGCGGCGGTTCCAACACTGCAACCCTTTGTGTGCGCTGGCCTGGGCAGCAGCAAAGGCCACTTCCAGAGGCTGTCCTAAGACGGTGGCCACAGGGACACCCAGCAGCCTCTGCACCACTGGACATGGTGAGAAGCCGGGAGAGGAGACGAAGAAGGTCATAACTAAGGCAGTTGGGGACAGCAGTTGGCTTTTGTTCAGAAGGTGGCGGCAAGCACGCCATATGCAGGGCTCAGTCCTCCAAGCCAACACCCACGCGCTGCAGCGCTCACTGTGTGATTCCAGTTCTCCGTGTGTCCTCACAGCTCTGTGGGCCTAGGAGTCTGCTTCCTGCTCCTGTGCTCTGGTCCCTTGTGGTGGCTTCACAGGTCCCTTGCAGACTTGGTTTTCCCCTGGGCCTCCACCAACCTGGGAAATAACTATATGGGTGTCCTGTAGACCACTGCACACTTCAAACACTCCCGGTCAACTCAACATACATTTAGTTAGGATCTAAAATACTGACCACGGTGCTATTAAATGTAGAGTCATAGACTATGTAGAGTAAAATGAATCTTGGAGAAATCTGTCCTGAATTTTACAGATGAGGAAAGGGAAGCTCAAGCTTAGGGATGGAGGTGGAACTAGAAGCCCGATGTTCACTGGTTACCTCTTCTCCACTCCACACTTCCAACAAGTGTAGGCTTTGTCAGGATCTAGATGGACTCATCGCTCAACTTCAAGTTGATTTTATTTGAGGAAAAAAACGCATTGTATATCTCTGCTGGAATTATTTCTAGCCATCGCTAAAGCACTTGGGTCTGGGCTGGAAATCAGAAGAACCACCTCTGTCAAATGTTGAAAGACGAGCCCATTTTTAAAACCTGAAAGGGAATGCATGTGGCATGTATGGTTGGAGGCTTTGAAACTTTTTTTTTTATTCATTTGTGGAGTGTTTTTATCATTCTGGAGAAGATTTAGACATTGAATGTACTAAAAGGATTTCGTTTGACTGCTATGTACTTACTCCTGCCTGTAAGCCTCTAATAAGCACTTGCAGGCGGAACAGCCTAATTGGCAGGATGAGTTAATGCACAGGCCATTCATTTGCCAAGCGCATGACACAGACCACGAGTGAAATGAGCTGGTAACTTCATCTCCCTCTCAGCGAGTGCTTCTCGGCACCCCGCCCTCTCCCACCCAGCTCTTCCTCCGGACTTGAGCTTGCAGACAGCTCTGTACACCACTGCCGTGCACCAGCAGGCTTAAGATAAGCTTGGAAGGAAGTGGGGGCGGGGGGAGAACTTTCTGGTCAGGAGCAACTCTCTGCAGGAGAGTGGCCACCCCAAGTGAAAACACGTGTGCATATAAAACATGGCTAAATATATGTTCTACCGAGAAGGATGAAGTGTCTCTCTCTCTCGGCCATGAGAGTGGATTGCAGGAAAACAACTAATACTAATAATAAATATGATCACATTGGCTTGGCCAGGGGCTGCATTCTGCTTTATTCTTCCAGAAATGATTTAGAAGAGTCACTATGAAGCTACTGGCCTGGAGCCTCTTCTCACCCAATTGAGAGTCCCACGAAGTCATCTGGTCCTTCCTGCTGGACCTGAGTCCTCTCCAGATGCTGACCTGCCAGCCTAGGGTGGCCACGCTGCCTTGGAGGCATGCTTCAAACCTGTCTCTTGGGTTTGCCCAAACCCCATCTCTCCGGCCTACGCATGGCCTTGTCATTGGCTGTGTACACAATATAGCCTGTCCTTGGGATTGTCCCCTCTTTTCATGGACATCTCTCCACTGACCCACACTGTGATGTGGCCTTTAACCAGGTGCCTGTGCTCTGTGTCCCCGCAGGTCTCCCAGGCTGCTGCGGACCTCCTGGCGTACTGTGAAGCCCATGTGCGGGAAGACCCTCTCATCATTCCAGTGCCTGCGTCAGAAAACCCCTTTCGAGAGAAGAAGTTCTTTTGTACCATTCTCTAACTCCGTTTGTGGTGAAAATGTCTCCTTTTCCATCCATAAGAATCCCCCGTAGAGACCATGCATGCTCTAAGCCCCAGGGAGCGCTACCCACACCCATCCCTGCCCAACCCGTGGTGGCCGGGGCTTGTCCCATTTTCTCATTTGTTTTCTTCGTGGCATTCGATTTCATTTTTTTCCTTTTCTTTTTCATGTTATTTTCATTATTGGTAGAGAAAATAGACATTTTTATAGCCAACTAACAAATATGCCATGTAAAAATAAGTATGGATGTAAGGATTTAAAAATTTTAAACATCAATTCCCAAGCTTAAATGTATCACATTAATACATTTCAGGGGATAACTTACTGCAAAGAAAAACTGTACCCAAATATCCACCATGTAATTCAGTATCAAATTAGAGCATTTTGACCAACTGAAATATGCAGGTAAAGTTTCTATCGCTCTTCCTGGAGGAAGCAGCTGTGGAAGTTTTCCTGCATTTCCCTCATCCTATTAAAAAGGGAACAAGCCACAGGATTGGAATGGTTTTCTGAACACGTGTTTTCCCGGGGCCATGTGACCCAGGCCCTGGTGGTCTCTGTTGACCCCTTTGGAGGTGGTCCTTCCACAAACGTAGGTGTTGGGCAGACACTGTAGTAAACTTGGCCATAAACTTGGCCATGAACGTGCACTGATGTGTATGTGTTGCAGCCAGACCTGCAGGTGCCATCTCCCCTTTCCAAATGCCACTTCTTCTCACTCTCTCCTCTTCTGGCTCTTGCTCAGTAGTCCTAACGTGGGCTGCATTCATAGGGCCTGTTCTGGACACAGCACTGGTCCCTCCGGGGTTTTACCAGGGTAGCCCCTTCCCTGCAGGAGTGAGTTCTAGTGGCAGCAGCTCGCTGTGTGCCACCGCCGATCTGAGCACTGATGTGTATCGAGGTATTTAATCCTCCAACAATAAATACCATTAGTGCATGTCTGTTTTTGAGCAAGGGGAGACTGAGGCACAGAGAGATTATGTAGTTTGCCCAAGGTTATGGCTAGTAAGCAGAGACACTGGGACTTGAGTGCAGGCAGTCTGGCCCTCCAGCCCTCCCTGAACCCCTGAGCTATGCTACCTGTTTGCAGGTAGCGAGACCCGCAAACAGTCTTCACTGTACACTGTGATGCAGACATCTGTTTGTACTGACCCAAGGCCCACTCGTGGCACACTTCTCTTCCCACCTTCGCCAGGAGGAGGCCTGTTGAGCCTGCTTCTGGCAGTTTTTGGAAGTTGATATGCGATGCCCCAGGGGGAGGCTAGGCATCCATGAATTAGTTCTCGGATTGTCTGAGATCACCCTGCAGGCCATGCCCAAACCAAACTCACGCCACCCCCAGTGTAAGAAGACAAACCGTGGGAGCAGAGAGCTCTTTGTCTAAGTTTGTTCTATGCCATTTATTTGGAAACTGCCTCTCTCCCTGGTTCTGACAGAGCCTTGCTGTCTGATATAGGGCAGGCCATTGTGTGCCTGAAATGTTCTAACCTACAAATTGCGGATAATGGCAATTACTCCTCCTGCCTCTCTGTCTGGGAGGAAAAAGCGAGATGCTACCTAGATGAAAGCTCTGATTATCATTTAAAACAAATAAATGTACTAACTGCCACCCTATAATATAGGGAAGAATGCATGAGTTCAAAGATTCTACGGTTCAGTTGGATGAATAATATGAAATGGTCTGCAAAGAGGCGAATATAATTTCAGATCAGTGAATGACTTGCCACCCTCATAAATGGATTTAGCACACTTTCATTCCTTGCTTCTTTTGTTGAAACCCATCCTTGGTTTCGTTAGAGCTCACCGATAATGCCAGTGTTGTTAGGAAGCTGTTGCTCAAACTATAGCAGAATTTTCTGCTGGATGTGATGCTAACACTTCAGATCCTTCTCTAGTTTGGTTTATGGCCAGGATCTCTTTATTCCATGGTCCACATCACTGTCATTAAGCTGATGAAACAAAGCACAATCCCTAAAAGCACATCAGAGAAGCCAAGGAGGTGGGGCAAGCACAGAGAGCGCCAAAATCAGGTCAAGAAAAAAGGGCTTTGAGTCTCGCACCAAGCTCTCTCTTTGTCTTTACTGTTCCTGTCCCTGCATGTTCAGCTTCCCCTTTGTTCTCTCTTTTTCCTTCTCTTCCTTACCCTCCCTTGTGAGACGCTTTGCTGCCCTTTTACTACACCTGTCCCTTCCAAACCTACGGCCTTTGGGGTTGCCCCTCCTAAAAGGATTCCTGAGCGCAGGTCATGCACACGGGCTTCAATGCGAGATTCACACACATGTGAATAAGCCCCCTCCCCTTCTAACAACCAGTGGAAGATGAGTGACATAAAGCCTGCTTGTGCAACGGAGTGTACCTGCAATGGACAGCTGTCACGTTCTCTTTTCAGCTTGGCTGCCCAGCATCTGTCATCTCTTCCTCTAGTGGGGACATGTAGGGGTCCTGTAGAGGTACAAACTCAGTGGGATGCAGTACCTCCTTCCCCCTGTGGAAGCCAAGGTAGGGAGATAGTCCCTGTCTCTCAGGCACACCCCCTTCCAGCCCTGTACCAGCCACGGAGTGGTCGTGACCTGGGGTGGACCACTTGGACTCCCCTGCTTGGGGCTGTGAGCCCGGAGCAAGTGACACAGAGATGACAGGATGCTGAGACTCGTTTCTTGGAAGCTGCGGTGGTCCAGGGGTGGCAGTCGCCTGGCAGGGGAGGTATCTAGGTAGGGCCAGCAGGCTGCAGGGATGGTGTGTCCACTGGTAACCACGTCCAGGGATGGCAGGGTCTGGGAAGACCGTTCCTGCTCCACTCCTTGGCCCCACACAGCTGTCTCCGCCTCCACCCCTCTTCCTACATCTCCCTTCTGGTTTTCTGTCAATTCTTTGAGCCGCTAAGCTGCGTCCAGTAAATTCCTTGTTCTTCCATGAAATAGCCTGCGTTGGATGTAAATACCATGTGACCTAACAATTCCACTCCTAGGTGTATACCCAATAGAGATGTGTACATATATTCATCAAAAGAACTGCCCTAGAATGTTCCTAGCAGCACTATTCGTAATAACCCAGAACTGGAAAGTGCCCACGTGCCCATGTTGCATGGGTGAACGAATTGTGGTGTAGTCCCGTGGTGGAATCCTATATAGCACTGAGAATGGATGATCTGCAGCTACACCCACGACGTGGTGTGTATCTCACAAACCTAGTGTCAAGTGAGACGTGGCAAGAGCACACCCTATGATTCCATTTATATGAAGTACAAAACCCAGCAAAACTAATCTGTGCTGTTGCAGGTAGGAATAATAAGTTACTTTTAAGGGGCTAGTTACCAGAAGGGTGCATAAAGGGAACCTTCTAGAATGTTCTTTTTCTTGATCTGGCTGCCAGGTACCTGGGTGTGTTCAGTTGGTGAAGATTCTTGGAGCTGTACGCTTTCGATGTGGGCATTTTCTGTGTGTATGTTATACTTCAATAAAACGCTGGTTTTTGTGGCTAACAATCAGGAATCCTGTTATTTTTTGTTTCTTTTTTGACACTTTGCTCAACTTTTTACTCCTCTTTAGATATCATTATTAACATTATATTAATGATAACGCCCATTCGTAGCGGGGTGTTTGAAGAGCGTGCCTGAAAACATTTTGAAATACGGAAGCCTTGCAATGCGCGGCTGTCTGGATGGAGAATGGGCGTCAGCGCCGAGCAGGTGGTTCCTCCTGAACAGCAAATGCAAACGCCATGCTGCGGAATTTCCATCTTTTGGAAAAACAGGGAGGAATACTACTAGGACTTCCCACTTGATGACAGAGATGACATGCTCTCCTGCCTTCTGACCGGCAGGACTGAGTGGAGGGGACGGCCTGCCACAACCCCCCTTATCAGACAGCACTCTGGGGGAAGGAGTGGAGCATCTCCAGTACCCAGGCCACCTGGCCCTAGGAGTGCTCCCAGTGCGCCTTCTGCTCTGCTCCCGCCCTGCTCCCGAACCTTAGACTGTCCCTGAGGATGTCCCTGTGCTGCCTCCCTTGTTCTCGGCTACCACTCGGCCTCGGCCATTCTCCCGGCAGCTCTGACATGTTGAATTCCAGGGTGATCACAGAGTAGCTTCACGCTGGGACCCGTGACATGAGTCAGAAGGTCTTATCTTTGATCCTGAGCTCCAGCCCCCTGGGACTCGACAATGAGTCCGAGAATTGTCAACAGCCCCCTCTGGGGGAGCCATGGGGGGGCAGCAAACCAAAGGTCAGAAGGAAGTTTGTTCTGGTGACTGTTCAGATGTGAGACAAAAATAATAACAGCGTTTTGATCTGCGAATAATACGGGTTATGGCAATAGATGAGACAGAATTTACTTACACTTCCCTTTCCTCAGCTCTTCAGGGTGGTGAGAAGATACCAGATCATGGGCGGTTTTTGTGGAGGGTCAGAAAGTTGCTCCCTACCCTGCCCCAACCGTCAGCCGTGTCTCCTGGGCCACACACTGCTCTGTCATCCCCAGGATGAGGGGCCCAAAGCAGCAGCAGTAGAGGGTGAGCTGGGTGTCCCCGTGTGGATGACGCAGTGACGACTCCCACTGGCCGCAACCTGACACTCCACCCTGTTTGTTTCTAATAAAACCCACACTTGATTCTGTTTGAGCTATAAATAATTTAATAACTTATAAAATTTTCAAGCCCACGTGTGGTCATTAACCACATGCTAGTGGTGGTGTAACCACTTCCTTCAAATATTCCCTAATGACATAGGGTGGCCTCCAGGGCCCTGCGTGCTCTGGCCCCTTCTTACTCTCCAGCGTCACTTTCACACCTCGCTCCCCCTCAAAACCCTGTGCTCCATCCATGCCGGCCATCATGCAAGCCTTCCTTGCTAGCCATGTTCCCTGCTGCCACAGGCCCTTTGCACCAGCTGCTTCCCCTGCCCAGCACACTCTCCACTTCTCTCTTGGCCAGGTCTACTTATTTGGTAGATCTCGACTCAGGCATCGCTGAAGGCTCAGGCTTCTCTGACCTCTCTGACCGGGTCAAACCTGCTTCTAGGATCCTACTGCACTGGGGGTCTCTCCGTTACAGCCCTTGTCATTGTTGCCACTTTACATTTGTATCAGTGATGACTCAAGAAAGATCTTCTACCCTACGATCCACGAGCGCAGGGGTTCTGATGTTACTCACCACTGTATCCCAGCACCCAGCATCACATCTGGCACGTGATCGGCACTCGGTAAGTATTAGCAAGTGAATGCATGGAAGTTACTGCTAGTACTTTTTTGACCTTGGGTGCTTCTCCCTAGGGGCTGTCTATAAACTGCCAACTGATATGAATGCACCTTCAGAAGACTAAAATAGAAACCATGGAAATATGGTAGGGAAACCAATACCTTCTGAGTGCTAACACGTGCCGGGTACCGAGCAAAGGAGTTAACTTTTTAACCCTTATAACGACTGCGTTGTGAGATTTACTGTGCTCACTCTGGAGAGGTATATTCCTGATATGCAGACGAGGAACTAAGTTCAAATTAAGTAACTTGCCCAACATCAGACAGCTACCAAGTGACCGAATCTGAATTCACATCAACCCGCCTGACAACTCCTAACAACCACTGCCCTGCTCGTTGTCAAACCAAAGGGTTTGCTGTCATCTCCTCCACATCCCACTTAAAGAGGAAAAGCTATCAGGAAAGCACAAGAGCGAGAGCACACTACCGACTGCAGGGCATTGTTCCGCTTCCTTGCCATTTAAAAACGGCAAAACACCTGCGTGCTATAAACTGCACCTTCGCACCGGGCGGCCGAACGCCCGCTGGGTTTAATTGAGGTAATTAAGACCAGGAGATGGCCACTGCTGGGTAAGAAATGAAAGAACAGCTTGAAGAGGGAAGAAACATTGTCCCACAAAGCACAAAGGTAACATTAGTCCCTTTAGTTCACGCCTAAGGCCCATTATTCGGAGTAGGAGGTTTCTGAAGTGTTTCTGTGAGCAAAGAGACCTATTATTACCATGGCCAGGTGTGTGTACAAGCATTCGTTCTCCAACTTTGCTTTCCAAATCATTTGGTAAAATTCTTATCCTTTACTTGGAGCTTTTACTCTTCGTAGAATATTTTATTCCATCTTTTGTTTTTCAGTTAAATTACACTTTGTTCCACTCGATTTTACGTAAAATCCAGTCCCTGGGGCAGAGTAAAAGAATCCGTTGTCCCGGGTAAATCCAGTGCTTTGCAGCTGACGCCAATCTTATAATACCTTCCCCCTGATCAGATAATTAGTTGTTTCATCTTAGTCCTGACTGGTCTTTCACGTTTGCAAGTGCGGCTTCACATCAGCACGTCTTCCTTTAGTTAAAAATGACAGACTGACAAGACAATGCAAGAAGAAAGGAGACGCCCTGCTTGGTGGTTAAATAATGATGGAGCCGGGAGCTATTTAGAAGACCAGAAAACAAAGACCAGAGCGGTGAGTAGCCTGGACTTTGGAGGCAGAGATACTTGGTTGAAACCCTGGCTCTGCCACTCACTGGCGTTGCCACCGCCCAGAGCTTTCCTTTCCTCGTCTAGTGAAAGGACGACAATAACACCTGTTTCCTGGGTGGCTCTTGAGGCTTCATGAGTATTTAGCATTGCCTGGGACGTAACACATGCTCAATAAATAGACATTAACTATACTTTATCCTGTTAATTGTTGTGGAAACAAGGCCACACGGAGACTCAGGATTTGAAATGAGACTTTGTCATTTACTGCAGATGCGTTAAAGGAAAGAGAGTAGGTAACACCAGCCAGCAGCTGGGCACCGGTCGCACTACAGGACATGACATAACACATCAAAATGATAAGCTTTTTATAGAGGAATATGACCTAAGACCACCCCTGCTCCAGGAGCAGGCTTACGAGGAAGGGACCACACGATATGCAGGGAACACAAGACCTCACTGATCAGCAGCAGGGAGGGTGGTCAGGGCTGGAGTTAAAAGTTTACAAACCTCAAAATTGCTGTTTAAAGGGGTGATGATGCCAGTCATCTGCAGGAGGGCAAAGTACCTGGTGAAACATTCAGGGTCTATGAAGGGACCACTCAGGGAGTAAATCATTAAGTGTCACCTTGGTGGCTAGGACTTTACTTTCTAGCTACTAATGAGGAGTGCTTGCTGTCTTTTTTGTAGTAAAATGATTTCTCGGTTACCTTCTTCTGGTTTTTAACTCTGATGATTTTGGATGAATACACACTGGACGAAGCTACAAAGGGCTGGGCCCCGACTCTGCGATGCCAGGCCATGCAGAGAGCTAGAGGGACAGACGGGGAGGGATGGGTGTTGCAGCTCAGGCTGGGCTGGGGAGGGACGCCCAGGTGCCACCCCGGCCTGCTGCAGGGGGAGGGATGGCTCTAGGCAGCCATGAGGTGTCCAGCCAGGGACAGTAAAGGACACGACTGTCTTGGCCAGTCTGTGCTGCTGTAACAAATTACCATACACTGTGTGGCTTAGAAACAACAGAAATTTATTTCCACAGTTCCAGAAGCTGGAAGTCCAAGATCAGGGTGCCAGCATAGTCAGGTTCTGGTGAGGGCTTCTTCCAGGTGGCGGACAGCCCTCTTCTCTCTGTGTCCTCGAGTGGCAGAGAGCAGAGAGAGGCACACCCTCTCAGGACTCTCACAAGGGAACTCATCCCATCCTCGAGGGCTCTGTCCTCATAACGTCACCTCCCAAAGGCCCCACCTCCGAATGCCATCACACTAGGGGGTGGGTTTCAACATATGAATTTGGGGAGGCGCAGACATTCAGGTCATCACAGTGGCTGCAGGAGCGTGGCAGTGTCCCGGCACAAATTATTTGTTTAGTTATTGTTAAGGGCTGAATTGTGTCCCCCACCAGACTTCATATGTAGAAGTCCTAACCCCCAAGACCTCAGAATATGACCGTACAGTGGTTCCCCGTATCTAGAAGTTTTACTTTCCACAGTTTCCATTACCTGTGGTCAACTGCCATCCAAAAATATTAAGTGGAATATTCCAGAAATAAACAACTCATATGTTTTTTAATTGCGTACCATTCTGAATAACATGTTGAAGTCTCATGCTGTCCTGCTCCATCCCACCCAGATGTGAATCATCCCTTAGTCTGGTGTATGCACACTGTAGATGTCCCCTACTATTCATCACTTAGGAGCCATCTCAATTCTCAGACTGACTGTTGTGGCATCAGTATCGCAGGGCTTGTGTTCAAATAACCCTTATTTTACTTAATAATGGCTCCAAAGCACAAGTGTAGTGATGCTAGAATACTGTTGTCATTGTTCTATTTTATTATTAGTTATTTTTGTTCATCTCTTATTGTGCCTAATTTATAAATTAAACTTTATCACAGGTGCGGATATGTAGGAATAAACATGGTATATAGAGGCTTCAGTATTACCTGTGGTTTCAGGCATCCACCGGGGGTCTTGGTACATATCCCCTGCGGACAAAGGGAGACTACTATATTGGAAAATAGAGCCTTTAAAGGGATAATAAAGTAAAAATGAGGTCATTAGGGTGGACCCTAATCCACTATGACTGGCATCCTTAAAAGAAGAGGAGATCAGACACACACACACACACACACACAGAGAAGACCACATGGAGACACAGAGAGAAGGCACCATCTGCAAGCCAGGGAGAGAGGCCTTAGAAGAGACCAACATTGCTAACACCTTGACCCTGGACTTCTAGCCTCCATAACTATAAGGAAATAAATCTCTGTTGTTTAAGCCACTCAGTCAACAGTACTTTGTTATGCCATCACTAGCAAACTAATACAATCATCAAAAATTTATATAGAGTGCTTACTGGGTGCCGATCCATCTCCTAAGAACTTTGCAAACATCACTGTAAATCCTCATAACAACCCTGTGAGTACTAGGAATAAACCCACTTTAAAGATGGCAAAATGATGCATAAGGAGATTGTGACTTGCCAAAGTCACACAAGCAGTGACAGGCACAGAGGGAACCCAGGCAGGTCAGTGCCAGGGCGCAGGCTCTTGGCCACTGTGCTGTGCTTCCCCTTGAGGTAAGTAGGGACCAGTTGGCACTCAGGGCCCAACTGGAAATAGTGAGCAACCAAACAGCAGGGCAGAGGAGTCTGGGGGCATCTTGGGGGGCGATGGTGAAGAATCCCAGCAGGCTGGCAGTCACCCTGAGGGCAAAACAAACCTTTGGGTGGCTGGGACAATGCCACTGGGTAGGGGACAGGGCCAGCCCCAGCCCCCATGATGGGCCTGGCTACAGCAAAATCTGGATTCATATAATGAGTCTGGAGAACTAGAATTTGCCAGAAAAGAACTTGGGGTGGAGACTGTTTTAGTCTATTTTCTGTTGCTTATGATAGAATACCTGATATTGGGTAATTTATAAGAAATGAAATTAATTTCTTCCTTCCTCCCCCCCCTTTCTCTTTCTCTTTCTTTCTTTCCTTCTTGACAGGGTCTCATTCTGTTGCCCAGGCTGGAGTGCAGTGGTGTCATCATAGCTCACTGCAACCTCCAACTCCTGGGCTCAAGTGATCCTCCTGCCTCAGCCTACTATAGGTGCATGCCATGACACATGGCTAATTTTTCTATTTTTAGTAGAGACAGTGTCTCATTATGTTGCCCAGGCTGATCTTGAACCCTGGCCTCAAGCAATCCTCCCAACTCAGCCTCCCATAGTACTAGGATTACAGGTGTGAGCCACCGCACCTGGCTGAGATTTATTTCTTATACAGTTCTGGAGGCTGGAAAGTCCATGGTCAAGGGGGTGCATCTAGTGAGAGCCATGTTGCTAGTGGGGACTGTCTGCAGGTCCCGAGGCAGCACAGGGCATCACATGGCGAAGGACTGAGCAGGCTAGTTCAGGTCTCTCCTTGTCTTACAAAGCCATCAGTCCACTTTTGTGATAACTCATTAAACCATTAATTCATGAATGGATTTATCTATTCTTGAGGACAGGGCCCTCATGACCCAATCACCTCTTAAAGGCCCCACCTCTCAATACTGCCACATTGGGAATTAAGTTTCAGCGTGAGTTTTAGAGGGATATGCCAACCACAGCAGAGACTATAGTGGAAGCCTAATCCTACAAACTGGGACACACAATGGGAGGAGAGCTCAGGCCTGGGACGTCCAGGGCAGGAGCCTCGGGAGCAGGGCAGGTGGCGGGCTGTGGTCAGAAGAACACTGCAGATGCTCAGCCCGAGTGACAGCCACTATGTCCTAGATTGGCCTCGTCAGGAGAAGCAGGGACAAACCCTTCCAAGGGGGCCGAGGCTACTTGAGCACAGGTTGGAACAGAACACCTGGGACTTCAGAAGCCCAACTCTTGGGCCCTGAAGAAGCAGGAGCAGGGACGAGTGGGAGAAGCACTTCTCCATGGGGCAGCCCCACATCCTCTGGAAATGTCCCTTTGCTGGAGGGATGGGGGAAAATTGTATCTTGATTTTCCTTAAACTCATTGCTGAGACCAGACTCAACACCACTGATGGAGAAAGGCTTGGAGAAGGTTTACTATTGCAAGGGAGAGAATTCCCAGAAGCAAACAAGGTGTTTGTTAACATCAGAGCATCTTGAGGGAGAAGGAGTTTCAATGGCTGTAGAGTTCCACCTTCTCAATCCAGGAAACAGGTTTCTGCTTCCTTCAAATGCCATTATCTTCCTAAATGTTGACATCTGGTATTTTGTAAACATCATCCAAACAGGTTATTACTTGTTTCTGAAGAGGGCAATCCTTTGAAGAGATGAACTTCTAAGCATCTTGATTGAAGAGTTCTCCATTATAAAGTCATCCTGGCTGCAGAGTTTGTGATGGTTTTGTGATCAACTATGCATTAATAGCACTTTCACTTCTTACCACTGAAATGCTGAAAAATTAGATTAAGACATACATATTACACTAATCATGAATCTATTTTAATAGAAAGTAAAGCCCCCAAAACCTGCAAGTAAATGGACACATTAAGAGAACTTTAAGCTGGGCATGGTGGCTCATGCCTGTAATCCCAGCACTTTGGGGGGCCGAGCCAGGAGGATCACTTGAGGATAGGAGTTTGAGACCAGCCTGAGAAACATGAAATTTTTCTACAAAAAAAATTTTTAAATTATCCAGGCATGGTGGTGCACGCCTATAGTCCTAGCTATTCAGGAAGCTGAGGCAGAAGGATCCCTTGAGCCCAGGAGTTTGAGGCTGTAGTGAGCTATGATCACACCACTGCACTCTAGCCTGGGCGACAAAGTGAGACCCTGCCTGGGGAAAAAAAAAAGGAACATTGAGCTTAAACTTTACCAGAATAACACTTATATTTAAATACCACATACGTGATTAATTTATTTGTGATCAGATTGAGTCAGATATTTATAATATGAATTATATTTTTAGCACTGAAGTAACAGCAATATATTACCAAGAGTTTATTTGCTCACCAAAGTATTAACTTGCATATAATTAATGTGAATTTTTGGCACATGTTTTACTTCAACACAGCTATTTAAATTTTTTAGAACATATTTGTTTACTGAACCACCAAATGCTGTAATAAACTATCTTTACAGTCTTTGCCTTAATTGGGAGAAGAAAAATAGATATTTCAAAGAAGAAATTCTTTCCAACACCCAGCCAAATGAAATATGTATAACAAAAGTAATCGGTACTAGATTTAGAAGAATTCTAATTTTATAATATGTGTCATCACTGTCTGCCTCATAAACAACATTAGGCCACATACTTCCTATCAGTTATGAGCTGGTTGTTTTAAATTCCTAATCCAGCTAAGTGATGTTTTAAAAATTCTATTACCAATGCATGTGCTCGATGTGGCTGGTCCTGTGTTTGCAGTTGTGGCAGAACAGGGCCCAAGAAGCAAAAAGGCAGGGGACCCTGCAAAATGGGGGACATACCAAGAGCAGCTCACAGTTACTAAATATTCACTATGCACAGTGAGATGCACTTAACTCATTTAACTCCCACAGAATTCTCCATGAAATATGCACTATCATTGCTCCCATTGTATAGATGAGGAACCAAGCTGTATAAATGGTAATACCCAGGTTGAGAAAAGGGGCAGGCACTGATCTGCAGCACTTGCCCATTTCCATGGTGTAAATACTCCACCAACACCAATTTCAAGCTACCAGTGTAACATCAACAGGCTTGCAAAGTTTCTGAAAATTTAACAATCGGCTGTCGCTAGCCAATCAAGTCGCTTGCTCAGGTTCCTAGTCACACAATCAGTAAATGGAGGAGCTGTGATTTGAACCCAGGAAGTCTAACTTCAGAGCCCATCTTCTCAACCGCTATGTCATCTGTTTTTAGGAAGAATAATCCACGAGGAGAAAAACAGAACAGAAAAGGGGACACCAGCACGCCCAGGGCTGCACCGGAGCAAGAGTAACAGAGTCAGGTACGGATCAGTGTTCGCTTGCTCTAACTGAAAACTTTAGTAAGAAAAGGGAAGAAAAAGTAACTCATATAATATAATGAACTCTCAGAGGAAGAAAAATTGACAAATTGGACAGCTTTTAAGTTTGAAGAGATGCTATATCTTTTGTGTCTGTTTTTCTAATAAAAATGCCCAGTTCCAGAGAGATCCCTTAGGTGGCTGGGCAGACAATTAAGCCACCTTTATTTGGTGGAATTGACACAGATTCCTTTAACCTTTCATGAACAGAACACAATCAGGAGCGGGAGCACTCTGCAGACACAGGCCAGGGTAGGGGAGGTCAGTGTTCTGGAACTCTCTTCTCGAAGTCCTCATTCGCCTCCATTTCTGTCAGAAGTTTTATGGAATACCTTGGGAAACATAAAAGGCATTGTTTCTCCAAATCAGTTTATGAAATCCATAGATTCACCACATTTTTATTTACTGTCTACTATGCCTTTTGCACCTTGGTACTCGAGGGGCAAGAACAGGTAAAATTCCTTTTCTGTGAGTTTCAGGGTGAGGACTGGCAAGTCCCTAGGCTGACAGGGGAGTGTGGTCAGGGCTGTCTCAGGAGGGGGTGTCTGTGCGATCAATGGGTGCAAGGAAGAGATAGGATGCCCATTTCAAGGAGTTAGCAGGTGGGATTGTCTGAAGTTAGTTAACTGAGACCCAGAGGTGGTTTCAGGTTTCATGAGGACTAAGGCTATACAACTTTAAGAGAAGGAATACCAGATTACAAAATTGGGTACAAGGGCTTGGCACAGTCCCTGAAGCTTCAACTTCATTAGCTTCTGCTAATAACTGAAGACTCTATTTCTGCTAAGACCTGAAAAATAAGTAGGAAGTAGCCAGGCCAAAGGGCTGTAGGGACAGAGAGCAGGAAGGGGACTCGACTGGTGCAGGCACAGGAGAGTGCTGGTTCCCAGCTGCCATCTGGGATTTGGGGCTGGTGTCAGGGTGGAGTGGAACTGTGGTCAAAACAGAGGCAACCTGCTGAGCAAGGCAGGTAGGGCCAAAGAGAGTAGTCTTTTAAATGGTCTCAGCAGAGATGCAAACAGAAGATCCAAAGCTCCTCAAAACTGAGAAGTGGGAGAAACGAGAGGTAGGATTCCAGCCCAGGGGATTGCTGAGCCAAGCCTCCTTTCACAGGGACTCCAGGCACCAGTCGAGCAGAGTGGGCTGTCAAGATCACTGCTGGAATCAGCACAATAAATTGTTCTGCTGGGTTTCTCACTTTTTCACCATGACCCACAAAAAGAAACCCATTTTATATTACGACTCAGGACCTACATACGAAAGTTTCAGAAAGCATCTTTACTATGTGCAAGGTGCCCGATGTTTTCTATTCTGTTCTATTTCATTTGCTAATGAATGCCAGCATGTCATACTAAATTGCTTTCACATGCACCAGAGGATCCTGACCTGTAGTTTGGAAACCGCTTTTGCATAATATATGATTGTGATTTCTGGCTGCCTTTGAATGCTCCAGAAAGAATCTCATTCACACCAAAAGCACTAGCGGCCATTGCAGATTTTTCTGGAGATTTTGCAGCGGTGATGGAGGAGGGTTTTATGTCACCCACAATTTTATAAGTTTTCTTGCACATGTCTACCCCATCAACTGAAGGTGCCTCTCCCCCCCTGCACCCCCACCCCATGCAGGGCCAGGTCCCATCTGTCCTCGCTCCCTGCCCACCCCCAGGAACAGATGCATTCCTGTTCATTTCACACAGGGCAGCAAGGTTGGTTTCTTTCAGTACAGTGCACCAACTCACTGAAAAGTCCTGGTACCCTTGCTTCAGAAAGGGAATATCAAAGCATTCACCCAATAAAACTGTGCATCTTGCAACCTGCTAAGAAACTAAAATTTCCTCCATATCATTACATATCTCTATTTCTCTTGCTAGACTGTGAACACCTTGAGGATAGGGACTTTAGGTACTCAATAAATGTTGAATCAATACATGAATTCACTAGTGAATCAATGAAGTGGGTAGTATTATTCCCATTTTACAAATTAGGAGATGGTGGGCCACAAAGATTGCAGTGATTAGGACTGCTCTACTGGTGAGCTGAGAATTAGCCTTCAAACTTAAGCCCACGTAGGCAGGATTCCTTTAAACCAGACACACAAATCAGTTCTTTCCCATGTCCCTGCGGTGGCCCCAGAAATGTGCCAACGATGGGAAAAGAGCAAGCACAGATCATACCATTTCTGAGGTGTGTGTTATGGTTTATTTGTTTGCTATTTCAGATTAAGCCAAAGCAATAAGGTCTTCAGAAAGGATGAACCAAAAACCCCTCGATTTTTTTTCCATTTGGGACATCTATCTGTAACATAACTTTATTTGTTAAATTTAATTTGTGGCCTTGGTTACTACAGCAACAAGCGTGTTGGTCCTTTTCAAATGAGGATGCTATAGTTTGTACCTGAATGAGAAAGAGACAGTGGGAAGATGTTAAGGTGGCATTTATAGCTGACTTAAACATATCTCAAAGACTTACATTGATCGTACAGGAAGCTTATAAAACCAAAAGCTAACACCAGTGCAAAAATGTGTTCAAAATTGTTGGTTTAGGCCAACCTACAGAATCTACTTTTCAATTTTCATTTAGCAGACTAATGAGCTCAATTTATAGGCTGAAATTATACAGAGGAAATGTCCAGTTCCTGAATAGATCGCACAGCCCCATGCAGCTGTATTAAAGAACATTCGTGAAGACATAGATAAACAATTCAAAGGAGTCACTTACTGGATGTGGGCTATCCTGTCTCCTGTCTTCTCTCAAAGTATTTTCATATTCTGGTAACCTCATCTCAGATAGTTACAGTGACAGAAAAGAGCCTAACTTTAAGAGCTGGATAAAACATTGCAATAACTAGTTAACTACCCTTCAGGGCCTCAGAACTGTTCCTATGACGCTGTATTTCCCTCTCTAGTTAACACTGTAGAAACTCATCACAAGGAAAGATATGTGGCCCAGCAATCCCACTTCTAGGCATAATAAGGAAGAGGTTTCCTCGTGTGCACATGGCAGTAGGCATCAGAATCAGTACCGCAAGACTGTTAGAGTGAAAAACTGAAGCACTTCAAAGGGGCAGCAAGCCCAAGGGTTAGGACACAGCCCTTGATGTGACAGACGACCTGGGTTTGAGTCCGGGTTCCACCACTTACTAGCTGAGTGACTCTGAGTCAGCATCTTAGCCTCTCTGTGTCTCAGTTTCCTCATCTATAACATAAGGATGGTTAGAAAACACTACCTGTTATGAGGTTGCAGGAATAAGAATTCATAAAGCACTTAGCCCTGTGTCTAGCAGATAAAAAATATATACATGTGCATCCGTGGAGAAATGCGAAAATAAACTGTGGCACATTCATCCAATGGTACAATCTCCTACTAAACAGTAGTTGAAATGAACAAAATAGATCAACATATATCAAATAAGACAAGTATTTAAAACAAGAGTGAAAAGAACAATTGTGGAACAATATATAAAGTATGCTATTTAGATGAATTTAAAAAAACAACAATACTGCGTATTTTTGTGGATACCCACACATATGTGTACACAGACACACAATTAAAGTATAAAAACGTGGACCACAAGACATACCCCAAAATCACCATGGTGAATAACTCTGCAGGAGGAAGAGAAAGGAATAGAATTGGGATAGGAAACAAAGACGACTTCAACTGTATCTACAGAGATTTATTCTATTAATAACAACAAAGTTAACATCCCCTATAACAGGGATGTTACTTATGAGGGCTAAGCCCTGGAGTGCTTTGGGGGGATCCTGAATCTGAGGGGCTCCACCTTCATCTGCTTTACATACTTTCATGCCACTCAAGGTCCCTGTGCCCCAAATCACTGCCTCGGCGTGGCAGGCCTTGTGTTTGTCGTTTTCATTGCTAGATCCCACGGCTTGCCTCAGTGTCTGGCCCCAGCAGGTATTTAATAATCATTTGTTGAATTAAATTTAAAAGCAGGATATTTTAAGAAAATGTTTAAACAATTTGAATGTCAAGACATTAGAAAGTCATAATATAATGATGTAGGAAGATAGGATCATCTGCACCGCTGTGTGAGAAGAGCTAACTCATAAGCTAGCTATTTGTGATGAGTTCATCACCCAGGTGGGTCACGTGGTTCCAAACAATGAAGGTGTCTGAGCATAATAGATTTGCAGCCATTACAGGGACATGGAATGAAGTGCTGAGTACGGAAGTGCAAAGATAATGGAAGTGCAATTAAGTCAGTTCCGAACCACAAATGCATAATGACATCAATTCGAGGTTACATGATAGACTCAAGGCATAGGTTATGAATTCAAATTCAGATATCTCACCCCTGCCTAAACCTCCCCACCCTCTGGTTTGTCGCTTGCTTTGTTCATCCAGCACTACCCCCTGCTACCCACACAGACCTTCTCTCCCTCACTTCTTTCCCTAATCAAGTTAGAGTCTTTGATCCATCACTTCAACCTCCCTCTTGCCTGTGAGAGCTTATGTCCATATGACCTTCTCATTTCCTGTGTGGGTGAGCTGGGCTTGAAACCTCCATAAAACAGTCTGCCTTTTTCTCTTGTATCTGAACATATGCTCTAACTCTCAAACCTACCTACCTTCCAGGTCACACCTCACCTTCAAAGCCTTCCTTAATGTTCCCAAGTCCCATGTTGTTCCAAAAGCACCTGGGTTCACTTTGATCACAGTGCTGATGATCACATTGCCTTGGGAGCTCCCCACTCATCTCGGCCCCGTTAGTCTCTGCAGCTCAGCGCCTGCTACACAGCAGATGCTCCAGGCGACACTTGTGGATGAGGAAATGGGCAGGAACAGGATAGTCTTCTATCTCTTGAGCCTCACCAGGACCTGTTTGCCTTTGGAGAACAAAAACCTCTCCTGAGCAGAAGGCAGAAGACTCCCCCAGCCCAGCCTTATCCCTCCAAGCCCCTGGGCCCTTAAAGAGAAACCCAAGCAGAGGAAGACAGGGGGGTCCTCCCTTCCCCCCTCCCACGGAACCCTCTGCATGGCCTGGCTTGTGCCTTCCAGAAGTTCATTTCATCCCCTTGAATCATACCAGAGTTCCTCCTGGGGAATAAAACGAGAGATCAAGGACAGGCCTTAAAGTCCTCCCTGAGGCCAGACCAGAAAGAAGAAAACCTGCGTGTGTCTATTAATTTGTGGTTCAGTGTTGTTCAGGAAACAGGGATGCACCCTCCACCGCTTTGTAAGTGTCATGCGATAAAAACGTTACAGCAGAGAAGTTATTTTCATCGTTATCATTTGTTTTGTCTGACATTGCAAGGGAGGCTGTCCTTGTGGACCCTCACCGTCCCAGTGATGCTGTCTGCTTCCCTGTCCCTTCTGCCTGCACACTCTTCCTTCCTGCTCCTTCCGCATAAATACCAGCTCCTTGTATTTCATTAGCCTGGCCTTGACCTGGCCCAGTTATTGTGAGGCTGGGGGTGTTTTGCTTCTCTGAAAGACGACACATTGCTCCCAATCCTTCCCTCTCCCTGTATCTATGCCCTTTGCCATGTGATTTTGCAGTGCCTCCCACTGGAGGTGACTAGTATTTCATTGCATCATTCCTTATGGCGCCTGAAGTAGCATCACCCAGTTCTGAGCCTGGACCTTAGGAGGCCTCTTGTGTTTTTGCTCAGCCCTCCTGTGCTTCTGCCTCTGCCATGAGAAGGACATGCCCTGGGTAGTGACCATCCCTTTTGTATGGGTCCCAGCACAAGACCAGCAAGGCAGAGCCCCCCTTGCCAATCCATAGTCTGAATCAGTCTACCAGCTGACTCCAGATGCTTGGGCAAGAATGACAGAGTCGTGGTGTGGTTTATGATACAGCATGAGCTGACCAATACCACTCTTTACCCTCTTCATTCCTCTAGCCTCATGGAGGAAAGGGGACTAACATTTTTTTAAGAGATGGGGTCTCCCTCTGGGCTGGGGTATAGTGATATAATCACAGCTCACTGCAGCCTCAAACTCCTGGGCTCAAGCGATCCTCCCACCTCAGCCTCCCGAGTAGCTGGGACTACAGGCATGCTCAGCTGAGACCAACATTTTCTAAGCACCTATTAGTGCCGATACTTTCATTTAAATTTTTAAAAATTTTAAATGAAATTAGATTTAAATTTTTAAAAATTCTATAAGGTAGTCATTTTTCATTCTACAGAAAAGGAAACTGAGGCTTAGAGAAGTTAAGTAGCTTTTCTGAAACCACAATTTTAGTAAGTGACATTTGGGATTCCAAACCAAGTCTTCTGGCTTCATGAGAAACCCTGTTTCCAGTGCCGAATACCTTATAAAGATCAGATGAGGTTGCTGGGGTATCTGATTGCCATCCCCACAGAAGATATTTATAGGTTTTGTTCTCCAACACTAGTTCATCAGGAGAAAGAGTCACACACCTCATTGTGTATAAACCAGAGGAAAAACTGTTTAATAGCGTGTAAGAGTGGAATCTCACCCTGGTATCATGGAGAAAACTCCTCCTAATACTTATATTGATATGGATGATGAACCCTATGCATAATGAGCTATATGAAATTTCCCTTTTATCTTTTAAGATCAAAATATCACTCTGTCCTCTGACTCAGAAAGGCTCTAAAATATTCTTGCTGAATTAATGTAGTGTCATTCTGAAAACCTAATGCCATCCTCTTTGCTAGCATTTGAAATTAATTTCTTATAAAACAGCTCTGAAATTTGGCACAAGACTTCTCTGTACCTGTTTTGGTCCAAAAGCTTTGAAGTAATTTTAATGCTGTATCTTGGAAAAATATAAAAACAATGTTGATTTTTAACCTAAACAAAAGACAAAAGTATAGAAGAAACTTGTTTTTCTTTTTCTTTGATCTCCTAAAAGCATGCTTCCTAACACATCTCAAGGAACAGAATGAACAAAGGGAAGAAGATGGAAAAAATCAAAGGAGAGGAGAATACGAACAAATTGCTTCCTATGCATAAAACCAAATCACCCTAAGAATATTAAATTGTGAAAGTTTTTGATTTGGGAAATGTATAGTTGTGAAGAATGATTAAAAGAAATGTATCATGTTATCCATAATATAGTGAAAAGGAATATTAAGGTCCAGTCCTTTTAGGAAGCTTTCAGATGAGCAAAAGTGGAAAAGACTGGAATCTCTCCTTAAAAGGGTTTTAGTATGTGCTCAGTGTTGGACTGTGGTGATTGACGACAATTAAGCACTAGCGAGAAAGAGACCAAATTTTAGTTAGGTTTTTAAAAACTTACCATCAGTACAATCTATTTCATTTTTTAAAAGTTTTTTTAAAAATATTATTAACTTTATGGGACCCAGTTGCCAAATACAACATGGAAAGCCCCTTTTATCCAGGTCACAGAGCATATTACTTCAGCGTGTTTAATGTTGCTGAGTGTCCCCATAGGTTTTGCTCCCCAGTGTCACAGACATCAAAGAAGAATGACTGCCTTCTTCCTTGATTACTGTCTAGACTATCCCTCTTCCTTCTAATGACCCTCTTTGCTTTCAACACACTTCACCTTAATTCATTTAAACCCAGCCACTGGTCATCCTTGGTTTTCATTGTCACCTCTGTCCACTGTTGTGTGTGCTAGGGCTCTATGTGGCAGTCTCCACTGTCATCAGCTGGGGCTCAGCTCAAAGAAATAGAGATTCATCCTCCCTGCCCACTGAAACCGAGCCATGTGCAGAGGGCTGTACGGTTGCCAGTCGGATGCATTAAGGCTCTGTGGGCAGCAGTTTCAAATGTGAGCTACATGTGAGAAAGTCCAAGAGCCATTTTTGAATGCACAACAAGTTGACAGAGCCCGCTGGAGAGGAAGTGATAGCAGTTATTTATTTATTTAGGGAGGCCAGTTCATTGTTAATATTTTAATTTACTATAATTATAAAAATTTCTTTTAAAAAGAGATTAAGTGGCAATGCTGCAAACTTGTCAGTGACTCCTTTCAGTGGGGAACCTAGTTGTGCAGACCACGCAGGAAGCCAGGAAGTCACGAAAGTGTAACTGTCCACATGGTAACAATAATGTAGCCTAAATTCCATCAATTCTAAAGAAAATCAATAGCTTTTTTTCTGTTTACTTGTTCTTTGTGTGCCTTCCTCACTAGAATGGAAGCTCCATGAAGACAAGAACCAAGTTTATTTTGTTCTCATTTGTAATCTTAGTGGCGTCAGGCATACATAGACACATAATAAATGTTGTTGAAAGAATGAATGAGTCAATACTACCCAAGTCGAGCAACTTTTTACAACAGGTAAACTTCGCTTCCGTGCTGCAATCAGTACCCCATTTTTTTCACTTCCAGTGGTTCTAATCACTTCCAGCACCCACCTCCCACCAGCTTTCCTCCCCATACTCCTCTCTGTATCATATTTCTCAAACTCACTACAAACTCTAGCCATTGAAATGTACAAGGACCAAGGAGTGAACCAGCTGATGAACAAATTAGTCTATGATATTGGCAGAAAGCCTGGAGAACTTCCTAGTAATAAGGGCATTTTAGGGAGTCTTACAGGGACAATGGACCTTTCTCATTTGTTGTCAAATCCATGAATGACTCCAGCTTTGCCAGTTCCCAGCTACTGTGACCCGCTGTAATGTAGCAAGTCACCTATGTAGGGGAGACTCCTCCAGAACTGAGACCACCATCCATGACATTTGGTATGGTTGAGATTGTGGATTGCTTTTAGCATTTCCTTTCAGCTGAGGAAGAGAGAAAGAGGAAACAGAGAAAGTAATGGAGCAATATAGTTCACTAAATGAAAAAAAGTAGAGGATTGTCAGCAGGAGGAATTTGAATTCCGGCACTAATCCAAACATTGCCAAGAAGCCCCCTTGTCCCCAAATTCCCTTGTAGGGAAATTTCTTCTTGATCAAGCAGTACTTGGATAATTGGAGTCTGAGATGCAAAGTTGAAGAATTATTGAATTAAGGTATGTCTAAGACCTTTTTGGTTTTATTGTTTTATTTGTTTTAAAAGCAATTGTTTAAATTAATATTTTTTCCTTAATCTTTGTGATATCTTTTCCAAGAGTTAAGGTTGCATACACCTGATTTTAATTTGGATGTCTTCATATTCATGTTTAGAGAAGAGGGCGAAAATAACATCTACAGACTTCCGTTTTCTCATTTAATATTCAAAACAAGTCACTGAAGTATGTCCTATGGCTCTCATTTCACACATTAGGAATCTGAGACGTAAAGAGGTAAAGCACTTTCCTTGCTCAAGGTCACACAGCTATTATAATAAATGCAAATCTGAGTTTTGAGCTCAAATTTATCTGCTGGACCCGGAGAGAATATTTAGATTCTGTTTTTTCTCTTATGAAGATTTCTGAATTTTAAATTTTATGATACTAAGTTCTGCCAAGATTGCCTGAATAATGTGCACTCTTTCACTTTACCATCCTGAAATTCTAAAAGTCTTTAATTTTGGACATCTCTAGTTCTATCTCTGAAAATATGAAATTTGCTGTCATATGTCATGGCTTTCAAAAACATTTCTAATCTTCATAGCAAGGTGCCCAAAGTCTACTGAAACTGGACTTAACTGAAAATTTGTCTATATAAATAAGAAATGTGTGTATATAGCAGTGCATGTGCTGAAACAGAAGTGGTAAAATTAATACAAATTATTCTGAATTAGGAAGAAGACAGAAGTTCATCTTTTTAAAGGTAAAATGACTCAGTGTGAAAATGCAACACAGCCAACATATTTTATAATTACTCAAAAATTATTTCCTCTTTGGGGACCAATAGAGATACTCTTTTTTGTAAAAACATACAATATGAATTTTCCCAAAGTAAAATCTAAGTTGAAACCTCCCATTTTGAGCTTACAGCTACGGCTAAACTAACCTTTGCCAATCTTAATTGCTATCCAAAATCTCCAAATTCCTCTCCGAAACAAAACAAAACAAAGGCAAAAAGAGGCAAGCTTTTTACTGCCACCTACCGTTAGAAAAAAAATCGAGATAGTGATGCACACACCACGTCCACTTCATTACTTCTCATTCACTCCTCTACTCACAGTGCTCTCCCTATCCACTCTTAAAAATGCTAGCTGCTTATTGATCCTCAAATCAGCAGACATGTTTCTGCCTTTATCTTGTTTCCTATATAGTGACAGCACTGTACTCAGTGGGCTGTTCTCTCTCCGCCATCTGACTTCTTGTCTTGTGTGACACATTTTCTTGTTCTCCACCTACGTTATGGCTTCTTCTCAGTGCTCTTTATCATTTTCTCTGCCCCTGCTCACACCTAAATGTTGGGGTCTCTGTTCATCTTTGCTGTACGGACTATCCCTGGGTGATCTCATGAATACCCCTGCAATTACCTTGCTAAGGGTTCCCAAATTCATTCATTCATTTATTTATTCAGTAAACATTTATGGAGCACCTACAAAGTGCCAGTCACTGCTTGAGGTTCCAAGGTACACTAGGGAACAAAATGGAAGGAGGAATGTTTCTGCCTTGTGTGGACAGTAAGACAATAAACCATAAACAAAATAAACATGTAAACTGGACAGTATGTTTGCAAGTGATGATATAGAATAGAGCAGTAGAGATTGGGAGTGGGGGAGGGAGCTTTTCAAATGGGATGGACAGGCTCATTGAAAAGGTGAGCTGACTTGGGGGAGGAAAAGGAGTGAGTCATGAAAATATGTGGAAGAAGAGCAGAAGGAACAAAGTATAAAGATCCTGAGGCAAGAACATACCTGTCATATTCATGGGATGGCTAAGAGGCCAGTATGGCTCTGGAGCAAAGCGAATGAGGCGGAGGGGAGTAGGGAATGAGGTTAGAGGGGGACAGTGCTACAGATCCCAATGGCCGGTAGGGCCATCGTAAGGACTTTGGTGTCCCTGTGAGAGAACTGAGGAGCTATTGCAGGGTTTCAGGTAGAGAAATGACACAGTCTTATTTACGTTTTAACAGAATCACTGTCTTAGGTCAGGTTTCCAGGGAAACAGACTCTGAAACACAGGTTGTGTGCAGGAGGTTTATTGGGATCTGCTTGTGGGAACAGAGCAGGGAGGGAGGGAAGCTGAATTGGGCAGAGGAAGAAGCTGGACTGTAATGCAGTTGCAACAGAGGCCATGGGATGGCTCTTCAGTGTTATCCCAAATCTCTGTACCCCTACTTAAGTAGTCATTGGATGCCTCCTTGGAGGTGGTGTACCCTTGGGTGAGGCAGCAACCTTCACCCAAGGGCAATTCCCAGAGGGACATTCAGCTCAGAGTCCTCAGCTGTCCGCACTCTCCATCCTGAATGGGGAGAGGTACCACCGCATCTCTTACAGTCCCACCCACCACCACCCTCCTGTAGACCTAGTCCCTATCTATGGTCAGCATCTGGGATCACCCGCTATCTTCTGGTTGGCTCTCGCTACTGCACCTTGTCTCAAGGCATAAATGATACTCATCATCTCCTTCCTCTACTCCCCCTGGTAGATCTTCCTCACCCTCAGCCAGTCTGGTCACAACCCAGTAATGTGAGAGATCCTTTTAAAACATAAGTCAGATCATGTCTCTCCTGTGATCAAGGCACATCAAGTAGCTACTCCCCATTCATTTCAGAGTAAAAGCTGAAATAGTTGTGATTTATTATCATATTCTTGCTGGAGACTACATCTCTAACCTCATCCCCTGTTATTCCCCTCATGGCTCACTCTGCACCTGCTACACCAGCCTCCCTCCTCTGCCTTGAGCACACGTTCGAGAGGTGTCTATTTTCCTACTCTTCTCAGAGGAGCCCTGACTCTGATGCATAACCAAAAATATCAGTCATGATGCTTCAGACTGAGATGTTAAGATTTCCATCTGCTAGTGTAAAAGGTTGTCTTCTGCAACAATCATCTGGTATCACATCATAGGCATTTAATTTAAAAGAATTCAACTATTGGCTAAAAAAGAAAGAGAAGTAATCACTTAAAGAGTGCACATTACAAAGGCAGTGTGTACTCACATGAGGCAAAGAATGCAGTAGTCCTGAAACCCTTGAAAAGAATGTCTGAATGTTTTTAAGGTTTCCCAACTATTACTTTTTAAAAAGTGAAATTTATTGTATAAGTGACCAGGCAAGATGGTTTTCTTGAGGAGGAAAGTGAATGATTGAGGTCTGCAGAGAAACATTAATGAGAAAGAATTAGAAGAATAACAAAAAATGTTTCTACAGATTTACATACACAAAGCCATACATGCTCCACATTTGAGGCATTTAAGAGATTTTCAAGGGCAATTTTGACTTCATTGGCTAGTGATAGAATTGGGCCTTGTACTGGAGAAAAGAGAACCTGCAAGAAGTATCCCTTATATGGAGGAGATGAGAAAGCCCTCGGAAGTGGCAGGAAGGGGATTCCGTGGGGTGGGGCCCAAGGCAAGAGATGGCCAGTGGGGAACTCTTCTGAGGGACCCTAGGAACAAGTTTATCTCATATCTAGTTTCAAATTTTTCTTTCTGCATTTGCTTAGACTAAATCCTTAATAAAGTCTGATAAACATGAGAGCCATGTCTTAGCTGTGATTTGGAGGGTAAAGGAAGGTACTATGTCCATGCCTGGAGAAGTGGTTCTGAGTTGAGGTAGTTGATGGAGAAGACCAGAGCGGCTGTTTGGAACAAGAGGTGGCAATGAGAGTAATGATGATTCCGTGGAAAAGCAAGCACTCCTGGGGCACTTATAAATATTTAGAGAGGGGACTAGAATTTCTGGAGTTATTCAGGTTTGGGGCACAGATTACAATCATGGGGATTAAAAAGAAAGACACTTCCTCCCTTTCCATTCCTGGAAAAGTAAAGAATTTGTGACAATTCAGGATATATACACAAGAAGAAATACCTAGGCTATAGTGGTTAAATCTGGAGAAAAATATCAGGGTGGGCCAAAAGAGGAGTCTAACATTACATTTGTATTACTTGTGCTTGTTATTATAACCATGTATTAAATATAAGGCTTAGGAGGAAGCAGAAAAACTGTGAGAAAATGATTATAAAATGCATCAGAAATGAAAGTATTGAGGGGAGGCTAGGTACAGTGGCGCATGCCTGTAGTCCCAGCACTTTGGGAGGCAGAGATGAGAAGATCACTTGAGCCCAGGAGTTGGAGGCTGCAGTGAGCTATGATCGCGCCACTGCACTCCTGCCTGGGTGACAGAATGAGACCCTGTCTCTTAAAGAAAAGAGAATTTTTTGTTTTGCCTAGGGCACTGTTGAATGCCCTTTTCACTTTCTACCTTTTTAACTGGTCTCTGATTTCAAGCCCCAGCCCTGTTTTCAAGGGATAGCCTCCTCTAGGGAGATTTGAGCTGAGTTAAATACAGTTAGCCCTCCCTACCCATAGGTTCCACATCCATGAATTCAACCAACTACAGATGGAAAATACTCAGGAAAAAAAATCCACAAAGTGACATGAAGCAAAACTTGAATTTGTCACATGCCATTGAATCCACTTGAATGAAGTGATGGGTAGGCATTGTATTCAATATGGTTAGTAACCTAGAGGTGATGTAAAGTCTACAGAGGGTGTGCATAGGTTATATGAAAATACCACACCATTTTATATCAGGGTCTTCAGCATTCCCAGATTGTGCTATCCATGGGGAGTCCTGGAAACAATCCCCCATAGATACTGAGGGAGGACTGTACCACCTGCTATGTGCTGCTATAACACCCTATACTTTCCTTTCTCACACTGAATTGTAATTACTCATCATGTTGAATTGTAATCAGGGTGACCAACCATCCTAGTTAGCCTCTCCCTACTTCTAATTCTCTGTTAACTTATTCACATCATAGACTATGAGCACCTTGACTGCCCAGACTGTTGATATCATCACTGGGTTTTTAAAATTTTATTCTTTCTATTGTATATACTCTCTCTCTTATGATCTTTACTTACCATAGTCTTGAGTTTATTAGGCATAGTAGACAGCAGGTAAGTGGAAGGGTCACTGATCCTATCAACAGGTGATATAGGCAGTTCCCACTGTGGTGTGATTTGAAAGATGTTAAAAAGTTATTAAAAACTATTTTTGTTACAGACTTGTCAGAGTGCCAGTGAAAAAAATTCCCCTCTAGCTTGTTAACTGGAAAGAACAACACCTTGATTAGTTAATATACCAAGGTGATTTTGTTTGCTTCTCCCTTTAGTGTTCATTATAACTTTGAACAGTTATTTAAATACTGCTATCTAATACTGCAATCTGCTCCATTTCTGTCCCACTTTCACAATTCCCCTACCCTGCCCTACTTTCTATATTTTCCATGACACTTACCATCTTCTAATATCCTGGTCAAGTGTATTTCTTTGTTATGTCTATAGTCTGTACCCCACCCCTATCGCTACAGGACAGGGATGTTTGTTTTGTTCATTGATGTATCCAAAATGCATATAAAATTGCCTGGCACATAATAGATGCTCAATAAGTATTTGTTGAATGAATGGATCTGGCAAAATTAGGGATGATTCTTCTTTTTGGGTTAACTCATTATAATTCTTTATTCACAAAATGAAAATTTTAGGATATCAACAGACCATTTACTACTTTTCTTGAGGATAAATATAGTATACCCTTTGAGACAACCAATTATTACTTTCTTAACAATTTCTTTAATTGAAATGTAGAAAACAAGTCAGCATGGTTCTAAACAAAGAAAAATTTCTAACAAGAAATTTCTAAATATTACATATTCTTTCTTATTGAAATATGTACACAATGTCTTGGAAAGGGGCGTGCAGACCTTGGTGACATTTGCCCAAGAGCCACAATAATCACAGCCTTTTAATTTTATCTGTTTCCCATAAGAAGGAAAAAGCGTTCCTTCCTGTCTTTGGGGACTATGGAGAGTAGTCCCCCTAAAGACTCCCAAAGCTGTTCAGAAACAGTAGTGTTTCTCAAATTTGCATAATATACTGTTGTAGCCAGCCTCTAAGATGAGTTCCAATGATCCTTGCCCCCAGTATTCATGCCCTTGTGTGGTTCCTCACACAGTGAATCAGGGCTACTCTGTGTGATCAATAGACAAGTGCAGAAGTGACAGTGCATGTCTTCCAATGCTTTGTCAATAAAAGGCATTGCAGCATCTGCCATATAGGTGAGTCACCTAAAGTGGATTCTCCAGCCCCAGTCAAGCCTTCAGATGACTGCAGCCCTGGTTGCCATCTGCCTGCAACTTCATGAGGGACCCTGAACCAGAACTTAGCTCCCAAGTTCCTGACAGAAATCATGAGAGATAATAAATGATTATTGTTGTTTTAACAACCAAATAAAAATTAACTTCAACAGAGGGTTGCTTTGCTGGAACTAAGTTGCCACTCAACGAGACTCTTGATACTGACAGTGCCTGGGAAATCCACGGCTGGACGGTTGTAACTTGAATAAAGAACTTTATGCTTGTTTGAGATGGATCTTCTGTCAATCAAAACTTTTCTCAACAACTTGTGGAAACTTTCACACACACACACTATAGCCCAGGCACTCATTCTTATCCTTTCCCCCCATCTTCTTAACATCAGCACCCTCAATGCCTCTTCCCTTCTTAGCCAGCCGCGGGCTGGGGTCCCCCGGGCCGCAGGTGCACGACACTGGGGCAGTTTCATTTCGAAGGAGCTGCAGAAGCCCTTCCACAGAGCCCCGTTCGCTCAGCTCCCTCGGTTCACCTCCCGTTTGGGAATGCACTGCGTTCCGCTTCCAACTTGACAGCGCCAGTTTGAACCCCAGCAGGTGCGATTCTACCCCCATAGGACCGTCGCCATCGTACTCCACAGCCCGGTCCCCTGGGCGCTGTCTTCCTCAGCCTGCGTTCCTAGAGCACAGAACCGGGCAAAGAGCCGGGAACACACTGCACCAGAGCTAATCCCTGATGATTCATCGTTCAAGACGCCCGCACGCAGGCTTTCTCGTCCCGCTCGTCGGGCCGAGGAGGCGTCGGCAGGATCCCATCTTCCACAGCGGGGAGGAGGAGCGGGCGAGCATCCGCACAAGGGAGCTCTGCGTAATTGCCAACAAGAATCAGTCGTATCTCCTCGCAGTCTGAGGCAAACCGCAACCTTTGTCTAAGTCGCGTTTCTCTTCCCGGTTTGGGGCAGCCTCTGAGCGCCAGGGAGCCCGGCACCACCTCTCCTCCGCCGGTGGGTGGCAGCAGGCGCCGAGAAGGGGTGCGCATGTTCAGTGTGGGGCCTCGAGATTCGCCTTCGCGGCCTACGAGTGACGGAAGGCGTGCATGGCATTGTGGGAAATGTAGTTTTCGGGCCTCAGGCTCCCCAGTGCGCTTCCTGCCTGGGCCCAGAGCGGGACTTCAGCTCCCGGCCGGCCGGCGGGCGCGGGTGGGGACGCGCGAGGAGGGGGCGGGGCGAGTGGGAGAAAAGGTGGGCGGAGCCGGTGGGAAGGCCGAGCGGAGGGGGCGGGGCTCCGGCCCGCTGTGCAGCCGCCGCCCGCGGGCTGAGGGACCTGAGGCGCGGGGCCGGGATCCGAGAGGAGCCCAGGCGGCGCCGGGCGCGAGGGCGGGCGTGCCCGGAGTAGTTGCGCAGGCGTCTCCCGCCGCCCCTCAGTCTCCGCACTTGCGGGTCCCCTCCGTCTCCGCCGGGACGCGGGAGAGCCCGGCGCGCGGCGGGGGCGCGAGGTGGAGCCGGCGGGGGCGGCCAATGCGAAACTGGCTGGTGCTGCTGTGCCCGTGTGTGCTCGGGGCCGCGCTGCACCTCTGGCTGCGGCTGCGCTCCCCGCCGCCCGCTCGCGCCTCCGGGGCCGGCCCCGCAGGTGAGGTCCTGGGGCCGGGCGGGCCGGCGGCCGCGAAGGGTGGAAGGCCGGGCTCCGGAGCCTCCGGTGCGGCTCGGCGCTGCGGAGCCCCGCCGGGAATTGCTGGGGGAAAGGGGGAGGAAGGGCCAAACACGACGGTCCCCAGACGAAACAAATGGTTCTTTTCATCCTTGGAGCGTCAACATCGGGCAAACTTGAGGGAGCTTTTCTCTCTGTGTGTCCCCGTGGCTTCTCAACTCCCCGCTTGCCTTAACGGCCACACAGCCGGTGCCCGCAGCTGCAAGTCCTTCGGCTGTCCCCAGGCCTGGTCGGCGTTGTGCGACGCCCGCCCAGGGAGCAGAACCTCGTGTTCCCTTCAGCACCGGCGGCTGCTGCTTTGGAAGCTCGGGCTCAAAAGTTTTTCTTCCTCCCCGAGTTGTTGGTTTTCCTCGGTCAAGACTTTGAGGTTTTAGTGCCGTGGGTAATGTTTGTGCGTGTTTTTAAGGGTGGCTGGGTTTTGCTTCTGAGGAATAACTTTGCTGTAAGAATGTGCTGTATTTTGTATTTTGATTATGATGTAAGTCGGTTAAACAAATCTAGACATGAAATAGGGCATGGCGGTGAGTGGAGTTCCTGTGAGTTTGGTTCGCATAGCCTACTAATGAAGTTTACATGGAAATACCAAATTCTTTAACGATCATGTCCCTTTGCTACAAAACTTAATCTCATAGGAAAGAAATCTTTGTTCTTGTTTGCTTCGCATCCTAATAGAATGCTTTGCCCACAGTAGGTACCCAGTGGATTATTTTGTTAATAGGTTTCACCACCCTGAACACTACTTTAGGGTTCTCTTTTTCTCTTGTCGTTTTTAAGGGCTCGCCCTAGGATGTATAAAGAAACCTAGATGTATCAAGATTGTTATTGCAAAAAAAAAAGAAAGAAAAAACAAGTAAAAATTAATTTTAAAAAAATTAAAAAAAAAAAAAGAAACCTAGAAAGCTCTTTTAAAGATGAGGTAATACTCGTTTTTTTTTTTTAACTACATTGGGATTTTTTTTCTTACCACCTTTCCCCAAAATAGCTGTTTTCTTATACAGAAGTTTTAAAAATTAGAATTGAGCATTTGCAGTTCAGCACAATGCACCTTATAAGTAGAAAGTATTCAGCAATCTTCAAAACAATCTCACTGTTCTGTGAAATTATATTGGGGTCATTTTGGTAACAGTCTTTTTCTATTAGACAAACCACTAGCTCTTTGAAAAGGATTTGTGTCACCTGAATAGAATTAAACACTATTTAAATGATTTAATGAAAGTACAGTATTACAGTGCATTTAACCTGTTAACAGGTTGGGGTTTTGTTTTGTGTTTTTTAGGTTTTTGTAAACTGAGCTGAGAAAAGAGTGCCATATATATATAATTCTTTGTAACTTCTGTTGGGTTTGTGTTTTACAGGTTTCTTTCTTTTATATAAGTGAGCCCTACTGGATTCTATTTGCACAACATCCTTAGAATATTTATGACCTTGCCAGTCTTTCAGGGTTTAATATACAAAAGCCTTGCCGTCAAACTTAAAACTTAATAGACCTGCCAGGCAATTTCTTAGTTTGAGAAAAGTTTTTCCTACTCGCTTAGTGTTTAGATGGTGTCTTTATCTACCATACAGTTAGACCAGGCTAGATGAAGGAAATGAAGAAGTAGTTGTAGGAAGAGACAGGGTAATGTTAATATATAGGTGAGAAGATGAGTATTAGTTACATAAATTAACTTGACTTTGAATGCATGCTGTGCATCTGGTCAGATAATAAGAAGGCTATTTTAATCTAAATTAAACATGACTGACTCCCAACTTTCCTCTTTTCCTTTTGGTACTTTCAAAAACTAAAAGTAGAAGTATCTTGATTGCTAAAATTTCCTACAGCAGCTTTTCCTATTGTGCTGTCACCATGTTTAATCTAAAACACTTGGGCATTTTTACATTTTAACCCTTACAATTTAAGCCTAAGGAAAGAGAGAAAACCCAAGATTTTGCTAAGTATTCGTGTCTTGAGTTAGCATTTGAAGATTTACTTTTGTTCTCTTTTCTCTTCTGCCTCTTTGTTTTCAATCTCATTAAGTCTTGGCAGTATTTTTTGAAAGAGAGATTTACCTTCCCTAAATATTAAAAAAGATGCTGTGGTTGGCAGTTGATTCAGCAAATAATTGAGAGCCTACTCTGTGCCAGCTTCTGTTGTAAGTATGGAATTACAAGCTTAAAGCCCCTGCCCTCATTCAGTTTACAATTTAGAAGATAAGACAGAGCATAAGGAAATAATTGTAAATATCACAGGAGGGTAGAGCTAAGTATGATGAAGAAAAATAAAGCAATGTAAGAGAATGTTGGGCTGCTGTTTTATATAGAGAAGTCAGGGAAGGCCATTTTGAAGAGCTGAGCAGGAATAAGACTGAAGTGAGGGAGCCATGTTAGTACCAGGATCAGCAACTTTTCTAATGTGTAGCTTGCCTTAAATAGCAGAAACCAGTCAGGGAGAGCAATTGGTGAAGAGGAAGCAGGTCTTTTGTGAAATCCAGCACACCTGGGGGTGACAAGATGAAAATGGAGGAGATATCCATTGCACTAGGAAATCTAGATATAGGATATCTCTATTACAACATCCTGGTTTGGGGCAATGCCTTGAAAGGAATTATTTAATGCTTAATTTAGAAAAACAGTGTGGCAAAAGGTGGCTTCTCTTTCTAGCATATTTGGAAAGAAAGAAACCCAAGAGAAAAGAAAGGAGCATGTATCCACTCAACAAATACTTAGTGCTGGGTGTTGTGCTGGATGCATAATCCCTGCTCTCAAGGTGCTCACAGTGTGTCAAATGGAAACAGACATAAGGCAAGTAGAAGGTCAAAAATAAATTGAGCTTACTTCGCAATTTTGCCTAGGGCTAGTTCTTCCAAAATTATCCCTATGCTAATTATGTCTCTGTGCTTCAGTTTCCTTATTTATAAAATGATCTCATAGAGTTACTGTGAAGACTCAATTAATAGAACAGTGCCTAGTTCATAGTAAACACTCCATGAATTTTAGGGAGTAGTAGTATTAATAGTGTGGTGGTGACCGATGCCTATGTTTGTGTGGTGTTTTGGGAGGTATCTTTGGTAGTATGTATGATGATTGTCTTTATCAGTACATCTGTGGTGGACTTGTACATTTTCCTCATTTTCAAATTTCTGCCTATTTGTGACTGATGTCATCAAAGAGCATGCACATGAGGGTGGAATTTTGGACTGATTTTTAGGACTCTGGGCTGATTTTGAATATTCGTTTGACATTAACTTCCCTTGGACTTTAATATACTTTGGGATGTCCACTCTCACTGCTGAGCCTAGCAGGTTGCTAGACTCTCAGGATATATTATATATTAAATAAAAATAGTTATTACTGTAGTGTCTCAGAAAACAATACCCCAAAATAAAGGCCTCAGAAGCAGCTCTCTCTGGCCTTCTCCTACGCTCCTGTCTCGGGGGCTAGCTATAGAAATTAGAACCCCTTTTTCCCCAAACGAGCCATAAAACCTAAAATACTACTCTTAACTTTCCCCCTTCCTTTCTATATAAAAACTGGCCATAAAGAAATTATCTGACCTACCTTGTTTGATTGTAGGTCATAAGAGCCTCATTGCAGAGAGGGTCCTGCCTCATACCCAGAAGGAAAGGATGCATGCTCAGAGACACCAGGAATCATCTTGACAGACAGGCCTTGCTGGGTTTCCCTCTCAGTCAATTAGCATTAGGTCATACCCCTTTTGTCCAACCATATTTCTACACAACTGTCCATCCTTTGTTAAACCTAAGCATAAAAATGGACAGTTTCCTCTCTACATTTGGATCATCTGCTTACATGCCATGAAAACTTCAGGATTTAAATTTTTTTCTTATAAAAGTGAAACAAGTTCTTTGTGGAAAAATTTTGAATTATTTTTTTAAAAAGGAAAGAAAAATGGTCTACTTCTAGACCATTTTCAAAAGTGCACATGTGTGGCCGGGTACGGTGGCTCACGCCTATAATCCTAGCACTCTGGGAGGCCAAGGTGGGAGGATTGTTTGAGCTCAGGAGTTCAAGACCAGCCTGAGCAAGAGCGAGACCCCATCTCTACCAAAAATAGAAAGAAATTAATCAGACAACTAAAGATATATAAAAAAAATTAGCCGGGCACGGTGGCGCATGCCTGTAGTCCCAGCTACTCAGGAGGCTGAGGCAAGAGGATTGCTTGAGCCCAGGAGTTTGAAATTGCTGTGAGCTAGGCTGACGCCACGGCACTCTAGCCTAGGCAACAGAGTGAGACTCCATCTCAAAAAAAAAAAGTGCATATGTGTTGGGTGAAATTATTTAATATATTTTTAAAATCGTATTGATATATAATAATACATTCTTTTCGTGCATGTAACTGTGCAGTTGGATATATTTTCACAAACTGAACATACCCAACTAATTGGCATCCAAATTAAAAGAAAACTACCCACACCCCAGAAGCTCCCTTCATGCTGTCTTCTGTCACTACCAAGGGTAGTAACCACTGTTCTGATCTCTAATGGCAGACATTTGACTACTTTGGTACTTTATATAAATGGAACCACCCAGTATGTATATGGTTCTTATAGCCTGCGTAATATGATGTATAATAATATTTAATGATATGTTCACAACATAATTTTAATGGCTGCATAGTATTTTATCATATCGAGACACCATAATTTATTGAGTCCCTTGTTGCATTTATGTAGCTTGCAGTTTTTCACTATTAATAAGTGACACTGTATTGAATAGGGATCATTGCGTGCATCACAGATTATTTCTTTAGAATAAATTGTTAAGCATAGAATTGCTGGGCAAAATTTATACTATTCTAAGTTATTTGATGTTTATTTCCAAATTGCCCTGCAGAAGACTGTACCAAATTACATTCCTGCCAGCCCTGAAAGAGAGTAACCATTTCCTTGAAATCACTATCAACGTTTCCTTGAAGTACCCATCAGTTGGTTATTGTCATTTAAGATGACATTTGTCAGTTTGAATGTAAGAGAAAACTGGTATCTTATTGCTCTAATTCAAACTTGATTGCTAGTGAAGTTGAACATTTTTTCGTAGGTTTGTTAACTGTTTGCCTTTCTTCTATTGTGAATTATCTTTATGTCCTTTTGTATCATGTTTACTTCTTAGTTTTCCTTTTTTTATTTTTTTTACCTGTTTCCAGACACCAGAATCAAACTAGGTACCCTATGCTCGTAATAAATAACAGAGGATGATGGAGTATAGAGCCAGATTGGTAAAGGAACTAGGAACTTGAATGACATTCTTACACAGGTTTTTATTAAGCATTTAATTTGGGTTTTATAGTGTAACACAGTACTCAGGAGTCTATTGGACTGATTTACATTGATGATATGTGATAGAAGAGAACTATTTTTCTGAAGTCTAACTTCAGTATATCTGGAAGTACTCTAAAAGGCTGAAATATGCCATGTACCTCCTCTCTGTAAGGAATAGAGAAATTAATGTAAAGCAGTTGAATAGAAGCAGCTTAGATGTGGATTAGAAGTAGGGAGGATTGACAATGGCAGAGAGGTGGAATGAGGTCAAAAAGTAGTTTATATCCTTAATCCATGTGATTTTCCCATGCCACACTGTTGTCTTTTTATTTACTTATTTTTAGAAAAATCTAGTTTGACAGTAGTATGGAGAAGTCAGGGAGAAACTAGTTAGGATACTTTTATACTGGTCTAGGTGAATGATAACAATCTGAACTGAAGCAGCAGCTAGAATTGATTATGAAAATGGATGGATTTGAGAAATTTTTCATGAAGATTTTGGATCATCAGTAAAACATTAAATTATGTTCCATGTAGTCTATTTCTAGAAGATTTACTTTATCCATCAAAAATAAGGTAGTAAGTTTGGCATTAAAAGGGATATTTAAGTTATTTTGAAAATTTGCTTTTGTACAGCAACCTTGTTTTCTGACGATGTCAGGTAAATGAGGCATTTAGACTAAATGTGATTTTTTTTGCCATTCTACAGCTTTTAATCTTTTGAAATGACATTTTGAAACAGATGAAATAGAATGTCTAAAGACTTTTTTGGTATCAGTTTTCTCTGAGTAAGAAACTGAGGCACAAGGAATTTAAATAACTTCGTACTGAGGTAATATAGCATGTTGGCTGTGGAATCAATGGCAACTGGCTGGTTACTACATTTGTCTCCCTCCTGTCACTAGAATATACTTAATATTTCTCTGTGAGGGGCCAGGCGTGGTGGCTCTTGCCTGTAATCTCAGCACTTTGGGAGGCCGAGGTGGGAGGATTGCTTGAGGCCAGGAGTTCAAGACCAGCCTCAGCAACATAGCGAGACCCCAACCCTATAAAAAAAAATCTAAAAATGAGCTGGGTGTGGTGGCACACACCTGTAGTCCCAGCTACTTGGGAGGCTGAGGCAGGAGGTCTCTTGAGCCCAGGAGTTTGAGGTTGCAGCGAGCTATGATGATACTGCATTCTAGCCGGGGGCAGTGAGAACTCATCTCAAGGAAGAAAAAAAAAGTTTCTCTGTGAAACAGTGTGGGGGAGGGTGGCATATCATTCCAATTTTATGTAATCATTTAAATTAGTCTCCAAATCCAGACCCATTTACAATTCCAGCAAAGGTACAACTTTTATTATATAGTTAATATCTGAGAAAAAATGTTCCTGAGCCATGAATGCAAAAAAATTAATGTACTAACCAGCATCTTCAGTGATCTGCTTAGCACTAATTCACCACTTGAAGTGGTTTTATTGGTAAAAAGATCAGAATTTAGATTCAGAAAAGTACATTAAACTGTATAGCTATAGAACAATTATGAAGAATGGAGTTAGATTTCCTTGAAATACATTTTAGCCCAGCCATTTTCCTAGCTGTTTGATGTAAGACAAGTTACTGAATTCTCTGTGCCTGCTTCCTCATTTGTTCAATAAATACCTGCCGGCCGGGCGCGGTGGCTCACGCCTGTAATCCTAGCTCTCTGGGAGGCCGAGGCGGGCGGATCTCTCGAGCTCAGGAGTTCAAAACCAGCCTGAGCAAGAGCGAGACCCTGTCTCTACTATAAATAGAAAAGCAATTAATTGGCCAACTAAAAATATATAGAAAAAATTAGCCGGGCATGGTGGCGCATGCCTGTAGTTCCAGCTACTCGGGAGGCTGAGGCAAGAGGATTGCTCGAGCCCAGGAGTTTGAGGTTGCTGTGAGCTAGGCTGACGCCACGGCACTCACTCTAGCCCGGGCAACAGAGTGAGACTTTGTCTCAAAAAAAAAAAAAATACCTGCCTACCTCAGAGTTGTGAGAATTAAATGATACTCTATATATAGTACTTGTCACATATTAGGTATTCAAGAAGGAAATGTAGCCTATGAAAAGCTTAATCCATCAAGGTTTGGATTTATGTTAAAGATAAATTCTGTCTTTATAGAAGAATTCATTTTGGTACAAGAGTCTGAGGGTAGGGCAAAATAACAAGTAAAATTATATCTTGGGAAATAAGATATCTACACAAAAATTTCTGTATTCCTATAATTTTTATAATATCCTTAAAATTATCCTAGGAGAAGAATCTGTCTTCTGATTTTATTTTTATTTTTATTGGGCCTTTGAAAAAATAACATGTTTTTGTTGTCTTTTAGCCTGAATATCTAGATCCTATGGCATATAAAAACATTGCATTTAATGTAGTAAAGTTTCTAGCCTTTGGCCGGGCTCGCGCCTGTAATCCTAGCACTCTGGGAGGCCGAGGCGGGCGGATCGCTCA
>VBSM01002153.1:40348669-40367848 GCA_008086735.1 Cheirogaleus medius | reverse complement strand
TAAGAGACAGGATCGCCCTTGTTGCCTAGGCTAGAGTGTAGTGGCCAGATCATAGCTCCCTGTAACTTCAAACTCTTGGGCTCAAGGGATTCTCTTGTCTCAGCCTCCCAAGTAGCTGGAACTATAGGCATGCACTACTGTACCCGGCTAATTTTTTTAATATTTTGTAGAGATGGGGTCTCCCTATGTTCCCCAAACTGGTCTCAAACAAGCAGTCCTCCTGCTGGGCCTCCCAAAGTGCTAGGATTACAAACATGAACCATCATACCCGGCCCATCCCCCAAATTTAATAACCTTAATATAAGACTTCACCTTTCAAAGAACTTTTTTTTGTTAGTTGTCATTGAGTTCCTACTATGTTCCTGGTACCAAACTAGGACCTTTATACACATTATCTCATTTAATTTTTACAACAGCTTTATGAAAATTATTATGCCCATTTTATAGTTAAGGAAACTGAGGCTTAAGAAGTTAAATAGCTTATTGCTAATATGTGACAAAGCCAGGATTCTAACTGTGGCTTCATTGATGCTTACTGCCTACTGTTCTATTGTTGATGCCACATTGCATTTCAAAACTGATTCTTATCACAAACATCTTGTTTGTTTTGAAGAATTTATGTACTTCTATGAGCATGAATGCATACATATACATGGAAGACAAAAAGACTCTACACCAAAATGTTGCTAGTGGTTATCTCTGGATAACAGGTTTATGGGGGATTTTTAATATTGTTTTCTTTTTATTTATCTGTATTTTCTGCAAATATAAACATTTTATTTTGTAATAAACTGTTACATATTGAACATAATAGTAATTGAACATGACTTATTTTTAATTATTGTTGCTTATTTCTAGATCAGTTGGCCTTATTTCCTCAGTGGAAATCTCGTCACTATGATGTCGTAGTTGGTGTGTTGTCAGCTCGCAATAACCATGAACTTCGAAACGTGATAAGAAGCACCTGGCTGAAGCATTTGATACAACATCCTGCATTAAGTCAACGGTAGGTTTTCTGAGGTTACCTTGTGTGGTTTACCAAAATTAGAGTTCTGAAAAACCTGATTTTGGATAGTCAGAGATGTTAGTTCAGATATGTGGCCTTTTTTTCCTGTGAGAAATGGCTGTTACATTTGCTTCTGTTTTATATAGCTTGGCCAAAAAGTAAATTTAACCAAGATTTTAAGCCAGAAGTTAGTTGGAAGAGAGTATATTCACTTGTTAACATTATGTAGATTTATAGATACCAAGTATGGTTTGTTTCTTGCTTTGACTTAGAATAGCCATTCTTAGGACGTTCTATTCCAGAGTAGTTCTCTGCTTAGACACACATTTCTGTCTAAATATGCTTTTCACTAACTTCATAGAGATAAACTTAATTTTTTCCAGTTTTGTAGTATTTTTTAGTTGTGTGATCTGCAGTGTGTATAATATGCCATTCTGTTTTTTCCTGACTACCTTTCCAGAACTGAGGTTTACTATTACATCTCATGCTGACATTAGATGGCTCAGTTATTAGTTAGGGGCCCAGAGCTTAGTTTGTTCTCAAAGAGACCAGCCTCTGAAGATTATGTAGTGAGGGGTTAGGGGAAGAGGTGCATAGACAGTTGGACTTCCAGTTATGTGAAGACTGCTTAGGTGATAAGCAGAGAAAGCCCTCTCGGGGTTGCATTAAACTGACATGTTTGTGGTTGAATACCCATACAAGGGAATTGCTTAGTGAATTTTCTTGTCACCAGTAGTAATCTTATTCATAGCAGCTTTCATTCCTTTTCAAAACAGGTTTCTTTAATTCATGATCTCAATGATAATACAACCTATTAGTCAGCAAATGGAACACCTCAGAATCGTTGTTACTATCAGAACCACCTCTAAACCTGCACTTCCTATAGTCTTTCCCATCTCAGACAATAATCACTCCTCTACCAGGAGTCATTATTTGGCTCAGACCAAAACAACTTTGATGTTATCTTGACTCTTCTTTCTTTCATGTGCTGCATCCAGTCCATCAGCATATCCTCTTGGTGCTGCCTTTAGCTCATACCTAGAATCCTACTTCTTCTCACCACCTAACCACTACCATCCTCATCTAGGCCACCGTTACCTCTCAGCTGGATTATTACAGAAGCCCCCTTCTCTGAATTTCCTGCTTCTACCTTTTACCCCATACATTGTATTTTCCATATAACAGCAGGGGAGATCCTTTGAAAATTAGTCAAATTATGGAAATTCTTTATTCATACCCCTCCACTGACTTCCTTTCGTCTTTATTATGGTCTTTGACCGTATCTACCTCTACTGTCCCTGCACTGACCACCTTGCTGTGCTTTAATACACTAAACGTGCTCCCGCCTCGGGGTTTTTGCACTTTTTTCTGGCCTCCAACCCCCTTCTCCCACCCGGACCACTCTTCCACTAAATGTCCTCATGGCTCACTTTCTTTAGGTCTCTGTTTAGATGTCACCCTAGCAGACAGCCCATATTAAATAACACCTCACCCCTATTCTGTCTCTATCTTCTCTTAGTTGGCTTTATTTTTCTTTATAACACTTATCACCGACTGGCATCTTTATTGTACTTAGTTGTATATTTATACATTGTTTGTCTTTCTTTGCTAGAATGTAGGTTTTACGAGCATAGGGTCTTCAGTTTTTTTTCATTGATGTATTCCCAGTGCTAAGAACCTAACTTGGCACAGACTAAGGCACTCAACAACTGTTGAATGAATGACTCAGAACTAAATGTAATCAGTAAAGTTAACATTCATACATTCACCAGTAATTTATTTGCCATCATAGCAGTCTTGCTTTAAATTTAGTAAGCTTGGTTTGTGTGATGAAAATGATTGGCTGTCTGTATAAAAATAGATATTAGGCAAAAAGAACTTCCTGGGGCACAGTAATTTTGTGGATCTATAAAGAGTATGTAAGATGACTAAAAAAACAAATTTGGTAAATATATGCAATAATTTATCATATTTATTCATTTCTGTTTATACTTTTATCCCAAATGCTAGTTGTCTATGAAAAGATTCTGCCTTAATTGGTCATTAGTAAAAGAAAATGCATTTCTGTGGTTATGGTTTACTTTTCTATCTTGCATTTTACTGAAGGAGCCAAACTCAACATATATTTTGAGGACCTTCTAAGCCTTTCTAATAAAACCATAATTTGTCAATTTAACATATTTATTAAGTATCTTCTGCAAGCAGTTAGTGTACTATGTGTGGTAAAGTATAAACATAGATATAGCTGAGTGTTTAGGGGGGCCTGAAGTTTAGTAGAAGGAAATAGATGTAATAGTGTAATAAATGTTATGTGTGCTGTGATATAAATAGATATAAAATAGTCTGGAGTGTTCGGGAAACTCCAAGCAGTTCTACATAACTGGAGCACAGGGACTATAGGGAATGGGAAGTGGAGTGTGAGAGAGAGCTCCAGGGAGGGAAAGAGGGGCAGAGAGAAAGCATATGAAGACAGGAGGGAAGGCATATGACTGTGAGAGGTAGGCAGTGACCAGATCATGCAGAATAAGGGTTAAGTGGAAGAGTGAGACCTGTTTAGACAACACTGCTGAGAGGCTGAAAAGTGGTGACTTTGTGAGAGAATACGAGAATAAGGTCATTGAATGTAGAAAGAGGAGGAGGAGTCTAGGATATAGCATTCTGACTTGGAGAATAGTGGAATCATCAATCAAGACAAAAATATGACATAAGAAGAGCAGGTTTTATGGGAAAGAAGCTCAATTGTAGGTATGTTGAGTTTGAGGTACCTGCATGCACTGATACACTGGTAAATGTTTACTAATTGGCTCTCTGGGAAAAAGTATGCTTATCTGTACATATATGTTTATTATAAATTTTATTGATATAAAGGATGTTACCACATAATTGACAGATAATAACATACACAATAATCTTTTTTTGTAAATTCCATGTAGCCAGTGGATTCTCATAGAATACTCTTGTTGTTTGCCAGAGTCTTATATCTGTAACCAACTTATGGTTGCAATTGACAAAGGAGTATAGTTCTGACATAAATCTTTTGAAAGTTAAGACTAAAATGACAACTAAGATATGTCAGAACTTTACTCTTTGTCGATGAAGTCAGTGGCTTCTTTGCTGAATCTAATAAGACTTTTGAACACTGGAATAGTATTTCGTTGATTTTTTTTTTATACTATCCACAGTGTAGTAGCTATAGATACATCACATTAACTTTGATCTGCATTGTTAATATTTTCTCCTTTCTTAAGTCTACAATCAACAAAACAATAAATCAAGTCATTATTTGTATTGTTTGCCAATTTCTATGGTGTAAATATTCCCACCATGGCAAATTTCAAGCAACTAATGGGACATCACTGAACAGAGTTAGGGAAAGATAAGCAGTAGTACACCATGTATAAGATTTCCATCATAGAGATGTAATAGATCTAAATAACCTCAATAACATAGATAATAGTAAAATGTAGTAAAATCAGAAAATGATTAATTTGAGTGTTTAGTTCCTTTGTTTTTAATATGTTTTTAATTGTAAGTGCATATAATTTAATTTTAAATAAAAGTTGTATTTAATAACCATCTCACAAAATTTCTAAAAATTTAACAGTTGGTTCTCATAAACTAGTATGAGCAAGCTTCAGCACACAACTGTCTGTGGGTCATCTCAGTGAAGATGTCCAATGAATTTATGGATCTTTTACTTAGAAGATGGGTCAAAACTAGAGTAACTAATTCAAGAATCATTCCCAGGCTAGTTAAAGCCTTGGGAATAAATAATGTCCAGGGAGATGGAGGGAAAAGAGTGGATTGAGAAGAGATCAAAGGGCAAAGCCCTGGACTAATATCCACTCTCAGTGGACAAGCTGTGGAAGAAAAGCCAGTGAAGCCAACTGAGCAGGCCATGGAAGGAAGGGAGGAAAGCGTTTTAGGGAGATCAGCAGTATTGAGCCATAGAGAAGTCACGTAGGTAAGGCTTGAAGAGTGTCTGTTGATTCAGCAGCAGATCTTTGGTTACACTGGTGATAGACATCTCGGTAGAAGTGGTGGGTGTTGAAGCTAAAATTCCTATTTTATAAAATAAGTGGTAAGTAAGAAACTAGAGGCTGCAATTTTAGTTAATATTTTTGTAGGACCTCAGTGTAAAGGAGTGTGGTGACAAGGAAGGATAGTAGGTGAATAGAAATTAGTGTCAGGATACTATCATATTTATAATGTGGAAGGAGGGAGCCACGGATATAGGAGTAGCCAGTGAAGCAAGGTCTAGGAGATGAGGGGACCTTCTCTTAGATAGAAAAACTAATCTTGAGCAAAAGGACCACCTTCTGAAATAGAAGAAAGCAAAAAAGGAAAATTTTAGATATAAATATGTTTTTAGGTATGGGCATGAGAAATTGACTTGACTTGTAGTTTACTTTTAAATGATATGAGTATTTGCTAGTAATCAGGCCAAACATATTCATACTTGCTTTAATATCATATTGCAGTAGAGGACTTATGCATAAGTCACTTGGTAGTTAGCAACTTTCGGTTTGCTTGTTCCCCCTTTTTGCTAGCTAGACTAGAAGAATAAAGGTAGAGAATTAATCCTCGTAAATACTTGTGTCTCAAAGTAAAAGCTCTGAAATGGGCGTGAGGAAACATGCATGTGCGAGGTGAAGATCAGTAACTGATGTTAATGCCAACACATCTCTCAGTGTGCTTGTGAAGTTCATAATAGGTGCCCATGGCTGTGAAGTGCCTGTGGAAGACAGGGAAGACCCTTATTCCTGCAAACTACTCAACATCACGAATCCAGGTAAGTCATCTTTTTCCTAAGACTACCATATACAAGTTTGATGTTGAGTAAAAGTTGCTAAGTTTAATAGTATGGAGTCTGTTTGTTTTTTTTTTTTTAATCCACACATCTGCACACTGATGGAGTCTATTTTTAACAGATTAAATATCTTTCATCAAAATTTAGGTTTCATCCTTTTTGACAGACTGAACTAATCGGGGTATCTGTAGAGATTCTTTACAGATATAGAACTTCAGGGTCCAGGAGAGTTTATTTTTCAGTGTGATTCAGATACATTTGGAAATTCCTTATGCTTAGATAAATCCTGAATTACTGAATTTGAACTTTTGGAAAACTGATGATTTCACCAATTAACTTATACAAACATTGTGAGTCAACTTTCTCCTAGAATTATTGCCTAAACTTCTGCAAAAGAAACAAATAGTAAAAATTAAAAATACAAGTAATATTATTTATTCCTTAGAATTAAAAGTTTGTAAGGATTCTTGTGAGGATGAAGAAAACTGATCTTAATTAGATTCTGTGTGTCACTAGGGAACCAATTTTTTTAAAGGTGATAACTTTGTAACTATTTATTAGCACTTCCTATTATGTTCAGCTGTGATTATAAGGGAAGTTAAACTTTACCAAGTCTTAAATGTGCTGATTGTGACTTCTGGTATTTTAAGGTCTGTGAAAATATATAATTAAATAACACCTCACTTTTATAGGTAGCAATAGTATACTGCTACAGGGGTCCTCAAACTTTTTAAACAGGGGGCCAGTTCACTATCCCTCAGACAGTTAGAGGGCCGGACTATAGTTTAAAAAAAACTATGAACAAATTCCTGTGCACACTGCACATATCTTATTTTGAAGTAAAACAACAAACGGGCAAAAACACCCACATGTGGCCCGCGGGCCGTAGTTTGAGGACACCTGGCTTAAGAGTTTGAGCTTTGAAGTCCAGGCTCTGCTGTTTTCTAGCTACATGACCTTCTGTGCCTCAGTTTCATCATTTGTAAACTAGGGATAAAAGTATCTCTACCTCATGGGGATGGACGTGAGGATGAAATATTTAGAATAGTTTCTAGGACATGGTAGATACTTGATATTGTTATTTTAAATGATGTGCCTTTTTATAAAGTTGGGTTTCAAACAGCTTTTTAAATAAATTGATCTATATATTCAGGTCTGTGTTATAAAGCAGGGGTTTCTTAGAATGTCTATGAATTTAGTTAGCATTATAAGCAAAATTTTGTATGTAAATTGTATTCTAGGAACCTCTCCTTTAACTTTTACTGGGGTCCCAAGGGGATCATGAACCTCATTAAATGTTGTTACCGATGATGTGGTAGCCACAACAAATTACAGTTGAAAACCAAACAAAACCCTCAGTTTTAAATTAATCAGACTTTTATTATCTTAAGTGCTATTATTCTTAATAGTAAAGGAATGGAACTTTCCATTAATAGAAAATTTTTCAGAGATATATATATATACACACACATATATATATAAAAATACCTAGGTTACAAAAATTTTAAAATATATATAGCTAAATATTGAACCTAATTTTGTCTTTTTGGTGATCTATTTTAGGTTATTAAGTATGGAATGTCCGATTTTCTTAGGTACTAAGTTTGACAGTTGGTATCTTTGACATTTCTTTTCTTTTTTTTTAATAGTGACGGTAAATCCTCATTCTTTCAAACGCTTGTGATTATCTTTCGTATTTTTTAGAGCAATTTTTGTGAAACCATGGATAAGTAAAAAATTCATGTTTTTTTTAATATGAGTTCTGTCATGAAATCAGTGCAACATAGACAGCTCAAAATAGCAATGAAGTGTTTGGGAAGGATGTGGCTAGTGAATACATAGTATGTTGATGGTTTGAGAAGTTCCATTCTGGTGATTTTAACCACTTTGGTACCGCGCTCACTGGCCGCGAAACCTTGCCCACAGCCAGCACTCACAGTCCGCACGATAGTTTGTGCTGTGCATTAACGATGAATCCGTTTTGCTCTTGTGTGATGAGGAAAGCTTTAAAGCACTGAAAGCTTTTTTTACTTTACAGGCAGCTTTAGGAAAATAACTATAATAACTCCTATTAAGGACTTGTTAAAAGGTCACAGATTCATAGTAACTTATTAGCTAAACGTACATACTACAACTGCAGAGATAAAAGCTGTAAAAGTAAAAGCTTTTGGCTGTCGACAAAAGTCGACGCTTGGCTGTGAACGTTTATCTCTGGCTGTTGACTATAGTCGACGCTCGGCTGTGCGTATTCATCTGTGGCTGTCAATTATAGTCAACGCTCCTACCGAAGTGGTTAATCTTGAAAATGAGCCATGTGGATGACTGGAGACCAACGTGGATAATGAGCTGAAAGCTGTAGTGGAAGCGAATCCATCTCAACCTACACGTGAATTAGCAAGGTTTGACATTATTATTCCAACAATATTGAACCATTTGAAACAAATGGACAAGGTAAAGAAGCTGGTATAGATGGGTACCATATGAATTAAAAGAGTGTCAGAAGGGAAATTGCCTGGAGGCTTGCCTTTCTTTGGTGTCACGACATAAAGGTGAACCCCTTCTATACTGAATTGTTACATGTGATGAAAACGGATTCTTTTTGACAATCTGAAACGTTCAGCACAATGGTTGGAATAAAGATGAAGTGCCAAAACACAGTCCAAAACTGAATATTCATCAAAAAAGCTAATGGCATCTGTTTGGTGGTCCAGAGCTGGTATTATCCACTACAACTTCATGTAACTTGGTCAGTCGATTACAGCGGATGTCTACTGCAACCAGTTGGATGACATGATTGAGGGTGCTTGTGATTAAGCAGCTGAAAATGGTCAATAGAGACAGACCAATCCTCTTGCAAGACCACATATCGCAAAAAACAATGCTGCTCAAACTACAGCAGCTGGACTTGGAAACTCTCTATCATCCACTGTATTCACAAGACCTTGCACCAACTGACTACCACTTCTTCCAGGCTTTGAACCACTTCTTGCAAGGAAAAATACTCAATTCTCAACAAGCTGTCTAAAACATCTTTCATGATTTCATCACCACTTGCTCTCCAGGCTTCTTCACTGCTGGCATAAGCAAGCTACCATTAAGATGGCAAAACTGTGTCAGTCGTTCAGGCACATACTTTGATTAATTGTACTGCTTCTTGTTTGAGATATAATAAACTAAACTTTTGATTTGAAATCGGACATTTCATATTTAATGACCTAATAGAAAGCATTTGTGATTATTTCAGTACCAAAAGGTCATGATGAGCATTAATCATCATGATACTGTGGATGTGCAGAAGGGTAAATTTAATAGCATTATTAAAGGAACAGGATTTACCATGTCCAGGTAACTTGAGGTTCATGGTACATTTGTTCTAGATAGAAAATATCTAAAAATCATAATGTGCTTGACATAATGCTTTTAATAGACAGGCTTCTAATTTGGACATCTTTTATTTACTGAATATATTCAAGAGAAAAAATTTTGTTGTCACCCAGTATATGTAGAGTCTAGACTCTCCAACCAGTGCTTGCCCAGCCCATGACAAAAAAGTATATCCTCCTTTCTTTCTCTCCTCATGTCTATAATTAGGTAGGAGCCATGACTACCCTGTAGTCACATTTCATTGAGCATCTATTAAGTATAAAATAGCTTCTAGGAACTCTAATGTGGGGAGCCAAATGATCTGCCTGATTGTGGGAAGAAAATATCTTTATAGAATATAAAGACTGAATATATAGACTGGTCACAATATATGTATATGTTTTGTAAATATTCGAGTGTGTTACACAAATTTTTTTAACTGATGGGTTTGTATAATCAGCAAAATTTGAAAACCACAGCTCTAAAAGATATAAATAACTTTGATATAATCTTTTAAAATAGGTTCTTGTATTTCTTAAAGTAACACTGATATCTGTGCCATATTAACTGCTTCATGTAATCTATCCTGATTCATTTATGGTAATTAGAAAAAAAAATTTTGAAAAGAATTGTTTTTGTCAGTTTATTTATTTTTTTTTATTTTTTATTTATTTATTTTTTTTGAGACAGAATCTCACTCTGTTCCCTGGGCTAGAGTGCCATGGCGTCAGCCTAGCTCACAGCAACCTCAAACTCCTGGGCTCGAGTGATCCTTCTGCCTCAGCCTCCCGAGTAGCTGGGACTACAGGCATGCGCCACCATGCCTGGCTAATTTTTTCTATATATTTTTAGTTGGTCAATTAATTTCTTTCTATTTTTAGTAGAGATAGGGTCTCGCTCTGGTTTCGAACTCCTGACCTTGATCGATCCGCCCACCTTGGCCTCCCAGAGTGCTAAGATTACAGGCGTGAGCCACCACGCCCGGCCATGTTTTTGTCAGTTTAGACAGCTGTGTGCGATTGAAAGGGAACTGACTTTGGAGTCACTGAGCCTTGGTTTGATTCCTTGTGACCTTGGTTGAATTGCTTAATGCCTTTGAGCCTCAGTTTCTTAATCTGTAAACTAGAGATAATGCCACCATCATGCAGGGTAGTTGTGAAGATGTCAGTGTGATGGGGAATGTCACATAGTAGGTGGTCCAAAATGTTTACTGTGTTTGATATGATATGCTTATCTTTTATCAATATTGTATAGCAGGAGTTTTCCAGTGTTGTTTGAAGTTATTTCAGCTACTTTTATACTGTGATAATTGATTGACATGCACAAATATTTTAAATTGCCTAACAAGAAGTAGGATTTTTAGAATTTACAGAGCAAAACCATATTTACTGATTATTTATGACTGCAGTCAGTACTGTTTTTATTATCTCTATTTATCCAACCCTTTCAAATAGATGCCTTCCAGTTGACTTAAATTTAATATTCTCCTGTGGCATTTGTACATATATATGCATATATGTGTACACAAAAATCTATTAAAGTAGATCTGATAATTGGATGTGGCTGAAAATTTTATTCTTAATTTTCAAAATAAGTTTGTTATTTAGAAGCAGACATGTTTTGCAAGCTTTTTTTATTTTATTTTATTTTTTTGAGACAGGGTCTCACTCTGTTGCCTGGGATAGAGTGCAATGGCGGCGTCATAACTCTCTGCATCCTCAAACTCCTGGGCTCAAACAATTCTCCTACCTCAGCCTCCAGAGTAGCTGGGACTCCAGGTGCTTACCACCATGCCTGGCTAATTTTTTTTTTTTTTTTTTTTTTTGGTAGAGACAGGGTATTGTTAAGTTGTCTAGGCTAGTTTTGAACTCCTGGCCTCAAGGGATCCTCACACCTTGGCCTCCCAAAGTGCTGGGATTATAAGCATGAGCCACTGCACCAGGCCTAGTGGGTTTTTTAAAATTCCTGCCTTTGTGGAACAATTATATAACAAATATTTATCTAAGTTTTGCTGTTAAGCCCACTTCAGTACTTCATATTAGTAAAATAAAATGTTATATTTGTTTGATTATGTAAAACCTGTGTTCTTATTACTTCTTTAGTTTTAAATCAGGAAATTGAGGCATTCAGTCTTTCTGAAGACACTTCATCAGGGCTCTCTGAGGACCGAGTTGTCAGTGTGAGTTTCCGAGTTCTCTACCCGATCGTTATTACCAGTCTTGGAGTCTTCTATGATGCCAATGATGTGGGTTTCCAAAGAAACATCACTGTCAAGCTTTATCAGGCAGAACAGGAGGTATGCACTGCTTTGTACAGGATTTCCTTCATTTCTTTTTTCAAAAACATCAACTTTTCTTTATGACATATATATATAGTAGATTGGAAGACTATATAATTCTCCCTGATTGGAAGACTTCAACCTTTCTTCCCTTATTGATTGAATACACTGTAATGTAATATATTATAAGGCTGGTTTGGGGAGACTTATAAATGTATGTATTATATCTCAAAAAGAAGGAGTTGACTAAATTAGAAGTTCTCAACCTGAAATCCTCTAAAGCCTAAGGAATTTCAAAAGTTGGTAATGGATATAAAAAGTTTGGGACTCTTAGAATGAGTTTTATTGTCACTTTCTTCCAACCATAAAAGTCTGTAATACAAGGCTAACAGCTGCTTCAAATCTTTTTTGTGATAAGGATGTAGAGGGAATAAAAGTTTAAAACCACTGAGGTTACTCTGTTCCTATTATTTGGAATAATCTGATTTATTCACAGGGTATATCTAAAGGAGCGTAGCATGAAATTGTATTGGCAAAGATCTGAGTTTTAAACATACATAAAACTTGAGAGAATTATATGGCGAACACTCATATAGCCACCAAATAGATACTGTAGTAGTTAACATTTTTCTGTGCTTGCTGCTTTATCATATATATATTTGTTCATCAATCTTTTTTTTTTTTTTTGAGACAGAGTCCTCTCTGTTGCCCCAGCTAGAGTAAGTATAGTGGCGTTATCGTAGCTCACTGCAACTTCAAACTCCTGGGCTCAAATGATCCCCCAGCCTCCTGAGTAGCTGGGACTACAGGCATGCGCCACCGTGCTTGGCTAATTTTTTCTGTTTTTAGTAGAGATGGAAGAATCTCTAGCCCTTGCTCAGGCTGGTCTCAAACTGCTGACTTCCAGGGATCCTCCCAGACTTCCAGAGTGCTAGGATTACAGGTGTAATCCTCCCTGGCCCTCAAGCTATTTTTTTTTTTAACACATTAACAGACGTGTGTTGTATTTAACTCACACTAGTTTTGAGCCCAGGGCCTTGTAAAGCATATGTAACTCATGTGTCTCTTTACCTTCGGAGCCTCGAGAACTGTTTTTCAAGTTGCATATAACTCATGCACAGAAAACAATAAAAGATAACAAATTTTTTATTAATTTAGAAAGGATTGTTTTGTTTGGAAGATTTTATTCTATTTTCCTAATAAAACACTGCGGCCCCAAGGAAAAAATTTTTTTTTTCTTGTGTGGCAGTCAATGTGTTAAAATGTATTTCATAGTAAGTTGCAGGCATCAGTACGCTTCAACTCTAAACACTTCAGCATGCATATCATTAACTAGACTGAGATTTGTTTATAGTTTTTTAAATTTATATACAGTGATATGTATAATTTTTTTATACTGCATAAAGCCATGTAACCCAAATTATCAAGAGATGGAGCATATCACCCTAGAAAGTTCCCTTATGTTTCTTGCTAATCAGTTCCTTCTCCATCCCTCAGAGGCAGCCACTCTTCTGATTTTTTTGTTTTACCCATAGACTAATTTAGCCTGTTCTGGGACTTCATATATAAATGGAATTATATTATAGTAAGTACTCTGCTGTAGGGCTTCTTTCACTCAACATAACATTTTTGAGACTCGTCCATCATGTTGTATGATGAATGAATTTTTTCTATTCATTCTTTTAATTGCTAAGTAGCATTCCACCAATATACAGTGTTTATCCATTCTGTTGATGGGCACTTAGAATGTTTCCTGAGTTTCTCTCCTTTATTCTGTTAATGTGATAAATTACATTTATTGACTTTGTAATGTTAAACCAACCTCTTATTCCTGGGATAAACCCCTCTTGGTCACAAAGTGTTGTTATTTTTAAATTGTTGCTGGAGATTGTTTTTTCTGGACAGCATACAGTTGGGTCTTTTTATCCAGTCTAAGAATCTCTACTTTTTATAGGAAATGTTTATTCCATTGACATTTAATACAGTTGTCAAAATAGATTTCAGTTTTCATTTTGCTATTTGTTTTCTGTTTGTTCCATCTTTTTTGTTGTTCCTCCTTCCCTACCTTCTTTTGGGTTAATTGGATATTTTTCAAATTTCATTTTAGTTTTTCTGATATCTTTTTAGCTACAGCTCTTTGTACTATTTATTATTTTTTGTACATATGGTTACCATAAAGATTACAATATACATCCTAAACTTTTCAGTTTTCTTAAAGTTACTATTGTACCCCTTCACGTAAAATATAAGAACCTTGCAACTATATAGTTCCATTTACTAGCCCTCAAGTTTTTTGCTCTAGTTACCATATACATTACGTCTATGTATGCTATAAATCCCATAGCACAGTGTTATAATTTTTGCTTTAAACAGCTGACTGGGTATTAAGGGAATTTAGAAAAAATAGCCTCTTATATTTGCCTACATGTTTACCATTTCTGATACTCTTCATTCCTTCTTAAATATCTGAGTTTCCATCTGATATTGTTTGCCTTCAACCCAAATAACAACCTTCAGCATTTCTTATAGTGCACAAACTGCTGATGAATTTGCTTAGTTTTTGTTTTTCTGAAAATATTTTTCTTTTATCTTTATTCTTTTTTCCCCCTTTATTCTTGTGGTATCTCATCTGAATATGGAATTCTGGGTTGATCTTCCCCCTGCCCCCAATATTTTAAAGATGCTTTCTGTTGCTTTCTGGCTTCCATTACTTATGGTGAGAAGTCAGCCATCCTTCGTATTGTTGTTCCTATGTATGATGTACATAAATGGGGTTTTTGTTTGTTTTTTCCTACCTGCTTTTGAGAGATTCTCTCTTTATATTTGGTTTTTAGCAATTTGGTTGGTTGTACCTTAGTGTGGTTTTTCTTTATGTCTGTTTTGCTTAGAGTTTGCCAAGTTTCTTCAATCTGTTAATTTATGTCTTTTACCAAATTTGGGATATTTTCAGCTATTAATGTCTTCAAAACTTTTCCAGCCGCACCTGTTCTCTCCACTCCTCCTGGGATTCCAGTTACCTGTATGTTAGATATTTTGGTATTGTTCCACAGATCATAAGACTGTGTTCAATTTTTTCAGATTTAGATAATTTCTGTTAATATGTATTCAAGTTCACTGACTCTTTTGTCGTTTCAAATCTGTGGTTGAGCCTATACAATGAATTTTTTATTTTAGATTTGTTTTAGATATTGTATTTTTTAGTTCTTCAATTTCTATTTAGTTCTTTTTTAGTTTCTTCAAAGTATGCCGTGTTTATTACCAAGGATATGTGCAGAAGAAAGAAAGAAAAAATATATATAAAGAAGAGAAAATATAAAAACAATTTTTTAAAAAAAAGAACTAAAAAAAAAAAATGTGTTCATTAATTTTGAGCATATTTTTCTCTACAGCATTGACCATAGTTATAAAAAGAGGTTTAAAATCCTTGTCTGCTTTTTACAAGTCATCTTGGAGTCTGTCTTTATTGATGATCATCTTTTCTCTTAAGTATGGGTAACATTTACCTGTTTTATATCTAATACCTTTGGATTGGATCCTGGTGTGAATAATTCATTGTAGGAACTCTGGATTCTGTTATATTCCTCAAAGGGTATTGTTCTTTCTTTTTTGTTTTAGGAAGCAGTTAAATTGGCTGGGCAAAGACTGTAAACTCTGACTCCTTTGCAATGGGCAGCAGCTGAAATCTCCTTTCAATTCTTTTGGCCTTAGATGGGCTGCTTGAGTTCTGCCTTGAATGTGTATTTCATGAGTCAGCCACAGATTTAGGCGGAGTTTATATGAAGAATTTACAGCTCTCTCCCTTTGGGATCCTTTCCTTTCTGGGAGGTTTCCCTTTACCACCACTGCCCTTTTTGAGCTTATGTGTGTGCCCCAACTTTGTTTTCTAATTTTTCAACCAGAAAGACTAGGTTTTCATTCAAATTTTTAGTTGCCCTAGAGTTGTATCTTCAGACTAAGAGCCATGAGTGGGTGAGAGATGTGTATTCAGAGCCTTTTCATTCTTCCAAGTATTCTTCCAGTTTATGCCTCTTGTTCAAATTCCAGTGCCTTCAGATCGTTGTTTTTTATGTTTTTTCCAGAGTTCATAATAATTATCTGTGGGAGAATTGGTTTGATATTACTGGAAGCAGAACTCTGTTCAGTTTTTTAAAATGTGTTTGTATTATTAATGTTGATTATTAGCAATGGATACAATGTTAGAGTCACCAATAAATATTCAAATCAGTTTAAAATTAAATTCCTTTTTTGCAATTTGTCCTATTTTTAATTCCTTTAAAGAATCTGTGTAGTTTGTTAATATGTTTATAGACATAAATAGAGAACAAATCCTAATAATAATAGCTATCATTTCAGTGAGAAAAGCTTTTTCAAGGTACTCAGCTATAGAAATCCATGTATGATTGTGGTTAAAGGTTTCATTGATACTAAAGCTCAAATAGGTAACTGAGATAGCAGTACTCTGAATTCCACTGTTATCTAGAGATTAGAATTAATCTTGAAATTTTTAGATACACTTGTTTAATTATCTTTGTATAGTTTTTTTTTAAACTATAATGTGTGAGTTATCAATCAAGTAGTTTGGTTCAGACATACAATATTTTAATCCTGTTGATTTAACTTTTAGTTCTTTTTAACCAGGGAGGAGTTAATAATCTTTATCCTCAGGAAAGGACTAGTCTAAGTTGGATGCTAATGGGTTCATGGGTAGTCACAATGCAAAAAATATTCTCACTGCATCTCTAAGAACTGGTGTTCATGAAAGAAATAGACATAATCTAGTGACATGTCCTTAGTTTTGAACTTCTTACATGGTCTTGATAGCCTAACAGAATTTTCTCCTATGGAAAGTTGGTATATAAGAATAAGCATGAGAGTAAGGAAGTGTTCTTACCTAAAAGAAATGGGAGGGTCCAAGGAATAATAGACATAATGAAAATTAGTCCTTTTTTATATTCTCTCTTTTGTTTATATTATTTTCTTAAATTTTTTTTGTACCCCTATCTTATTATCCCAAGGTTCTTTTTGAAAGGGGACTCTCGAGTGCTTTTGTTACCTATAGAAATCTGTGACCTCTCAGTTTAGTCTTAGCCCTTTGGGGGAGTTTTGACACTATAATGTATTGACTTAGTTTAACACCTCTCACTTCCCTTAATGCTTTTTATTACAAGGTGGGATTTTTTCTTAAGTCTATGTGGATTATGTTTAGTACTTGAGAACTTTATGACAACTTTGATTATCTTAAATATCTTGATTTAATAAGCATGACTGCACTAGAAAACCCAAATGGTGCCAAATTATGCCAATACAATGTTAGTAACCACGGTTAAGGCCATTGTGGATTTAGCTGACCAAGGTGTAAAGTGTTTAAAACTTGTTACAGCATATAACATGACGTATTTTTTCTCCACCCCCACCCCCCAATTTGTAGGAGGCCCTCTTCATTGCTCGCTTTAGTCCTCCGAGCTGTGGTGTACAAGTGAACAAGCTGTGGTACAAGCCTGTGGAACAGTTCATCTTACCAGAGGTACAGGGTGTAATAAAAAGACTGCAGTACCAATGCAGTCATTCTTAGGAGTGGGTCTGTGCTTTCAGGGGCAGGCGCTTGATATTTTCCTGTACCAGGGCAGCTCTCCAGAGTGCTAGATGGGGGTACCAACTGTGGATGTACTAAAATGTAGCACTCTTGCATTTATACCCCCAAAGAACCTCATGATGCCTCAGAGATTCTAAAACCACACTTTTTGAAACTCCTTACATGTTGCCTAAGTTTATTTAGTGGAGTAGAGAAGTGTACAGCTGTTTTAATGACAAAAGATAGTATTAGGTATGGATTGACAAAAAGACCAGACACAGGTAACATTTGGATAATTCAAACAGTTTACTTATCTAAAGAATGAAAAGGGGGAGTGGGAAGAAGCACTGCAAACAGGATAATGGCAGCGAGATGAACCACATTTCTAAGTTAAATAAAACTTCTCCAAAAGGTGAACAGCTGTATATGATGCCTGAAAACATACCTATCACTTTCTGGGTCCCTTTAGGTCCAGTTTTAAATAGATATGTGCTGGAGACCACCTCATCTGCCAAGTGCTCTCATCAGTCCCAGAGTTAAGCCACAATATGGTTGGCAGAGCGTGACAGAATTGTGCATGTACAAATTATTCATCCATCAACCTCAGCCCTTTCAGCTGTTTTAGCCTAGCCAGAGTACGTACCTGAACTTAGTGCTCTGGAACCACAATAGGGGTCAGTTTCCTGGACATCCCTGGGATTTGCTTTAGATGAGGTGTAAAGTTCATACTGCAGCATCAAATCTTAGTTAAGATGTAGAAGCTAGACAATTGGCCAGCCTTGCCGACTAACCAAGAAACTTTGTTACCAGTCTTTTGGAATGCTTTTCACATTTGCGCAGCATGGGAACCACAGATTTTTATGATATACTGTGGATCTTTGGAGTTGGATATAAGTAGTTGAAACTGTATGTATTAATTCTGTGAATGTCAAGGGGATCTCCTTTTCATCTATATATGAACTTCTATTTTAAAAACTTTTAAATATAGCCAAAGTAAAACACAATGGAAAAAAATAGAAATTGCAGATAAACTAAAGGAAAACAATTGAGAACACCCAAATACCATAATTTGGAGATAATCACACTTAACATTTTGGCCTCTATGCATATATAGTTACTAGGATTATACTGTTCATCCTGTTTTATAATTTACTTTCTTTAACATATCATGAATATCTTTTAATTTTTAATAATTATGGGTACATAATAGTTGTATATATTTATAGGGTACATGTGATGTTTTGATACAGGCATACAGTGTCTATTAATCAAATCAGGTTAATAGGGGTATCCATCACTTCAGGCATTTATCATTTCTTTATGTTAGGAACATTCCAATTCCAGTCTTTTAGTTATTTTAAAGTATACCCTAACTTGTTGATTACAGCCACTTTGTTATGCTATCAAATATTATTCATTCTGTCTAACTATGTAACTATATTTTTGTATCCATTAACCATCTCCACTTTATCTCCCAATCCCCTGCTACCCTTACCCATCCTCTGGTAACCATCATCCTACTCTCTGTCTCCATGAGATCAATTGTTTTTAATATTTAGCTCCCACATATAAGTGAGAACATGGGAGATTTGTCTTTCTGGCTTGGCTTATTTTGCTTAAGGTTCCATCTGTGTTGTTGCAAATGGCATGATTCTTTTTATGGCTATATAATATTCCATTGTGTATGTGTACCTTAATTTTTTTTTCCAGTATATTATGGGGGTACAAATGTTAAGGTTACATATATTTCCCTTGCCCCAACTCCCTCCTCGAATCAGAGCTTCAAGCGTGTCCATCCCCCAGTTGGTGTGCATCACACTCATTATGTATGTATATACCCATTCCCTCCCCCCGACACCTGCCCGACACCCGATAAATGTTATTCCTATATGTCCACTTATGTGTTGATCAGTTAATACCAATTTGCTGGTGAGTACATGTGGTGCTTATTTTTCCATTCTTAGGATAATTGACTTAATAGAATGGTTTCCAGCTCTATCCAGGAATATACAAGAAGTGCTATATCACTGTTGTTTCTTATAGCTGAGTAGTACTCCACTCATGTATTGATGGGCACTTGGGTTGTTTCCATGTCGTTGCAATTGTGAATTGTGCTACTATAAACATTCGAGTGCAGGTGTCTTTTTCAT
>VBSM01002153.1:40325056-40344857 GCA_008086735.1 Cheirogaleus medius | reverse complement strand
ATCTTCAAATAGCTTATCCATCCCTTGTGTGTTTTCTTCTTCCCCTTCTGGAATCCCTATAATCTTCACATTAGGCTTCTTCACATAATCCCACATTTCTTTTCTCTTATTTCTCTGCTCTATCTCTGTGACTGACTTATTTAATTGAAAGGTGTTATCTTCAATCTCTGAGATTCTTTCTTCTGTTTGATCTACCCTGTTCTTGAGGCTTTCCACTGTGTTTTGCAGTTCCCTGAATAGATTCTTCATTTCCAGGAGTTTGGTTTGATTTTTCTCTATTGTTTCAATTTCTTTAGTGAATTTTTCTTCCATGTCCTGGAATCTTTCTGTGGTTTCTTTGTGTTGGTTATGCAATTTTTTTTGTAAGTCATTGAATTTTCTTACAATCTTTGTTCAAAATTCTTCTTCTGTCATTTTAGTGTTCTGATTTTGGTTGATGTCCATTTCTAAGGGGCTATGTTCTTTTTTGAGGGGGTGCTTTCCATTTGAGTCTTCATACATCCAGAGTTCCTTCACTGATTTCTTCCCATTTGGATCAGTTGTTGCTTCTTACCTTTAGATTTTAGTTTGGATAATGACACACGCCTTGTTTAGTCTCTGAGCCAGTAGATGGTGTTTGTGGGTGAGATTCGACCACACGCTGTATGATGAGTCAGTAGATGCCGTAAAAGGGTGTGCAGAATGACCTCTGTGTCAGTAGGTGGCGCTTGCTTGGAGGAGCAGGCTACACTGCTGTTTTTGGGTCCTGTAACCAGCTCTTGTTCCTCTGGAGAGGCACTCTAGTGCCTAAGTTGGTGGGTGGGGTCCTGGGACTTCTAGGTTGGTCCTTATTCTCCACCTCAGTGAGGGCTGGTCTGGGAGTGAGTCTGGGCGGAGCTGGGTTGGGTAAGCCTACCCTCAAGCACCTCAAAGTTCGGTTCTCAACTTCTGAGAAAAGCTGTCAGGGAGGGGCTGGAATGGCCCAACTCAGCTGGAAAGTCTGCGTGTGGGTGTAGGGCTGTCTGAGACCTGCGGTCTGGAGCAGGCCTCGCTCCTTTCCTCCCTCCCCAACTGTGCAGCTTCTCCTGGGCCTCTGCCAGCAGGCTGGACCTCACGCCAGCGAGTCTCCCCTGGCTGTGATGCAGACCAGGGGTTTCCCTGTGCAGGGTCACAGCCTGGGCCGGGGAGGCCCCTTCTTGGGAGGAGAGTTGCCCTCAAGCACGCTCATCTGCCCCTGAAGGCACACACCTTAGTAGGGTCGTTCAAGAATATCCCTTTTGTGCCCTGGGGCAATGCGAGACTTGAGTGCACAGGAGCTGGTCTGCTGGTCTTAACTCTGGGCCCCGGAATTCAATCCCTGACCCCACCAGGGAGAGGAGTGCCAGTCCTAATTCACGCATGAGGTGCCCAAGCTTGGGTCGATGTCTCTCAGCCTCAGGGTCTGCCACATTCTCCTGGAGTCACCGGGCCAGCAGCACCTGGGAGGACTGGCAGGTAGGGAGCTCACCATCTGAGTACACCTCAGTCAGCTGTAGGACTGCAAAAGGGAAGGTCCCATTCCCTGGAGATGCCTCCGGCTGGTGGCTATATTGTCTCTCTTGGTGGCTATATTGTCTCTCTTGGTGGCCACAGATAGAGAAGGGGGAGGGGAGAATGTAGCAATATGGCGCCTGCAGAGCGGCTCAGGTCTGTGCACACGGAGGTGCCCCGAGGGGGTTGGGAGCCTGGTGCTGCGTCCACACCGGGCTTACTGCTCACTGGCAGCGGCCATCTCTGGGCTGGTGTCCGCAGGTCTCTCCAACAGCTGGGAAGCCCACCAGCAGCCCAAGATGCAAGGGAGGGGAAAGTTAACCGTTCCACCTACCCTTGTCGCTGGTCTACAGGCTTCTCAGGAGCTCTCTTCTTCCAGTTCTCCTCCATAACCTCCTCCCATGGAGTCTCCCGTAGTCTCAATTACCCCTCCTTCTGACCCTCCAATGTATGCTTGTCTGCTTGCTTATTTCTTCTTCTTTCTTCTAAAATCTGTCTTTTTTGCAGAGACACTCTGGCTGGCGGTTTTTCTCGTCCGCCATCTTGCTCCACCCCTGTACCTTAATTTCTTTATCCATTTATCTGTTGAAGGACACTTAAGTTGACTCCAATTCTTGCCTATTATGAATAGTGCTGCAATAAACATGGATGTGCAGATATCTTTTCAGTATACCGAATTCCCCTCCTTTGGATATATACCTAGCAATGGGATTGCTGGTTCATACAGTAGTTCTCTTTTTAATTTTTTTTTTTTTTTTTAGGAACATCCATACTGTTCTCCATGGTGGTTGCACTAATTTATATTCCTACCAACAATGTGCAAGGGTTCCCCTTTCTCTACATCCTTGCCAGTATTCGTTATTGCCTGTCTTTTTGATAAGAGCCATTTTAACTGGGGCGAGATGATATCTCACTGTAGTTTTGATTTGCAGTGCTCTGGTGGCTAATGATGTTGAGCATTTTTTCATACATCTGTTGGCCATTTGTGTGTCTTCTTTTGAGAAATGTCTATTCAGATCTTTTGCCCATTTTTTAATCAGATTATTCGATTTTTTTCATATTGTGTTGGAGCTCCTTACATATTCTAGTTATTAATCCCTTGTCAGATGAGTAGTTTACAAATACTTTCTCTCATTCTGTGGGTTATCTTTTCACTTTGTTGTTTGTTTTCTTTGCTGTGCAGAAGCTTTTTATCTTGATGTGATCCTGTTTGTCAAATTTTTCTTTGATTACCTGTGCTTTGGGGTATTTCTCAAGAAATCTTTGCCCAGATCAATGTCCTAAAACATTTCCCCAATTTTTTCTTTTAGTAGTTTCATCGTTTCAGGTCTTAGATTTAAGTCTTTAATCCATTTTGATTATCATAACCATCTTTTGGTATAAATATATTCCTTTTTTTTTTTCTTTTTTTTAATATAGACACCATCATTCTCTTGCCCAACCTGGAACTCCTAGACTTAGCCTCTGGAGTAGCTGGGACTACAGGTGCATGCCACTTGGCACATTTTTTTACTTTTTATTTTTTAGAGGCAGGGTCTTGCTATGTTTCCCAGGCGGTCTCAAACTCCTGGCATCAAGCGATCCTCTCTCCTCAGCCTCCCAAAGTGTTGGAATTACAAGCACAAGGCACTGTGCCTGGCCTCCATTATTATGCTGCATAGAATTACATTGTTTTGTTTTTGTTTTTATTTTGAGACAGTATCTCACTCTGTCACCCAGGCTGGAGTATAGTAGCATTATCATAGCTCACTGTAACCTCAAACTCCTAGACTCAGGCAATCTTTCTGCCTCAGCCTCCCAAGTAGCTAGGACTACAAGCATGTGCCACATGCCCAGCTAATTTTTAAAAATATTTTGTAGAGACAAGGTCTCACTATGTTGCATAGGCTAGCCTTGAACCCCTGGACTCAAGCGATTCTTCCACCTCATCCTCCCAAAGTGCTGGCATTACAGATATGAACCACTGTGTCTAGCCTGCATAGAAGTACATTGTATTAATTAAATTGTCATTTAATTCTATATTTGGATATTGGTGTATTTCCAATTTTTCAGTGTTATGAAAAAGGCTATCGTGAGCATCATTATACCTCTATCTTATGTACATGGTTATTTTCTTAGAATAAATTGTTGGATCAAGAATATACACATTTGTAAGGCATATGATTCCTTCCTGGAGGGTAGTTTAGCAATTTGCATTAATTTGAATAATCATTAGCAGTATATTAGAGTGCCTGTTTTTCTACGTCCTTTTATTCTTTTTAATTTCATATATGAACTTTTTTAAGTGTAGTATGTACCATCAAAATTATCTTTTACTTTTAATTAAAAGTAGTAGTTTAAGTAGTACTGGCCAGGTGTCGGATCTTAGTTTTTTGCAGAAAGCCATTCTTTGGTTTGTTCATTCATTTACTCAGCAAATATTTATTGAGAACTTACTATGTGCCAAGCACTGGGGCCATATCAGGACAAAATATGAAGATCTCTGCCCTTAAAGCAGCTTACATAGGAGTGGGGAGAAGAGAGTTAACACTGATGTTCTACTGAATTTACTGTGTGGGAGGCACTGGTGTAAGCACTTTTCCTACATGAACTAATTGGTAAGCTCCTTTAGGATCAAAGCAAGTCAGTGATGAGTCCTTCTTTCTAGTCATGACTAGCGTGGGCAGAACCTAACTCAGACTTTGCGTGATTCCCATAGGGAGAGTAATGTTACTCCAAGGAGACCAGGAGCACTAGCAGTGTGTTAGGTGCTATCTGGAAAGAGAGCCTGATGTAGGGTTCATTTTCAAGACTTATAAGGATTGCTATGAGTAGGAAAACAGAAATGATCTACCTGGGATTAAGTAGGTATGTGAGGACATGCTTGGGTGCAAGTACCTGAATGGGCCTGTGTTCGTGCAGCATGGATGAGTTTGAATCCCTGCTCTGCCACTTAATGGCTCCATGACCTTGTGTGAGGTACTTAACCTCACTGTGTCTGTTTCCTCCTTTGTAAGACGGAGGTGCTACACTACCCAGTTCAGAGGGTTATTCTTCACCAGGGCCAGTTTGGTACCCCAGGGGACACTTTCAGTTGTCAAAAGCGGGTGCGGGGGGATACTGGCAGCTAGTGGGACAGGGATGATGCTAAACATCCTGCAGTGTACAGAACAGCCCCTCACGGGAAAGAATTATCTGGCCCAAAATGGCAGTGGTGCTGAGGTTGAGAAACTCTGTTCCAGCAGAGGCAGTCGCACAGTATGAGGCAAAGAGGAAGAAAGTAAACTTTAATGCTTCAAGCTAATCACAGTTTTGTGGCCTCTGGTCCGTTTTCTTGGTCAGCCTCATAGAAAGAATTGTAAAATTTGATTATCCATTTAAAAGATTACTTTCCCTTAGACTACCGTGTTTCCCCGAAAATAAGACCTACCCATAAAATAAGCCCTAGCAGGATTTCTAAGCATTTGCGCAATATAAGCCCTACCCCGAAAATAAGACCTAGTGATGGGCATGGCTGCGCAGCATCTCTGCACAATCCACGCATTTCCTCGCGGAGCTGTAAAGAAGACGAGCAGCCCTTCTCATCTGCCCCATGAGAGCTCTATTGCTCGACATGAGAGATTGGGGCCAGTGGTTCTAAAGGAAATAGAATCACAAGAAATTCAGGATGGAATTTGGGGTTTGGAGAGTTATGATGTTCCAGAAGAAGACGACTTAACTATATTTGAATAAATGTAGATTGTTGTACCTACTTAAAAAAAATAACACATCCCCTGAAAATAAGCCCTAGGGTGTCTTCTTGAGGAAAAGTAAATACAAGACACTGTCTTATTTTCGGGGAAACACGGTATCCTTGTTCTTAGGAAATACATGCTTATATGCTTAAAGGTAAAATGTGATATCAGCATTTTACTCTTGAGTGATTCAACAACAGAAATGATGTGTGTAGGGAGAAAACAAATGTGGCAAAACGTGGACAGCTGGTTTGAGACCAGCCTGGTCGATGTAGCAAGACCCAATCTCTGTAAAACATTTTTTAAATTAGCCAAGTGTGATGGTTTGTGCCTATAGTCCCATCTACTTAGGAGGCTGAGGTGGGAGGATAGTTTGAGCCCAGAAGTTCAAGGCTGTGGTGAGCTGTGTTCTCACCACTGCACTCTAGCCTGGGCAATAGTGTGAGACTCTGTCTCAAAAAAAAAGAGTGAACAATTAGTGAGTCTAGGTAATCTGGGTAGTGATTTGAACTTTTTTATAGGTTTGAAGTTTTTCAAAATAAAAACTGGGTTGAGAGAGACAGGTTAACTTTCCTTGCTGGTGTTCAGGATGGTGTAGTCTGGCAGTGAGTTCCAATGATGAGAAGTACTCAGCCAGAATAGTGAGTGGCCATTTTAGTTAAGACTTTTAACAACTGTAGCCTTGTGATTTTTATTTCCCATCAAGCTAAGCTAAATAGACTTTTGATCTTTTATTACTTTTGAATAAAATTTTTTTCTTTTAAAAACAAGCAATTATTTAATCATGGCTACACTTGGGGGTAGGATTCTTTTTTTAATTTAATTTTATTTTTGGGTAATACTTCTCCCTAAAATAGAGTGAGTGCTCCATCTCAGGGATAGAATTATTGCTGAGTTTTATTTTTTGTGTGTGTATCTATTTTCTAAATGTTCTGTAATAAATATATATTAGTTTTATAAATGGAAAAAATAACTTGAAATTTTAAAAATATTCTCTCCTATTGTATAAGATCCTATTTTTGTTGAAAATATGTTTTTTTCTTTTTTTTTTAACTAGTCCTGTGACAGATTAGAAAATGTGTTTAGCTTTACATAAAATTAATGCATCAAGCCTGATTGGGCTTCTTAGTTCAGAAAAACGGTAATGATGGTTTACCTGTATATCGTCAGCGAAGAATGACAGAAGAAAAACTGTTCAGTCTATTTAAGAGGGAAAGTAGATGACTTTTTCTTCATCTTACTCCCTCCATACTTGATGGTTGCCAAAATAACATGTCAGCAGTGTAGCTTGTCAAGTAAGCAGATCTCCTGTAGTGTTTTCATTGTGTAGCTCGCTAAAGCATAAATGTCAGTGGGAGTCACAAGTTTAAATGAAGACTGCTGTGTGTTTCTCTTAAAATATTTATTTCTATAATTTCATGTTTTCCTTAATAGTTGAAACTTGAAACTAATTTTAGTAAAAAGCAGACTATTTTTGTTCACCTGAATCACTAGAGACATTACTATTAGCATTATGGATTATTATATAATTTTTTTTAATGAAAGTTGAAATTCTTCAGATGTAATCTACAATAAGTTGTTAGTGTTTATAGGCACAAAAGTACTATATATATTTAAGCTACTCTGTTGTTTGGATGAGAAATTAGAAGTATAACACAAAAGAATTAACATGCGAAAAAGGGAGTGCAGATAGCTTGCTTATGTTATGGGAGAGATAATTTATGATATCTCATTTTTCCGACCTATACCATGCTGTTTTTTCCTAACTTTTATTTTGGTTTTATGATCTTAGCTGGGAATTGCCATAAACAAGTCATTTTGCATCTTAAATGACTCCTGGCTTTATAATTTCCTTATGTCAGAATAAAAAGTAGGCATATGAGAGAGGAGGTGAAGAATAGAAATTAAACTGCGTTACGGAGCAGGAACAGGTATAGGAGAGGAGGAGAAGATACAGCTCCTCCCTTGCTTAATAACAAAACAAGGCTGGGCACAGCACCTCACCCTATAATCCCAGCTACTCAGGAAGCCAAGGCGGGGAGGATCGCTTGAGGCTAGGAGTTGGAGACTAGCCTGGACAACATGGTGAGACCTCATCTGTACAAAAAATTTAAAAGATTAGCCAGGAGTGGTGGCGCATGTCTATAGTCCCAGCTACTTGGGAGGCTGAGGCAGTAGGAACCCTTGAGCCCAGAGTTTAAGGCTACAGTGAGCTACGATTACGCCACTGCACTCCAGATTGAGTGACAGAGCAAGACCCTGTCTCTAAGAAAAAGAAAAAAGAACCAAGAAATATCAGAATGATAAGTGCTATTAAGAAAATAAAACAGGTTGATGTGATAGAGAGATCTGGGGAGTTGGGGCCTCCTGTGAGATCTCTGGAGAGAGCCTGTCTGAGGAGATGATAGTGGAGCTGAGACCTGAACAGGGCTAAGGAGCCAGCTGTGCACAGAATTAAAAATGGGGACCTTGGAGGAATTAGAAGACATTAGGATTTAAATGTACATCAAACCTCGGGACAGGAGAGCATAACTTTCTAAGCTTAGAATTTAATAGTAATAATCACAGAGGAAAAGCTTGTCAGAATGGCCAAGGTAAAATTTATGGACTTTTGAATTTCAAAAAAAAATAATGTAATACTAAGTGGCAGACAATTCTGAAAAAATATTTTAGCATATAAAATATGCACAGGATTAAGGTCGTTACCCTATAAAAACCTCACGCAGATTAATAAGAAAAATAGAAGACTTGGGAGCTAAATAACAAAAAAGCATGACAAGGCAGTTCTCAGAAGAGAATGTTCCATTCATAAGCATCACTAGAACTCAGAGAAATCCAACTAAATGAGGAATCATTTTTTAAAATTTACTTAATTAGCTTAGACTTGTTTTCTTTTACTAAGATCCCATACTAGGGAGAGTGCAATGCAACTGATATTCTCATAAATTGCTAATGACTTTATAAATTAGTGAAAATGCTGCTGTAATCAGTTTGGCAATGTGTACCAAAATCCACAAAAAATATCTCTTTCTTGTCCTAGTACCCATGGGAATTTATTTTAAATAAAAAGCAAAATGTTGGGGAAAAATAAGCATTTATACCAAAACATACCTACATTCTGTTTGTAGATGTTTGGTAACAACCAAATATCTGCCAATAGGGAAATGTTTGAGAAAATCAGAATGTATCCGCTCAATGGCATGTTATACAACTCATGAAAAAGCATGCTTGTAACAGCCACAGCAACAAAAGGAAATGCTTTTGATACAATGGGAATTGACAACCAGCAGCATGTAAAATTGTCTACATATTTTTTATAATTGTTTTTTATATGTGCATGGAAAATATGGTTAAGAATATACACTAAGACATTAACAATGGTGTGTCAGAGTTGTGGGATAAAAATTTTAACTGCTATATCTTGGGAAAAAATTAACTTTTCTCTGAAATCTTACCTAAAAACTAACTTAAAACCTAAATGATGACAATAAAGAAATTGACTCGCTATTCATCTTTCCACAAAAGAGCTTTGAAGGTACAATCGTGTGGGAGAGCCAGGACCTCCACGGCCTTGTGTCAAGAAATCTTCACAAAGTGGCAGTGAATGATGGAGGGGGAGTTTTCAGAGTCATTACAGTAAGTCATTCTTTTTTTTTTAATGTTGTTTAGTAATATTAGCTTGTTTTTAATACATAAAAGTGTTGTAAAATTTATTTTTATACCAATCTAGACAGTATGAAACAATAATTCTTGTGTGTTTTAGAACATATGTGGTAGAAAATGTTGTTGAGTTACCATGGTAAAGACAAAAAACTCAAATGTTCTATATGATTCTCTAAGTCCAGTGTTAGTGAATATATAGGTTTGCCCTTAAGATTGGTATGTTTTTAAAGTGTGGTATTTTATTTCTGACTAATGTTTAAGTTAGCATTCTTTAAGAATGCTTGCTCAGTAGTATTTAGAATATTCAGTATCTCACATTGATAGTAAAATGTCAGTTAAAATACTATAGATAAAAATATTAGAAAGTAAGATCGAGTACCTACTTTCATTTATATTGCTGAAACAACTCTGGAATTTCTGACTCGTATTTCTCATTTATTCAGATTTGCTTCAAATTTAATATAGCTTGACAGGTAAATTTCTCAAGGTAAAAAAATATAGGAAGACTTAAAATGATGAACTTCAGTAAACAAGTGTTGTGTGGTGGTGTCTTAGACAATCTTTTATTTTCCTTGATGATCTGGTCTAATTAGGAATCTACTGGCATTTAAATTTACAAGCTTAGTGATTTCATTAAATATCAACGTTATTCACATGAATTAATTCTGAGTTTGAAATAAATATCACATGATATGTTATTGCTCATTCAAAAACCATTTACTGTACAGCGATCATAAGGCAGGCAACGGTAGAAGCCAAAATAGGCCCATCAATGGCTCACAGTGGAACTTATAGTCCAATGAGGAAGGAAGGCATTAAACAGAACCACAAATTCACATGTAATTACAGAGTTAGACTTGTAGGCCATGTTTAGGGTTTAGGATTTTATCTTTTATTATGAAGATTTTTTTGTTTAGGATACAAAGTTTCATGGAATTTAATTATAATTTTCTTTCCTTATTTTTAAGACAAATGCATTTAATATCTTGCCTCATTTTCTATTTATGAAAACTTAAAAATATCCATAACATGCCAAAATTCTATAGTATTTGAGTTGGTTACACTAAAGGAAATAAGTTTGTTTCTGAGTTGAGGACTAGGCTTAAATGTAAAGACACAAATGATCTACTGTGGGGGTAAAAAATAGTTGTAGAGAGCTAAAGACAGCTTAAACATTCAGCTAACCTTAAAAAAAATGTCAGAACAGGGAAACTATATGGAAGATTACTAAAACAAAAAGTTGGTTCTTTGAAAAAATAAATAAGATTGACACGCCTTTGGCTAAACTAACGAAAAGCAGAAGAGAAAAATCTCTAATAAGCTCCATCAGGAACAATAAAGGAGAAATTACAACGAATGCCACAGAAATACAAGATATAATTTATGAATACTACAAAAACCTTTATGCACACAAACTGGAAAATGTGAAGGAAATGGACAAATTCTTAGAAACACACAACCTTCCTAGGCTCAACCAGGAAGAAATAGAATTCCTGAACAGACCAATATCAAGTACTGAAATTGAAACAGCAATAAAAAACCTTCCCAAAAAGAAAAGTCCCGGACCAGATGGTTTCACACCTGAATTTTACCACACCTACAAAAAACTGGTGCCTGTCCTGCAGAAATTATTCCAAAACATCGAGAAGGATGGAATCCTCCCCAACACATTTTATGAAGCGAACATAACCCTGATACCAAAACCAGGAAAGGATGCAACAAAAAAAGAAAACTACAGACCAATGTCCCTTATGAATATAGATGCAAAAATTCTCAACAAAATCCTGGCTAACCGAATCCAGGTGCTTGTCAAGAAAATAATCCATCACACCCAAGTGGGGTTCATCCCAGGGATGCAGGGATGGTTCAACATATGCAAATCTATAAATATAATTCACCATATAAACAGAAGCAAAAACAAAGACCATATGATCCTCTCAATAGATGCAGAAAAAGCATTTGACAAAATTCAACACCCTTTTATGATAAGAACGCTTAACAAAATAGGCATAGACGGGGCTTACCTAAAAATGATACAAGCCATATATGACAAACCCACAGTCAACATCATACAGAATGGGGAAAAATTGAAAGCATTCCCACTTAGAACTGGAACAAGGCAAGGTTGCCCACTATCTCCACTTGTATTCAACTTAGTGCTGGAAGTCCTTGCTATAGCAATCAGACAAAAGGGTGGAATTAAGGGCATCCATATGGGGGCAGAAGAGATCAAACTCTCACTGTTTGCTGATGATATGATATTATATCTAGAAAATCCCAAGGATTCAACCAAAAGACTCCTTGAATTGATAAATGAATTCAGTAAAGTCTCAGGATACAAAATCAATACACACAAATCAGAGGCATTCATATACACCAACAACAGTCAAAGTGAGAACCAAATCAAAGACTCAATTCTCTTCAAAATAGCAATGAAGAAAATAAAGTACCTAGGAATATATTTAACTAAGGAGGTAAAAGACCTCTCTCTACAGGGGGAACTATGAAACACTGAAGAAGGAAATACCAGAATACGTAAACAGGTGGAAAACTATACCATGCTTGTGGTTTGGCAGAATCAACATTGTTAAAATGTCTATACTACCCAAAGTGATCTAAGAGTCAATGCAATCCCTATGAAAATACCATCGTCATTTTTCACAGATATAGAAAAAATAATTTTATGCTTCGTGTGGAACCAGAGAAGACCCCGTATAGCAAAAGCAGTCCTAGGCAATAAAGACAAAATGGGAGGTATCAATTTACCAGACTTTAAACTATACTACAAGGCTTGGTACTGGCACAAGAACAGGGACATTGACCAGTGGAATAGAACAGAGAAGCCAGATATAAAACCATCCTCATATAGCCATCTAATCTTTGATAAAGTAGATAAAAACATACACTGGGGAAAAGAATCCTTATTCAATAAATGGTGCTGAGAAACCTGGATAGCCACATGTAGAAGACTGAAACAGGACCCACACCTTTCACCTCTCACAAAAATCAACTCAAACTGAATAACAGACTTAAACCTAAGGTGTGAAACTGTTAGAATTCTAGAGGAAAACGTTGGAAATACGTTGGAAATGTCTTCTAGACATTGGCCTAGGCAAAGAATTTATGAAGAAGACCCCAAATGCAATCACAACAACAAAAATAAATAAATGGGTTCTGACCAAATTAAAAAGCTTCTGCACAGCCAAAGAAACTGCTATGAGAGCAGACAACCTACAGAATGGGAGAAAATTTTCGCAAGCTGCACATCCGATAAAGGGCTGATAACTAGAATCTGTTTAGAACTCAGGAAAATCAGCAAGGAAAAATCAAACAACCATATCAAAAAGTGGGCAAAGAACATGAACAGAAACTTCCCAAAAGAAGACAGAATAATGGCCAACAAACATGAAAAAAAGCTCAACATCTGTAATCATCAGGGAAATGCAAATCAAAACCACAATGAGATATCAGTTATCTCAAGTGAGAATGGCCTTTATCAAAAAGTCCCAAAACAGTAAATGTTGGCGTGGATACTGAGAGATAGGAACACTCCTACACTGCTGGTGGACTGCAAACTAGTGCAACCTCTGTGGAAAGCAATATGGAGATACCTTAAAGAGATACAAGTAGATCTACCATTTGATCCAGCAATCCCATTACTGGGCATTTACCCAAAAGAACAAAAGACACTCTATAAAAAAGACACCTGCACTCAAATGTTTATAGCAGATCAATTCACAATTGCAAAGATGTGGAAACAACTCAAGTGCCCATGAATACACGAGTAGATTAATAAAATGTGGTATATGTATACCATGGAGTACTATTCAGCTGTAAGAAACAATGGTTATATAGCACCTCTTGTATTTTCCTGGATAGAGCTGGAACCCATTCTACTAAGTGAAGTATCCTAAAAATGTAAAAATAAGCACCACATGTACTCACCAGCAGATCGATTTCACTGATCGACATCTAAGTGGACATATAGGAATAACATGTATCGGGTGTCGGGCAGATGGGATGGGGAGGAGGGGATGGGTATGTACATACATAATGAGTGTGATGCACACCAACTGGGGGATGGACACGCTTGAAGCTCTGACTCCGGGGGGTAAGGGGGAGAAGGCAACACACACAACCTACAAATTTGTATCCCCATAATATGCTGAAATTAAAAAAATATATGGTAGGTAACTTAGTAGCCTACTCTAAGAAAGCCCATGTGCGGATAAAGGTTTTAACCATAAATGCATAGAGCCAAGAGTTTTCATTAAGTCTTACTTCCTTGCCAGTAAGTGATGATATCAGAAAATTTTTAAAGCTGTATATTATAAGCCAAGTTGTGACCTTTTAGAGAGAAGTTAATAAACAGAAAACACTATTGAGTTCTAAACAAGCCAAAACAATATAGAAATATACAATAAAAAATAAAGAGCATACAATTTTTATGAAACTACAAGACTGGAATTTATAGTAGTCACCTTTAGTAATTTTCTCAACATTTGGCTACAAACATTTTAGATTACATTAGCTGGGTTTGGTGGCTCACACCTATAATCCTAGCACTTTGGGAGGCCAGTGTGCGAAGATCGCTTGAGGCCAGGAGTTTGAGACTAACCTGAGCCAGAGAGCAAGACCCCATCGCTACAAAACATGAAAAATTATCTGGGCATGGTGGTGCATGCCTGTAGTCCCAGCTTTGAGAGGCTGAGGCAGGAGGATTACTTGAGCCCAGGAGTTTGAGGTTTCAGTGAGCTATTAGCCCAAATGACAGAGCTGTCTCAAAAAAAAAAATTTTAAATGACAAGTTGCCACAATAAGCTCAGAACACTCTACTAGCCTTAAAACATTGTTTTGTACAGTACAACTCTGCTGCAAAGATCTGTTTAAAAAGAGAATAGTCGGCCGGGCGTGGTGGCTCACGCCTGTAATCCTAGCACTCTGGGAGGCCGAGGCGGGCGGATCGCTCAAGGTCAGGAGTTTGAAACCAGCCTGAGCGAGACCCCATCTCTACTAAAAATAGAAAGAAATTAATTGACCAACTAAAAATATATACAGAAAAAATTAGCCGGGCATGGTGGCGCATGCCTGTAGTCCCAGCTACTCGGGAGGCTGAGGCAGGAGGATCGCTTGAGCCCAGGAGATTGAGATTGCTGTGAGCTAGGCTGACGCCACGGCACTCACTCTAGCCTGGGCAACAAAGTGAGACTCTGTCTCAAAAAAAAAAAAAGAGAGAATAGTCAAAGAGTAGCCCTCTTGATTAGATGAGTATGTAGAAAACCATAAACCTGACCTACTGAATTGCAATTCTGACAGTCTGATCCAGCCCCCACAGCAGCTAGAGAATAGCTCTAGTAGATGTGCTATAGCAGTATACAACATACAGAAGTAAAATAGCTCAGTAAAAGGGCATTGAATAACTTGTGAGGTGAAGAAAGGTAGCTGCTAATAAGGGATCCTCTAATCGTAAGAGGTAGAAAGGACTGCTGTTGGCTTTTGGCATAATAGTCTCTAGGCACCTTCAACAGCATCAGTAATCAATAGGGTTGTATCTGAACTATCTAGGTCAGACTGTTGATTTAGAGGAGCTTTTCTCTGCATGGCCACTTAACTTTTAAAATATACTGAGATGTATTTGAACTCATGAGAATTTTCAGTCTCCAAAAAATCAAAGGTAGTAATATTTTTTTTGAAAAATGATAGGGTTAGGATTTAAAATAAATTGGTTTTTGTGCTACTACGGTAACATGTACAAGAATATGATTCTGTATAAGTTGGAATTCTGAACACTGTATGGCCTGTTGAGTATACCCTTTCTTTAATATTGTAATCAAATAACACAAATAGTAGAATACTATATGTCATGTTGTAAGTCATATTGTGATATGGTAAGTCTCAAATGCACCAACATCTTAGATGGGTTTATCTGCTGCGGTGGAGTCATATTATGACTTGTCAAATCAATTTTAAAATACAAAGTTGTTTTGTGATAAAACATTGAGCACAATTCTGTTATTCCTTTCAGACTGAAAAGGGTACCTTGCCTCATGAATTCATGGAAGGTGTGGAGGGAGTCGCAGGTGGCTTTATATATACTATTCAGGGTAAGTTGGCTAGTTGAAAGTTGAAAAGCACAGTGAATCTCATGTATTTAATCTTACTTTATACTTTGACATAAAAGGTGATTTGATTTTTGGTTTTGGTCATTTAAAAAATAGCTTTATTGAGATAAAAATTCACCCTTTTAAAGTGTTGTCCAATTCAATGGTTTTTAATGTATTCATAGAGTTCTGCAACCATCTCCACTAATTTCAGAACATTTACATCACTCCAAAAAAAACCCCATTAGTCATGCCCCATTCTCCCCTCACCCCATCCCTTAACAACAGCTAATAAGGTTTCTTTCTCTGTGGATTTGCCTATTTTGAACATTTCATATAAATGAAATTGTACAATATGTGGTCTTTGTGTCTAGCTTCTTTTGTTTAGCATACTGTTTTCAAGTTTCATCCATGTTGTGTGTGTGTGTGTGTGTGTGTGTGTGTGTGTATATATATCAGTACTTTTATGGCCATATAATATTCCACTGCATAGATATACCCCATTTTATTTATCCATTCATTAATTGATGAACATTTAGATTGCTTCTACTTTTCGGTAATGATAAATAATTATGCAGTTAATATTTATGTACAGGTTTTTGTGTGGTCAAATAGTTTTATTCCTCTTAGTAAATACGTAGTAGGTAAGTGCTGGCTCACATGATAATTCAATGTTTAACTATTTGAGCACTGCCAGACTGTTTTCCAAACCAGCTGCTCATTTTACCTTTTCACAGTCAACGTATGAGGGTTCCAATTTCTCCACAGCCTTGTCATCACTTATTATTGTCTGTCTTTTTTACTATACCCATCCTAGTGGGTGTGAAGTGGTATCACATTGTGATTTTGATTCGTATTTCCATAGTAACTAATGATACTGAGAGTTTTTTCATGTGCTTATTGGCCACTTGTATATCTTCTAAAAAATATTTATTCAGATCCTTTGCCCATTTTTTAAATTAGATTATTCTGTTCTTGAATTGTAAAATGAATTCTTTATAAGTGAGCCATTGCACCTGGCCACTTTCTTGGTGGTGTCCTTTAACACAAAAAAGGTGTAAATTTTGATGAAATCCAATGTTGTCGCTTGTGTTTTTGGTATCATATCTGAAAAACCATTGTCTAATCTGAGATCACAAAGATGTATGCCTTTGTTTTCTTTCAAGAGTTTTATAATTTTAGCACTTACATGTAGGACTTCTATCACATTTAAGTTAATTTTTGTATATGGTGGGAAGTAGAGATTCTACTTCATTCTTTTGTATGTGGATATCCAGCTGTCTCAGCACTCATCTGTTGAGAATTGGTGACTATAAATGTAAGGATTTATTTCTGGACTCTCCATTCTGTTCCACTGATCTATACATCTATCCTTATACCAGTACCACACCATCTTGATCATGTGGCTTTGTAGTGAGATTTGAAATCTGGAAATGTGAGTCCTCCAACCTTGTTCTTTTTCAAGCTTGTTTTGGCTATTCTGAATCTCTTGCATTTCCAAATGAATTTTAGGATCAGCTTGTCAATCTCTACAAAAAAACCCCAAAAAACAGCTGGGATTTTCAAAGAGATTGCATTCATTCTAGAGAGGAGTTTTGCCATGTTAACAGTATTAAGTCTCTGAACATCTTTGAGCATGGGATGTCTTTCCATTCATTTATGTGTTGTTAAATTTCTTTCTATGGTGTTTGGTGGTTTTCAATGTAAAAAGCTTACACTTCTTTTGTTAAATTTATTCTTAAATATTTATTTTGTAATGCTATTGTAAGTCAAATTTTTTAAAATTTAATTTCCAGATTGTTCATTGCTAGTATATAGAAATACAATTGATTTTTGTATATTGGTCTTATATGCCACAACCTTGCTGAATATGTTGTTTTTTGGTTAATAGTTTTACAGGTGCTTTAGGCTTTTGTATATACAAGATCATGTCATATGCTAATAGAGGTAGTTTTGCTTCTTCCTTTCCAATGTGGATGTCTTTTATCTCTTTTGCTTATCTAATTGTCTCAGCTAGAACATATGATACAATGTTGAATAGAAGTGGCAAAACCAGACACCCTTTCTTGGTATATATTAATTTAATATATTTATACTCATTTTTCACATATATGCAGTTAAAACAAAGTACGTAACTCATTAGTCTAAAAGGCTTATATTTAATTTCTGCTCTTGTCTTATTACCAACCATTTTCCTGTTACTGCAGTTTTATAACACTTTCATTTTCCTTTAAGTGTTAAATTGTACAGACACTCCTTGACTTATAATGTGGTTACATCTTGATAAACTCATCTTAAGGTGAAAATGCATTTAATACACCTAACCTGCCAAACATTATAGCTTAGCCTCTAGCCTACCTTAAATGTGCTCAGAACACTCATATTAGCCCACAGTTGGGCAAAATCATCTAACAGAAAGCCTAATAGAGTATTGAACCTCTCATGTGTTATTAAATACTGTACTGAAAGTGAAAAACAAAATGGCTGTATGCCTACTCAGAGTACGGTGTCTACTGAACACATATCACTTTCACACCATTGTAAAGTCAAAAAATCATAAATGGAACTATTGTTCAGTCAGGGACCATCTGTATATATTTATCCTTATCTTTAAACTGAGAGGATGTTACAGCAGAATGTGAGAGTCAAAAGGGAGCAGAAGTCACTTAGGCTTGTGTTTCTCAAAGGGTAGTCTGTGGTCTGTCTGTAATTCACTTGCATCAGAATCAGAGAAGCAGCCCTTAAAAATACAGACCTGCTGGGCTCCACCCCAGACTTAGTAAATCTTCAGGCTTGGGGCCCAGGAATCTGTATTTCAGTAAGCATTCCTAAGAACCACTGATGTAGTTCCACCCTCCTTTTATAGATGAGAATGCTACAGTCCAGAGACAAGTGTAACTTGTCAGTATCTCACAGATAGTGGCAGAGGCAGAAGTCAAATGTAAGTCTTCAGACCCCCACCTCCATCCTTTCCATTTCCAGCGAAAAAGAGTGGAGTGCTGGGGGCCGGCGCAGGGTCACCATGTTGCAGCAGGACAGTAATGATGACACTGAAGATGTTTCACTGTTTGATGCAGAAGAGGAGACAACTAACAGACCAAAAAAATCCAAAATCAGACACCCAGTGGCATCATTTTTCCATTTATTCTTTCGAGTCAGTGTAATTATCGTCTATTTTCTCTGTGAATTGCTCAGTAGCAGCTTTATTGCCTGTATGGTGACAATTATCTTGTTGTCATGTGACTTTGGCAGTGAAGAATGTCACAGGTAGACTAATGGTTGGCCTATGTTGGTGGAATCATATTGATGAAGATGGAAAGAGCCATTGGGTGTTTGAGTCCAGGAAGGCATCCCCTCAAGAGAATAAAACTCTTTCAGAGGCTGAATCAAGAATCTTTTGGTTAGGACTTATTGCCTGTCCAGTGCTGTGGGTGATATTTGCCTTTAGTGCCCTCTTCTCCTTCAGAGTAAAGTGGCTAGCGGTGGTTATCATAGGTGTGGTGCTCCAAGGTGCCAATCTATATGGTTATATCAGGTGGAAAGTGGGCAGCAGGAAGAACTTCACCAGCACGGCCACCTCATATCTGGGAAAGCAGTTTTTAAGACAAAACACTGGAGATGATCAGACTTCCTGAATAAAGAAAGAAAGCTTATAAATTTTGTTACATTGGGGAACAACCGAAGAGATTCTTGACTTTGAACCTTTTAGAGCTCAGTCCATGTTGCAATGAGGAGTGTTGGGCTTGTTTTTCCACTTAACAATTTTATTTTAAAAAAGAAAAAATAATTTTCATGTTAAGTTTTTATTTTCTTTCCAGTAGTTGGGGCTAGAAAGTGTGTTGTCACTAGAAACATGGTTAAAATTTGTCTTATGGTGTACATATGTGCATAGTTATGTAGTATCAATATATCCCAAATTAATTAAAGTGTGTTCATTTATATATGTAACAGAGACCTTTGCATTTTGATCAATGAGAGGATGTTCTTAGTTTATCTCCAAGTTCTATGTGTTTACATATTATTTGTGTAGATTATTTTCAGAAGTAAGCTTTGCTTCCATGGTAAAAGTGAGCACTTTGGCTTGTATTGTTAAAATATGTACTTCATGGTAAAATTTCTTAGATATACACAAGCAAGTAAAAACCCAATTTGGGCTAGTGGTGTTACCTAGTTTCTAAAGTTTTATTTAGTTTTATTTGTAACAAGTCATTTACTTATGGCCCCATTAAAATAAATGGAATCTTCACAGTTTATATTTAAGGGATACCCAGAAGTTGCCGCTGTTCTATTTATTTTACAGCAAGAATAGCCAGATTCTACTCTTGAGCTTCCTGGAAGCTCTTCAGTAGTCCTTGGGCTAATAAGATCTTTCTTTTATCACTAAAAGAGCATTATTCTTATGTCATAATAAGAATAATCATTTAAATACTTGGCAAAATAAATGCCTAAAAGACTTTTTATTTTGTGAATCTTTTTTTTTTCTTGCTATAATGGGGATAGTGTAAATCATACTTTTGTATTAATGGTATTTCTTAAAGCAATATATTTAGCTGTAAACTAAACCAATTTACGAACTCTTGTAGGCATCTGTAAATTCTGTTGTATGTACTGTAAACTTTGGTGGAGTCTTTTAATCAGCAGATTATGTTGTGAATGTATTTGTACATTGTTAAAATATTTTTTAAGATGTTTAATTGAATAAGTACCTCTATTGTAGTGATAGCTTTGAAGGTGCAAAACTTTATATTTGCATAAAACTCTACTGTTGGCCGGGCGCGGTGGCTCACGCCTGTAATCCTAGCTCTCTGGGAGGCC
>VBSM01002153.1:40310763-40324956 GCA_008086735.1 Cheirogaleus medius | reverse complement strand
AAAAAAAAAAAAAAAAGTGGAGTGCTAAGTTATCTTTCATTTCCTTTCCTCACCCCTCAGCAGGTCACTTTCTTTTTATTCTTCAGAAATTTTCTTTAATCTGATCATTTGAGAAAATCCTGACTTCCCCTGCCCTAGTGACAGAATTACTGCCTTAAATTAATAGGATCTGGGGACAGTCCCTGCACACATGTGACAAGTGACTCATTAACTTGTGAGAGGGCAAATAAAATGTATTTTAAGCATTAATAATCATTTTTGTTATGGAATATAAATATTCCAAAAATAGTACTGAAAGAAACACCCAGGTACCCATTGCTCAAAATTATTAGATGTTTACGTCTTGCCATATTTGCTTCCAATTTTTTTTAAGAAATAAAAATGATAGGCACAGTGGAACCCGCCCCCGCTCTGTCACCTGTAGATCTTCCTAGTCCCATTCCTCTCCCTTCCCCTCAGAAGGGATACCATTGTCCTAAAATTGACGTGTACCCCACCCATTTTCATTTTCTACTTTCTACTACATATTTACATACCTTTAAATAACATAGTATTGGGTATTTTATAATTGATATCATAGAATCATTAATATATATATCACTTATCAATTTTCACTCAACATTATTTTTCAGTGCCATTCCTTTTAACATGCAAGATCAGGTTAAGTTTATTAACTGCTGTAGTCCATTATGTGAATATACCACAATTTGGGTTTTTTTCCCCAATCAGTGGGCATTTAGCTTGGTTCCATTTTTTCCCCACAATTACAAGCAATACTGCAATGAATATCCTTGTGACCATTTAAAAATAACGTCTGTAGGGTATATCTACAAGTGGACTCAACCGTAAGGTGTACATATCTTCAGCCTAACTAGATCTTGCCAAATTGCAGTCTCTAACCACTAGGCTGCAGACTGGTTCCTCAGGGACCCAACTGAGGAGGTCTGCTTTGTGCCCCCCACCCTATCTGTGGAAAAATTGTCTTCCATGAAACTTAGGACATGGCGGGGAAAGGCCTTAATAGGAGGAGGTGAGCAACGGGGAGCAGAGCTTCATCTGTATTTACAGCTGCTCCCCATCGGTTGATCACCGCCTGAGCTCTGCCTGCACCTCCCCCCATGCTACCACCCTCTAGTTGTCCTTGAAAAAATTGTCTTCCATGAAACTAGTTCCTGGTGCCAAAAAGTTTGGGAACCACTGCCTGGCAATGTATGAGAGTTCCCATTTTCCTATCTAAAGTTCCAAACAACTGTATTTGTTAGGTTGCCTTGGGAAAAGAATTTTAGTGTACATTGTATTATAGGTTCTGGGTCTTAAGTTTGCAATAGCATTTTTCTCCAGTTCTCAACTTTTCCTTTTTAGAAGGTGATGCTCTTTTACACAACCTTCATTCTCGCCCCCGAAGACTTATTGATCATCAAAGTAATCTCCGTGAGGAAGATGCCTTACTGAAGGAGGAAAGCAGCACCTATGATGATATTGTTTTTGTGGATGTTGTCGACACTTATCGAAATGTTCCTGCAAAATTATTGAACTTCTATAGATGGTAGGTTGTAAAAATGTTGGTTAGCTAGAACTTGTTTTATTTTTATTCTTCTTTTTTTATTTATTTTTTTTTTTGAGGCAGTCTCGCTATGTTGCCCAGGCTGGTCTCTAAACTCAAAACAAACCTCCCACGTCAGCTGCCTGAGTAACTGGGACTATACCTGGCTTATTGTTCTTTTGATGTAGAAACAATTTATTAACTTCAAAACTCTGAGATTTCAATAAACAAAAACAAACCTAAAACTGCCGAACACCTGGGGCGTGACCTATTGTATCTGGGCTCCTTGTGAAGACCGAACTTCTAAAATGCTGCCACTTATTTTGATTAGCAGATCCATAATATAATGGTATTGACCTATCAAAAATACACAAGGCAAAAATTGATTTACTTTGAGTCATTCCTACTTGCCTTGGTTGTCTCAAGCCAGCATTAGAGGAAAATTGTTAAGTTCAGAAATGGTTCATTTTCAGTAGTATTTATACCTATTTGCCCATATTCCCCAGTTATATAGTCATTTGCATACAGATTACTGATCTGAATTCTTTTCAACTGAATATCCACTTTATATTTCCATTCTCCACTCCATCGATTTAAAAACTGCTTGCCCTGATTCTAAAACTTCTATATAGGTGACTTACTGAAATTCCACAACTCTTAGTCTATCATATTTACAAGACCCCCCCCCAGTGTTTCTTGGATCTTAGTAGTAATTTCTACTCTTATAACAACAGCAACAATAATATATAATAAGTGTTACTTTATATATAATAATATTAACATATACATAGTTGCTAATAGTATTAGTTACTCTAGGATCCCATAATTTGCTGTTGAGTTCACTGATACTTTCTACCTTGACTGCAGAACTAAAACCTTTGAACTCTATCTCTGTCCAGGCTAAACCTATAGAGGGTATTTACATCTTTGTCTTTTCTTTTTTGAAACCTTATCCTGTTTCTTCATGAGGCCCAAGGTCTGTCTTTTTCTATTCTTCACTACTGCCCTAGGGAGAGTGGGAAGTTATCAAGTACAGTACTTTACGGACATGGTTCCCTGGTCCTGAGAGTTAGATGGTCTAGTCAGCTTGTAGACGGTAACGTTTCCTAGCTGGGGCATATAAATATAATTTTGGGGTCATCCTGTGGGTAGAAGAAAGATGTAAATGAGGTTTGGAAATTTGGATTTGTCTAGAATACCTACCAGGATTAAGTTTAGACAGCTGTAATAAGAAAAAGAAACTTCTTTTAACTCATGGCCACTAATGGGAGTTCTAGCTGAGGCCAAGTTCTAGGTGAGGCCAAGGTGAGTAGTGGGAATGGAGATCCAGGAAGTAGAAAATCAGGACTGTGAGATTCTAGGACTTTCTAGAGAGAGAGACTTCCCAGGTGTGGAAGTTCCATTTGGTTCAGTACTACCTACAGTTTAAGTTTAGTCTCTTCTACTCCTTACCTATCTCAGATTTTGGCCTCTCCCCTCCATCTCTGCTTCCACTGTTTTGGGCCATCACCTTCTCTGCCTGGATTGCTCCAGTAACCTTCCAGCAGGTGTGCACCAAGACCACTTACCCATCTCCCTCCCACCGTCAATGAAAGTTTAATTATTCCTTCTTCTTTATTCAGTTGAGTCATCAGTGACCTAAATGTCCCTTATCGTGAAAGTTTATTTCTAATTAGCAAATAAGTATTATATTTACCTTATACTGTTAATTAGAAATAAACTTTAGAAACATAGGGTTATGCTAGTTGCCATAGACCCATTGTTGTTAAATTTACCGTTCTTTGACCTAATGAAACTTCTTCTGGATTTCTATTGAGATTTATGTCATACTACAAGACTCTGCATTTTTAAACAGATGGACAGGATTGTCAATGTGATATGAAGGAGTGAATTTTGTCTTTAGTTGCCATTATATATATATATATTTCTGTTTGTTTCATTCTTTTTTTTTTTTTAAAGACAGAGTCTCACTCTGTTGCCGGGGCTAGAGTCCCATGGCATCAGCCTGGCTCACAGCAACCTCAAACTCCTGGGCTCAAGCAATCCTTCTGCCTCAGCCTCCAGAGTAGCTGGGACTATGGGCATGCGCCTCCATGCCTGGCTAATTTTTTCTGTATATTTTTTTTAGTTGGCCAATTAATTTCTTTCTATTTTTAGTAGAGACGGGGTCTCACTCTTGCTCAGGCTGGTTTCGAACTCCTGACCCTGAGCGATCCTCCAGCCTTGGTCTCTCAGAGTGCTAGGATTACAGGTGTGAGCCACCATGCCTGGCCTCATTATATATTTTTTTATGTCTAGATAAATGAAGTCACCCTCCTGTGCCTTCCAGAAGGTCATTTATAATAGTTTAATTGTTGGAAATTGTTTCCAAGGGAAAATATGTTTCAATGATATAGCTCAGGTTTTTTAAAACCGTAAATTATCTTGAGTAGAGTATATAAATAGTAGCATAGAATGCATCTTGTACAATAGTGTTTTCTGTGAGAGGCCCAGGTATAACACCTGATCCATTATCCTGGGCCTTTGTTATTAAGAACACATGGGACGAAGTTCAAATGTTTAATGGGTTTGGCAGCCAGACATGAGTGACGCCTAAGAGGCATTTGTTTGAACATATATTCCACTTAAGCCAGATTTTTTTTCATTGTATTCTTTTTCCTTTACCTTTTAAAATCAGCTTGGTATATCTCTGTGTTATGCCACTTACTAAATACCAACTGAGGGCTGTAGTTGATAGCAGCAAAGTTCTGTTAGAACAAATATTCTCAGCGTTTGAGGAATGAGACCTATGGGTAGTACAGGTACAATTTTGAATTAAAATGTTAGCAATGCCAGCTGGGCGCCGTGGCTCATGCCTATAATCCTAGCACTCTGGGAGGCTAAGGTGGGTGGATCACTCAAGGTCAGGAGTTCAAGACCAGCCTGAGCAAGTGCGAAACCCCATCTCTGCTAAAAATAGAAAGAAATTAGCGGGACAACTAAAAATATAGAGAGAGAAAAAATCAGCCGGGCCTGGTGGCACATGCCTGTAGTGCCAGCTACTTGGGAGGCTGAGGCAGGAAGATTACTTGAGCCCAGGAGTTTGAGGTTGCTGTTAGCCAGGCCCATGCCATGGCACTCTAGCCCGGGCAACAGAGCGAGACTCTGTCTCAAAAAAAAAAAAAAAAACAATGTTAGTAATGCCACTGCATTGGTGTTGTGCTTAGTTTCTTTGTATGGTCGTACTGACTTTCATAACTGTTTTTTGCCAACAGGACTGTGGAAACAGCCAGCTTTGATTTGTTGCTAAAGACAGATGACGACTGTTATATAGACTTAGAAGCTGTATTTAATAGAATTGCCCAAAAGAATCTGAATGGGCCTAATTTTTGGTGGGGAAAGTAAGTTAACCATTGTTAATTAGCCCATTGGCATTCTTGTACCTGACCAAATGTAATTAATTTAGAATGAAATATGCAAGTCATTTTTTTCATATGAAAAATATAGTTGAGATGCAAAATTTTGTATTAGGCTCCTGGGTTAGTATGTTTTATTACTGTACAATTAGAGGAAAATATTTTTTAAATGGAAAGCCTGAGGCTAATTTAATTAAGAAGGGAAAATGATGTAACTTTTATTCTCATACCCTAGAAATAAGTGGTACTCCCATTAGACGCTGCTGCACCTTTTATATTAGAATAAATTTGTGACACATCTCTGAAACTGTTTTCTGTGCTTCATCAGGAATACAATAGGGATTAGTGATTTGGTTTTTTGTTGTTTTGGTTTTTTTTAGTATATACTAAAATACAGGGTAATCATCTAGTACTTTTCTTTCAGAAACTCCACAAATGCAACTTTGAGAAAATTTAACATACCACTCTTTTATATAAAACACCACTGGATAAATGATAATATTGCTTTCCTTAGATTAAAAAAATATTTTCTCATTTTCTATCCCTGCTTTTAGAAGGTTATTCTTTTGTAGTGATAATAAAGGATTCAAGTTTAATAGTGTCAGGATTTGCGTCAGACCAACACAAGAAGCCACGTTGTTTTTAATCTCAGTTTCAGATTGAACTGGGCAGTTGACAGAACGGGAAAGTGGCAGGAGTTGGAGTACCCCAGTCCTGCTTACCCTGCCTTTGCGTGTGGGTCAGGGTATGTGATCTCCAGGGACATCGTCGACTGGCTGGCAAGCAACTCGGGAAGATTAAAGACCTATCAGGTACTTAAAGATTTCTAACCTCAGTGTACACTCATCAAACCAGGTTTTATTCAGCCCAGTATTCCGTCACTGAAAGCAGATCCCACTTACTTGGGGAAAAGCGTGTTCTTTCTGTGTAGGAATCACCTCTCAAAGGTTAAGTACACATTCCTATCCCTCAAATCTTGGCTTTAAATTTTATTCTTATGTCTTTTTTAGCCTGCTTATTATGTTTTCTGCCTGTATTTATAACTCCTGGAGGAATATAAAGATCATTATTCATTCATAAGGAAGAAGACTAAAAAGTACTTCCTAAAGATTTTAAAGTACATGAGAAGAATGGGCTGTCTACTCACTGTATTATCTTCTCATTACCTTATGGTGTGGATGCTTCATATTAGTGGCCACTAGTTTTTACTTTGTGTGTCAGTGTTAATCCATGTTTGGCATTTCATATTAAAGTAATAACAGAGAAGTAGATTGTTTACTATGGAAGTAGGTGTGGCATTGACTTTACAAATGAAATAAGCCTTTAAACTTTTACATTTAAACTTTATGGGCTACCTATAGGGTGAAGATGTAAGCATGGGCATTTGGATGGCAGCCATAGGACCTAAAAGATACCAGGTGAGCAAATCTTTGGGGGCTGGCCTCAGGGTTCTTAAGAGTTGAGAAAGTGAGATTTCTATATACAGGTTAAGTATCCCTTATCCAAAATCCTTGGGACCAGAAGTGTTTCAAATTTTGGATTTCAGATTTGGGAATAATTGCATTAAATTTACCTGTTCAGCATCCCAAATCTGAAAATCTGAAACACTTCAGTGAGCATTTCTTTTGAACATCATGTCAGTGCTCAAAAAGTTAAGGATTTTGGGTGTTTGGATTTGGGGTGCTCAAGCTGTGATGTGTACCAGACCCTGGGCAGAAAAATGAAGATCTTCTAGCATCATAGCTGTGCTCTTGATTTAATTCACAGTAATCCACCCAGGTTATTTCTCATCCAGTATTTTTCTCAGTTTAAACCAAAAGGAAATGTTACAAATGAAAGTTCCCTTATCTACAAAGAAGAATTAGGTTTTCATAGATTTGATGGGAAATTCTTTGCAGCTTTAAAACTTAATGACAGAATCCACTGACTTGAGTTTCCAGCAGTGTGGCAGCCTAAGGACCCTTCAGCCCTCTGACTGGTAGAAATAAAACACTGGATAAAATATTGCAAGATGCCATTTAAAGCACACTAATTGCAAAACCAGAAAAAAAAAATGAATATGCAGAGACTAAAATGGAAAGTAGGAGCCCTGGGAAGAAAGTAAGCGCAAAGCTGGCTTTTGCCTTAGAGATTTGTGTTGAATCCTAGATTCTTGCAACTTCCACTTTGGCCGTAGATAGTGCAGGGCACAGAGAGTATGCAGTGTCTGCCAATTAGACACCTGCATGGAGCTGGGACCCCAGAGCAGCACACTCAGTTCAGGGTGAACAAGAAATAAGCCCAAATCTAGTTGGTCAGCTTTGATAGTCCTATTCATTTGTCATACTTTCAGTCCCATCTTTGGCTTACTTAACTTTGAATATAATTATTTTACTTTCTGTACCCGGTTATTCTGGTATCTGTAGTCTTTGCAGATCTGATGCTGCGTTTGTTGTTTCTGCACACTGTTGTACGTGGGGCTTGTTTCCTGATGTGTTGAGAAGACTTTTTTTATTGTGACCTCACGTCTTTGGAAACCAAGGTCTATATTTAAAATGCATTTTTACCGAAGAGGGTTTACATTTTTTTCTGCCATGCACCTAAGGGTACTAACCATCTATGAATACTTCCAATTTCTGGCTTGAAACTTTTGGGGCTACATAGACTCAAACAGCTCCAGACCCACCAGAGTGCAAGCTGTAGTTACAGATGTCAAAGCAGACTCCTTTCCATCCCACTCAGGAGCAAGACTGAGACAGACAAGTCACTTTCTATGCAGGAAGTTTTGTTTTCTTAAGTACCTGAAGGTTGTGGGCCTTCAGGGATTCTGGCTGTCTGTGGCAGTCTCTGATTGGTCTCTTGTCCTTGGACATGGACTTTTTTGTTATGATTATTTTTTTTAATGGAGTAGTTTGTGTTTTTATGGGGCATGGACTTTTAAAACCTGAGGATCAGCAGATGCCTTCAAGGCTCATGCTGACTCCAGTACTTTCTCCAACTCTTGTTTCTTGTTCACCGCCCGAGTTCAGCCATGCTTTTATAAATATTTTTAATTTTATCCAGCATTTTTGTGTTCTCTGAATGAGTTTCTCTGTAAACATGTTCTGTTATATTGCTGAAAACAGAAGCCAATTTACATAGCCAGGAAATAGTCGTGATTGGGAACTGGGGTTCAGGAGTCTTTAACCCCCATCGTTATACCAGCATAGTGACCTTGAGCAAGTAACTTAACTCTTAATTTTAGTTTCTCGCTTGTAAGAGGAAAATAATTCCTACTTCACAGGATTATTGTGAGAATTAAATGAGATATTTATAAAACACTTGCTGCCATCCCCAAAATATTATAAGCATTCCGTTTTATAGTAGCTGTTATATACCTTTCCTCTAATAGCAAATATGAAACTGTTTGTGGCTTCCAAACTTTATTATAGAATTCGATTTGCTAACTCAAAATTGTTACACACCACACTGCATTGTTTGTGTTCCACAGCCCCGGGATTGTGAGGCCCAGTGCTTTCCCAAATTAGGAGGTACCGCCCCCAAACCTTGCCCATCTGTTCACACACAAAGTTGCCCTTGACATAATTTCAGCTTCGTTAAAAGAAAAGCTGCCTTTATGTTTGCTTTCTGTCTCTCTTAAAATAGTTTCACAACTCTCACACCAGCTTTTGTTTTTCGACAGGACAGCCTGTGGCTGTGTGAGAAGACTTGCGAGACAGGAATGTTGTCTTCCCCTCAGTATTCTCCACAGGAACTGAGGGAACTGTGGGAACTGAAGGAATTATGTGGCGATCCTTGTCAGTGTGAAGCAAGATGACAGTGATCTGAAGTGGCAGTGTTTAAAAATCAGGGTAGGCAAATGATAATCTGAGTGTAAGTCTGAAGGAAGCCTAAGGTTTAGCAATATGGTCTTTCCAGGAGCATTATAGGCTGGCACTTTCACCTGTAACCAATGTGGGATTTCTTAATGTTTGCACAAATTTCCTTTTTAAAAGTCAACTGATACTGTAGCATAAGAAAAGTTTTTATTTATATATTGGAAGATGATTTGAAAAATACCAAATTGTTTTATAAAAGGAAAAATATTTCTAAATCCTGATGCATTGTTGCTAATTAGTAATTCCTCATTACTTATCATTTTTGGTTAAAACTTGGCCTAGCTCAGAAATCTTGATTAGTAACCGAGAGTTTGAATTTCGAGCTGGATTGCAGGTAGCTCTGTAATTATCAGCTAAAAAGAAATCACAGAAATGTTGTGTGATCATCTGATCACTTATTTAAGCATTGGTTGCTTATACCAAAGTTTGGGGTTTCTGGAAATAATGTCAGATTTTTGTGGCTCTCTGAATGAAGTGGGCAACTTGAACTTGAAAAGGAACCAATATAATTCTCAGTTCTGGACCTTGGTTTTAAGGAAATTCACATTTATATAGTAGACTGATACTCAAGTTTTCTTTTGTCATTTAACATAAATCCTGAAGATCACAGTTCCAAAAAAAAAAAAAAAAGCTAAATTTTTGTGAATATGAATAAAAGCAAATACCTCTCAGGGTTTTAGTGCCATAAGGAAGGATATTTCTAAATTGCTGACACTTTGAAAGAATTAATTTTGTTTTCCTTCTATCATTGCATAATGTTTACCTAATATAAGTAAATTTCAATCAGAGTTGGTCATCTGTAGAAGATGATATGCTCAGTTTAGGTATAACTGTAGGGAAAAGCATGTGATTAATTTTTTAAGCACTCTAAAATAGTACAACTGAGAAGAGATAATAGCATTTATGTTATACATCGTAGAGGATATATCTAAGTTTAAGGGACATTTCCCAAAATGACCAACCGAATCATTCTAGTAACCTTTTAAAATAGTAGCACCGATAGAGAATTCCATTAAAACTAGTCTTATGACAGACATTAACTGTGTTCAGTTAGAGCAGCTAGTTGCTATTTAATATATCAATCTTCACATAATGAAATGCAATGATGAACTGTAAAAATAAATATGAAATAAGATCAGAAAAGCATTAGTAGAGTTCAAGGCCTTTATTATTGCTATTATATATACAAGCCTAGAAATGGCTCTTCCCAACAAAAAATACATCCTTTGTTATACTTAGAGCAAGTTGTAAAACTTCATATTTTGACAGAATTATTCCAAGAAATCATTTATTTCCGGTGAACCCCGGACATGATAAGCAGTCTAGTCTCTAAATTTTATTAGCTGGTTGTTACCATCTCGCTAATAGACAATCTCCGTTTTCCACAGAATAAAACTGTAATGACTGTAGGTCATTTTCTAGTTCAATTTCTCTGCCCGGCATCTGAAATTAGAACAAAGGTGGGGAGAGGTGTGAATAAGACAGATCTGACAAAGCATGTTCTACATACTCTCCCCCAAGCAGCAGGTTACCCTTAAAGATGTTATATATCCAAGCATATATGGTCTCCCACTTAGAATCAAACTGTTGTTTTACAGAGAAATTTAATGTCATGATGTGGGGAAGTAAGCTTGACTTTGTATTTTGCTGGGCAACTTACTTTGGGACTTTCATAGGACAACAGAAGGTCTGACACAGGAACTTTGAGAAGATGTGACAGCAATCCCTTCACCTTTTGAATTGTCATGGAGTCTGTCAAAGAAAAATCCATCAGTTCTCTCCAATGACAGGTTATCTGTAAAACACGCTCACATGACTTGCAATGGTAGCTATATCTGATTTCACAGTATCAATTTATCCAAGTTTGTAATTAGGGAAAAACTTCAGTCATTTGGGGAACTGTGGGAAATGGAGCCAATGTTTGACCTAAGTGCCCTTTGACAGTGAATTTTCATACCATTTCAGTAGCATATTTTTTCCTTAATTCAAATAAATCAGAAATAATATTCTTAGCACAGAGGCATAAATGGGAGTGAAATCATTAAGTTTTCTTTTTAAACCTGTGATTATTCTCCTAGGAATTAATGAGAGAACACTGGAGTGGGGCTCAGGTGTCCTGAGGACGTCTCTCAACCTCTCTGGCCTTAGTTTCCCCCTCTGCAAAGCGACGTGTAGACTAAATGAGCTATAAAGTTCTTTCCAGCACTACTGTTCTGTAACTATAATAGCTTCATTATAATAGTGTGTAATTGTGTTCAACACACAGACAAGTGACCGCCAGGCACAGGAATGTAACTTAAAGAGTAAATGCTTTGGTTTGTTCAGAAAACACTATGAACTTCTTTCCAAAGATGGGTTGTGGTAAATAGTGGATATTTTGATTATGAGAAAAAAAGTTTCTCTGAAGCTTTAGCTGGAGGTACAGCAATAGTGTAGTGTTCCTACAAATATCACAATGTATTCAAACAAATATTTTTCTATCAAAAATCATTTTTGTAAAAGCTGTGTGTTTTTATGCAACTTGTGATAATAAATGTTATCTTTATTTTAGAATAAAAACTGGCTTTTTCTTGTGTATTAATAATATAGGTAAATATAATTTTAATACAGTTTGTTCTTTAATCTAGTCCTTTGAAAAGACTTAGGTGGACTGGCTTTCATTGTTTGGAGGGTGGTTAGAGAGGGGTTAATTCCCACACACCAATGGGAAAGGACACATTCCTAAGCCATGCCAGAAACATCTGGTCATAAAATAATTCTAAGAAATGTACTTGCACTGAGTCTACAGAAGAAAGTGGCAATTTGTGTGTAATAACTATAACATCTGATTGTCATAACATTCAGAAAATATGGAGGTAGTCAATTATTTGCCTGTTGCCCTCCCTATGACCAGTGTTAAAAATGTGATAGAAAAAAGGCTTGGAAGCGTACCTATGATCATATAAGATGCATAGGTTTTATGATATATATTGCTCTACCACTTGTATTATTTTATGATATGCCAATTCCTATAGACATGCACTGTCCAACATGGCATCCACATGTGGCTACTAAAGACCTGAACTGTGGCTAGTATGAGGAACTGAATTTTTAATTTTATGCTAATAAATTTTAAATTAAAGAGCCACATGTCGCTAGTGGCAGCTGTTACTGGACAGCACAGTAACAGCTACTAGACCTTCATTCTCCTTAACCACTTCGGTACCAGCGTCGACTATAGTCGTCAGCCACAGATGAACGCAAGCGTCGACTTTAGCAGACAGCCGTGATATGAAGGCGCACAGCCGAGCGTCAACAGCCAAAAGCTTTTACTTTTATCTCTGCAGTTGCAATGTGTACATTCAGCTAATAAGTTACTACGAATCTGTGACCTTTTAACAAGTCCTTAGTAGGACTTACAGTTATTTTCCTAAAGCTGCCTGTAAAGTAAAACAAGCTTTCAGTGCTTTATCATCACACAAGAGCAAAACGGATTCCTCATCAATACACAGCACAAACTATCTTGCGGACTGTGAGTGCCGGCTGTGGGCAAGGCTTCCGGCCGGTGAGCGCCGTGCCGAAGTGGTTAATGGTGCATTATGGTGCATTGTATGGTCCCTAGCAGAGCCCATTCATTCATTCTCCCATTAATACACATTTAGATTGTTTTCATCGTTACAAGTGCTATTCATTCTCCCATTAATACACATTTAGATTGTTTTCATCGTTACAAGTGCTACAAGATAGAATGCTTGGTCAGAGCATATATTTTTTATAGCAATTACCACATGACTTTACAGAAAGGGGACACTGCTTTTTCATGCCAGCCAGTATTATTTTAATTTTTGCTAATCTGATGGATAAAAAAATGGTATTATAGTATTTTACATTTATTACCTTTCTTTTTAAAGGATATTTATGTTTGTGGTTAGATATTCACAGCATGTAGCATAAGAATTAATAGTAAGAACACTGGCTTACTATTAATCTGCTGGTTTACTGCTAAGTTTATAGAATATAGGACTCAGATTCTGAATAGCTTAAAGCAGTAATAATTACATATAATTTCTATGGGTAATTGTAATCTGTTAGTTCTACTCAAAGATTAATAAAAACAGAATGAGTATGGCGGGTGTTCCCAAAGTAAGAACTAAATCTCAAAAGACCTGGGGTACCAGTCAGGTGTACAGTGTGGGAGAAGGGTGAGGTGGCCCTGTCACCCCTGGCCCAGGGCTGCTTTTGTGTACATGCTCAGACCACAGTCCCTCACAGATCTATTTCAGTGCCTTCCCAGAGAAAGCCTCAAAAGGAAAGCTTAACTAAACAGGTCTAAGGAGAACAGTCTTGAACAAATATTCATTAGTGATAACATTCCCATGAATTAATTGACTTATCTGGAAAGGGAAAATGCAAAGACATCCAAAGCCAAAAACATTAACAAAAAGTTCTAGCCTTCTTTCACTAGTCTGTCCCCACCAAGGCCTTTACTGATAGTATTTAAGTTTGAAAACAGAAAAACGAAGTAGTAACCACTAATTTTAATTCATCATTATGTAGCACTAGGAAAATTATATATCACAGGAATAGAAATTGGATTGCTAGTAAATAAGAATGGAGAAATAACTGGTAAATTAACACTGAATGGATGGTTATCAATCAGAAAGGTACTACTTTGAACACACTAAGGCCTTCCATAAGCAATGCCATGATAAGCTTGTTTTATCTGATAGAAACTAAAAATCAATATGAATTACTGCACTGACAGGCAAACAAGGAAACGCAATATTCTAGAGTCATTTAGGTTGATGTTTCATTTTTTTCAAATCCTCACTGCCCTAAACTTAACCTGTTTATATATCTTGAGAATACACAGTATCATGGCATACTTGAAAAAATAAGACTGTAATTTTTCTTTTGAGTAAAAGTTTGAGGTAAGTTACGTTGATCTCATTTCCTGACACAAAAGTATTTATTTTCTGAATAAAACTAATTCAGTTCCAGTAGCACAAATTTTTTCCTGAAGTTTTTTTCAAAGAAAACCATTTTGGTGTGTCCAGTAAAAGAGAGCATCTGAGAATTGTTTCTGCAGGGACTCCTGATCAGTAAGGAGCGGAATGTAAGTAGAATGTAAGAAAAGTCACAAATGTCCCAACAATTCAGTTCACTAGGACGTGTCTCTTTTATGAAGGAATAAGACAGATCCCAAACCCAGTGTAACAGTCTCTCTGGAAACAGCAGTGGCCTTGGGGAATTCCTCTAACAGGCTAAGCCACTCAAGCTCTCAGGCCTTTGGTTAAAACTAAATTAGGCCGGGGGCGGAGGCTCACGCCTGTAATCCTAGCACTCTGGGAGGCCGAGGTGGGATGATCGTTTGAGCTCAGGAGTTCGAGACCAGCCTGAACAAGAGCAAGACCCTGTC
>VBSM01002153.1:40290082-40308789 GCA_008086735.1 Cheirogaleus medius | reverse complement strand
AAAAAAAACACAAAAAAACTTCTCTAAATATTCTCAAGTATCTGTGCTTTTGTCTAATAGCGTTCTTAGCCGTGAACCATACCTGCCTGGCTGCCTTAGAACCCTCCTGGCCCACCCCCAAGTGATTGAGAATTCACCATGAGTGGCCAGGAAATTGGGCCACCTAATGGAGTAATTTGAAAGCGATTCCCACAGGCGGCTTTTCTTCCTCAAAGATACAGTTCGAGCCTGAAGCATTTATGCAGTGAGCTTCTCACATTAGGAAATATATAAAAAGGAAAATCACATAAAAGTGAAATGTGGAATAATAATGAAGTCAAACAAAATGGAAAGTACATCAGAGACAAAGATTCATGAATTCGGAGCTTCAAAGCCCGAGGAACCAGGTCGCAGAATTGAAGGAGCCACTGTGCATACTAAGTGTCAAATCCCACAGAACACACACTGAGCCCTCGGGACAGGAGAGGTTTGGAACCACGTACTCACGGGAACTTTCATGTACGTTAGAATTACCAACTTTAATTATAAAGGGGCTTTAAAAAATACCAATGCCTTTGAGATAAACTGAAGCGCTTCCTACCCTCCTGAGAAGGGTACACCACCTGAAATCTGAAGTCTCTGGTGAACATATGCAAAGAGGAGAACTTACATTTAAGAACTGGTTAACTTGCCCAGATGCAAATCTCTCCCTTTCAGGAACCTAAACAAGCTTCCAGGTTCCTTCTGCCAAAAGATACTGCTGATTTATCTTTCTGTGCTGCAGCCTTGCTGAAGTAGCCCCCCAGGAAAGTACCCATAGTCCACTTGGATGGGTACAAGAAGCCCCAGGAAAGGGAGAAGAGCAAAAACAAAACCACTGAGAACATCCTCTGATACCCAAGGAAGACTGTTGCGGTTGAAAGGCCGCCAGCTATGTGTACGTACTAAGGCACAGCAACTGGTATCTAGGGTGGGCTGCGAGAAATTCTTCATCCGGTCTGTCTCTGTCTGGATCCTGATGTCCCCCAGCCTTTTTCCATTCATTTCCAAAAGCTTTTCGGTAATCAAGCTCAGCCCCGCGCCTTTCCTCTGGTAGAATCTGTGTTGGTGTGAAATAAAAACAAGCCTATTAAAGCATTTTTCTAACAAGTCCTTCGTGTTGTGCACCCTGTCCTTCCTCCACTGCCCACGCCGAGAATAATCAAACTGAGAGGGATAAGAAAATACTTAATTATACTTGTCACCTTTCTTTTTTAACATTGACTTAGAACTCAGGTGTTTATTCAAAAAGAAAACAATTTCAGTTTTATACTTTTCTTTGTGAAAGTAATTTGCCCACGAGCCAGTTTTGGGACTATGCCAGGTGCCTAGGGCCACCTCCCGGAGGTTGGCCTGGAGGTGCCTGCACCGGAGGAACTGACTCCAAGTGACGACTCCAGCAAGGCGCTGCCTTCCCACCTCTATGGGGAAGAATGGCTAAGGACTTAGAGGAGAAATATACTTCATGGTTTTATCTTCTTTCTGCCTACGTTCTCCCCGAGACAATGAAGCGAGTGCCCCAGGATTCCTCGCCCCTCCTCAGATGGTAATAAATCAGGCCGGGCACTAATCTACGTGTGATGCTCTCTCCTGGGGAGTTAGGAAAGAGCCAGTGTTACTAAAATGCACAACAGTGTTTCACCATTTGAAGGAAAGCTACATCTCATATCCTGTACAACAGTCAAGTACAATTTCTTTATACATTTTTGATCATTTATCTTCTAGCCTAAAAAAGACCCAGTCGTGATACTCGCGCTCACCTCACATTTGTTCAGGGTCCTCAGCTGACCGATCTTGGCGATGATGAGCTGCCGCGTGGTCTGTGCCGCTTTGTCGCCTTCAGTCAGGGGGTTTCTGATGCAGGACAAAGCGTGCAGACTCCGTAACTTGTCTAGCTCATTGATAAATGACCACTGAAACACAGCAGAAGGAAATAAATGAAAAGCAACAGGCTTCAGGCCACCTCTCCATATTATTTGAACTAGCAACAGAAAAGCTAGGTCCCTAGTTCCGAGGCAGGGAATTGTGTCATGCACTGAGCACCCCGCCCTAGGAAAACCACACACTTTTACTCTGTAACTGCCATTTAAAATGACAGTCTGCTTCAGTGTGAATTAAACTAATTTCTTTCTTAATACTTTTTTACTTTATATGCGGCATTTCATTCTGAGAAATAGAAGGGGGAACATCCAAACTCCACCATAGGAGTAGAAATAAGCAATGATGTCCTCTGCACACTCTGAAGAAACTCTTACTTGTGATATCTGATTGTCATTTAGGACAAGGTACTGCAAGTTTGGGAACATTGACGTTTTGCACCCTAGAAAAAGGAGAATTAAGTTACAACGTATAAGTGAAACAGGTAAAGTATGGGGGCAGGGGAAACTTTACTAATCTTACATACCAATTCCAGCATCTGGAAAATGTATAGAAGAAATTCCAATGTCAGAGAGAATTAGTTGTTCTAATCTAAAATTTAAAATGTTAAATTTGATTACATAGAACAATATAAAATGCTATGGGCTATCAGCCAAACTAGATTCATAAATGTTCCGCCTATACTCTGGGTTTCCATCCCATGTAAATTACTTAGAAACCATAAACTCCAATTTAGGACATGCAAAGTGGACTCTATGCTATTAATATATTCTAATGATTCTACAGTCATCTAACAGTTTCTGGGTAGCGCTGCTGTACCGGTGCTAAATGGGTCTCAGAGGAAAGAGACGGGGTCTTACTGCCAGAAGTCTAATAAATTAAGGCTTTTGGCATTATCACCAGAGTCAAATTATTCATCCAATTATCTAGTACATGGTCCCCAATTGTACATGGTTCACAAGTAACTTCTCTAAATGAATTAAAATTCCCCAACGTGGATTACTCTCTTTAAGATTCCATCATATTTCTATTGAAAAAGTATATACAGCATATGAAAACTCATTCACTAAAAATTTACTAAGCACTATTGTGGCAGGCGTTTAGGAGCAAGTTACCTGGGCAGATATGCTATCAGAAACAGCTGACTTTCATCAATTAAGTGATTAGAAGAAAGGTCTAACAACTTGACAGTCTGCAGAACATCAGTTGGCCTGTATGGAAAATAAAATTTTTTCAATGTGAATTAATTTATTAATTATTTTCAAAGATACAGCTTTAAAATACTTGCATTTGGTATTACGGAGGGCTGGGGATAAGAGGCGAATGGATTATTATAAAAGGGCAACCTGAGGGATCCTTGTGGTGAGGGAAATGTTCCTGATTGTATCAGTATCCTTCTCGTGATACATCCCATAGTTTTGCAACTTGTTACCAATGAGGGAAACTGGGTAAAGGGTACAGTGATCTTTGTATATTACTTCCTGTAACTGCAGGTGAATCCACAATTATTTCAAAGTAAAAAGTTTAATTTAAAAAATCTGCATTCACTTGTAATAATAAATGAAACCATTCTGTACAATAAAATCTTATTAATTTCAATCCTTTCATTGAGAATTTATAAATTTTTCCATGCTTAAGTTTATTTTACACAGTAATTTAATAGAGGGAGATGAAGCAACAACATATTTATTTAAGAGAACAAGCTTTTACATATACTTTAGTAAATTGACCTTAAACAGTTAATGCTAATTAAAAATGCATTATTTAATCTTCATAGCATATCGTACAGAACTTCCGTTTAGAAACTGCGAGTTAAATACATTTATGCAAAACTAATAAAATTCTTGTCTTCACAAATATTTAAATCAATGAGTTTCCCTCAATTAAAACCAATTAGTGAAGTTTTAGTTGACATTCTAATTTGTGAAGGCAGTGAATAATAAGCATTTTTTCTAATTCTTATTTGCAAATCCTTCCAAAAAATAATGTTAGACATAATTAAGACCACTTATTTATTCAGAATGACTAAGTGGTTACAGATGCATTTAAGTAAACCCTTGTTACCTTTCTGAAATGACAATATTATTAGACTCGAGGTACAGCTCCTCAAGAACGGGGCACGCGGAGGCACACTGGAGCACCTGGAAGGGAAACTCGAGTCAGAGTGAAGCAGCCCCTGCAGGTTGTTTCTTCCCACGTATTTATCACTGTAACCTCCATAGGAATTCAGCCTAGTGACTATTTCAGAAATAACGTGCCTCATGGACAGCTCATGCAGACTGTATTTCAGGCCCAGAGTCGTGGTGAAGGGGTAATAAAATGCTGAAGGGCCGCATTTTAGTGCCATGGGAGCACACGCTTTTGGCACTTTGAACTCATCAAGGTAGATGTCAATGCGCGGTTTAGGTGAGGCAGTTCCAAAGTGGAACTGGAGATGGAGACTGAACACAGTCTTATCATTTGACAGGGTTTGCTTAACCCAAAGAAGGAAACTGATGTTAAATATCATACCTTTCCTCAATGCTAGATGCCAATGTAGGCTTGTAAAGAGTATGCTAATTAGGCCGGGCGCGGTGGCTCACGCCTGTAATCCTAGCACTCTGGGAGGCCGAGTCGGGTGCATTGCTCAAGGTCAGGAGTTCGAAACCAGCCTGACCAAGAGCGAGACCCCGTCTCTACTAAAAATAGAAATTAATTGGACAACTAAAAATATATAGAAAAAATTAGCCGGGCATGGTGGCACATGCCTGTAGTCCCAGCTACTTGGGAGGCTGAGGCAGAAGAATTGCTTGAGCCCAGGAGTTTGAGGTTGCTGTGAGCTAGGCTGATGCCACGGCACTCACTCTAGCCTGGGCAACAAAGTAAGACTCTGTCTCAAAAAAAAAAAAAAGAGTATGCTAATTAGACAAAATTTCTCAATTATTATTATTTAAGGGACAGGGTCTCACTCTGTCGCCCAAGGTCGGGTACAGTGGCATGATCATAGTTCACTGCAGCCTCAAATTACTGGGCTCAAGTGATCCTCCCCCCTCAGCCTCTCAAGTAGCTGGGAATACAGGTGTGTGCCACCACACCCGGCTAATTTCTTTCATTTTTGTACAGATGGAGGCTTCCTACGTACGTTGCCCAGGCTGGTCTCAAATGCCTGGGCTCAAGCAATCCTCCCACCTCAGCCTCCCAAAGTGCTAGGATTACAGGCATAGCCACCACGCCCCGCCTACCGCCTGAACTTCTATGTGCCCTATTTTAAGGCTAAATCAATACCTGAGGAGGAAGTACGTACCTCACAAGGAAGGAGTCCTGGAAAAGAAGTTCCATGGCTATGGGCACGTTAAGGGCACAAGTTAAAGGGCAACTGTCTGTCACTGAGCTGCCTCTGTGGCATTACGTGGATGAACATGGCTGGGAATGTATTTCTACGAGCTTGGTTTGAAAATGGAATATTCTGGGTGTGTGAAGTCAATAAACCCCTGACAGAAAACAGCAGTACCAGATGTAATTACTGCTGTGCCAAGGACACATAAGTCCACCTTTGAGCCCAGCTGTATGCAACAGTGGATTCTAGGAGCTGAACTTCAAACAAGAGAACCTTTCTGCGGCTTAGCTTCTGCCCTGAAAAAACTTCCAGGGAAACTCAGGAAGCTCGATAAGCAGCCAACACTACAGCTTTTAAAAGCTCAGCACGTAGTTCCTGCACACCATGATGGAGTAACACCGTTTAGAAAGACACTAGAACAAACCAAAGTGAGATGAGAGAGACAATATGGATTCCTAGATATTAAATTCTACTGAAACACAATGATTTTTTAACTCCTTTCTATAAGGCAATTTAAAAATCCTATTATGTAGATAATAGGATGACTAAAATGAAGCTACACTTGTACTTCAATTCCCTATTAAATCAAAAAATGTTAATTGCTTATCATTGTGTAATAAACCAAAGAAATATGATTACCTCAGCCCACGTTATTCCCGTCCGATTGAGGACTAAAACTTTCAGTGCCGAAAATGTTCCGCTTAGAGATGCTGAACCAGAGGGACATTGGAGTTTATTTTCACTGTGTGGAAAAAGAAAATACAATACAGTAGACCCAACTTAAACACTGAAAGCAACAACTTGGGACTTAATTGAAATTCTATTAAAAACAAAGCGAGTCAAGACAACCTAATTTTTCATATTTAAAACATACAACTTTTTAGTATCTGACACACAAAGACGATTTCACAGGGTTAGGGCAGCTGCGTGGGGCTGTGGGCGTCCAGGCATTCGTAGGGTTAGCTTCCGGCTTCACCAGGTGCGGCTCTGGGCATTGCAAAATGGTCCTGTTCGCAAGAATCCTGCTGATACGCTAGATCCTGGGCTAGAATTCTGATTCTCTAAACGCAGTCTGCCCTTCAGCTAAGAGGATGGCCGAAACATATTACTGCCCTTTAAATTCTCTCTCAATAGCCTAATATCAGGAAGTACTTGATCTTGACAGTCACTTTGAAAGAAGATAACATTAAAAAGCATGAGCCCCAATTTCCAGAAGAGACACCATGGGTCAAATTACCCCCGTCTGTTCTGTTCGAGAACACAACTAGTTTAGGCCTGACTACCGACTATACCATACCTGCCTCAGCCAGGTAAAACTGACCTGTGTATGTAAAGTTGGTTCAAGTGTGAAAGGGAAAGCCTGGCTAAGCCCTTGGAAAGGTAGGTTCTGAGACTAAAACTAATCAAATATTCAGGAAGGCCTGGAAACTGTGACATTAGTAAAATAGGTACATTAGTGAAAAATCCTTATATCAAAAGTGAATTAAGCAGTATCCCAATGAACTTATACCTAAAGCAAATAAATGCTAGAAGCTTCCAAATAAACAATCACTTTTAATATTAATAATACCACCTCTCCTCTCCTACTCCCCAACCAAACATCACCTCCCCGATGTTCCATATTTTATGGTCAGGCTTACAAGAAATATAAGCTCTTTTAGCTCATTGTCAACCTACCTCATCCCCCACCCTGTCAAAAGCAAAACATGGTCCCTATTAAGGAATCACCTCATAGGACCAATTGCAAGACTATAACAATGTGCCCTTGAAGACTAAGTTAAATTTAGATAAATTCAAGTAAGCCAAGATCTGCCTGAATTAAAAGGTCTACCAGGTGGCGGCCTTAATTCCGTTCATCTTCCCTCCTCGTTGCACAGAGACACCATGAAGGAGCAAGGAGAGAGCAGGAGTTTCACGTGACAATTAGGCAACCAAGAGTTCATACCTGAGATTAAGAACTTCCAGGTGTCTGAGCTGATCAGCAATATGTATCACTTCATCCCACGATGACAACAGGTTTTTTGACAAATCTACCTTTCTAATATCTAAAAGCACAGGTTAAGAAACAGTAATTTCAAAAGATTCATAAAAGACATAAAAGTAGTTACTCTTGATTCTGGAGCATGGGATCTTTAACTTTTTGCTTTATACCCTTATATTCTGCTGGAAATTTTGTCATGAGCATATAATACTTCTATCTTTTAAATTACACAGCTGTTCATTAAGAAACTAAAAAGTTCATTGTCATAAACTAAAAACTTGAGACAAACTTCAAATTTCTACAACCAAATGAATAAGAACCAAATGTCCTGACACTAAATCATCCTAGCACTATCCAACACGGGGGGGGTGGGTAGTAATGGTAACTGATTTATTAAGCACTTAAGGTGCACCCACAGGCCTTGCCCTGTGGCGCACATTTGGCCTAAAGGAATGCCCAAACAAACAGCATCATTTCCAGGACACAAAACGGGGGTTAGCTCAGACAAATGTTCACAGTGCTAAGAATGATCTGGGGATTCAGAGGGTCTCCCGTAGCCTAGACGCAGTTACTACGACACGCCCCACCTCTGGTAGAGGGACTCAGAGAAGGGTAAACCAGCAGGATGGAAAAAGCAAAGGTCAGATCCCAGCTCAGGTACTTGAGCTGACGGACCAGTGTGACTGCAAGCAAGGAGCAAGACGTGTGAGCAGTGACACTGGAAGGGGCAAAGCTTAGCAAAGTCCCCAGCAAGAGACAGAAAAGAAGCCTGGAGCAGGACTGGACCAGCTAAAGTAAGACCTTGCACTCTAATCTGAAATAATTGGGATATTCTTCAATTCACTCATCTAGTCCATGAGGAATTATTGAGGGCCAGGCGTATCACAGTGAGTGAAGTCTCAATGGGAAAGAGACAATTTCGAAGCAAGAGGCTCCACAGTGTGTCAGAGACAGGCCATGCTCAGAGCGACAGAGCAGGCACACAGGAAAGGGTGTGTGGGTATTTTACAGGGAAGACCACCTCCCCTAACAAGACGGCCACTTGAGCAGAGGACCAAAGGAAATGAGGGAATGCTATTTGGGAAAAGGGTCTCCCAGGCAAGGGATGGCAAAGAGCAAAGGCCTGGGTGAGAATGGGTTCAGCCTGTGACAGGGTTCATCAGCTCCAGTGGGCCTGAAGCAAGTGGGGTTGAGGGTGCTGGAAACAAGGTCACAAAGGCCACTAGAGGGCCAGGCCAGATCATAAAGGGCCTTGCAGGCCACTTCAAAGACTTTGCTAGTCTCTGCCTGAATGGGAACTTTTGGAGGGTTTGGAGCAGCAATGGGATCTGACCTGGGGCTTTAAAAGGTCACTCTGCTGCCAGTTGAGCCACAGACTGCAGGGAAACAGGAGGACAGGAAGTCTAGTCAGGAGGCTCTGACCAGACTGGTGGCACTGAGGGGACAGGAGATGTCGGACTGGGTATCCTAATCTACAAGAGGAGCTGACAGGATCTGCCAATGGATTTCGGTGTGGGATGTGAGAAAAAAGGAGCATTATGGATAACTCCAAAGTGTGTGGCCTGCACAACTGGAATTGTCATTTATTAAGAGGGAACGGCTACAGACGGGCAGGTTTGAGGGGTCTTAGTTTTGGACATGCTAGACTTGATTGAGATGACCGTTAGCCACCCAGACAGGGATATCAGATAAGCAGCTGGAGAGACAAGAGTAAAAGGGGAACAGTGGCGAGGCGGGCCAGCGACACCCCAGAAGGTCTCCCTGGGAAGCCAGGGGTCAAAGGTCTGAGTCTTGGGTCACCCCCAACACTGCGTCCAGAGAGGGGTCCCGAAAAAGACACTGAGGGGGAGTGGCCAGTGAGGAAAGAAGAGCACCAAGGCTCAATACAAATCCCCACCATCACCCCTGCTGCCACCGCTGCTGACCAGGCCCCAGGCCTGAGGCCGGCTGCTCTCTCATGTTCCTTTTTCACAGGAGAAAAAACTGATGCACAGAGCCATCAGACAACCGTAACTTTGTGCAAATTAACAAGCATGAATTTAAACACAACTCTGTCTTAATCCAAAATCCACTTTATCACACCCCACATTGCAACAGGGAGCTGTCAAACGTGGAGAAAGCATGGAGAAAGTTTCTTCACAAAAATCGTGGCAGCACTCCAGAGGACAGGTTGGAAAGGGAACAATTTTAGGCAGGACCCAATGAGGAAGCTCTGCACGTAGGTCAGGACCCAGGAAGGGCAGGCAGTGCGCATGCGAAGAAAGGGACGGCTCCAGACCCAGCCGGCCACCTCCGGCCGGCACCAGCATCCAGCCAGCTGCCGAGTTTGTCCCAGCTCCAAAGCTAAGAATGGCTTTTACATTTTAAACGGTAATATTAAGTACCTACGTAATGTCCTCCATGTTGCCAGTTGGCCCACAGGCCTAAAGTATTCATCATCTGGCTTTTGGGCAGGGGTGGAACGGGGGAGGGACATTGTCTCACTCTGTCGCCCAGGCTGGAGTGCAGTGGCGCCATCGTAGCTCACTGCAGCCTCCAACTCCTGGGTTCAAGTGATGCTCACACCTCAGCCTCCCAAAGTGCTGGGATTACACGTGCGAGCCACTGTGCCAGCCTATTATCTGACCCTTTAAGGAAAAGCTCTCTGACCCCTGACCTAAAGATGATTTAAGAAGAACGTGGGGCGCAGGTGGTGTGTAATAAATAATGCCAAGAATACTGGGCACAGAACAGCCAGCCCACCATGATGGGATGCCGAGCAGCATGATGCTCCCAAGCTCCCAGGTCTTACTGCTGGCGGAGCGAGACCGCAAGGGGAAGCCGGGCTTCTGGCTCCAACAATCTGAGTTTCTGCCACAAGCAGAATGACGACTACCCAAAAATGTCATGTCAAACAGAAGAGGGGAAAGTGACAAGTGCAGGCTGCCAAGAATGCCAGACACAGCAAACATACTCTAGGTCCCCTCAGGCTCCTCCACCACCTTGGGGACACACTTCCACCACCAATCGCTTGTTCCTCCCCTAGGTCCCCTGGGCTACCCTGGGTTCCCCACAGCCACTACACCCCAGATGCTGGTGTCCACCGTCACATGGAAATGCACTGGGTGCTTTTCATGCCTCAGTCTGACACTGTGGCCAACCTTCAATTCCACTAACCGGCTAACTCTGGGTCATTAGGTTGGTTAGAAAAGGTTTTTTGTGCTGTTTGTTTTTGTTTTCTGGTGTTTTGTTTTTTTTTTTGAGACAGAGTCTTACCCTGTTGCCTGGGCTAGAGTGGCATCAGCCTAGCTCACAGCAACCTCAAACTCCTGGGCTCAAGCCATCCTCCCGCCTCAGCCTCCCGAGTAGCTGGGACTACAGGTACATGTCACCATGCCGGGTTAATTTTTTCTATTTTTAGTAGAGAGGAGGTCTTGCTCAGGCTGGTTTTGAACTTCTGACCTGAAGCCATCCTCCCTCTTCGGCCTCCCAGAGTGCTAGGATTACAGGTGTGAGCCACCGCGCCCAACCTAGAAAAGGTTTAAATCCAGTAATTTTTCATTCATTCCTACTTCCCATTATGTAGACTAGATTAGAAATATTCCTACCCATTTGTACAGAGCACACAGACCACTTACATTCTGAAATGGACGCTAAACAATACAACAGTTGTTAAAAGTAGCACCCCCCTATACACACACACACACACACACACACACACAGGGTTAAGGAGTTCTTGCGGCTACACAGCGCTGTTCCTGGGGACAGATTCTCTTCCCAAGTTCAGAGCCAGCTGATGAGGCAGGAGGCAGCTGGTCTCCTCCCCTGGAGGTGCTCTGTGACTTGACTCTTTGCTGCCTTGCCTTCCGACTGAGTGAATGACCTCACGGAGAGAGGAGATCAACCCAAAGGAAGACGACTAGATTAAACATGCAAGGCAATATGTCAACTTCTGGCAGGAATTCAATCAGAAGCTTCAAGACATTCATCACTGTATCTGCAAATACCAAGCGTGACTTGATTATCTCACAAAACCTCATTTCTTCCTGTCTTGGGGGACTTTTTTCCCCAGGAAAGAGCAGTATAAACAAGCAATATGCTGATTTTCCGGTACACAGCTGACAACTCCAATCAACCAAACAACCTACATTCCCAAACCTATCTCCCGAGGAGGTCTTTTCCTGGTCAGGAACCCCCAATTACCGACCTCCTGAAATCACTTAGAAGTAGGCCAGGCAGCACACAGATGCCCCAGACATTCTGTGGCCCTCTGCTCCTTACCAAACCTTTTTCTGCATCCACTTCGATCCCATCCCCCCACCACTCCCCACCCCCAACTCCAGCTGCCTCACCTGCGGAAACCGCCACACTTGTGCAGCCCGCTGGTGTCAGCAGAGGGGCTGCTCAAGGGCAGTTGTGACCAGCTCAGACTGCAGCTGCCCCAGGTCCCAACAGACCCCCAAGGGGAGATATCTCAGGTACCCCAGGTGGGGAAGCTCTGCTCTAATTTCTGTCACCACACTGTCAGAACATTTCGCTAACGACAGATAGCTCATCTGGCATCTCTTTACTCAGATAAAATCAATCATAAACTGCTACCTTTTGCACAAATTACTATGCAGAGATCAGGCTGCCGAACCCTGGGCATTCCATCTGCACTCAAGGTAGGAAGGAGGATAAAGGCAACGGGCATAGACCAACGCAGCATGCTACCTTCCAAGAAGCCCCATCTAGACATTCTACTTCACATCACGCTGGCTGGGGGCAGCACACTGGCACACCTACAAGCAAAGGGGTCTGGGAAGGTAAGTGATTTATCTGGGCAGCGGCTGCCCCAAGCAAAACTGAATTGCCATTAGGAAGAAAGTCAGAGAGAATGGACATGGGGTAGGCAACTTGAGGTATGTGGCACAAGTGTCACTTCCAAAGTCAGATTCCAGTAACAAGCTATCAGTGAAAGGATACTAGGGCATGCTTTGGCAATTCCTCCTTTTTCACCAGCACAACTTACTGCACAGTTCCTCAGAGAAATGTCTTGCAACTTGCTCAGCTGACTGCATGAAAAACAGAGTTCACACGGATACATAAAAACGCATGCTACCCAGTAGTCCTTTAAAAGAATAAACAGCATTTCAGACATACAAAAATGTACCAAAAGTAATATACAAATACTAGTAATTCACCACCCAAATTAAGAAATAAAGCATTACAAAAACAAAGAAAAAAAAAAAACATTGTAGACGTTGCAAATGCAACTGAGGTCCTTTGTGTCCCTCAGCATGACACAGTCCTATCCTCCCTGACACCCCCAGGGCAACCTACACTAAATTTTGGAGTGTATTTAATCTTAAACATTTCTTAATACCTTTACTATATATTTCCATATCCCTAAGCAATTGGGCATTTTTGTATATTATGAAGTTTGATATAAACGGTAGTCTACTATGTAGAGCCTCTTTGCAACTTATTTTTTCCTCAAGAGTATTTTGTTGGCCGGGCGCGGTGGCTCACGCCTGTAATCCCAGCACTCTGGGAGGCCGAGGCAGGCGGATCGCTCAAGGTCAGGAGTTCGAAACTAGCCTGAGCGAGACCCCGTCTCTACTAAAAATAGAAAGAAATTAATTGACCAACTAAAAATATATACAGAAAAAATTAGCCGGGCATGGTGGCGCATGCCTGTAGTCCCAGCTACTCGGGAGGCTGAGGCAGAAGGATTGCTTGAGCCCAGGAGATTGAGGTTGCTGTGAGCTAGGCTGATGCCACGGCACTCACTCTAGCCTGGGCAACAGAGTGAGACTCTGTCTCAAAAAAAAAAAAAAAAGAGTATATTGTTCAGCAGTGAGATTTAGCCATATTGACACAGGGAGCTCCAGAACATTCATTTTCATACCTTATAGTTTTTCACTATATGAATAGACCACAATTTATTTACTCTTCTGTTGACATTTAGATTGTTTACAACCATATTGAAGTAAACACTATTGAATACTTCTTGCATGCCGCAGTCCCTAGAGATACATGCTAGAGAACGTACATAGCTTCAGCTTTACTACTCCCAGGAACCATTTTTTAAGTGTAGAAAATCTGTATTTTCTAATCATGGGCAAGTTAATTAACATGTGCCTCAGACTTCACATCTTTAAAATGCTGTGGTATACACACAAGCTCACCCTAGCATTATTCACAACTGCCAAAAGGTGCGAACAACCCAGTGTCCACAGGCGAATGAATGGATAAACAAAATGTAGTATGTACATACGATGATATATTGCTCAACCTTAAAAAGGAAGGAAATTCTGACACATGCTACAACATGGATGAACCTTGAGGATATTATGCTAAGTGAAATAATTTCATCTCCTGTTCCACGTTGATTTTCAAGAGACACTTGCCTTTTTAAAAAAAACCAATTTTCCTTATTAATGTATAATAGATGTACATAAATACTTTTTATCATAGCAATTGCCCAAAACCCAGCTTTGCAGGAATATGACATCATCGAAAGGAATTGTAGGAATCTCACCAAACTGTGAACTACCTCAAACTAGTAGTTTGCACTGTGTCTGACAGATGTCGCTATTTCCCTCTAAAATGTAAAATATCCTGTCTTGCCGGCACAACTTGGCACAAAGCTTGGGGACCCAAGTCTCAATACAGGCATCACTCCAGAGCCAAAACCATCTCTAAGAGAAATGATACATAATGGTTTTTATTTGCTTTTGATTCCTTTATTATGTAAGTCTTTTCTTAGTGCTACAAACTCAAAGCTAGTCAGCCGGGTATTATTGAGGCTATAAGACAATGGCTGAAAGTAGAAGCTTCAATTCCTAACAATGACAGCTACCACTAATTGCAGAATCTCATTTGTTATTTGTAACTGTGCTAACATCTTGAGTATTATTTTGTAAATGAGGAAACTGAAGCTTAGAAATGATAAGTAACTATCTCTAACTAGTCAAAGCCAAAAGTGGCTTAGCTTGCATCCAAATGGGCCTAACTCCAACATTTAGTGCATTCCACCAAGTTGCTTCAATTTCTTAACTTACTAAATTAATCTCTGGCCAACATAAGAGATTGCTACAAAATCTCAACAATTTTATCCTTTCAGTCAAGAAAGGCACTAGTAAATTATTAAATGCAATAATACTCAAGTAATAGGGTCAGTCACCAGGAAAATTCATGAGCTATGCAGTCATTTACAAACTAGGGAAAGAAAATCTGTTTACAATTTGTTAATATTCTCAGAGCTCATAATAGTCTCTAAAAGAGATTAACCAATAAGAAAAAAAGTGACTCTTTTGGGTAAAAGATATTTAAATATTTTTTATTTTTTTGAGACATGATCTCACTCTGTTACCTGAGCTAGAGCGCAGTAGCATCATCATGGCTCACTGCAACCTCAAACACCTGGGCTCAGCGGATCCTCCTGCCTCTGCCTGCTGAGTAGGTGGGACTACAAGCATGTGCCGCCACGACCCCCAGCTAATTTTTCTATTGTTTTGTAGAGACAAAGGGTCTCTCTATGGTACTCAGGCTGGTCTCAAACTCCTGGCCTCAAACAATCCTCCTGTCTCAGCCTCCTATAAGTGCTAGGATTATAGACATGAGCCACTGCATCTGGCCAATATTTGTATTTTAAATGGAAAAAATAAAGCAAAGAACTCAAACTCTATGAAGCATTGGTTCTTTAAATCCAAGTAAATCAGTAGGATAAAATAGCAAAAAAGGTTCATGATAGTTGTCTCTAGGTAGTGGCATTAGTTGTGACTTTCTTTTTCTAAATTTGTATTTTCTAAATTCTCAACAGTGAATGTACATTGTTTTATAATTTAAAAAACAGTCAAGTTGTTGCTTTTTTTGAAATCTTGATTTATTCTGAGTTTTTTTTTAATGAGGGCCATCTATGCTAAAGAGTAGAGGTGTGAGAAATTTATTTATTCTTCAACATGGTCCCATGTACACTTTAATTTTATATTATGTTAAATCTTAATATCTACAACAAAAGATGGGAAAGAAATTTACTTTGGACAGAACTACAGCTTAATGCTTTTACTTTAGCGTCTGAAAGTAAAAAATTGCAGGCCTATGCCAAGTGGTCACAAGTCTACAGGTAACAATTTGGACTTCTGTTTCCATTCCTAACTTATCATCCAACTGGAAATGTCACCATGAAATGGAAAAGTACCAAAATGTAACTTAATAATTAATCAACACAAGATAATATGGTGTAAATATTAATAATGGGCAAATCGATGTTTCAATTACAATCTAGAAAAATCTACTATTCTTGTGCTAAAATAAGAATTTTAATTTCCCTGAATACTCAATCCTTGGATTCCTCAGATTGCAATTCACTGTCTACATAGAAAGGATAAACCAGTTTGGGAGCAAAGTCCTGAGCATCCACATACAGTCACAGGAATTTCAACCTAGAATCTTGATGAAACCTTAAAAGTCTGCTCTACCACTATCAACTCCACTTACCTTTGCTGTTTGATAACAGAGTCAAAACCAATAGTTTCCACAGGTTTACTTCCGATTATAACAATTTGCTCTTTTCCATCTTCCTCTGGTCCATCTTCTAACACATAGCGGTTCTTAACTGCAGAAAGAAAGTCTATTCCAAAATTTACCTTGTTAGGACGAATAAAGGATCCTCCTGTTGGGTGCCTGGAAAAGCAGAAAAACGGAACACAGAAAACATCACCCGTCAAGCAAGGTCATAAGTGCAGTGTTCTGAAGGTTTTCAAAAATTTCTATGTACTAAAAAATCAAAATCAGCATAAAAGAGAACATAATGTATTAAAGATAAATATATAATCAATATGATTGATCATAAAGGGTTCTGAGCTTATGCATGTAAAATCTCTACAGATAAACAGACAAGAAATATGGAACAGATAATTCACATTAGAGAAAACAGAAGCATTAAATCCATGGGGGAAAGTTCTATCTTGCTAATGATTAAGAAATACAAATTCAAATAATGAAACCATTTTCAACAAAACTGGCAAAAAATACAGAAAAAACATAAAACTCAAAGACTGCAGGGTATGGTTTGTCTATGATTGTATAATCATACTCCTGGGAATCTGTCAGCAGGCAATAATTTAAAAACAAAAACAAAATTGCATTTACAAAGATTTTGTCTAATAGCATTTATTTGTAATTGAGGAACTCTGGAAACCATAAAAATGCCCAGCTGGATAGAAACTATTAAGTAATTCAGATAGATGTGGTCATTTAAAAATTCTATTTGTGACACTTTTTAAAATTACTTGCAAAATAATGCTGACATTTACAAAAATTGAGCATAAATTGTATACGACACAACAAGAGAGGAACCATATCTACATATGGACAAAGATTGGATAAGGACACAAAGAAATGAAAACATTTGTTGGTGACAGGATTATAATCAAAATCTTTTAAATGGTGACAAACTTCAATACACTTTAAAAGCTTAAATATGGGATAAAAGCAAGCATGAGGGAAGAAGTCTACAAAACTATAGAACACTTTACAATTCATGTTCAGGTTTTATAGCAATTTTTACTAATAATCTCTAGCAAGATTTAATAGAAATATTAATTATATTGTTCTATGTAATGATCACTCTGTCAGGCTTTCTAAGAGATTCAAAATAGATTCTTTAAACTCATTAAACTCCAGCATTCCTTATATCATCGCAGTCATTATCTTCAGGAAAACCTAATTACGCCTTATAAAACAGTTGTAAATGTTATTACAATTTGATCACTTTAGAAAATAAACAATGAAATATATGAATTATTTGAAATTGTATTATAAACACTATTTCAGCTTAAACCATTAACTCTAAAAGAAATCAGACTTTCTTAGAAGTCACCATAATTAAAAAGGATGAAAACTAATATTAATGATAAATATTGTCAATATAAACATATATACATTTTTTTCTAGGAAGGGGTTTCATAGCGATTACCAGACTGTAAAAGGGACTTGTGATCCCCAAAAGTTAGAACCGATGCCCCAGGCGGGAGGAAGTGGACAGGAGGTAGTTAGAAACTCAGAAAGTGTGGTGTCCTGGAGGCTGATGAAAAAAGTGAACAACTGTGTCCAGTGCTACGACCAGGCAAGGTAAGGTGACAGCTGAGGCCTGGCCACCGAATCCAGCAACATGAAGGTAACCCTTCCGAAGAGCGGTCTCGGTGGAGCAACGGGGCAAAAGCCTGACAGGCGAGTTCCAGAGAGGAAGAGGACAGCGAGCACGGCCTACTCTTGTCCCCAGGATTTTTACTGGAAAGAGAAGAAGAGAACAGGGACAAGAGAGCAAGGGGTACACAGGAAAAAAGAGAGAGACTTTTTAAGATGGGAGAAAATATCTAATGTGTATGTTGATGAAATTAATCCAGTGGAGTGGGGGAAATTGATGATGCAAGAAATTAAATTCTGTGTTGCAGCAAAATCAAGCTCTGAGTTTGTACAGTCTGCTGTGATATCAGAGGAAAACTGACTATCAGAAGCTGTTAAGAAAATATGCTATTATAACCCTAAGAAAGGCTCATACTGAAAAGAAAACTATTCTGTTTTAACAAAAACTATTACAGGTGTATCATTCAGCTAAAGAGATTAAATATAGCCAGCACCATTTTTAAGAGGTCAAAAGGATCTACCTAAGAGATTATCTAGTCCAGAGCTTCTCAAACTTAACCTGAAATGAGGAAAGTCACCTGGAAAGCTAACCGGAACCTACTTCAGAGATGCTCATTCATTCAGTGGGGCTGGGCTGGGGCCTAGAACTCTGTTTGTTTAAAAGAAAGATCCAGAGGATTCTGATGCAGGTGTGCCTTGTACCACACTTGAAGAAACTCTGATCTAACCCAATCCCATTTCCATTGGCGATACTGAGGTCTACTGTTACAGAGGTAGCATGGCTAAGACCTAAAATCCTGGGTTTCTGACTACCAGCACACTGTTCTTCCCCACATTTCTGTCTTGGCTTATAGACACAAATCAATGGTTTGTTTTTGTAAGTTAAACAAATCTCTTAAATTAAAACCCTGGCTAACATATATGTTCCTAAAACTGGGGGTAAGGGATGGGGGCCAGAGAGATGGGGGCAGCTCAAGCTTTGGAGTTAGACAAACCTGAGTTCAATTCCTGGCTGTGTGACCTCAGGCAACTGAATTTACATCTGTCAGCCGAAGTTTTCTCATCTATAAAGCCCTATCACATGAGGTTACTTATAAGGATTAAATAAACTATCAAATTTATTGCCTGGCATATGCGCTATCTGTCCTTCATATACAGTTATTGTATCTAAAACACTATTAAAAGTAAACTCACATATTTTGAAACACTGCAATAACCTAGAGGCCTTACTCTCTAAACCTAACCAGCAGCTTCTAAACTTGTTCAGATAGCCTCCTGAGTATCAGGAGTGATGCAGATGACTGCATAAAAACTATGACTTTTATGCAGATGACTGCATAAAAACTCCACAAAGGGCCGGGCGCGGTGGCTCACGCCTGTAATCCTAGCACTCTGGGAGGC
>VBSM01002153.1:40269635-40286058 GCA_008086735.1 Cheirogaleus medius | reverse complement strand
AGCAAATTGGTATTAACGGATCAATACCTAAGTGGACATACAGGAATAACATTTATCGGATGTCGGATGGGTGGGATGGGGGAGGAAGGGAGGGGTGTATACAAACATAATGAGTGAGATGTGCAACGTTTGGGGGATGGTCACGCTTGAAGCTCTGCCTCGTGGTGGGAGGGGGGGCATGGGCAATATACGTAACTGTAATATTTGTACCCCCATAATATGCTGAAATAAAAAAAACAAAATTCATAGTGAAATGAAAGTATGAAATAGTATTGGTTTTCCTTAGAGGAGTAACATGAAGGGAAGGGTGGAACTAGAAATAGGAAAATTTATTTTTCAAACATGTGATTTAAATGAAAAAATAAGTATGAGAGTCTCAACTAGTACATTTATAATGATAACAAATGAGAAAATAACAATGCAAAACACAAATACTGTGGTTTGCATTTTCTCCTAAATTTATACTTTTTAAAACAGTGGTAATGAACAGGAAGAGATCTTTATTACTGTTGACTTAGCTGCAGGCAGATAAAAGGAAAGTTAGGAATGGCGTTCATTCAGATAGTTGCAAAGTGGATGCTATGCCTTTTATAGATCAAAGGCTAACACTAGGCCAGTGTTACAGTGGCTCAGGCCTGTAATCCTAGCACTTTAGGAGGTCAACACAGGAGGATCACTTGAGGCCAGGAGTTCAAGACCAGCTTAAGCAAAATAATGAGAGTCATCTCTACAAAAAATAGAAAAAATTAGCTAGGTGTGGTGATGCGCCTGTACATCCAGCTGCTCAGGAGGTTGAGGCAGGAGGATCACTTGAGCCTATGAGTTTGAGGTTGCAGGGAGCTATGATGATGCCACTGGACTCTAGCCCAGCCAACAGAGCAAGACCCTGTCTCAAAATAATAATAATTTTAAAAAGCTAACACTAACAATCTTTTCTGGAACATTCCTAGCAGGTTTCTCAGAAAAAACAAAACAGCTTCAGCAAATAATGAAAAATGCTAGCTGAATGGGTGCCCATCAATAACAACAAATCTACAAAGAATAAACTGTCATAATTTACATAGAATCCACTGTGATTCTAGATTAAGAGGTTGCAAACAGGCTGGGAGTGGGGGCTCACGCCACCAATAATCACAGTATTTTGGAAGACTGAGGTGGGAGGATTGCTTGAGGTCAGGAGTTCAAGACCAGCCTACCCAACATAGCAAGAGCCCGTCTGTACAAAAAAATCAGCTAGGTGTGGTGATACGCACCTGTAGTCCCAGCTACTCCGGAGGCTGAGGCAGGAGGATCCCTTGAGCCCAAGAGTTAGAGGCTGTAGTGAGCTTTGATTGCATCACTGCACTTCAGCCTGGGTGACAGAGCAAGACCCTCTTTAAAAAAAAAAAAAAAAAAAAAAGAGGTTGCTTCCAAACACTGAAATTCTGAAGCCTGTCTAGAAAGAAAAATATTGGTGCAATGGGAACACAGGGAAGAGAGTCCAAAAATGTTTCTCTTAGAAGCATTTGGCTTGTTCAAGTTCCTTTCTTCTTCTGCCCACTAATTACAGATGTTGCTAGCAAAATCAACATCCTAACCATGGTCCTTGCGGAAACAGGAGGTGCTCATGAGGCCCAGTTATCAAGATTCAATCTGCCCTATAACCCCAGGAGAACCAGATAAAATTCAGGATGCTCAGTTAAATTTGAATTTTAGATAAACAGCAAATCATTTTTTAATATGTCAGATGCATGTCCCATACTTATATTAAAAAATGACTGGCTGTTTATTTGAAATCCAAATTCCACTGTCCATGTGGTATTTTTATTTGCTGAATCTGGTAACACTACTCGAAGGTAAAGGGTCCCCAACAAATTCCTAAACTCCCATAGTAAGCCTCTTTCTTGTTGGGGCTTTGGATGCAGGATGCTAGAAAAGCCTAGGTATCTGGGAAGTTTCTAATAAATGTTGTTGATCTTGATACCTTGTTTGTTTCAGTAACATTTAGACTCTTTTTGGCAAGCTTGCATAACTAATCATTCATCATGAAAGGGGAAATCTGAGCTTTCCTTTGACATTCATAGGAAATATCTAAAGAGCTGACCTAGTGAAGTTGTTTTCCCATGAGAAAAATGGTGCAGTAGATAAATATTTTGTTTTAGACTGCTTTTGAGTGACAGAATTAGATTTTGCCCTGATTCAAGAGCTACTTCCAAAAATGAAACATATCTATCATCACCTTTTTCAGCAGAGAGGTACACCGCCTACATACTATCATTACATTTAATGATTTAAAAAAACAAAACAAAACAAAAAACATCTTCTAACACTTTACACCATACCAGGACGATAATTTATATGGATGCATTAATGCTCATACAAGAACCTCAAAACACTTTACAGCAACCTTACGACACACAAAAGATGAATGAATCATGGGCTTTATTTCTTCAATTGTCAAGTATCCATTTTCTAAGTTGTCCAGTATCATGAACAAAGTCTGGAACAGTATGTCTTCTCTGATGCCAAGTATTAAAGTTAGATTCCACTCACTAGTGTTGAAGAAAAGTCACATTTTAAAATTTCTCACCAGAAAAGAAAAATCTTATCATTGCTTAGAAATAGAACCATTGAAATAAAAGCTGAGTGGGTAGAACACTGACCCGCCTAATTCTGTTTAGAGCATACTCCATAGTTTAGGTTGAAAGCCAAAAACTAGAAATCGCTCTGCTGTCCAGGGAGAAGGTAGAGAGGACTTCAAGGTTAATTACCATATTTGAACCCCTCGACTTCCCAAAAGACAAGAGGTACAGAACAGAAGCACCTGGGAAAGACACTAATGACTGGTTCACAGCCATAAATTTTGGATAAACCTGTTGTGAATGTTGATTATACAAACTGCGTCATTCTTGTCATACCCAACTAAATCAGAGTCGAGGGGCCAGTGTAAAGCACTAGGGGCACATAATGTTGCTCCAAGAATTAAATTTTGCACAAGCCCGACTGCTGAAACGGCCTGTTGTAGCCTGAAACCAGTTTTATCTAATAGCTGCTAAACAACCTGCCATGACTCTGAGACTAGTTTTACCCACTGCCATCACTCACCAATCAGAATTGGCCAGCTCCCCAAAATCTTACTAGTGCCAATGTACTTTTTTTCAAAACAATATTTAATATTTCTCCTTTTTATACAACCTACAACCTTCTCTCTGCTCTTCGGACATACTGAAGACCACCTCTCTGTGTGTATGACCTGAATTGCAGTTCTTGCTTCCCAAATAAAATGTTAATTTTAGAGATTCATCTCTTTATTTTGACTTTGATACTGTAAAACACTATTAATTGATAATATTACAAATATTAATTATGGATATAATACCTCAGGAGATTACTATATTTACCTTAGAGAAAAGATCAGATAGAAAATAGAGTGACATGAAACCATCAAAACTCATGTTTAGAGGGGCCATCAAAGTGATCCAGTCCACTCCCTAATCCTCTTCTGATAGTGTTGCACCAAATAGTCAAGAAAACAAACAAACAAACAAAAAAAAGATCCTATATTTAGAGACCTACAATGAAGCCCACAGCCTGGATTTAGCTCAACTCTGGTTTTTCATGCTGCACTCATAACCATTACTTTATTTGGTCCTCAGTGAAAGATATGAATAATACCTGCTATAACCACTTCAACGAGTTAGGAGTAAGGAACATTGATGAAATATGGAAACACTGTAAGCAAACTGTAAAACTGTTTATTCCCTGGGTAAAAACTGATCCTATATTGTACATTAAGATCACTGTTAAAGCAGAGGTTAGACCCTTGCAAATGTTATTCTGTTCTGTGCCATAGTTTCATGAGATCAATGTAAGCTGCACTAGTTGGGGGGAAAATGCACTAGGATGGGCCTTGAAAACTACATTGTCTATTCCAAAGTTATGTCCTAGAGAGACAGAACCTAATCCCGAGCAGCAGAATACCATTGCTACCAACCTGAGACTCTGGGGGAGATTCAAGAAACTGACCTCAGGCCAGAACGGTGGCTCATGCCTATAATCCTAGCACTTTAGGAGGCTGAGGCAGGAGGACTGCTTGAAGCCAGGAGTTCGAGATCAGCCTGAGCAACATAGTGAGATCCTGTCATTATAAAAAGTATAAAAATTAGCTACACGTGGTGGCACACACCTGAGTCCCAGCTACTTGGGAGATTAAGACAGGAGGATTGCTTGAGCCCAGGAGTTTGAGTGAGCTATGCAGTGAGCTATGATGATGCCACTACTCTCTAGCCCAGCAACAGAGTGAGACCCTGTCTCAAAAAATAAAATAAAATAAAATAAAGAAGCAGCTGAGCTCACCATACATCCCACTCAGTAATTCCTGGTATCCTTTGCATAACATAGAGAAAAATAGCTTTTTAAAGATTTATATGTCAAAGTGCATAACTACATTGTTATATGCCTAATACATTTGATATTAAGACATACTTCTGAAGAGATGGGGATGCTAGTTCTGCTATGACAACTTTCGATTCATATTTTGCTTATGTAAAACAGGCACACCACCATTTTGCCACCTAACTATTTCACAAACATATTTATAAGAAAATTTATGACTGACAACTGTAAGTTGCCCTGGTTTCATTAAAATAGCATCTAAACATTTAAAAACGTTTACTGTGGTAAAATACATTTCCAGACTGATATTACCTTCCAGACTGATTATCACATTCCAAGTAAAATCTGAAATATAAAAGATTCCAAGGAATTTCTTAAAATGGAGTGTATACAACATATCAGCAAGATATCTGAACTAGCTTAATGACAAATACACGTAGTGCCATCTGTTTTGTATGATTGTGTAATTCTAAGATATATTGGTATAGTCTTTGTTAGTTCAAGTCATGTTCTAGTTAATGGAAATGTAAGCATTAACAACTATAATGGACAAGTCAAATTCCTGAAGTCGAGACCAGTGGTTTTCCACCACCTCAGACCCAAGGATGCCTTTTGTACTACCCATAAATATCCTGAAATAGAATTTATAGATAATATTACTTACCCATATAATGTTTTATGTCAACAAAATACCCATGCAATAAAACAAAAGTAATTTATAATAAGATAATATGTATTTCGGTATGTAAATGTTTAGGCATGACTACACTAGAAGACATAACAAAGTAAGGGGTTACTCCAGGGTTAAGAATTCAAATATAGTCATGTACTGCATAATGTATAAAGAAAAAATATTTTTGTACAGCTGTACAATATGCTTGTGTTCTAAGCTAAGTGTTACTACAAAAGAGTCAAAAAGTTAAAAAAATTAAAAAGTTTATAAAGTAAAAAAGTTACAGTAAGCTAAGGTCTGTTAGTGAATAAAGAAAAATATTTTTTGTTTTTTTTTTGTTTTTTTTTTTGAGACAGAGTCTCACTCTGTTACCCTGGCTAGAGTGCCGTGGTGTCAGCCTTGCTCACAGCAACCTCAAACTCCTGGGCTCAGGCGATCCTTCTGCCTCAGCCTCCCAAGTAGCTGGGACTACAGGCATGCGCCACCATGCCCGGCTAATTTTTTTTTTTTTCTATATTTTAGTTGGCCAATTAATTTCTTTCTATTTTTTAGTAGAGATGGGGTCTCGCTCTTGCTCAGGCTGGTTTCGAACTCCTGAGCTCAAACAATCCGCCCACCTCGGCCTCCCAGAGTGCTAGGATTACAGGCGTGAGCCACCGCGCCCGGCCAGAAAAATATTTTTTGTAAATTTAGCGTAGCCTAAGTGTACAGCGATTATAAAGTCTACAGCAGCGTAATGTCCTGGCCTTCACAGTCGCTCACCACTCATTCACTGACTCACTCAGAACTAGCTCAATGAATGGTAAATGCCCCACACAAGTGTGCCATTTTTATTTCTTTTATATCATATTTTTACTGTACCTTTTCTATATTTAGTTATGGTTAGATACACAAATACTTACTATCGTGTTATAGCTGCCTACAGTATTCAGTACAGTAATATGCTGTACAGGTTTGTAGCATCGGAGCAATAATCTGTACCATATAGCCTAGATGTGCAGTAGGCTATGCCATTTAGGTTTGTATAGTACATTCTGTGATGCTCACACAATGACAAAATAGCCTAACAATGCATTTCTCAGAACATATCCCCTTCGCTAAGCGACACATGACTATACTGAGTCCATGCCCCTGAAGCAAGGCCTCCCATCAGCACTTCAGGGCAAATCCGTTATTAGCCAGGATTTGAAGCAACTGATTTTTCTCCTCAGGGTTACCAAGACTGTGAAAATATCACTGTATCCTGAGACCACTAAGAACGAGGTAATCATGGACAATTTGGGCAAGCTTTTAGAAGCAGGAAGTAGGCTGGGGCAGGCTCTAAACAAAAAGTCCCTTCATTGGAGGGTTTATTAGATTATGGTCCAGGTGGGTAAGGGATCTGTGGGCCTGGCTAAAAAATTTATATTTCTACACCTCCCTAAACACATAACCTGTTCCCTTAATTCTTCACTAACTCTTGACAGATTCATAGCTGGCCCTATTCCATTTCTGCCAGCATGGATGGCCTCTTAAAAACATGCTGATTTGCCTTCTATCCAGACTTTCTAAAATTACAGAATGGTAGACCAGGAGACATATTTTGCTATTATCTAACTCTGACTTTCATTTTAGAGGTTAGTAAATTTGGTCTTATTCAAGAAGTCAAGATTAAAAGCAAATCGGAGGCACCCTGATTTCCTGGCCAGTATTGTGTCCACTGTACTGTGCTTTTTCACTTAAGGAAAAACAGCAGACTAGAAAGAGATTCTTTAGAGAAACTGAAAGGTAAGGAAAATCAACAAAAGACAGGCTCTGTCTGAAATCTCCCCACCAGCCTTTTCAGAGTTTCATGCAATTTCTCTGACATCAGGCACTCAAAAATATTAACAGAAGTAACTCTTTCTGTGTAAGAACTTTTTTTTTATGGTGGCTCAACATTCTACTATTCAGATGTTCTGTATTTTGTGCAATCAATTCCTTCTTATTGGATATCTAGGCTATTTCTCTTTTCTGTTACTCAGTTAATGGATTGTGAATTGTTAATGAATCAATTAAAAAGGTTTATATCCATCCAATTTTTAAAAAACTGTCAAAAAAAAAATGACAAAGAAAGCAATCCTACTTGTAAGGTTTAGAGTCAAAATTTTTTTTAAAAAAAGGGAAAACTTGGCCAGGCATGGTGGTTCACGCCTATAATCCCAGCACCTTGGGAGGCTGAAGTGGAATGATTGCTTTAGGCCAGGAGTTTGAAACCAGCCTGGGCAACATGGCAAGACTCCATCTCTACAAAAAAGTTTTTAAGAAATTAGCCAGGCATGGTGGTTCATACCTGTAGTCCTAGCTACGAGGGAGGCTAAGGCAAAAGGCTCACTTGAACCCAGAAGTTAGAGATTACAGGAAGCTTTGCTTGCACCACTGCAGCTCAGCCTGGGCAATGGAGTAAGAATCTGTGTCTTAAAAAAGGTGGGGAGAGGGGGCACTCTACAAATAGCAGTGACTAAGCCACAAATCAAAGAACTGCCTTTTTAGAATACACCAAATTCTACATTGTAACTACTCCATGAGCCAAACATTTCTTCCTCTCCATCCCTCTTTATTCAACTATTAAATACTACCTTGACTAAATGACCATGCCAATTCATAATGAAAAGTTACCTGCATTTAAAATACACAGTCCCTTCGTGGCTCCCATCATGCTTTCCTCTCTCGGGATTGTCCCATTCTACTCCTAACCAGCATCCTAGCGGAATAAGAAAAACTGAATGAATAACAAATGATGATGAGGTAACGCTCTATTTTTCTGCAAGCAAATACAATTTGCAATGGGAACCATATCACACAGACACCACTGGAGGAAGAGACGTTGCTAGGAACAAACAAGTTAACCTTATTCTTGGGATTTCAATCAGCAAACACAATAGCATGTTTGGGTCAAAAGCCAACAAAAACCACAACTGCAGAGAACAACAATGGCTAAAATTCAGGGAGTGTGCTAAACATAAATGAACCTTCAGGACATTATGCTAAGTGAAATAAGACACTACTAAAGGACAATGACTATATGATTCCACTTATATCAAGTTCCAAAGGTAGTCACTACTGAACTGTACGCTTAAAAATTGTTAAGATGGTTATTTTTACATTATATATATTTTGCCACAATTAAAAACTTTAAATGTGACTAAAATTGCAAATTTTATATTATATGTATAACCATAATAAAAATTTCAAAAAAAAAAAAAAAGGAAGGCAAAAATTAAGACAGTTTAAGCAAAGAAAAATGGGTAGGGATGGTCTTCAAAGAAAAAGAAAATATTCCAGATAGAAGACTGAGGATACTGTGGGGGATGAAGAGCAAGAAAAAAGTAAAGATATGGGTAGATCTAAATGAATACGGACAACATAAAGTGATAATATCAGTTCTTTAGGTTTAAAATACACATAGGCTGGGTACGGTGGCATGTGTGTATAATCCCAGCACTTTGGGAGGCCAACGTGGGAAGTCAGTTTGAGAGGGGAAGTTTGAGACCAATGTGAGAAACATAGCAAGACCTCATCTGTACAAAAAATTTTAAAAATGAGTTGGGCATGGTGGCACATGCCTGCAGTCCCAGTTATCCGGGAGGCTGAGGCAGGAGGATCACTTGAGCCCAGGAGTTTGAGGCTACAGTGAGCTATGATGACACCACTGCATTCCAGCCTGAACAAGAGGGCAAGACCCTGTGTCCAAAATAATAAATAAAATAAAAATAAAATAAACATAGATTAAAATATCCAACATATGAGTTAGGAAGTGGTAGATGGAATTAAAGTGCTCAAATGTTCTAAGGATCTCTGCATGGGTCCAGGAAGAGGTATACTTACTCATTTTTATTAGCTTTGTAAGTCAGAGATGCCTATTTTAACCTCTAGATCAACTGATAAATAATAAAAAAAAAAGGGGGGGGCAGGGCTGGACACAGTGGCTCACACCTGTAATCCTAGCACTCTGGGAGTCCAAGGTGTGAGGATTGCTTAAGGCCAGGAGTTCGAGATCAGCCTGAACAAGAGCAAGACAAAAAATAGAAAATAGAAAAATTAGCCGGGCATGGTGGCGCATGCCTGTAGTCACAGCTACTCGAGAGGCTGAGGCAAGAGGATCACTTGAGCCCAGGAGTTTCAGGTTGCTGTGAGCTATGATGATGTCACTGCACTCTAGCCTAGAAACAGAGTTAGACTCTGTCTCAAAAAATAATAATAATAAAGGAATAACTATCAAGTTAATACAGAGGAAAAATAAAAATAATCCAATGAAAGGGGAAAAATAAGACAAAAAGAACAGAGTATCAGCAAGACAAACAGAAAGTAAATAGTAAGATGAGAGATATAAACACAAATTGTCAATAATTTTATAAATAATGTTATATATAAATAATATTTATAAATGGTCTAAATATTCTAATTAAAAGTCAGCAAAATAACATCATTGGGGCTGGACATGGTGGTACACACCTATAGTCCTAGCCACTTAGGAGACTGAGGTAGAAGGATCGCTTGAGCACAGGAGTGTGAGGCTACAGGGAGCTACGATCACACCACTGCACTCCAGGATGGGTGAAACAGTGAGACCCTGTCTCAAAAACAATAAATAAAAGTTTGTTTTTTTTAAAAAAATCATTGAGATTTTGATAGGGATTATATGGAATCTGTAGATCACCTTTGGTTGCACTGACATTATATATATATTTTTTGTGGTTGTTTTGTTTTGTTTTCCCTTAGACAGGGTCTTTTTCTATTGCCCAGGGTAGAGTGCAGTGGCATAATCATAGTTCACTGTAACCTCAAACTCCTGAGCTCAAGCAATCCTCCTGCCTCACCCTCCCAAGTAGCTGGGACTACAGGTATGTACCACTGAGTCTGGCTAATTTTTCTTTCTCTTTCTCTTTCTCTTTCTTTCCTTCCTTCCTTCCTTCCTTCCTTCCTTCCTTCCTTCCTTCCTTCCTTCCTTCCTTCCTCCTCCCCTCCCCTCTTTCTTTCTTTCTTTCCTTCTTTCTTTTTTTGTGAGACAGGGTCTCATTATATTACTCAGGATGGTCTTAAACTCTTAGCCTCAAGTGATTCTCCCATTTCAGCTTCCCAAAGTGATAGCATTACTGGCATGAGCCACTATGCCTGGCCAACACTGAGATTTTAACAATATTAAGTCTTCCAATCCATGAACATGGGATGTCTTTCTACTTATTTATGTCTTCTTTAATTTCTTTCAGCAATGCTTTGTAGTTTTCATTTTCCTTGGTTAATTCCTCAGTATTTATTCTTTTTGATGTGATACATACATACAATGGAATATTATATACAGTGATCAATACATACAAAGACAAGAAATTCTGAGACATGCTGTAATAAGGATGAACCTTGATAAATTATGTTAAGAAAAGAAGCTAGTCACAAAAGGGCAAATACTGTATGATTCCATTTATTTAAGGTACCCACAGTAGCCAAGTTCATAGAGACAGAAAGTATGAATAAAATGGTAGTTGCCAGGGACTGGTGGGAGGGGGAATGGGGAACTATTGTTTAATGGGTATAGAGTTTCAGTTTGGGAAGATGAAACACGTCCTGGAGATGGATGATGACGATGGTTGCACAACAATGTGAATGGACCTAATGCCACTGAACTAAACACTTAAAAAATGGTTAAGATGGTAAACTTTGTTATGTGTTTTTTACCACACACACACAAAATGTGACAAATCACAAAGGGTATCTTCTCTGACCACAGTGGAATTCAGATGGAAGTCAATAACAAATAGTTAATTAGTAAATCCTCATATGTTTAGAAATTAAGCAGTATCATTCTAAACTATAATATAAATTAGAAAATATTCTGGACAGAATAATAATCAAAATACTACAGATCAAAACTTATAGAATGCAGCTAAAAGTTGTGTTTGGAGAGAAACTTATAGATTTAAATGCATATGTTAGGTAGAAGATTGAAAATAAACAATCATCTGTCCCAAAATGTTGGGGAAGGAACAAGCAAATTAAACTCATGGGAAATAGAAGGAAGTAAAATAATAAAAACAGAAATTAATAAGATAGAAAACAATCAAGACAGTTTCTTGCCTAAAACATCTCAGAGTTTTCTAACAGGGATAGATGTGTAAACCAGTGGTCATTATATAAAAGATAAATCTCATACTAAAAGTAAGGGCAGGTGTTATGGAGGCACAGATGAGAGGACAGTAAGAATTGCTGGGGGGTGGTGTACGGGAAAGACATAACAGGAGTAATATTGGAGGTAAACCTTGAAGGGAGAATATTTCAGAGGAAGGCATAGTATAAGAGTTCATGACCTCTTTAAGGAACTTCAAAAATCCAGTATAGCTAGAGCTGCGTGTTGCAGCTAGGGTGGGGACATACGGCAGGAGAAAAGGATTAAAGGTGATAAAAGAGGTAGACCCCTGATTGTAAAAAAGGCTGAGCCCTAATGTAAAACTCTCAGACAATATTCTCTAAAGAGATTAACACATTGACTGCCACACACAAAAAAAAATTTTTTCCTTGGGGCCACAGTGTTTTATTATGAAAATAGAATAAAAACTTCAAAAACAAAACAATCCTTCCTAATTTCATGAAAAATTTAATGAAAAACAAAATGTACTGAATTCTATTCATTTAATCCACATTTTTAGAATTTGTCAATATTAATTATAACAATAAGAACATCAACAAGTGAGATTTTCACAAACCAACTGCACGGGTTTGCCCAGGTTTTGCCTCACAAGACCCCAGGGCTCAAAACTAGTGTGAGTTAAGTACAACTCACATGGCAGTTAATATGCTAAACTTTATCCTGCTTCACATGAGAACCCTAAGCATGGATAGATATGATCTCAATTTTAAAGATAATAAACTAAAACTCAGGGAAAATATGTGACTTGCCAAAATATTATAACAACACAAATAAGGACCAGGCCCTGCACTAGTGCGTGCACGTGCATACGCACACGATTCTTTTGTGTCCTGATCCACTTTTAGTCAAATAAAGACCTTTATATAAGAAATAAGTACAATCCATGCTACTCATCATAAAAACTATCAGAATAGTTGAGTTGATGGACACTACCAAAAAGAATAAACAACATAAAGCCATTCTTTTACATTACAAAGAACAAATCGCTTTTCAAGCTAAAGCCGGTGGAAGGAGCAAGGCCAGCATTCAATTGTGATTGGCTGTTACTATAAATGAAGAATACCTATTGTTTGGCAAGCTTTTACCCAGAAGCTAGTCCATCAAGGACAGAGTAGCAAGTACAGAAATGAGTACAGAAGAGAAAGCAGACAGAAGCAATGGTTCGGCAGGCCTAACTATCTCCCAACATTCTAAGTTCCACATTTCTGCTTCCTACATACATCCCAGGGTGATCGGACCCCAGTAGCCTCAATCTGGCGATTCTACAAAAGATTCAATGAAGCAGACACTAGAACACAGGGTTATTAATTTACGATGATAAATAAAGCTATCACACAAACCTGCATTCTCTGGTCAACAAGATTTGTTTCCTATTCTCCATGACTCAAGCCACATGAAAAGTCAATCATAATCAGACCCAACTTCACTGAAATCACAAGAATTAAAAAAATTATTAATCCAACAATCCAGAAATTGCATCCTTCGGTATTTACCAAAACAAGATGAAAATTTATGTCCTACAAAAACCTGCACACAAATGTTTAATGCAACTTTACTCATAATGGCCAAAACTAGAAAGCAACCAAGATATCCTTCTGTAGGTGAATAGTGGATAAACAAACCGTGGTACATACTGACTATGGCATAGTATTCAGAATTAAAAATAAATAAGCCATCAAGCCATTAAAAGACACAAGGCCAGCTTTGTGCAGTGGCAGTATCGTAGCCAATGAGGTTTATCTGAGGCACATTATTGCTAATTAAAAAGAGGTATATGCCTGTAGTCCCAGACACTCAGAAGGCTGAGGCAGGAGGACTGCCTGAGCTCAGGTGTCCAAGGTTACAGTGAGCTATGATCAGGCCACTTCAGCCTGGGCAACAGAGTAAGATTCTGTCTCTAAAAAAAATAGAAAAGACACGAAGGAAACTGAAATTCATGTTATTAAGTGAAAGAAGCCAATCTGAAAAGGCTACATACTGTATGTTTCCAACTATAGAATATTCTGGAAAAGGCAAAAAACTATAGAGAAGGCGGACAAAGTGGTACATGCCTGCAGTCCCAGCTACTTGGGAGACTGAGGTGGGGGGATCACTTGAGCTTGCCTTGATTTGCAGACGAGCTTGGGTAGCATGGCAAGACCCTGTCTCAAAAAAAATTAAAATTAAAATTAAAAAATACTGTGCAGACAGTAAAAAAGACCAGTGCTTGCTCTTCCTAAACTGGTACTCAACAAGGAGAAGGTCGTGTTCAGTTTGAGTGCCAAGACTGTGGTGAGAAGCCGGAGGAGTTGAGTCTGGCTCTTCTGGAGCTGGAGATCAACTTGGATCTCAAGGCTCAGCTACAAGAGCTAAATATAACCGCAGCCAAAGCAAATGAAGTTTATAGTGGTTGGAAAGCTGTCATAATCTTTGTCTCTGTTCCACAACTGAAATCTTTCCAGGAAATCCAAGTCTAGCTAACATGTGAATTGGAGAAACATTCAGTGGGAGGCACATTGTCTTTATTGCTCAGAGAATTCTGCCTAAGCCAACTTGAAAATAACATTTAAAAAATAAGCACAAGTGTCCCAGGAGCCACACTATGACAGCCTTGCATGATGTGATCTTTGAGGGCTTGTTCTTCCCAAGGGAAAATGTAGGCAGCAAGTGACACTCAATGGCAGCCAGTTCATAAAGGTTCATTTGGACAAAGCACAGCAGAACAATGGAACACAGGTTGAAACTTTTACTGGTGTCTATAAGGAGCTCAACAGCAAGGATGTTAATTTTGAATTCCTAGGAGTTTCAATTATAAACAAAATTGACTAAAGTATCATTCACACCAAAAAAAAAAAAAAAAAAAATCAGTGCTTCCCAGGAGTTAAAGAAGAGGGAAGGGTGAATAGGCCGAGAGCACAGAGGATTTTTAGGTCAGTAAAACAACTCTGTATGATGGATACATATCATTAAACATTTGTCCCAGCCCAAAAAAGTACAATACAAAGAGTGAGCACTAATGTAAACTATGGGCTTTGGGTGATAACAATGTGTTAGTGTAGATGCATCTATTTTAACCAATGTACCACTCTGGTGGGGGATGTTGACAGTGGCGGAGGCTGTGCCTGTGTGGGAACAGGAGGAATATGGGAACTCTTTGTTCTGTCCACTCAATTTTGCTGTGAACATAAAACTGCTCTAAAAAATAAAGCCTATTTTTTAAAAACATGATTCCCTATGATCAATGCATTCCAGCCTTGTAAGCAGACTAACACAAGAAGCTACATAATAATCAGAAGATTCCTTGGTGGCCATGAAATCTGAACTGGAAGAATTCAATAAGTGGAATATTTAATGGAATTTGGCAAAGATATCTACCATCCATATATCTCACAAGGCCAGTGACCTTAACAATGGGATAGGAGTTACTTCAAGTCCACTGGTCATAACTCCTGGGTCCATCTCCACACGATGGCTGGCCTGGCCCTTCGAATACCATATATAGAAGCACCGGGGATATAGCTCCTTTGCTTCTTCCCTGAGAGGTACAAGGATGGACACGACCAACATCTGCCTTGGTGATTCTTTTGTTCCTTGGCATCCTGGACTGACCAACTCCTAAGATAACTAACACTTTTTTGGGGTTTTGGTTTTTTGTTTTTAGAGACAAGTTCTTCCTCTCTTATTCAGTCTAGAGTGCAGTGGCATCATCGTAGCTCACTGCAACCTCACACTCCTGAGCTTAAGTGACCCTCCTGCCTCAGCCTCCCAAGTAGCTGGGACTACAGGCACATACAACTTTGCCCAGCTAATTTTTCTATTTTTTGTAGAGAAGGGGGTCTCTCTATGTTGCTCAGGCTGGTCTCAAACTCCTGGCCTCCCAAAGTGCTAGGATTACAGGTATGAGCCACTGCACCTAGCCACTAATGCTTTTATTAAAGACCATGTAACTACATTTAAGTCTTTCAAGTCTGAGAAATTCAGATTCTCTTCATCTCCATTAAGCAATATTGCTAATCTGATTCACTCTCTATTTACCTTTACAATACTACCCTCAAAGAAGGTACCTTCTCAGAGTCTCCAAATACAGACAACAACTCACAGCTAAACCAAAGTCAAAATTTCAATACTCTAATGGCCTGAATCATGTTATTTCAAGGTTAGTCTTAAAAACCTAGGGCTCTTTGAAATTATGAAGTAGGTTTTTTCAGCACCACTCTAGGCAATCTCCAGCTAAGAATGCTCCAATGAGTCTCTTGCTTTCATAATCTATTAATATAACTTGAGAATGTTCTAAAATATCTGCAATAGCTTAAAATTAACAAAAAAAAAAAACACTTCAGGGACAAAGAACATTGGGTACTGGAAGATCAAAAGCCATTAACAAAAAAAAAAAAGTAGGGAGAAAGCCAGGCACAGTGACACATACCGTGTTTCCCCGAAAATAAGACCTATCCATAAAATAAGCCCTAGCAGGATTTCTAAGCATTTGCGCAATATAAGCCCTACCCTGAAAATAAGACCTAGTGATGGGCGTGGCTGCGCAGTGTATCTGCACAACCCATGCATTTCGTCGAGGAGCGGTAAAGAAGACAAGCAGCCTTTCTCATCTGCCCCATGAGAGCTCTATTGCTCAACATGAGAAACTGGGGCAATGGTTTTAAAGGAAATAGAGTCGCAAGAAATTCAGGATGGAATTTGGGGTTTGGAGAGTTAGGATGATGTTCCAGAAGACGACGACTTAACTATATTTGAATAAATGTAGATTGTTGTACCATACTTAAAAAAAATAACACATCCCATGAAAATAAGCCCTAGGGTGTCTTCTTGAGGAAAAAATAAATAAAAGACCCTGTCTTATTTTCGGGGAAACACGGTACCTATAGTCCCAGATACTCGAAGGCTGAGGCAGGAGGATCGCTTGAGTCCAGGAGTTCAAGCTTACAGTGAGCTGTGAGCATGCCACTGCACTTTAGGCTGGGAAACAGAATGAGACCTTGTGTTTTAAAAAAAGAGGGGATGGCCAGGTGCCGTGGCTCACGCCTATAATCCTCACACTCTGGGAGGCCAAGGCAGGAGGATTCTTTGAGCTCAGGAGTTTGGACCATCCTGAGCAAGAGTGAGACCCCGTCTCTGCTAAAAAATAGAAAGAAATTAGCGGGGCCGGGCGTGATGGCTCACGCCTGTAACACTCTGGGAGGCCGAGGCGGGCGGATCGCTCAAGGTCAGGAGTTCAAAAC
>VBSM01002153.1:40207944-40225260 GCA_008086735.1 Cheirogaleus medius | reverse complement strand
AGCGATCCGCCCGCCTCGGCCTCCCAGAGTGCTAGGATTACAATCGTGAGCCACCACGCCCAGCCTTAACTGATTACTTAAATTAGTAAACATGTTGTTTCTATGAGCATTAAGATGGGCATGTTTTATAAATTTAAAGAGATCCCCCCTCCACTTGGTATTTTCTATATAATTAATCCATTTCAGAGATTCTGACTGAAGATATGCATTAACTTGAATGCAATTATTTTATTTAAAATATTCCTCTGCAGTACCTTATTATTCTGAATTTCACATTTATTTTAATATTTCCTAGAGTATCACTTGTGGTCATCCTAGGGTCTTCCTTTACTGTTGAATCTCTGCTGTTTCTTTGTAAATTTGTTTCTATTTTACTTGTTCTCATATTAGGACTCTTTTTTTTCTTATTGCTCTGGCATCTTTGGCATATTTTAGGAGGTTTATCATTTTTGTCCTCTTTTTTGTCTTTTTTTTTTAGAGATAGGTTCTTGCTCTGTAACCTAGACTGGTATGCAGTGGCACGATCATCGCTTACTGCAGCCTTGAACTCCTGGGCTCAAGCGATCCTCCCGCCTCAGCTGCCACCACACCCAGCTAATTTTTTTACCGTTTTTTAGAGACAAGGTCTCCCTGTGTGCAGGCTGGTCTCTGATCTCTGGCCTCAAGCAATCCTCCCATCTAAGCCTCTTGAGTTGCTGGGATTACAGGCATGAGCCACTGTGCCCAGCTCTTTTGCTGCTTGGGGCTATGATTTGGTCTCTGGGATCATAAGCCCTCTCCTAACCAATTTTCTGGCTTCACAACACAAGGCTAAACGTAATACGATATCTAATGGCAGTTCATGATCAGTGCTGCTCAAAGAGTTGTACATTATTCAATTTTTTTACTGGTACCTTAGAAAGTTCTCTTTCAGTATGCTAGAAGATAACAAAGCACACGAATATATTTGCTGGAGAGTCACTTTTGTTTTCTTGAGACAGGGTCTTGCTCTGTTGTCCAGGCTTGAATGCAGAGGTGTCATCATAGCTCACCACAGCCTAGAGCTGTTGGGCTCAAGGGATCCTCCTGCCTTAGCCTCCCAAGTAGCTGGGACTACAGGTGTGTACCACCATACCCCACCGCACTAATTTTTCTATTTTCTGTAGAGACAGGGTCTTGCTAGTTGCTCCGGCTGGTCTCGAACTCCTGGGCTCAAGTGATCCAACTGTCTCAGCTTCCTAAAGTGCTAGGATTATAAGTGTGAGCCACCGTGCTGAGCGGGCCACTTCCTTGGAATAAAGAAAATGAATTTGAATTCATATACTTCATATTATTCAGATTGCTCAAAGGTCTTTTTTCTAATTCACTGAGTCTGGGCAGGCAACTAGGAATATCCATTTTTAATACACATCTTGCATGATTCTGATGCAGTCACTTGAGAAAGTGTTAGGGAGAAGTGGCAATGGGTTGCTTCCATTGTATGACACCACAACTCAACTAAGGGAGTGGGTGCTGATGTTTTTTATTTACTGTAATGCTGAGGATGTGTTTCTTGATTTCCAAATTTGCCTTAGTAACTTCATAAATATTAACTACTAAAACTTATCTTTTACAGCCCCGTCATCTGAGAGTATGATCTCATCATCTACATTCTCAGGGTTAAGGCAATTCTAGTACTAGTATTGTTACTCTTTGCTGGCATTAAATTAAAAAATGCAAAATATACTTAGGAGAGCAGAATCTGATGTTAATGCACAAAATACAGGACTTTTTGCATATATTTCAGCAAATGGAACACATTGGTTGATACACATGTAGCTAAGCAAATCTGAAGATCTTGAGTAAATAGTGCACAAAGTACCACACAAGTGAAACAATTTCCAAAATCTTGCACTTACTCTGGGAGGCCGAGGCTGGCGGATCGCTCAAGGTCGGGAGTTCAAAACCAGCCTGAGCAAGAGCAAGACCCTGTCTCTACTAAAAATAGAAAGAAATTAATTGGCCAACTAAAAATATATAGAAAAAATTAGCCGGGCATGGTGGCACATGCTTGTAGTCCCAGCTACTCGGGAGGCTGAGGCAAGAGGATCGCTTGAGCCCAGGAGTTTGAGGTTGCTGTGAACTAGGCTGACGCCACGGCACTCTAGCCCAGGCAACAGAGTGAGACTCTGTCTCAAAAACAAACAAAAAACAAAAACAAAGACAAAATCTTGCACCCTTATGTGCATTATTCACAATAGCAAAGATATGGAATCTAAGTATCTATCAATGGATGACTGGATAAAGAAAATGTGGTAAATACACACGATGGAATGCTATTCAGAATAAAATCATGTCTTCTGCAGCACACGGATAGAACTGGAGGCCATTATCTTGAGTGAAACAAGTCAGATACAGAAAGACAAATACCACATGTTCTCACATACAACAGGGAGCTTATGGATGTAGAATGTGGAATGACAGATAATGTAGACTTGGAAGGGTGAGTGGGGAATAATGAGAGATTACTTAGGTACAATGTACATTATTTGAATGACAGATACCCTAAAAGCCCTGACTTCACCATTCTACAATCTATGATGTAACAAAACCACATATCTCATAAATTTACCCCCCCATCTAGTTATTAATGCTGGCATTCTACTTTAGCACTGAGACTACACCTATTGACAATTAGTTATTTGATGTTCCTGTTTTGTAGTAGGCAACCAATACAAGGGTAAAAAGGTTTCAATTACATTGTCATTTACTTTTTTTTTTTTTTTGCTGTCGAATGAGATGTATAATATAGCAACAGGAAGAAGGAATAAAACTTCTACATTAACTATACATTGTTAGGCACATGGTAGGTACATGATAAAGGAGGGCTGAAGTAATGTCATACAGATTATCATCAACTGAGCAAGTGCTTTGATGCTTCCACGTAGTATAAACCATCTCATGGGTCAGAGAAACCTTTGGAATATGATGAAAGCTATGATTTTCTAAGAAAAAAATAATACCTGCATATATGTAAAAATGCCCTCACACAAATACATGCACACCCACAAAAGCCTACATATAACTTCTCAGGGATCATATAGTCTCTTTTACATGTATCTCAGATTAAAAACCCCAGCTACAGAGTATCTTTGCTGTTTAATGCCAAACAGACAAATATTCTTATTTGTGTAATAACAGGCTAAGACATAAATTCCACTAGCTTAACTCTTTATTGAAGGCAGATTACAAATGGATATTAAAGCATGAATCTGGCACATAGTTAAGGTTGCTCTTTAAGATTGCAAAGTGTACTTTTTCTAGTCTGTTCTAAATGATTATCTATGTGAACCAATCATAAAAAAAAAAATCAGCACTCCACCACAGGAAATCATTTTAGGAAAATGAATTCAAAAAGAAAACATTCCATACAGAAAATTTCTACATCTACTTTGATTAGTAATTAATATTAAATACATTACAAGGCAAAAACAGCTTATAAAATATTTTGAAATAATAAAAGTAACTATTTAGTAACTTATTACCTATACTGTTTGATCTCTGATATAGGTTGTCTTATTCTTAGGAATTAAAGAAAGAAAAGAAGATACAAAGTAGGGAAAATAATGGCTTAGGTAAAAGATTATTGAGCATCATTAAGGTAGAATTTAAAAAATCGCACAAACACCACATGCACTCTCTAATAAACTGGAACTAACTGATGGGCACACAAGTGCAAAGAGGGAAGTAAAAGTCATTGGAAATCAAGCAGGAAGAAGGGGGAAGAAGAGGAAGGGCAAAAACCCACCTAATGGGTACAATGAACCCTATTCGGGTTATGGGCACATTTATAGCCCTGATTCAAATCTTGTAACAAAGACATTTGTATCCCCTTAATATTCTGAAATAATAATAATAATCATTATCTCATATACTATTTAAATCTTCTTAACTAGGTTGGGAGCAAATATCATGTTTATATATTTTTTAACAGCCTCCAAAACACATCTGACTTAACTTAAAAATCAGTGAGACCCATTCTCGGAATTCTTTTTTGTGTCTGGATCACTAACAGGTGTACTCTTACACAGAAATCAGAGCTAACCTTTGTTCCAATTATTAGAGCTTTATGGTTGATGCCATTTTTCAACTTAAAAAAATTATTCCGTTGCTCATTCAGAAGAGTTTAAGAATACTCAATTAACAAATAAGTCAATTAATGTTCCTTTCCCAGAGGATGTTTATATACAACTATTCTTAGCGGTAGGAAAAAAGAGGAATCTCGATTTTTCCAGGTATCAAAAAACAATCTGGGCCGGGCGCCCGGTGGCTCACGCCTGTAATCCTAGCACTCTGGGAGGCCGAGGCGGGTGGATAGCTCAAGGTCAGGAGTTCGAAACCAGCCTGACCAAGAGCGAGACCCCGTCTCAAAAAAAAAAAAAAAAAATCTGTCTTGTGTCTTCTTAAAAGTCTAAGGGATTCTATACACTGGCATGTACTCTTTATTGCCTGCTTCGTTGATTTTCTTTTTTTTTACGCAAAGGACTCCCAATTTATCAGAGTTGGAAATTTCAGCTATCATGTAGTAGACGTAAAGGTACAGAGGCATGAACTACACTAATTTACAGTGAATAATTACAGAATGCCCCAGTAGTCTAAAACTACTTCTCACTTTCAAAACTGAAAAAGTGCTGGAAATTTGTTCAAAGAGTGGATCAATAAATATTAATACAAACAATATATTCTTTCCACCGTATGAATGAACTACTACTGTAGTAGCCTCCTGGTTGGGCTCCCTGCATTCGCCCCTCTAATCAATAGTCCTCTACTTTTCAGTCAGTAACAATAGCGAAATTTAAATCTGGTCTTCTCCCTTCCAACTGAGAACCTTTCGAAGATATCTCATTTCTCTTAGGACAAGAACAAAACTCCTTAATAAAACCTATAAAGTTCAGCAACGTCCCTTATCTCAGCCTCAGTTCTTCGAACTGGAGGAGCTCCCTTCTGACACTAGGCTTTCCAACATGTCACTTACTCTTTTCGTCTGGAGTGTCCTTTCCTTAGTTAACTCCTGCTAGCCCTTTAGCGCTCTGCTCGATCCTCACTTGCTCGGGGAAAGTCTTCCCTTACCCCCTTAAGTCCAATTTCTTACTTCACACCCTCCTATCACCATGTATTGGAACACTATCACTGTCGCAATTTCACATTTCACTTGGGTGTCTGTTTTGTTTAACATCTGTCTGTCTCACTAGGCTTAGGTCTACGAAGGCAGAGGCCATACTAGTTGTTCCACATGGTGGCCATTCAACACACGTGAAGAAATGAAAGTACCTTCTAACGCACTAGAGGACGAAACTAGGGCAAAAACATACAAAAAGTGAAAACATCATGCAAAAAAATTTTTTTTAAGGGAAGGGCCTGGTTTCAGAACTTCTAAATAGAGACATATAAATGTTAAGCGCAGCTGTGACGCGCAGAGTGAATCCTTCCACTCAAACTCCGGGAGATGATGGAGTCTGAAGGAAACTAAGAGATACATAGAAACTAAGAGGGCATTTAACTAATTTCGAGGCCGATTTTCAACAGCAGGTGGGCAGAGGGCTTGAAATGTTTACCGGGCTAGCACAGAACCCGCAGGGTGAAGAACCGTGAGCTTTCTGCTTCCACCCCACTGGGTCACCTCTTCCTTCTCCCTGTCTCAAGCAAGGGGATGGAAAATTCATACACAATCCGGTTCAGCATCCGGGTTCTCACCCTCCTTTCTTTCTTTCCTCTCGGCCCCGCCTTCCAGCCTCCCTCCGCCCTCCTTCCCATCCGGGTCCCCCCCAGCCGCCACCACCGCCGCTCACGGTTCTATGATGATATCACGACTTTCACACCGCCAGTCCAGGAGTCGCAGTACCCAGCATCAGCTTCTACTTTAGAGTTCACACTAAAGCGCCTCCTGATGCCTACATGAATACCTCCCCCTACTTCACCACAGAACTCTCCGCCCTTCTCAGGCGCCAGCAACTCCGCATAACTCGGTGCAAGAAAATGCGCCATCCCGGTCACACTGCGCAGGCGTCGTTGCCACCTCCCCCTCTGCTTTGGGGCCCCGCCCCTTACCCCTCCCCTCTCCCGTCTCACGCAGCCGCGGGGCATTTCGGGTCTTGCAGTTCTCACTGCCGAGAGTTAGCGCATTGGCCCTAGAGGCTGGACTACATTTCCCGGGGAGCTTTGAGGAGTAACTTTCTGTTTCCATAGAACTGGGGTAAAATGGCGTCGTTGTTTGTATCCACGGGGCCAATAGAAACATGGTATGGGCGGGTTCTAAAGAACCCTAACCAATCCGAGGTCGTCTGAGAAGCCATCCGGGAAAGAGGTAGGGGAGGGGAAAAAAATCTAGGGGAGGAGAGAAAAGAGGGAAGGGGGGGAACCTGGGGCGGGGGGGAAGCGATGTTTGCCCGTCAGTCGAGTCCGGAGTGAGGAGCTCGGGCGCCGGAGCGGAGGGAGACTCCTGAGCTTAAGCTTCCCGCCGCCACGGCCACCGCTTGGACCTTTGCCTGGAGGGAGCCGCAGGGGGTCCATCGCCGCCGTCCTCTGGAGGGCAGCGCGATTGGGGGCCCGGACCTCCAGTCCGGGAGGGATTTTTCGTCGTCCCCCCTCCCCCCAACCAGGGAGCCCGAGCGGCCGCCAAACAAAGGTACCAGTCGCCGCCGCGGGAGGAGGAGGAGCCGGAGCCTCAGCCTCAGCAGCCGCTGGACCCACCGCCCTTCTTCCCCATCTCTCCCCCGGGCCTGCTGGTTTTGGGGGGGAGGAGGAGAAGGGACTCTGGACGTGCCAGGGTCAGATCTCGTCTCCGAGAAAGGTAGGGGACATTTTCTGGGGCTTTCGTGGTCTCCTAAGGGGGTCCCTTTGGTAGTCACTGGGCCCGGCCGGGGAGCAGGGGAAGATCGCTGTGGTGGTCTCACCGGCGCCTGAATTCAGGGCCTCGGCCTCCGGGGAGCCCCCGTCCCCCCTCCCGCTTTTGCCGTGTCCGAGCCGCCCCCTGGCCGGGCGGCCGCACACTCAGCGGTTTAGGGGCCTCGGTGGGGGGCCCTGGCGGGGTAAGGGGCCGTGCCGCCTCCCGGGCCCTCGGCTCTCTGGTCGTGCTTGCGACGGCGGCAGATGTTGATCCCACTCTCACTTGTCGGGTCTCCATTCGAAACGGGACGTGGGCAGAGGCTCTGCGGAGGGTCGGTCCTGCTCGCGGCCCTCGGGCCCGCCTGGCCCCTTGGCGGCCCCCGGCTGGGCTCCCGCTCCGACGCGGGGCTGTGCGGCCCTTGGGGGCGCGGACCGGCTCGGCCCGGCGCGGAGGCCCACGGAGAGGGCGGCCGGCCCCGCGCCGGACTCCGGGCTTGTTGTTGAGTTTCTTCTCTGACAGAAATGGCGTCATTGTCGGAGACGGGAAACTCCGTCTGGTCCCGACAATGGGGACGGGAAGCCGCCGAGCTGTGTAGGTGGCTGGGTTTGCGGGGATGGCGAAGCCAGAGGGAGCCCCGAATCGGCGTATGATGGCTCGGGGGCTGACGCCCTGTACGACTCTTTCTTCGGGGTTCGGGCTTCGCTCTATTCCTTCCCTCCGCCAGTGCAGAGGGGTGCCTATGGTGTTGACTGGGTGTCTTTTGTTTCCCCTCCAGGTGCAGGTGAACCTGGTGTTTTCGAGGGTGTATTGGTCCCAGAATCATCATGAAGGTAAGATTGGCTACAGAAAACGAACCTCTGGGGTTTACAGAATTCAGGAAGTAAGGGGTTTGGACGAGGTCGCTGTGTGGGGCCTCCAAGTTGTGTATAGGAAGGTGTGTTTGGTGGCTCGGTGACCGAGCCCTTCCCTACGAGACGTGGGGGTCAGCTGGTGTGAATATCCACGGGCTTTGCTGTGGAGTTGGAGTCAGTTATAGGATATCTCATTGAAGATGATTCTCTTATATAGATTGTCTGTTTTTGCAGGGAATAACAGGAATAAGTACATGAATTAAAGTGTTTTAAAAAGTAAAATAAAAAGCAGGTCAAGTAATCTGACTCTAGAAACCGAACTGTATAGTGGTTCTATCAGTTACACTGATGAAAGAAAATCTCATTTATTATGTGAACAGTACTGTGAAATTTTAGCAGAAAACCATTTGATTAGCCGCACAAATAATCTTAGTTGAAAGATTTTAAAAGAATTTTGGTGATCTTTATACAATTCACAGATATCTGCAGTTCCTTGTATCTTCCAGGTTGTATGTTTTATTTTTCTTTATTGATGTAGTTGGTCTGCAAATTGTCTGTTGAGTTCCTATCTCACTTCTCATGTAAATGAAAACATAACTAATGATGTTACAGGAGTGATTCCTTTTTGTTAGTCATAAATCTTTGCTGACCTGTGACCTGTGTAAAAGAGTGAGTGAAAAATTGATTTTATTAGGTAAACTATCTACCTTGGTGTTGGATGAGAATTTCTTAAGAAAAGTGTTGAGTTGAATAATATATAGTAAGTTCGGAAGCTGAATAAATACAGGATTTAGTTTGGAAGAAATGTTGTAATTTGTCACAGTTCCCAATGTACTGCCTGTCACATCTTAAGTACTCTGTAAATGTTTGGTTAAAAGAAATGTTGTAAGTTGGAGGTCTTTTAGATTTAAATTTTCTTTTTCTCTTCCTTTCATTTCCCTTTTTTAAAAAACAAAAAACAAAACTTGTCTGTTTGAAAAAATGAAAGTATGTTGGAAACTTTAGCCTTAGAAGTTTCACGGTAAAGACTAGGCAAATGCAAATTTTTTGGTATTATTTTAGAACTGCTAATTGTAAGTGCTCATCATTTCCATTCTTACTGCCTTCTAAAACAGCGTACTATTAATGTTAAAAGGAAAATGTTATTAAAATACATTTCTAACTTTATATAAGAAGGACTTCCTGTTATTGTAAGTACAGCAAATCTTCTCTTAGGGAATGAACTAGTAATCTCTAGTACTAAACACTTAGCTCATTTCTTATGACTTATTTTCTTATGTGATAAAAGATGAGAAGCTGTGAATTGTATTTGCTTTAGCAAAAATTGCAAATTAAGAATGTTTTTAGTGTTGATTATACTGGGCTTAAATTTTCTTCTTTATGTGTTTCCAATTTCTATTTTACAAGATAATTGAGCTGTAGAAGTACTTAGGCCATCTATTGGATCTTACCAAACATATTTATACTTTGAAGCAAGCCTTTAGGTTTGAATTATCTATCCTATTATTGACAAAAAATTCTTAAATTTTATTAAGTGACAGTGTATTGAGGTAATTGAAAGAGTATTTTGTAATATTTAGTAGTAGTATTTTTTGTTTGTTGCTTTAAAGTTCAGAAGTAAAGAAAAATGCATATGCTATTTTAAATATTATATGTTTTAGCAGCAATTTTCCTGTAGTACCACCTTCAAGATTTTAAAAATAAATCCCTCTTACTTACTGACTAGTATACAAATATTTTGTACTATTTTTGCACAGTGTGTTTGAGATATAAGACTTGTAACAAAAGCAATTTGTGCTTTAATGTAGATCATGATATTAATGTTATGTTGGATGTGTGTCAGGTTTATTTTTCATACTTTTGATAAACTTTTCAATGTTAGTGATAGCATCATTATCAGGAAATGATAGGTTATTGAAGTTTGAAAATAATTCCAACACTTAATTTTTATTAATGTGAGATTAACTTCCTACTTTTTTTTAAATAAAACTTTTTTTCTGCTTTTGTTTTATGCATGTTATTAACATCTCTTATTACATTGCAGTAATTTTTTTTTTCAGAGTAACATGATAGAACTTTATTTCTTACTACTGCAGTAAATTTTTGAATGGGTGGGAAAGGCTAGACATATCACACTGAGTGATTTACATGATTGTACTTAGAATCTGGGTAGATGGGCTTTTTCAGATGTACCATTCTTTCTTCTACAATAACTGGCTTAGACCACATAAAAATAATGGATTGATTACAAATGCTCTTTCTTAATGCTGTGTGCATGTTCTCTTTCCCTTTCTCTCTCTCTTACTTTCTCTTTCCTCCTCCCTCACTTCCTTCTCCTCTCTCCCTGCCTTTTACTTTCCTTTTTCCCTTCTTTCCTTTTCCTCTCTTCCTTCTGCCCCACCCCTGTTTCATAAATCATTCATTTAACAACAACCCCTTCCAGGTGTTAGGCAGTGTGGAATGAAGGTTAGTAAAGTTTCTGACCTGTCAATGAGCTCGCAATTTAGTAGAAGACATAGAAAAATTAAAACTTACAGACCAGGCGCGGTGGCTCACACCTGTAATCCTAGCACTCTGGGAGGCTGAGGTGGGTGGATCGTTTGAGCTCAGGAGTTTGCGCCAGCCTGAGCAAGAGCAAGACCCTGTCTCTACTAAAAATAGAAAGAAATTAATTGGCCAACTAAAAATATATAGAAAAAATAAGCAGGGCATGGTGGCGCATGCCTGTAGTCCCAGCTACTCGGGAGGCTGAGGCAGAAGGATTGCTTGAGCCCCGGAGTTTGAGGTTGCTGTGAACTAGGCTGACGCCATGGCACTCTAGCCCAGGCAACAGAGCGAGACACTGTCTCAAAAAAAAAAAACGAACGTACAGCATACTGAATAATAAGAGTATGTATATTATTTCAACATACAGTAATTGTCGTAAGTGTTATGGGAGGACAGAAAGAGGATGTCTAAATCAGAGAGCCATGGAAAGTTTTCTGGTGTATTTGATACCTAAGCTGAGTGTTAAAGCTTTTGCTAGGCAAAAAAGGGGAGAAAAGAGTGTTTTAGACAGAGAGGGAACAACATACTGGAAAATAAAGAACAAAACAAGGTGATGTATCTGGAAACTCTATGTAGTGTGCTGTGGTTGAACTAAAGCATGATATACGTGGGGTAGGATTAGAAGAACAGTGATGGGAGATGAAGCCAAGTGAGGGTGTTTAAAATTTTATTGAAAGTTACATGGAACCACTGAATGTTTTTAATAAGGCATAAAGATGTGGAGAGATCACTTTGGTAGTATTGTGGTGAATATATTAAAAAGGAGATCTGGTGGAAGGTCTGAAGATTCCAGATGAGAAATCCAAGTGAGAAATGAATAAAGACCTGAATTAATGCAGTGGGAGTGAAGCAGAGGGGATAAATCTGAGACATTTTGTAAGTAATATTTAAGACCTAGTAACTCACCCTGAGGTAAGAGGAAGATGGAGATTTCTATCTTGAGAAATTAGATGGATGTTATTGTTATTGTCATTTGAAGCGTGTTGTCATTGGAGTAAAGATGAATAGAGTTTTGAGTATTTAAGGGAATAAGGTGTAGGAGGTCCCCATCCAAATGGACCTATTAAGAGGTAAGATTAAGAGAACAGGTAGGATGAAGCCAGAGTTTTGGTTAATCCTGTGTGAATGTTAACGTTATCATTCATACTTTAATATTTGAAGGGCTTTAAGATCCATAATATAGCAAATGTATTTTGTGCTATAGATTTGTGGTCTTTTTTTTTTTTTTGAGACAGAGTCTCACTCTGTTGCCCAGGCTAGAGTGAGTGCCGTGGCGTCAGCCTAGCTCACAGCAACCTCAAACTCCTGGGCTCGAGCAATCCTTCTGCCTCAGCCTCCCGAGTAGCTGGGACTACAGGCATGCGCCACCATGCCTGGCTAATTTTTTCTATATATTTTTGGTTGGCCAATTAATTTCTTTCTATTTTTAGTAGAGACGGGGTCTCACTCTTGATCAGGCTGGTTTTGAACTCCTGACCTTGAGCGATCCGCCCGCCTCGGCCTCCCAGAGTGCTAGGATTACAGGCGTGAGCCACCACGCCCGGCCTGTGGTCTTTTTGATAAACAGGTAATTTTGTAAAATACTAACTTGTTTTCTGTCCAAATTGCTAAATCTTTGCTTATTGTAATTTTTAAATCTATACTAGGTGAGTACATATTTCATTGAAGAATGTGTTTTTGCCAGTTCAGCCAGTAAATTCAGTCACTGAACAGATTATATACCTTCTTTGTACCAGACATGGTTCTGGGTTTTGAGGATGCAGCAGTGAACAGACAAGAGTTCTTACCTTCATAGAGTTTTCTTTCTACTAGGTTAGACGGACACTAAGAAAAAAAGAAGTAATAAATGCTATGAAGAGAAATAAAGCAGATTAAGAGGTTAGAGTGACAGCGGTGTTACTTTAGGTAACAACTAATAATGGAAGGCTTGTTTGAGGGATGACATGTTAAGTGTGATGTGGAGCAAGTGATAGAGTGAGCCATTCAGTTTTCTGGGGAAGAGCATTCCCTGCAGAAAAGCAAAATGCAAAGTCCCTGAAGTGAAATGTGCTTGGCATGTTTGAGTGTGACATATTTAAGGAAGGCCATCAGGGCTAGAGTGGTAGGAGATGCTAAGAGAGGGTCACAAAGGCTGGTACAATGTATAAGGCTTCTAGGACGTGGTAAGGACTTGAGTAAATCTGAATGTGTTGGAAAGTCTTTGAAGGGTCTTGAGTGAAGTGATCTGATACACATTTTTAAAAAAGAACATCAACTGCTGTGTAGAGAATAAACTGTGGGAGCAAGAGTAGAAGTAGGGAGGTCAGTCACAAGGCTGTCCAGCTAGTTCTGGGGTGAGATGGTAGATGAGGTAGGAGAAGCAGTATTTCGGATATATTTGAAGGTGGAGTGGGGATGATTGGATTTGAATGGATTAGGTGAGGGAAAAGTTCTGCTTGATGCTACTTACAGGTGAGTATTCCCCCCTACCCTTTTAAAAAATTTTTTTACTGTGATTAGTTGGTTGATGGGATTCTTAGAACTAAGTATAACCAAGAAGGCATTTCCAACTCTTAGCCTTCTCTTAGTAATGAGTAGTGAACATTGAGCTGAGCAGTCCTGTCAGTTGTTTTTGGTTTTGTTTTTGAATTTTAAGAAATGAGATATAATTCACATACCATAAAATTCACCCTTTTAAAGTGTTGAAATTCATTACTTGTTAGTATTTCACAAGGTTGTGCATCTATTACTACTATCTTTTTTAGATTTTTAAATTTTTATTTAAATTTTATTTTTTTAGAGACAGGGTCTTACTCTATTGCCTAGGCTGGCCTCAGACTCCTGAGCTCAAGTGATCCTCCCAAGGTAGCCTCCAGAGAAGCTGGGACTGCACCACTGGTTCTGGCTCTCCATCACTACTGTCTTTAACTCTAGAACATTTTTATCCAATGAAAAAGAACCCCCTTACTCATTAGCAGTCCCTCCCTCTTCTTCCCTTCTGCCCCTGCACTGGCAATCACTAATAATATACTTTCTATCTGTAAAGATTTGCCTATTCTGGACATTTCCTATCAATGGAATCATATAATTTGTGGCCTTTTGTGTCTGAAAACATTTTTAGAATGTTTTCAAGTTTCATCTATTTTGTAGCATGTGTCAATACTTTATTCCTTTTTATTGCTGAATAATATTCCATTTTGTAGATTTACCACATTTTGTTAATCCATTTGTTATTAATACTTTGCGGACGTATGGGTTTTTTCTACTTTTTGCCTATTGGGAAGATAATGACACTGTGAACATTTGTATACAAGTTTTTGTGTGAACATATATTTTTAATTCTCTTGGGTCCTAGGAATGAACTTTTCAGTTTTAGGGTGGCAATATTACCTGTATGATAACCCGTTGAGTGCTTAGTGTTTAACTTCAGGTGTTTTGTTTTGTGGCAAGTGCCCAAAGAGTTGGATATTTAAAGTAAGTCATGCATCATTTATTGAACACGTACTATATGCTAGTCTCTGTTATAGCCATTTAGGATCTATCAGTGAATAAAACAGCTAGAAATTCTTGGCTCTGGATTTTACATTTTAAGGTGAGAGGGTAGGCAAATAAGAATAAATATAAATAAATTTCTAGTTTGTTAGGTGATTAGTAGTATGGAAATAAAAAAAGAATAGAGCTGGGTAAGGAAAATAGAGAATGTGGGAGCTGGGGCAGGTTGCAATATTACATAAGGAAGTCAGGTTAGGTTTTATCAAGAAGACATTAAAACAAATACTTGACTGAAGGAGGCAAGTCAGTTAGCCATGTGGCTTTCTGGCAGGACAGCCTTCAAAGCTGCCCAACATGTTCAGTGAACAGTACAGAGGCCTGGGTGGCTAGAGTGGAGGAAGGAAAGAATGGGTAGGGATGGGGTTAAGACAGGTAAAAGGGCTGTGGGTTGGAGGTGGAGCACATCAGATCTCTAGGTCCTTGGAGGCACCTTTGTAAGGACATGGCTTTCACTGCGATAGAAATGGGGAGCCACTGCAGGTTTTGAATGGAGTGGTGCAGTATCATTACAGAGTGGCAAAGTTTCATTAGATTTTGAAAGGGTCACTGAATGCTCTGTTAAAAACAGCCAGTAAGTGAGTCAAGGATAGAAGCTAACCAATTTGGAAGCTATTTTGATAAAGGATTATGGCAAGATGATTGGTGTCCTCAGTGAGGGAATAAGGAATGGTCAGATTATAGATGTCTTTTGAAGATAGGACCAACAGGAGTTCCTGTCAGATTGAATGTAGAGGAAGGAGAAAGAGTCAAAGAGGACAGCAAGATATATTAGCTGAATAACTGGAAAACGAGTTTAGAATGAACTCCAGTTTTAATCTTGGGAAATGAGCATTTTATATTTTATACTTGTGAAAAACGCTTACTGGTATATTAGTCTGTGAAATGTGGCTCTAAACAAAATACAGATATGCTGTATTCATTTTTTACTAACAGACACATTTAAAAGAGTTGCAAACTTTTATTCTTGATGAATTGTTTAAAAACAGGATTTATGCTTGCCTTCCTTTTGGTGTCACAGAACAAAAGTAGTGAATCTTGTAGGATGTTTCTACATTCATGAGACATATGCACTATTTTTTGTGTAAGATGACCCACAATAAGCAATGGAAACCATAGTCCCATTAGTTCTTTTGATTTTAAACAATTGCAGATTGTGGAAGGTGTGGATTTTGGTAAGGTGTGTAATGCAAATAGAATTAATTTAAAGTTTTTATTAAGTGCAAAATATCACTTTTCGCTTGTAACTTAATTTGAATATAAAAGACTAAGGAAAATATCAAAGAAAATATGTCAATAGTGCCTTCTTTTCAGTTTAGCCTTCTTTAAACCTAATGGACATTGAATAGAATATAAGCTATAACTAACCTCTGTTCCCAGGATGATTGAAATGTTTTCATTTAATTAATTTGCCTCAAAATAATACAGTATATTTGTTAACCTTTTAAACTACTAATCAATATGTTTAGCTTAATTTTAAAAGAAAACTTTTGTTATAAAACTTTTTACATTTTTGCTGTCTTAGGAGTGCAGGAAATCCTAACATTCAAGTTTTCCATGGAAAATAATGTGTTTTTAGCAATCTGATAATTTTCATTCTAAAATTGGAGACAGTATTCAGGTTTGGGGAAGAAAAATTGAAGTTATGAAAGTAAATAAACAGTTTACTAGAAAATAAAGCAGATCTACTAAGGTCAGCATAGAGAAACCAAATTTCATGTTTATCTTACTATACTAATGGTCATATTTTAGACTGGTTAATAAAACAAAAGGACATAAGAAAAGATGAAAAAAAGGGGAAAAGTTTTAAAACAAAACTTGCTTTACTCTGAGCATAGTTTCCAGTATTCCTTAATTAACACTTGATAATACTTTACTCATAAAGTACAAATACAAGCTTCAGAGGAGAGGAATCATAGCTTTCATTGGGATCACACTATGTTGCCTAGGCTGGTCTTGAACTCCTGGCTTCAAGTGATCCTACTGCCTTGGCCTTCCAAATGCTGGGATTACAGGCATGAACCAGTGCACCCTGCCATTTCATGAGATTCTTGATGGAACCGCAATACAAATGTTATACATAGCTCTGTAGTATCATCTGTTGCTGATCTGCTGCTAATCTATTTAGCAGGAATAGTTGTTTGTGTATCCTTCTACTTTTACCATTAAAGAAACAGTTAACCAACCAGTCACTATTCATTTTTTAATTTTTTTAATTTAAATCATTGCATAGCCAGAAAAAGGTTTTATTATATTGTTTCTGAGATGTTAGCATTTACATCAATGCATGTATAGGTTGAGTATCCCTTATCCAAAATGCTTCGGACTAGAAGTATTTCAGATTTTGGAATATTTGCATTTATATACTTACTGGTTAAGCATCCCAGATCTGAAAATCTACAATGCTCCAATGAGCATTTCCTTTGGGTGTCATGTTGGTGCTCAAAAATTTTGGATTTTGGGTTTTTCAGATTAGGGATATTCAATCTGAATTGCTCAAAATATTTACTTTTTTGAATGCGTAAGAAACTGAATTTTTTCAATTATAGTTGGCCTTTGATTCATGAAAAAATTTTATGAAATAATTTCAAAAGTTTACTCAGGAAATCTGGAATTACAGGTTTTAACAAATTGGGTGTTATTTATGAAACTACTATAATACTTAATATATGCTTGCTCTTACCTTTTGCACAGTTTTTTGCCCTAATGGGGTTATCTAAGGTGAGGATAATATCTAACTGTGAGTAACCAGATGTGCTTAGCTTTAGGATACAGTTAGAAATAAGTGTAAAATTTGACATTACTCTGTCTGGCATCAGTGTCTTTCCAGCTTAACATTAGTGTTGGTAGTAAGGTGGTAGGAGGAGCAACTTCTCTCTTCTCTGGGTCATGATTATTGATTTGTAAGGAAGAAAATCTTACAGAAAATAGCATGTGTCATTTCATCAGTTAAGAGAATTATAATTCTGCATATAGCTTTATACTATTAAAATGTGTCAGGTTATAGTATATCCTGATAGTGGGACAGATGCTTTATGTGGACTTTTCTTTCTTTTTTTGGAGACAGGGTCTTGCTCTGTTGCCTCAGCTACTATAACCTCAAACTCCTGGACTCAAGGGATCCTCCTGCCTCAGCCTCCCAAGTGTCTGGGACTACAGGCGTGCACCACCACTCCTGGCTAATTTTTCTGTTTTTTGTAGAGACAGGGTCTTGCCGTTGCTCAGGCTGGTCTTGAACTCGTGACCTTAGGCAATCTTCCCACCTCAGCCTCCCCAAAAGTGCTGGGATTACAGACATGAGCCATTTTGCCGGCCTACGTTTTTCTCGTTTAAGCCAGTATTTTCTAGTTGATAGGTAAATTGTTGGCAATGTGACTTAACTCTAGGATATCTGAAGTCGTGTATAATGGTTCTATTAATGCTACCTGCTAATTTGATAATCTTTGTATTACAGGGCATAATTGCTTATGAGAGCATAATTATTGATAACTGTTTAATAACTTTGATTGAAAAATCACACTTTATGCCTTTCTTTTTTTTTTTTTT
>VBSM01002153.1:40186158-40207844 GCA_008086735.1 Cheirogaleus medius | reverse complement strand
GGGATCAAGCGATCCTTCTGCCTCAGCCTCCCGAGTAGCTGGGACTACAGGCACAAGCCATAATGCCTGGCTAATTTTTCTATTTTTTGTAGAGGTGGGATTTTGCTATGTTGTCCAGCTTGTCTTGAACTCCTGGTCTCAAGAGATCCTCCTGCCTTGACCTCCCAAAGTGCTAGGATTATAGGTGTGAGCCACTGCGCTGGGCCTGCACTTTAAAAATATCATTTACAGGCTGGGTGCGGTGAGGTGTGCCTGTAGTCCCAGCTACTTAGGAGGCTGAGGCAGGAAGATCACTTGAGCCCAGGAGTTTGTGGCCACAGTGCACTATGATCACACCTATGAAGAGCCACTGCACTGTGGCCTGGGCAACATAGTGAGACTCCATCTCTAAAACAAAACAAAAATATAATTTACTTTAATAGCAGAAATGAAGATTATAAACTAAAACCTTTGAGAAAATGGCATTTAAAGAAAAGATTTGCTTCATACTTATAGTAAAAATACATACTTTATGCTATATATTATGTATAATTTAATTAAATATAACATATGTAAATCATACTTAAATATAAAGAACCAGATTTCTTCATTCCGAGAAGTCTTTGCTCTCATTTCTAATCTTTACTTTCCTAGTTCTTACTGATGCAGAAGCTTCTCTTAGTGAATATAATACTTGTCCTCTCTCTTAATTTACTGCTTGAATATGACTGTAAAAACTGTCTTTGTTTAGCTAAAGTGCCCAATAAACATTGTAGCTTAGTGATTAAGAGCATATGTCTTGGAGAGAGAGAGTGCTCTTGTTTCCTGTCCTGTCTCTCTGTCCTTTTGGCTGCTGAGGTTTGGGTAAATTTACTTATTTTTAAAGTGAACATAAACATCAGTTTCATTTTTTGTAAAATAGGAATAATAGCACCTGTCTTGTAAGGTTGTGTAAGTTACACTAAATGAAAGAACATATTTAAAATGCTTTACACTGTGCTTGACATAGTCCTGAGCACTCAGTACATGGTAGTATATTATTGGCAGGCAGCTGTCACTTTTTTTAATAAACTGATAGAATGAGGATTCTTTTAATCAAGACTGCTTGAGATCGAATTGCAACTCCTGCTTACCAAGTTTTGGGCAGCTTTCTTAAATTTTCCAAGAAGGCTCATGTCCTCATTTAAATTGAGGAATGATTGTAGTACTTAACCTCAGGGAGTTGTTTGGGGTGACTAAATGTGATAACAGAATTTATTACATACTAAGTTTCCAATAAATTGTAGCTGTTATAATTAGTTCTACAGAAGGAGTCGCAAATTCTTGTGAATTTAAATAGGCTTTCAGGGTGATGTTTGTTTTGAAGTTGCAATTTTATGATTAAGATTAAAATCTATTTTTATCTTTTTGAAATCCTTAAAAACAAGGTTTAGTGGAAAGTGACAACCATATTTCTTTTTTCTAAGAACTCTTTGCTCTCATTTCTCACCTTTATTTTCCCAGTACTTACTGATGCAGAAGCTTCTTTTAGTGAATATAATACTTGTCCTCTCTCCTAATTTGCTGCTGTCTTGCCCAGATGGGATTCTTTTAAGGGAAAAGTAAATTTTACTTCTAAGCCTAGAGGGTTTCAGTGGATTAGGTGAACCAGTAGAGATACTTATTTTGTGGGTAAGTGTCCACCTCAAGCCTTAGTTATGTAGGGCAAAACATTTTTTCATCTCTTGATCAGATCGCTGTTCTGATGTGGCACTTAGTCACCTGAAGCAGGTCTAGCATGGTGAGCCTCTGGGGGTGGGGCAAATGAGTGCTGGGGCCCTGCCCAACCGGAGTCTACCCTAGAGAGGAGTAAAAAGAAAGCCGAACAGGCCTGAAGACAAAGGAGCCACTATTGCTGTCAAAGTTTAAGTAAGGCAGCTTGGCTTGTGTTTGTTTTGGACTTTTAAAAAGATTTAGCTTTTCACATTTTCAGTTTGTCTTGATAAGGATATCTCATCAGAGGACCCATTTCTGTTTTTTTTAATCTGAATATTCTTACTGAAAATTGCTTAGTGATTTCTTTTTTAAAAAAGTCAAGCCAGAGGCCTTTTGACATTTAACAAGTCAAAACTTTTGCTTTGCTCCAGTTGGTAGAAATGTTTTTCCAAACTAATTCTACCAAAATTAAAGAAGTTTTTGGCTGGGCAAGGTGACTCACACCTGTAATCACAACACTTTGGGAGGCCTAGTTGGGAGGATAGCTTGAGTCTGGGAGTTCGAGACTAACCTGGGTAACATAGCAAGACCTCATCTCTCTAAAAAAAAAAATTAAAAAAATTAGCAGGGAGTGGTGGTTTGTGCCTGCAGTCTTCCATACTCAGGAAGGTGAGCCAGGAGGACCACTTGAGCTTAGGACTTTGAGGCTGCAGTGAGCTATGATCACACCATTGCATTGCACTCAAGCCTGGGTGATAGAGCTTGAACCCGTCTCTTAAAAAAAAAAAAAAGGCTTTTATTTTGAAAACAATAAAAATTTGCTGACATATCAAAAATTATAGAATACTATACAGTGAACTATACAATCTTCCTTCCTGTTGGTAACCTGATTAAAGAGTTCGGGATGTATTCTTCCATACCTTTTTCATTGCACATATAAACTTACATATAAGTATTTAATGTTTCACTTTATAAAAATGGGCTTATAGTGTATATATTCATAATTTCCTTTCTTTCTATATCAGTGCATACAGATCTATGTCATTCGTTTGATGGCTTCAGCGAGATTTTATTTGCATCCGATGTATTATTTTCTCTACAACCAAATGATTTATATAGGGTACCACAATGTTTCTTTTAGTTTTGGTAGATACGTAGAAGCCTCACTTATAGCAGTGTTTAGCGTTCAGTAGGCACTTGGTATATGTATTGCTTATTTATTTGGATGTCTAGTACTGCTAGGTGGTGAATAATCCCACTACCTGTAACAGGTAGAAAGTTATTCATAATGGTGTAAGTTATTGCAACTACCAACTACTAATGAAATCTAATTGCATGAGATTGCCACTAAAAAATAAGCTGTGAGGATTAGTGAAGGAGCATCCCTGTGCTATATGGCTATTTCTAAAGAAGCTTATGCTGTTCTTTAGGATCCCTGCTAGCGTTCATTAGAAAGGTTAATTTTGCAACAGACCACTGTAGGCAATGACCCCAGCAGATGCTCAGGGTCAGAATATATGGTTCATAAGGGATTCTTTAACACTATAGTTATATAATGTTTTTATATGGCACATCATGTTTTTAAAGTTTCATAATCATTAGGTGTTTCTTATAATATCCCTTTGAGGCAGGTCAGCAGCATTTTCTCTTTTTATGGTTGAAGAAGTAGATATAAAGATGTTGAGTGATTTGCCCACAGGCACACATTAAAGTGATCGCAGAGCCTGTTCTCTTGTTAGTAAACTGAACCATGCTGCCTCTCTACTAGTTATTCTAATTGAGTAATGAAGTTGTTGCCATTTAGTGACCTTTTGATGGCTTTATTGAATAGAAAATGTAGTTTAGGAACCTTTTACCTACTTTCTTTATTGAAAGAAAATAGTTTTAAAGTTAGAATTTACTTGCATCATGGTATTAAACATTTTTATGTAAATTTACCACGTTGTCTTAAAAATTAGAATAAATTATATGAAAATATATTAAGATGAACTACAGTGGACTTAGTTCTTCCGGGAGAACCTTTGCTAGCTTGAAAATGAGTTGTGTTGGGCATGGAAGCATGTGCTTGTAGTGTCAGCTACTGTAGTGTCAGCTACTCTGGTGGTTGAGGCAGGAAGATTGCTTGAGTCCAGGAGTTTGAGACTGTAGTGGGCCCTGATCATGCCTGTGAATAGGCACTGCATTCCAGGTTGGCAACATGCTGAGACTTTGTCTCTCAAAAAAAAAAAAAAAACCCAAAAGAAAGTTAGTATTATAAATTAAAATGTTAGAGGAAAATGGTACAACACTTTGAAGAGTTAATATTTTAAAGTAGAAGAAAAATGAATCCTCAGGTTATATTGCCATAAGTAATTTTGGGTTGAAACACTGTGTCCCATATAGCTAGAAGAGACTTTCAGAGTTCATTTGGCCCTGTGGAATTAAGACCCTAACTATTCTGTCAGTTGACAACACAGAAGGTTATGTAGACTAAAAAAGTATTATCTGGCTAGCTTCCGTTAAATTATAACTTTACTTTGTCCATTTGAAACATTGTCTGTTTACTTGTTTGAACTTGGCTCTATTATTCCATTCCCCCTTTAATTATTTTTCTCTAATTTATATGTGTAACTTTTTTTCTTCCCAGTTAAAGAATTCCAACTTTAATCTTTCTGCATTGATGGAGGTAGTGAGGGGGGGGTCAATTAATATATAACTATTGCAAAAAGATTTTATTTAAGGGATCATGCAGAGTCTGAAAATTATATATTCACAGTTGGAGTGTTAAGATAGGTGCTTTGACATGAATATAAGTCTGTGATAATAAATAATGGTTAATCCTCATGTAGTTTGGTAGCACAATCCTAATTTTTAGCAAGGATGTAATTTCTGAATTCATCTTTTATTGCTATAGTAACATCCCTTTTATGTCAGTGTTAAGCTGTCATCAGTTTTGTCTTGTTTTGAAATAGTATTATGGTATTTATTACACCAGCCTCTGTCCTGGTCATGTTCTTTTTGCCATCATCATCATCATCATCATCATTTTTGTTATTGAATGATGATAATTTTGCTACAATATACTTATTGCTTAATATATGTCAGTCTTTTCTTATATTTTAAAATTTAATCTGCAAAAAAATCCTGAGAAATATCTATGAATGTTCTTATTTTACAGATGACAAAAATCAAGGCTGAGAGAGATTATGTAATTTATGTAGGGTCATGTCACTAGTAAGTGGCAGAGCTAAGATTTAAACCTAAACTACTCCAAACCAGAACTCTTACTAATGCTAATGCTGTTCTGCCTCTTATTTAACTTATATCTTTATTTGGATGTCTAGTTTCCTTAGTCCACAGATGATTTAGAACTATCAAATATTGTGTGAGAGCCCCCAGCTACTCGGGAGGCTGAGGTCGGAGGATCCCTTGAGGCCAGGAGTTTAAGACCAGCCTGGATAACACAGCAAGACCCCATTTCTTGAAAAAAAAAAAAAAAACAAATACGTTGTGTGTGTGTGTTTGTATCAAGAGGGAGGAATTTTAAAATGGGCATACTGAGAGCTGGATGGACTCAGACACTGAAGGAGAAAGAGACACTTTAAAAACTATAACACATGTATTATTGCTTAGCATTAAGTTCAGTTTTCAAAGGTGGGCCTTAAGTTAGCAAGCTTTTAATATATTCCTTATCTTTGTTTAAGACGGCAAGGGAAGTAGAAGGATTTAGAAAGAATTCCATTAAATCTTCATAAAAGATAAGTCTGTGTTCTGCAAAGTGTAAACTTCACTTATTTACAAAAAGTCAACTTCTGTGGTATTCGTCATTCTTCCTTTGTGTTGGACAAATAAGTTGATGCTATATTTTTAAAGGATATTGTGTTTTAAATTCAAGACTAATTATTTCAAAAAAAAATTTTTTTTTTGAGACACAGTCTTGCTCTGTCACCCTGGGGTAGAGTGCAGTGGCGTCATCATAGCTCACTGCAACCTCAAACTCTTAGGTTCAAGTGATCCTCCTGCCTCAGACTCCTGAGTAGTTGGGACTATAGGTATGTGCCACCATACCCGGATAATTTTTTCTATTTTTGGTAGTGACGAGGTCTCGCTCTTGTTCAGGCTGGTCTCAAACTCCTGACCTCAAGCGATTCTCCTGCCTCTGGCCTCCCAGAGGGCTAGGATTACAGGTATGAGCCACCTCGCCCAGACTAATTATTTCAAATGTTTTAGGAGTCAAGAAACTATTGTATAAGGGTATACAGATTGAATTTTGAGGTATTGAAAAGGACAGAGGCTTTTATAGGCATATCATTGGCTAAATTTTACGGTTTACTACTTCTTCACAAAACCACTTAGCAAATTTACTTTTTGCAGAATGGTGGCAGGATTGGGCTCTATGTTTGTTTCTTATTGCTGCTGTAACAAATTGCCACAGATTTAGTAACTTAAAACAACACAGATTTATTATTAAATATTTTACAATTCTGGAAGTCAAAAGTCTGGCATAGGATTTACTGGGCTGCATTCCTTTTGCAGGCTCTAGGGGAGAATTGGTTTCCTTGCCTTTTCCAGCTTCTAGGGACTATATGGTTCCTTTGCCTCTGGTCTGTCTCCTCTTTTTCAAAGCTAGCAGTCTACTGTCTCCAAATCTCTCTCTGACTCTGACACTCTCCTGCCTCCCATTTCCACTTACTGAGGACCCTTGCATTAACCTTGGGGTCACCCAGATAATCCAGGATAATCTCCCCGTTTTATGGTCAATTGATTAGCAAACTTAATTCCATCTGCATCTTTAAATTCCCCCTTGCTAGGTAACGTAATATTTTCACATGTTCTAGAGATTAGAATGTTGGACATTTTTGGGGGAGGGGGCATATTCTGCCTACCACAGGCTCCTTAGTTTAGCAAAATAAGTTAGCCTTTTAGGCCTATCTGTAAAATTAGATTAATATTTACTGTTTACCACAAAGGAATTTTATGAAGATAGAAATTATATGCCAATGCAGACAGGCCATGCAAAGAATACACAATTAATAGATGCTTTCTGGTTGATCTTCTAGGCAGGTGCTTGGAGGATAGGTAGTCTCCAAGGTAACCAGTGGGCTTGGTAAACTCCAGTCTGAATACCTGACTCTTCTAAAAGGCAGGTTTTTGTTTTAGAATTCAGCCTTTCCAGACCTTTATGTGTTGAGGATAGTGATGATTTATAGAACAATGTTGACAAAATAGATGAGTGCTGTTTAACTCTAATTTGTTTTATGATTTGAGTCTGTCTTAATCTAGAAGATACAACTCGTTTTTTAAGCAGGTGGCTTTTCTACTTACTATGATTTCCCAAAAGATTGCTGTAGAAACTAATTGAGGGGACCTTGAGTAATTGCACTTTTTTTTTTTTTTTTTTAAGAGACAAAGTCTTGCTCTGTCACCCAGGCTGGACTGCAGTGGTGTGATCATAGTTCACTGCAGCCTTGAACTATGATCCTTTGATCTGTTTGGACTCAGCCACAGGGATGGTCTGGATGCTTAAGAGCAGTAATGGCCACAGCCCTATTGGTCTGAGAGACCACTAAATTAAGCTTGGAGATGTCCTTAAAGGTCAGAACTCCCCAGCAGGTGCAAGGGGTCTTAAAAACAAAAGGTCACCATTGGCTAAAAGGACCATGCCTTACCAAATACCAGGCCCTCCTGTTGGACTCCCTAGAAATCAGACTCAAGGTGTGTCAAACCTTAAATCTGGCCACCCTGATACCCATGGGACCCCTTACCAACTTAACATATTACTGTACAAAAACTATAGAATAAGTATATTCTATCAGACCAGATTTAAAAGACACCCCCTTGGACAACCCAGATGATGAATGTTATACACATGGCAGTAGATTCATGCTGGACAACATCTGAAAGGCAGGATATGCTATAGTCAGCCTTAATGGTGTTGTAAAAATAAGACTTCTACCACCCAGCACTTCTGCCCTAAAGGCCAAACTGATTGTTCTCATAAGAGCCTTATAGTTGGGAAGAGAAAAGAGAATTAGCATCTACACAGACTCCAAATACGCCCTTCTTATCCTTCATGCTCATGCTACTATTTGGAAAGAACAGAGATTACTAATAACAAACAATTCCCCCATTAAACATCATTTTGAAATCCTTCAATTAGTATAGGCTGTCCTGAAACCAGCCAAGATAGCTATAGTACACCATAGAGGACACCAAAAGAAAAAGTCAGACACAGCTTCTGACATAGGGAACAAACTATCCTCCTGATGGGCTGCTTTTAGGCAAATGCTGTGGTCCTGGCTAGGATCCTTTATAATCCCCATCATTATCATAATTTTTACTTTCCTTTTCTTTCCTTGCATTATTAAACTTTTAAAATCTCTTGTCTCTCAGGTTGTCCAGACTGCCACACAACATGTCATGGCACTGCAAGGGTTCTGCCCTGTCCCTCTTCAGAGATATAAAGAGGCTATCAAAATCCCCTTGATTGGGCTGCTTGTTCCTTCTACTGACAGCTACTTGACCTCTCTGAGGGCCCTGAAGATCCCTCCTACCACAGTGAGGTGCCTTCAATCCCATGCCCTGACACGCAGTCCCATTAACAGAGTGATTTTGGTTTCCACAGGCAGGGTCAGTGTCCCATACCAGCAGGAAGCAGCTTCTGAAGATGGATCTTCTTCCCTCGGTGTCCCTTGTAAGATTCCAACTGCCCAAAGCTCTTAAGGGGGGAAATGTTACAGAGTAGGAGACTAGGAGACAGGACTGAGATCAGATGCAGAGGCTTGCAGAGTGGGTGCAGGTGTTGAAATAAACAAACCCCAGGCAGAAGCTAACTAGGCTAATAGACTAGGAGCGGATGCAGGGCCTTGCAGAATGGATGCAGGTGTTAAAGTCTAACTAAGAGGGGGGCTGATGACCACAGACAAGAACCAGCTTCAGCTGACTTGTCTGCTCTCTGGGTCACCATACATGAACTTTGGCTAATTACAATATCATTTGCATTGTGGTTTTAAAATTTCTCCACCCTTGAAATTGCCATGACAGCTTTGAAACAACTACATAAAGTATAAAAACAGGAGGGAACCCAATTCTAGGAATTACTACCCAAATTCTTAGGAAAAAACCAACCCCTTATCCTTGAATATTCCTCCCCTCAATTAGTGAAGCTTCCTAAGACCAAACCCCTTTTGGTGCAGCTGCTCTTTTCAAGCAGCCTCTTTTTTTCTTTAGAGAATATACTTTCACTTTCAATAAAAGCTACTTGCTTGGCTTAAGTGGTGGGTCCTGAAATTCTTTTCTTTGGAGAAAGAAACCTCTACTTGGAGGACAGTAACAATAGTACATGTGGTATTGTGTACCTAACATTTTTAAAATTAAAATATCTACACCTTATTTTAATGGAGGTAATGATTTCAAGTGCCATTCTTCATTGTCAAACTTCATCAGAGGGAAATTAGAAGCAAAAGAGGGTGTGGTATTGCTTACTTCATCACCTTGATAATAGAGAGTGGAATTGATTTGTTAGGTTTAAATCCTGCTCTGCCTCTTAACTAGTTGGATAGCCTTAGGCAATTTACTTCTTTGAGTTTTATTTTCAGTGTATGAAAAATGTGGAGAATAATATTTACTTCAATGCTTTGTTACAAATTAAATAGGATGATGCATGCAAAATACTTATTACCATGTTTGGTTTATAAGTGCCAAAAAATAATAACTATAATATATTGTTGGGTTGGAGGAGGACCGCTTTACTAGATGTCTTCAAATTCCTAATTGGAAATAGTTTAGAATATGTACTTGATATGGTAAGTGTGCATTGCATTAAGATAAGATGGAGTACTTATTACCTGTGCATTTAATTATTGGAAGTCAAATTCTTAGAGCTTTGATTAATCTTTGTTCTTGCAGCCAAAATACGTGGGGATTTTTTGCTTCCTGGTTGATACCTGCCCCCCCCCCCCCGCATTTAATTTAAAAAGGGAATTGAATGGCTTTTAGAACCTCTGGAAAATACCTGTTTGGGGGGCAGTGTCTTAAGATAATGTAAAATTCAGGAATATAAATTTCAAGTGGGAGGTAGTAGAGCCCAGTAGTTAAGAATATAAACTTTCAAATTAGACTGTTTAAATTCTAATCCTGACATCATTACTTAACTCCTTTGTAACCTTGGGCAAATGACTTAAGCTTCTCTGATGCTTAATTTTAAATCTTCTCTGAAATGATGGTAATGATAAAACCTACCTCCTACTTTGGCAGGATTGAATGAGGTGATCCATGTAAAGCATTTAGTGTGGTGTCTAATATTCACTAAGTGACCCACAGCAGTTATTGTTGTTAGTAATGATAAATAGGAGAAGGGCAGGTATTCCGGTGCTAGGGTATATTGCTTAGAACAGTTTTATCAGTAGGAATATAATGTGAGCCATGTGTAATTTTAAGTTTTTTAATAGTGTGTTAAATAAATGAAAAGAAACAGGTGTTGAAATTCATTATAATATTTTATTTAACCTAGCATACCCAAAACATTCTCATTTCAACATGTAGTAGTATCAAAATTATTAGTGAGATATTTTACATTTTTTTCATACTATGTCTTTGAAATCTGATATGTATGTATACACCTATAGCACATCTTAATTTGGGCACTAAATTTCATTGGAGATACTTGCTCTGTATTTAGATATTTTTCAAAGCATAAAAATTTACAGTTGAAAAACATTCATAAATCCAGGTTGTTCTAAACATATATAAAAGTCATCTAATAACTAACTTGAGTATTAGTTTTTAAGTTACAATTTTATATATATATATATATATATATATTTGGAGACAGAGTCTTACTCTATTGCCCTGGGTGTAGAGTACAGTGGTATCGTAGCTCACTGCAACCTCGAACTCCTGCGTTCAAGCCATCCTCTTGCCTCAGCCTCCCAAGTAGCTTGGACTACAGTTGTACAACCATGATGCCCAGCTAATTTTTCTATTTTAAGTAGACACGGGGGGCTCACTCTTTCTCAGGCTGGTCTTGAAATCCTGAGCGCAAGTGATCCTCCTGCGTCAGCCTCTCAGAGTGCTAGGGTTACAGGCGTGAGCCACTCCGCCCAGCCCTACAATTAAAATTAATTAAATAAAATTACAAATTGTGTTCTTCTGTAACAGCCGCAGTCAAGTGCTCAGTAGCACATGTGGTTGGTGGCTCCTGATTGGACAGCACAGTTTTGGAGGCTCTTTCTCCCGTGTCTCTGTGTTCTTTCCCATGCCTCTCTTGGAGTTGTTTTATGGTGCTTATGATTTTGTATTTTCTGTAAGAAAGTTCTTTCTTCTTATATAAGGTTTTGCTGTCTTCATTTAAATAGCACCATACTTTTGTTGAATTCTGGCATTTCTTGATGTACAGAGAATAAATTTTTTTCTTTTCATTTCTTATGACCTTTTATTTTTTTATTTTTATTTTTTATTTATTTTTGTTTATTACTTTTTTCTTTTTTTTTTGTTATTTTTTTTTTACCTACCATTACGAACATATCTTATTCCCTTTTAGATATTTTTCTCTGATGGTGTCTCATTTTAAAATAGTTAATTTTTCCAATAATTTAAAATTAGTTTCATTTAAAAAAATCTTGCTAAAATACATCTATATATTCAATAGGTATTGTGTCTATCATGTGCTAGGTACCTTTTTTGTTAAAATAACATTTACATGCTAAACTTCATGTATATAGCCCAATTACCTTTTATTTGACTTAGATAATAAATTATTTGATTATTAATACATAATTTATTTTTATACACTTTTTAAAGGAAAATTTAAGATTTTAAATAAAATTTTATGATTTATTTTCTTAATGTCTAATATTTAAATTGAAACAAAAACTTAGAGAACACAATATGCTCTAGGTAGCCTACACAAATTTAAGGAAATATACCATAAATGAAACTTCTGCATAAAAAATTTAAACCAGGTACCCTAGAAATTTGTGTGCTTTTTGAAAATTTTTGAAATATGGATATGATGGAGGAAAAACATCTATCACTGAAGAATAATATTTATTTAGAATGTATTATTGTGGTTATCCTTTATTTCTCCAGCAAGGCATCTTTAATGTAGAATAAGCTATATCTAGTAATAATAGTAGTGATAAAAAATAATAGCCAAAGTTTATTGAGTACTACTTTATATGTGTTATGTCTTCTAAGCACAGATATCTCATTTAATCTTTATGACAACACTGTGAGAATAGATACTTTTATTATCCTTGTTGACAGATGAGGAAAATGAGGCCCAGAGAAAGTATTAATAGTAGAGTATGGATTTGAACTCGGGCTGACTCCAAAGCTTACTTTCCTAACAACTACACAACCTAGTTACTGGTTGCTGGATAGAGTGAAAAAGCAAATGGAAGTGTCACTCTCCCACCCCTTAGTAGTTTTCTGAGTTTCTTTTATGGGGAAGCTGGGTTAGAATGATGTGGAAGGTAGAGAGACAGTGTTTCAGCACCCCATTTAAAGATATTTAAGAATAGGACTAAATATTTAAATTCCTTCTTGTGACAAAAAGATACCAAGTAAAGCCACATTCTTTTCCAGTTCCAGATTCTTTGTACCATACATTTAAAATCTATCATGGACTCTAGACCCTTTCTGCTGGTCCTAAAATGAAGCTTTAGAATCTTTTGCAGGATAGTGCTATAGGCAGCTACCATCAATGGATAAGAATTATGAATTCAAACTCTGGTGTAGATCAGTTTTCCTACTTGGATCTCTTAACCCATAATCCAGTGTTCCTTTCCATTATAGGAACTCAGTTCTCAGAGAACTGCCCCACTTTTAAAAAGCAGTGCCAGAATTCAGATCTCCTCAAATGGTAAACACTGATAATCAAGACACATTTGTTTCTGTGAGCAAATAACTCCGTGATGTATTAGTCTGGTGTTAATTTTGACTAAGTTGAAGTCTTATCATTTGTTATTTCTTCAGATATTAAATATTCAGGCAATTTTAGAAACACACAGTTTATCCCTTAGAAAAATATCAAAAAGTTTCATATATATATGAACTTGTATTAGGTTCACACTTTAAGATGGCTTTAGAAAGTACAATGAGAAACTTATAAGAAGACTGCTTTTTTTTTTTTTTGAGTCAGAGTCTCACTCTCTTGCCTGGGCTAGAGTACCATGGCATCAGGCTAGCTCACAGCAACCTCAAACTCCTGGGCTCAAGCAATCCTACAGCCTCAGCCTCCTGAGTAGCTGGGACTACAGGCATAGGCCACCATGCCCGGCTAATTTTTTCTATATATTTTTAGTTGGTCAATTAATTTCTTTCTATTTTTAGTGGAGACGGGGTCTTGCTCTTGCTCAGGCTGGTCACGAACTCCTGACCTTGAGCGATCCTCCCGCCTCGGCCCCCCCAGAGTGCTAGGGTTACAGGCCTGAGCCACCACGCCCGGCCAAGACTGCATTTTTTGTTATTAATTAATTACAGAATCTTGCTCTGTTGCCCAGGCTAGAGTGCAGTGGCATGATCATAGCTCTCAGGGCAATTGCAAACTCTTGAGCTCGAGTGATCCTCGCCCTTCAGCCTTCCAAGTGCCACCACACCTGGCTAATTTATTTTAATTAATTAATTTTTTTTAGAGAGACAGGGTCTGGATATATTACCCCAGGTTGGTCTGGAACTTCCGGCCTCAAGCAGTCCTTCCACCTCAGCCTCCCAAAGTGTTGGGATTATAGGTGTCAGTCAGTGCGCCTGGCTAAGGCTGTAGTTTTTAATCAATGCAATGCCTCTGGACGTGAATTGAAGCCAGCTTTTACGGCAAACATTAACACTATGTTTTAGTTCCCCATTTCCATGCCTTTTACGTTATAACTTAAATTGTTGTGATTGTAGTATTAGCTGTGTTGATGAAAGAGATAAGAAGTTCTAATTAAGTATGATGAAGACTTCAAAATCGAAGTAGAATGAAGCAGTATAACTACATAAACACCATTCTGCTAAACAAATACTTAACTACAGATAGGCACAGAATTGCAGGTTGTCATTTATGTATACATTTAATATGATATAGTAGTTGACTTTTAGATTAAATATGTGAGTTTAAACTTTTTGAAGTTTTTCAATTTTTAGAGAATTCAATGATGTTGAAATTCTGGAGGCAAATAAAAATAAATGATTAGAGATGAATACGTTTCAGGGTAACAAACCAGTGATTTAGCCAGTGATAAAAGCCAGCTTTAAAATTGTATTATGGCAATTTAAAACATACAAAAATGAAGTTCATTGATGTTTCACGTACTCATTGCCTAAGCTTCAACAGCTGACGGAATTTTGCCATCCTGTTTTATCTCTTTCACTCTGCTGTCCCTCTTATCTTCTTTCCCCCTCACCGTGTAGCATTTTAAAGCAAATCCCAGATATTGTTTCACCCATAAATAGTTCAATATATGTCTGTAATACATATGGACTTTTTCTTCACAGCATAATCTCAATGCCATTGTGGCAACTAATAACATTAACGATAATTCCTTAATGTTGCCTGGTAGCTAGAACATGTTCAGATTTGCCTGTCTCAAAAATATCTTTCACAATTTGTTTGTTTACATTAGGACCCAAATAAAGTCCTCATCTTGGAATTGGAAGATATATCTCTAACTAGTCTCTTAAGTCTCCTCCCTTTTCATGTCCTTTACTGTGCTATTTAATTAACCTGCAGAACTTCCCACATGCTGTTTGGCTGATTGCGTCTTTGTGGTTTGGTTTAACCCCTGTAATTTCCTGTAAACTGGTAATAAGTTCTGGAGGTTTTATCTGGTGAATATCCTTCATAGGAGGTTTTATATTCATTCTATTACATATCATAAGAAGGCACATAATGTTAGGTTGACTCGCTCTCAGTATTGGCGAAGATTGGCCATTGGTTTTAGGTGTTGTCAGCCTGATCTGTCCTTTTTAAAGTTCTTATCAACTTTCTTTCTTTTTTATTTTTTTAACCGGGGACCTCTTGATGTGCAGTCAAGTTCTTACCAACTTTCACCCAGAAGTTTTAGTAGCATCTGAGTATTGTTGCCTAGATCTATTATATAAGGATTGCAAAATGGTGATTTTCTAATTATCTCACTCCTACATTTATTAATTGAAATTCTTCTATAAAGAAAACTTTATTTTTTAATTTTAATTTTTTTTTTTTTTTTTTAGAGACAGAGTCTAGCTCTGTCACCTAAGCTGGAGTACACCAGGGCAATCATAGCTCACTGTAGCTTTGAACTCCTAAGCTAAAGCAATCCTCCTGCCTCAGCCTCCCAAGTATTAATAGCTTGCACAACACCACACTTGGATGATTAAAAAAAAAATTTTTTTTTTTTTTTTGAGAGATATAGTCTTGCTTTATTGCCTGGACTGGAGTGCAGTGGCTTGATCAAAGCTCGCTGCAGTCTTTCGGACTCCTTGGCTCAAGCAATTCTCCTGGCTCAGCCTGCCAAGTAACTAGAACTACAGGCCTCTGTCACTACAATGGCTAATTTTTAATTTTTTGTTAGAGATGGGGTCTTGCTATGTTCCGCAGGCTGGTCTTGAACTCCTGGGCTCAAGTCATCCTTCTGCCTCAGCCTCCCAGAGTGCTGGGATTACACGCATTAGCCACCCCATCTGGCCTGTTTATTTATTTTATGGTGTAAAATGTGTATTTAGAATTAGCTATCTGAACTCAGTTTAGATGATCTCAATTTTGTTGGCAACATCCAAAGCGTCATAGTCAGGAGTTACTTGGACATATGCCTTCTTTTTTCCATAGGTCTGATCAGGGTGTTGACCTTGGCCATGTCAGTGTCACAGAGTTTTTTCTCAGCCTATTTGATCTGTTGCTTCTTGGCCTTGACATCCACAATGAACACAAATGTAGTGGTGTCTTCTTCATGGTTCACTCAGTGGTCAGGGGGAACTTCTTAATGGCATGGTAGTCAAGTTTGTTTCTGTTGGGGGCACGCTTCCATTTACATTTGGGTTGCCTCTGGGGCAGTGTCTTGGGCAGTCAGGAGGTGGGTGATGCATGCAGATCTCCTTTTTATTTTTTGTAGCTGTGGACACCTTTAGCATTGTCTTTTTGGCCTTCCAAGCCTTGGCTTTGGCTTTGAGGGAGCAAGGGCTTCCTTTTTTGCCTGTGATGCACCATCTTGGTAAAAAAAGACTGTTTAACTTCTTTTATCTTTGTATCATTTTTTATCTTACTCTAAAAAATCTTCATTTTTAACAGCATTAACATTATATATATAACATTAGTTTTGAAATAACAATACTAGTCTTATTAGTAATGATAGTAATGATAATACATATGAATATAGTTGAAGATTCTTTTATGGTTTCTTTTTTTATCCTTAGGCTTTATTCCATTGGGGATATAATGTCAGAATACTTTTAAAATAAAAATAAAAATTTAATAGAAAATAATAGAAAATAATATTTTGAATATTTAAAATACTCAACATAATTCTTTTCTGTGTGTTTATGCCAACACCTTAAAAATAGGACATTTACTTCAGTTTGGTTTTGGTTTTTAGGGATTGCTCTATTTTTTTCCTTTTTAATTTTTTTTTTGATGTAAAATATTTATACAGTCTCAAAATGTTTTTTTTTTTTGAGACAGAGTGTCGCTCTATTGCCCGGGCTAGAGTGCCGTGGCGTCAGCCTAGCTCACAGCAACCTCAAACTCCTGGGCTCAAGCGATCCTCCTGCCTCAGCCTCCCCAGTAGCTGGGACTACAGGCACGCACCACCATGCTCGGCTGATTTTTTCTATATACTTTCAGTTGTCTGATTAATTTCTTTCTATTTTTGGCAGAGACAAGGTCTCGCTCTTGCTCAGGCTGGTCTCAAACTCCTGAGCTCAAATGATCCTCCCGCCTCCTAGAGTGTTAGGATTTACAGGTGTGAAACACTGTGCCCTGTCTGCTTACATGAAGTTTTCAAGGTTCAGACTTGAAAGTTCAGTGTAAATTTTTTAAGTCACCAGCTGATTATTAGACATTAGTACATAGTTCTTATTTATATATTATGTTTTAGAATTTTAAATATTTTACTGGGTTTTGAACCTATTGCATGTTATTAGAAGGCAGATGGAACTGTAACTGTTTAGAAGTTGAGATTATGATATCTGTAGATTATCAATTTTATTCCTTATAATCCACCCTCCCAATCAGTTAATAACTATTTAAAGACATTTTACAGGCTGATATACTGAAATTCTGACTCAGAATCAAACTTCCAGATTATGTTGCTCAAATTTGCCAGATGAGGTACTTCTAGTGGAGGAGAAAAAAGGAATCCTTCCTTGAGTTTGTTACATATATATATTTGCTTAATGCCTTGTTATCATAGAAATAGATGTTAGAATCAGCTCTTAAGTAGGTGGGTGGTGACAAATTGGCTGTACTGCTGTATTGGGTTGCTAGACTTTATTTGGCCCTTTGTGCCTTTCATCCTTCTGCCTTATCTTTTATTCTTTTCTTTTGCTCTATGTGCTTTTTAGAATATTTAATGTGGTTAAACCCAAGTTTACTTACCTAGGTTTGGGCAACACTTTACTTTTGCTTACATTTGTACTATCTGTAAGTAGATATTTTACCTCATATCCACTTATAGATAATTATACTAAATTGACACATTGGCTGTTAATGCTTCTTAGAAAAGGTCTGGAAAGAACTGTAACAAGATGTTAATAGCGATTGTCTCTAGAGGGTGATGGTATAGAAATCATTTAATGTCTTATTTTGTGGAGTTAAGATGTTTGATTTTTAAAATGAGCATATACTGCTTTATTAGTTATAACTTTTTTACTTGTAAAATTTGTTAATGATCAATCTTTAAAATATTAAAAATTAAGGGAAGAAAGTGGAAATCTTCTCTTAGAGCATATATATTTTTGGCCTTGACTTTGACATTTAATCGTGTGATGGTGATTATCAGTTATTTTATGTAGATACTGAGGATAACATTACCTATTGTCATAGTGTTGCTATGAGATTAAATGGGATCGTATTACTAAAGCATAATGCTTGGCACAAGGTGAGCAGTCAGTAAAATAGGAGCTCTGGTCTTGTAGATCCTATATTTGCTACCCTATATGTTTTGGGAGAGGGTAGTATAGCTGTACAGGTATGAGGAGTGTGTTGCAGAATCTTAGAAGAGCTATGTATTCATTTCAGTCTACAACCTGCCCTTGAAGCTTTCCTCTTGGCTGTTTAGTTTTACTTCTGCTTTTCTCCTCTGTCAGTATATGTCTGGTCATTTTCAGTTCTTTTTTTTTTTTTTGAGACAGAGTCTCACTCTGTTACCTGGGTTAGAGTGCTGTGGCATCAGCCTAGCTCACAGCAACCTCAAACTCCTGGGCTCAAGCTATCCTCCTGCCTCAGCCTCCTGAGTAGCTGGGACTACAGGCATGTGCCACCATGCCTGGCTAATTTTTTCTATATATTTTTAGTTGGCCAATTGATTTCTTTCTATTTTTAGTAGAGACGGGGTCTTGCTCTTGCTCAGGCTGGTTTCGAACTCCTGACCTTGAGCGATCCTCCCTCCTTGGCCTCCCAGAGTGCTAGGATTATAGGCATGAGCCACTTCGTCCGACCCGTTTTCAGTTTTTGGCTCAGCAGAGACTTTGAGGTTCATTTTGTACCTATTCTGTTATTGTTACCTACAAATATATATAAATTTATCTTGTTAATAATAATAAAAAAAGTTAAAATGTCAAGTTTTATATATATCTGGGAGTAGCCTTCTTCACCCAACCTTAAATTGGGTCAGTGATTGAAAAAAATATTTTTTGGCCGGGCGCGGTGGCTGACGCCTGTAATCCTAGCACTCTGGGAAGCCGAGGTGGGCGGATCGCTCAAGGTCAGGAGTTCGAAACCAGCCTGAGCCAGAGTGAGACCCCCATCTCTACTAAAAATAGAAAGAAATTAATCAGCCAACTAAAAATATATAGAAAAAAATTAGCCGGGCATGGTGGCACATGCCTGTAGTCCCAGCTACTCGGGAGGCTGAGGCAGAAGGATTGCTTGAGCCCAGGAGTTTGAGGTTGCTGTGAGCTAGGCTGACGCCACGGCACTCTAGCCCAGGGAACAGAGTGAGACTCTGTCTCAAAAAAAGAAAAAAATATTTTTTGAGTGCATCTTCCAGGTGTCACTGTTGATATAATTTGGACAATTTGGAATTTCCAAGACCCTTTATTAATTTATAAATCAATAACTTTGGAATCGAGTATTTGAAACTGAAACGGTTCCCAGAATATTCAAGATGCGAAAGTTTCCGTAGGCACATACAATTCTTCACAAAAGCAGACTCTTGGGGACAATCAGGATGGTTGCAAAATTATGTCAAATATAATATGTAATGAAATGAGGAAGCAGATAATTAAAGGGTTTAATTACATTAAAGGGTTTATCTATTATTATATTATTGAAGTCCAAATATGTATTTTAGTTTAATTTTTTAAATGATTAAAACATGTGGCTGAAAAGTTAAAAAAATACATATCAAGGCATATAGTATTATAAAAAAAATAACCTTTCATCCCCTCCATTTGTTCAGTTTCCCTTCTTTCTGCACAGATAGCCATTGTTACTTGTTTGTTATATATTGTTTGAAAGTTTACTTACACATAGAAAAGTACACACAGATTAGCCTTCTTATTTCCCTTTTGTTTCCTTCAGGTTTTATGTGATACATACTTGTGCACCTTTTTAATTTTGTCACTTAGCACATCTGGGAGATATTTCTCTATCAGTACATAGAGAATGCCTTCATTTGTGTGTTCTTTTTTTGTGTGTATACTCCTGAGGCCAGGATTATATACATTTTTAATTTTGATAATTAAAAAGAACACACATCTGAAGGACACATCTTAGGGTTTTTGAAAAAAAGAAAAATAAAGAAAAGAATAAAAAAAAAAAAAGAACACATAAATGAAGAATGCTCTAGCCTGGGCAAGAGAGCAAGACCGGTCTCAAAAAAAAAAAAAAAAAAAGTATATATATTTTGTAGAGATGGGGGCTGATTGTGTTGCCAGACTGCTCTCGAACTCCTGACCTCAAGCAATCCTCCTGTCTTGGCCTCCCAATATGTGTAACAACTTTATTGAGGTGTAATTTGCACACAAAATTAAACCATTGTAACTGTAAAAATCAAGGAATTTTAAATAAATGTGTAGGGTTGTGCACCCATCACCGAAATCCAGTTTTCTTTTTCTTTTTTTTTCTTTCTTTTTTTTTTCTTTTTTGCTGCAAATTCATGTTCCAAAAATCCAGTTTTAGAACATTTCTATCACCCTTAAAAAGTTCTCTGCTGCATATCTGTAGTCAGTCTTCATGCCCATCCCCAGCCCCAGGCAACCAATTTTCTCATTTGTTTTTGCACTTCTAAACTGGTCAGTTTTATGGTTGTGACATGATTTATTTAACCACTCCCCTATTTTTAGACATTTAGGTTGTTGACCTTTTGCTTTTAACAGACAGGTCTGAGATGAGGTAACTTTGTATATATATTATTTCATACAGGAGCAAGAATATCTGTAGATTAAATTCCCAAAGTAGGGTTACCAATAAAGGGGTATATACATTTGTAATTTTTATAATTATTGCCTATTTTTCCCATATAGGATATATAGATTTACATTCTCTCCAGCAATATGAGTGCTAATAGTTTCTAAAAATCTTACCAGCTAAGTATATTAACAGACTTCTGAATTTTTGCCAATCTGATATTGAAAAATGGTATTTTGGAGTAGTTTTTATTTAGTGGATTTTATATCAAACATGAATATGAGCATCTTTTCATATGTTTAAGAGCCAGTTGTATTTTTTTTATATGAACTACCTCTTCCTGTCATATGCTCATTTTTCTGTTAAATGGTTGGTCTTTTAAAAAAATTACTAATTTTAGGTATTTATATATAAGAGATTAGATCTTTCTTTAATGATACTCAGTACAAATAATTTTTAAGAGCTTGTGATTTATATTTTGATTTGTTTGCTTTGTGGGATTTTTTGGCCATACAAAGTTTTTTTATGGTTAAATTTATCAGTAGTTTCTTTTATAGCTTCTGAACTTTGAGTTAATTTGCTATTTAAAGTAAGTCATATATTGAATCCCCTTCCAAGATCATAACTTCTTATATTACTTTGAATTAAGCTAGAGTTTTGGCCAGACCTACTAAATTGCATCTGTGATAAATAATTTTGAACATATGTTATCTCAACATGTACAAGTATATGTATTGGATACATTTTGGGGTATATTCCTGGGGTAAGGGTTATATACATTTTTAATTTTGATAATTTTCATCAGGTTGAATACGTGTATCTTTTAAGACTATTAAGGTATTACATTGCTAATAATTAGTTTAGAGTTTAATGGTGATTGATGTTCAAGATGCCAGATTGTTAAATTCCCCCAGGACTAGAAAAGCTTTGGTTGAAAATAAAACACTTAGCTGTAAATAAGAATCTTTTTTTTCATTATGTGTTGGTCTTCAAGGTACCAGAATTACATTTTAGAAATTCCTTGGGAAAATTTGGATTATCTATTAAAATTAAAAATGTACATGTTCCCTGTGTTCCCTCTTGACATCAACCACAGAGCAGCACCTATATAGGCTCACAAGGAAGCATGTTTGTTGCAGCCTTCTTTGTAATAGTGAAAAACTGGAACCATTTGATATCAACAATAGAGAAGCTAAATAACCATGGTAAATTTCTACAAGGGTTATACCACAAAAACAATTTAATAGTCTTTGTTTACTGATGTGCAAAGATCTCTAAAACATTTTTTGAATGAAAGAAAAGTTGAAAGACAGGCTGGGGTTGGTCACAATGCCTCACACTTGTAGTCCCAGCCCTTTGAGAGGCTAAGGCTGGAGGATTGCTTCAGCCCACGAGTTCGAGTCTACAATGAGCTGTGGTTGTGCCACTGCACTCCAGCCTGGGTGACAGAGCAGCAAGACCCTGCCTCAAAACAAAAGAAAAAGAAAAGTTAAAAGGGCCTGGCGTG
>VBSM01002153.1:40166875-40186058 GCA_008086735.1 Cheirogaleus medius | reverse complement strand
AGAAAAATTGTCTTCCATGAAACTTAGGAACCAGGCCACACAGCAGGAGGTGAGCTTTAAGTAGGAAAACTTCATCTATATTTACAGCCGCTCCCCCATCGCCTGCATCACCACTTGAGCCCGGCCCCTCCAAAAAAAAGGTTGGGGACCGCTATTATAATGGCTCTCCTGTTGCTGTCATGCCATGCTTCTCTACTGGCTATGGTTATTTATAATTGTAGACTCTTATATTACCACCATTCCCCATGCACTGTGGTTCCCCAGAATCTGTTGTTTCTCATTTTAGGTCATTGCCCATCCTAATTCTTTTTCCTAGACTGCCAGTTATCTTTCAGGTATCCTTCCCTTATATCCTAAGATAGATTTACATCCTTTTTATGCTCCCCTTAATCAGAACCTCATCACAGTAGTTATCTTTGTATAGTGATTGATCACTTATTTCTCCACTAGATTCCTTAAAAACAAAGACTAAGTTTTAAATTATATTCTGAGTTCCTAACCAGTGCCTGATAGATTATAGGCTTTAGGTCAGATGTGGGAATCAGTGAATGGTTAATTTTGTGCAACCTAACTCAGTCAGTTTTTTCTCTTACTCTTCTGTCTCTTGTTCTTTTCTCTACCTACTAATTAATAGTGACTCACAGTTTTAAAAACACTTGTGGCCAGGTGCAGTGGCTCACGCCTGCGATCCCAGCGCTTTGGGAGGCTGAGGCAGGAAGAATACTTGAGGCCAGGAGTTTGACACCAGCCTGAGCAACAAAATGAGACCTCAATCTCTACCAAAAAATAAAAAGAGAGGGAGAGAGAGAGAAGTTAGCTGGGCATGGTGGCACTTGCCTATAGTCTCAGCTACTTGGGAGGCTGAGGCAGGAGGATCACTTAAGCCCAGGAGTTTGAGGTTGCTGTGAGGTATGATGATGCCAGTGCATTCAAACCCTGGCAACAGAGCAGGACACTGTCTAAGAAAAAAAAAAAAAAGAAAGAAAGAAGGAAAAGGAAAGGAAAGAAAGAAAAATACTTGTAGGTAAATCCTGATTTACCAGATAGAATTGTCAGAATAAGATCTCTCTTCTGTCAGATTCATCTCTAAGTATTTAATAATTTTTTATTCTATGTTAATGATATTTTGTTTGTTTGTTTGTTTTTGTTTTTGAGACAGAGTCTTGCTCTGTTGCCTGGGCTAGAGTGCCATGGCATCAGGCTAGCTCCCAGCAACCTCAAACTCCTGGGTTCAAGCAATCCTTCTGCCTCAGCCTCCTGAGTAGCTGGGACTACAGGCATGTGCCACCATGCCCGGCTAATTATTTCTATATATATTTTTAGTTGTCTAGCTAATTTATTTCTATTTTTTAGTAGAGACGGAGTCTCACTCTTGCTCAGGCTGGTCTTGAACTCGTGACCTTGAGCGATCCTCCTGCCATGGCCTCCCAGAGTGCTAGGATTACAGGTGTGAGCCACCACGCCTGGCCAGTGATATTGTTTTAAAATTTCAATTTCTGATTTGTTTGTTGTTAGTAAATAGGAATACTATTGATTCCTCTGTATTGACTATGTATCAGATGATCTTGCTAAAACCACTTATTAGTTCCAGTAGCCTTTGTGTACATTGCTTTGGATTTTCTTGCTTGATAGCTGATCATGTTGCCAGTTAGTAAAGACTATTTTACTTCTTCATTTCCAATTCAAGTGCCTTTTCTTTTTCTTTCTTGGTTGCATTGGCTAGAGTCTTTAAACAATGCTGAATAGAAGTGGTGAGGTGGACATCTCTGATTTTTTGTTTATTTTAAGGGAAAACATTCAGTCTTTCACCATTAAGTATGATGTTAGTTGCAGGTTTTTTATACATTCCTTTTTTCAGGTTGATAAAATTTTCTTCTGTCCCAGTTTGCTGAGATATTTCATCAGGAATGGATTTTGGATTTTGCCAAATGCATTTTCTGTGTAAGTTGAGATGGTCATATGTTTTTTATTTTTAAATTTGTTGATGTGGTTAATTACACTGATTGATTTCTGAATTTTAAAACAATCTTCCATTTTTACAGTAAACTCCACTTGATCATGATATATTATCTTTTTAACATTGTTGAATACTGTTTGCTAAAATTTTATTTAGAATTTTTTGCATTTATGCTCATCAGAGATATTAGTCTGTAGTTTTCTTTTTTCGTAATGTCATGTATTAGAATAATGTTGGCCTTGTGGAATGAGTTGGGAAGGATTCTGCCATCTTCAGTTCTCTATAAGAGTTTGTGTTGAGCTGATATTATTTCTTCTTCTTTAAATGTTTGTAGAATTCACCAGTGAAGCTATCTGGGTCTTGAGTTTTCTGTGTGGAAAAGTTTTAAACCACAGATTCAATTTTTAAAATAGATATAAGGGCCGGGTGCAGTGGCTCATGTTTGTAATCCTAGCACTCTGGGACGCCAAAGTGGGAGGATTGCTTGAGGTCAGGAGTTCAAGGTCAGCCTGAGCAAGAGCAAAACCCAGTCTCTACTAAAAATAGAAAAATTAGCTGGGTTCAGTGGTGTGAGCCTGTATTCTGAGCTACTTGGGAGGCTGAGGTGGGAGGATAGCTTGAGCCCAGGAGTCTGAGGTTACAGTGAGCTGTGATGATGCCATTGCACTCTAGCCTGGGCAACAGAGCGAGATTCTGTCTCAAAAGAAAAAAAGATATAAGTCTGTGCTGGTTATCTATTTCTTCGCTGAGTAGTATTTTGTAGTTTGTATCTATCAAGAAATTTGTCCATTTTATCTAAGTTGTTGAATTTATTGGCATAGAGTTGTTCATAATATTCCCTTATTATCCTTTTAATATTTGAAGACTCTGTAGTGATATGACCTCCTCATTCTTGACATCTTTCAAGTCTTAAGAATGATTTTTGTGATTTCCCAAATGGTTTTTCACTTGTCCATTCCTACCATAATACCTCATACTACATGGGTGAGGAAATCAAATGGAATTTCTGTTAGTTGAGTGTATCTATTGCAGGTATCCACTTAATAACGTCTAGGTCAATGTTTCTCAATCTGTGGGGTGCATCTGAGTTCCCTTAAGGGCTTGTTAAAACACAGATTCCTCTGCACACACCCCTCCCCCTCAGTTTCTAATTCAGGATGTCTGGAATGATATCTGGGAATTTGCATTCCATTTATTTATGTATAAATGTATGTATGAATGAGACAGGGTCTTAATCTGTTGCCTGGGCTAGAGTGCAGTGGCGTCATAATAGCTCAGTGCAGCTTCCAACTATCGGGCTTAAGCAAAGCGATCCTCCTGCTTCAGCCTCCTGAGTAGCTGGAACTACAGGTATATACCACCGTGCCTGCCTCATTTTTTCTTTCTTTCTTTTTGTGTAGTCACGCTATTGCCCAGGCTGGTCTTGTACTGCTGGCCTCAAGCTATCCTCCCGCCTTGGCCTCCCAAAGTGCTAGGATTACCGGCCTGAGCTACTGTGCCAGCCTGAGAATTTGCATTTCTAACAAATTGCCAGGTGATATTGATGCTGTTGATCCTAGAAGCATACTTTGAGAACCACTTTTCTAGTTTATATAATAGCATGATCCACAAACTCATGTCAACAAGAAAAATGTAGTTATCATATACAGGCATATTATTACAATATGCCTAAAGTGAGTTAAGCAATTGAAGGCCGCGGTGTCAACCCTTGTGTGTTGTGCGCCTACCCCTTTTCCCTCAGGATATATGTGTTTACAGGGCATATTGCTCATGTACATCAACATAAGAAATATTTATTACTGGTTTGTTTCTTACCTGTTTTTAAAATAAATAAATCAAAAGTTCAGGATTTTTTGTGTGCTCAGTGAATCTTCCTCTTATCAGCTGGAATTTATCATCTCACTTGGATAATCACAATCTAGTGGATTCTCTCTTCACCATTTTCTTAGGGAAAAGGGATTGGCAAAGGAAATGCTAGACTATTTTAAGGGCTTTATTAACTTTTTTCTCCTGCTGGGAATGCTTATAGGAAGGGATGCCATGGAAATGTTTTTCATGATTTTAGTGGGGATTAGAAAATCCTAGGGGCCGGGCGCGGTGGCTCACGCCTGTAATCCTAGCACTCTGGGAGGCCGAGGCGGGTGGATAGCTCAAGGTCAGGAGTTCGAAACCAGCCTGACCAAGAGCGAGACCCCGTCTCTACTAAAAATAGAAATACATTAATTGGCCAACTAATAATATATAGAAAAAATTAGCCGGGCATGGTGGCGCATGCCTGTAGTCCCAGCTACTCGGGAGGCTGAGGCAGAAGGATTGCTTGAGCCCAGGAGCTTGAGGTTGCTGTGAGCTAGGCTGACGCCACGGCACTCACCCTAGCCTGGGCAACAAAGTAAGACTCTGTCTCAAAAAAAAAAAAAAAAAAAGAAAATCCTAGGGAGGCCGAGTTTAACAGAAGGCTTGGTAGGTGTGGTTACCACATTAGTTAGCAGGGCAGGTTTGATAATGCAATGCTCAGTGTTTTGACTTATATGGGATCCCTAGGTAGATAAGCAACCTAGTAACTCATTTGATTGATATAATTTTTTTTCTTTTTTTTTCCTTTCATCATATTATGGGGGTACAGATGTTGTTAAGGTTACATGTATTGTCCTTGCCTCCCCTCCTCCCTCAAGTCAGAGCTTCAAGTGATTGGTATAATTTTTTAAAACTCCAGGTCTTATGATAAACAATTTAATGTGAACTATCCTGTTAGAATGCCTCAAGATTGAATCTGTTTAATTCTCACAGCCTGTTGAAAGAAGGCAAGATCAAGTATCCTGGAAAGGCCTTCCTAACTGCCCTCACTTAGGATATCTTGTGTGCATTTACTTAAATAACTGTGCAACAGGTATAGAGGAATAATACTCAATTCTTAAAACTTGATATTGGCACTGACTTAGTAATTTCTGGTAACTTAATAGAACACCAGTGTGATCTACCAGTAAGGTACTAGGTACATATGGAGAGTCAGGAGATAGAATTTTGATTTAAGTATGTTTCTCTACACTAATCCTGAAATTATTTCTCTTGGTCCTAAGTGTATCGTTGGAACAGATATACTCAGCAACTAATAGAATCCTCATTTAGTGTGATGTAATATGGTAGAAACAGTCAAGTAAAAGCTATTTAGTGCCACCATTAAAATCCTGAAAGATTCTGGGAAAGATCAGGAGGAAAAAACCATAAAAACAGAAAGAAAAGAAAAAAACCTAACCAAAATGAAGCACATAAGAAGTTAAGGCATTTAAAACAATCTCATTTACATTATTTTTAATATCACTGTTTATCTTGTCATAGACTAATAACTTATAAAAAGAGAATTCTCTGGACGTGATATATAAGAAAGTTCTTTCCAGTTTTAGTGATAAACTGTAATACAAATTAAGATTGCATAGGTGGCAAAGACTGTATATTATTGTAAGTGATTTCATTCTTCAAAATTACTGTTCCAAGTGTCTGACTTTGTATTATAGTGAAACACAAACACACACATACACACATGCACACACACTCACTCACACGCACACACACACTATGGGAGGATCACTTGAGTCCGTGAGTTCAAGACTGGCCAGAACAACATAGACCCCTCTCTCTACAAAAATAAAAATAAAAAAATTAGTGGGGCATGATGAAATATGGTAATTTTATATGAATTTCAGTAATATAAAAATAATTTATCACTATAGTGGAGAGAGTTTTTTTTTTAAGTTTAGGAACAGTGCTATGTAAACAATGTTGATCACCTTCTCTGCCATGCTCATACCAACTTTTCTGATTCCAGGACCCATGGATAAATATAACTGCCAGGAACTCATAACATTTCTCCAGAATATCTGGAAAATCACGTGGCCTAGTCAAACAAAATTGCTACTTGTGGATATTTGCTGTTGATGCCCCTATCATTCCTTTCCCTAGTCATGTATTCATAAGACTAATAGCTTAGCTGCTCATACTGTTCTTGAGCTATTTCTGTCATTAATCTCTACATCATCTGATTAAGTACAAAATCTGCTTTTAAAAGAATGGTAATAATAGCAGATTAAAGTAAGCATATATTTATCGAGTGCTTATTACATATCATGCACTATTAAGCATTTTATATATGATTTTTAGTGTAACAGGTCACAACTTTATTATATATTTAATATATAAATAATTTATATTTAAATAATATATAAATATATAAATAAATACATTATATATTCATTTTATTACTGTAATCAACCCCACTTTACAAATGTGAAGCTACTCTCAGAGAAGTTAATGACTTGTCCCAAGGGTCATATAGCTAGTAAGTTATGCACTTGTAGTTGGATCCCAGGTATTTTGATTCCAGAGCTCATACTTTTCACCTCCCAATATAAGGTGTCTCCCAATATAGGGTGCTTTTTGAAATATAAGTAATTTTCAACTTAAGAGAAGTCTCATTTAGCAGGGCTTAACTAATGTCTGCTCTTTTTGATTGAACACATATTTCCAGAATTCTTCCAATATATAGGTGCTTTTCTAGGATGAGGGCATACAAAGATGAATAAGATGCTAATTCTGCCTTAAGTAGCTCAGTCTAGAAGGCAGATAAGAATCTATTAAAATACATTGTGAAATGGTCACCTTTACAAAATGTTTGTAAATTTGGGACAGGCAAAGTCAATATATAGTGTTGTATCAGTGAGCATTGTAGCATTGGTTACCAAAGGGCTCAATACATTAGAGCTCTGAAATTAGAATGAATTCTATGACTTAGAGTGTTTATTACGTATTGTGTGGGTCAGTTTCTTTTGGTCACTAGACAAGTAATTAATAGTTTTTTGAGAGATCAGGGATTGCTGTTTCCTATTGATGGCTTCTTTCAAGGTCATATTCTTAAGAATCTAAAACAGGATAAAAACTTGGTCAGTGGAGGTTTTTGAGAACTTTTTTTAAATAAAAAAACTCTTAGAAATGGTCTCCAAATGCATCTTTAGTTCTTACATTTTAAAATATTGTACTTATTACCTTCTAATCTATGTCAGTAAATATTACTAACATGTTCAGATAGATATACACAAAAACAATGCCAGTTATGGTTTCTCTTTATTCTGATTTTTGAGCTGGCTGCACCACTAGTCTCTAATTTCTAGATCATTGAAGTTTAAATATGTTTTGAGAGTGATGTTACTCTAAAACAGATCCATTTGCATTTGAGTAGGTTGTGACCTCACTAGCAAGATAACAAACCAGATTAACTTTGCCTTCTGAAGGCAAAGTAAATTGGCTATCTTTGAGTTACTTGAGGAACTTTGTTACTTGAGTTACTTTGCTTTTTTGGTACTTGGAGCAATGTCTTAAATACAACAGGCACTTAATGTCTTCCCTAGTTTCTCTCTTACCTCTTCTCTGATGCTGAAAATTCCAGTTGGAATGTCTCTTTGGAGTTATTTAAATTTCCAGGAATATATAGATATTCCTCTGTTAATATCTGTAAGTGTGCAGATATCTCTCTGATTAATAGATGCGTATCTGAAATTTACTTATAAATAACTTGTGATTTCATCCTCTATAAAGTAACTTAAACTTTAAGAACAATTTTAAAGGTCAGGCACGGTGGTTTGCACCTGTAATCCCAGCACTTTGGGAGGCTGAGGCAGGAGGATTTCCTGAGCTCAGGAGTACAATATCAGCCTGAGCAACACAGCAAGACCCTGTCTCTACAAAAAAAATAAAAATAAAAAAAATTAGCTGGGCATGAATCCCAGCTACTTGGGAGGCTGAGGCAGGAGGATCGCTTGAGCCCGAGAGTTTGATGTTGCAGTGAGCTATGATCTTGTCACTGTACTCTAGCAGAGGTGACAGAGTGAGACTCTGCCTTAAGAAAAAAAAAATTGTTTTAAAGAAATATAAATAGCATCCAGAGAAGTTTTTTTGTTTTGGGGAGGGGTTGATTTTTTAAGGATATGCAATAACTTTTATAATCCAGTAAAAAATGAGTAACTCAGAAGATGGGTGAAGAACATAAATGAATACATACTACTTTACAATAATTTATTTTTAAATAATTTCAAATTTACAAAGAATTCATGTAATACCTTTTACCAGGTTGGCCAGTTATTGACATTCTACCTCATTTGCTCTATATCTAATCTCCCTCTCCCGGTGTATGTACATACATATATATCCATCATCATTATCTTTGAATTCTTTGAGAGCAAGCTGCAAAAACGACTGTTCTGTCATTCCTGCATAGTCCAGTGTGTAATTCCCAACAAAAAGGACACTCTTTTACTTACCCTGTATTCAATCCTCCAAACCAGGAAATCAGCATTGGTACAACATTACCATCCTATCCACAGACTCTCCCTTTCAGATTTCACCAATTCTCCTAATAGTGTCTGTTTTTTCTTTCTATTCCATGCTTCTATCCAGGAACAGTTGGTTGTCACTTCTTCAGACTACTTCAGTCGAAAACTGTTCCCTAGCTTTCCTTATATTTCATGTTCTTTAGAGTCTTAAGAAATATAAACCTTGTATATTCTGTAGAATAACTTCAACCTTTGTCTAATTTTTCTCATTACCAGGGTTGGTATACCTTAGAAAGGATACTTTTTTTGTTCTCGGTGCATAACATCATTACGCCACTGATAATTCAGTAATATTCCAAGATTATTCCAATATTCTGTTCATCAAACCACTGGTCAGCTTAGCATCTGTTACAACTCTGAATCAGCTACCTTTATGATGGTTGCCAAATGATGATTCTCTATTTCTATCAATCCTACTACCATTATTAACATTTTACTATAAGGAAGAGCTTTTCACTTTCTGCATCTTAAAAAATTTATTCATTCATGTCAGCATGGAATCATAGATTTCAGTTTTATTGAATGCATTTTAATTTGTTATCAATTTTTAAAACTGAGATATAATTAATTTGCAGTGGAATATATGGATCTTAAGTTGATCAGGTTGATGTATGTATACTTCCCTAAGAAGATAATAGAACAACTGTTTATTTGTTTGTTTGTTTGAGATAGGGTCTCGCTCTGTTGTCTGGGCAATGGTGTCATCATAGCTCACTGTAACCTCAAACTCTTGGTATCACACGTTCCTCCTGCCTCAGCCTCCCGAGTAGCTGGGACTCATGCTCAGTTAATTTTTCTGTTTTTTTTGTAAAGACAGGGTCTTGCTGTATTGCTCATGCTGGTCTCAAACTTCTGGCCTCAAGCATTCTTCTTGCCTCAACCACCCAAATTGCTGGGATTACAGGCATGAGACATGGTGTCTGGCCATATTTATTTTAATGCTCAAAGTTTCCCCGATTTAGCCAGTAAGAGGAACCCCTTCAAGGTGCTGCCCACGTCCCTTTGAATATACCCATCATTCACTGAGTATTTCCTTAGTTTATTACACAAGATGTCTCAGATTCTTCTTGTGCTTTTCTAGGCCCAACCTTGAAATTTGCCATTTCTCCAAGGATTCTGGTTCCCTTAAATGGAGGATGTAATTTAGAAATTAAAATCTAGGCCATTGCTATGTGTTTCACACAGGGCTGCCTGTCAGTTGCTTTTAGCTCTTCTTGGTGGACAGAACTAGGAAATATAGGGACACACACATACATTTATAAGTACTTCTTTATTTTTTCTGTGTATATGTATATACACAACTATGAATTCAAGCTGTATTTTGAATTCCAGTCAAATGCTTAAACTTCTTTATAGCCTGCTCCCTTCCTTCCTTTTTTACTTGCTTGGCAGTGAGAAGCATAGCTTTCACTATCTTCAATATATTTACTTATTTGGTCAGTCAGTTTACTTATTTGGGGGGTGTGACAAATCTTCAAGCCTGCTGCTCATCTATTCTGTCCCTACTCAGCTCCAACCCAGGTCCTCAGTCACAGGGTCTAACTGTGCCTCCATGTGGCTCCCCAGACCTCCACCTCCTGCCTCCATAACCCTCACCCTTCACAAACCCCTGTCCTTAGTACGACATGAAAAGGGAGAGAGGAAATGGCCCCTGTGAAGATTTCAAAGTTAGATAGCATGGTTTTATTTTCTCAATGTATTCATTTTTTTGTATAGTCCCCAAAATTGTGCATTTTAAGCTAGTTTTTAAATGCTATACCCTTTTGTATATGTGAGTATTTTTTATTCATTCATTTGTTGGAATTAACCCTAATACTGTTTTAATACTTGTTTGGATTGTTATATGCAAACTAGATTCTTTTAATAGATTTATGGTCATACTGTATGTGTTTAAGTACATTTATTACTTATTACTTTTTAGCACCAAATTTTATATTCTTGTTTTCTGATTCTCCTGGCTGCTTTGGTACTGTAACTAGTTTGGATGCCTTATTCTTTTAAAGAAACTATAATACCTCAATAAAATGTCATAAAGTATATTTTGCTTTTAAAAAAATAGATCTTGAATAAATGATTATTTTTCTAGGCAATGTCAACGTTAGTCAGCCATTTGAAGAATTAACTATTATCTTTCTAAAACTTATTTTATATATTTTATGTACTACAGCCTAGAGACCCATTAAAAATTACTTTGATTCATTTGTGTACTTATATGCTTCCCTGGCATTTTGGCATCTTGAAGGATTATTAACTACCAATAGCTAATTTAAAAATTGCTTATGCTTTTTAGTGTTCCCATGGAATTCAGTGATTTTTAGGTGCCTATTAGGACATTTGGTAGATTGGCTAGAAAAATAATTGTTTAAGCAATGCAGGATAACTGTGAGGTAGCTGTTGCCTTGACAACTAGAAAACTGTTCTGTTTGCTAAACAAAGGGATGGTAATTTAGTAGTTTAATTTCCTTTTTGGCATGGAGGTGCTACATAAAAACATCTTATTTTAGCTTCTGAGATGGTCCATATTATTGACCGAAACCAGAGATGCAGAACAAAAAGGGAAGGTAAGAGTTTTTCTGAATATATAGATACACCTGTATGTCTATCAGGGTTGATGTTGGTCAAAGGAATCATAATTAACCTGCTGACATAATTCTTTGTATATTTCTACATTGGACCAAAGTACATTAGCCTCAGAATCCCTATATAATCTTGTCTCTCTGCCACACTAAGAGGTCATGATATGCTTAGTTATGGAGCATCCCCACAAGGACTTCTCTAGCTGCTAGAATTCAACATGATTACTTTGTATTTTAAAGAAATCCCTCACCCCCTACCTCTATACATAATTATACTAGCATTTGCTCTGTTTTTGTGGGAATTAATTCTTTATGACTTAACCCTTTTATACTGGACTTAAATTTGTATTGGACTTATTTAAATTTATAACCCCCCCCCCCAGATTATTATGGAATAATAATAGCAGCCTTTATTTGGCACTCTGCATCGTATGTGTATCCTCTTATTCCATATCCCTGTGAGTAACTGTTATTGTATCCTAAAGCACAGAGGACTATAGCTGTTACTGTATCCTGAAGTACCCAAGGCCACCTAGCTACTAAATGGTAAATTTGAACCTAGGCATTTAATTCAGTATATTATTAATATTATACTGACTTTCATTAATATGATAATTGCAAATAAATTGGATAATGTAGAAAAGTATTAATAAGATAATTCAAAATAACCCATACCTCATGACAGATCTGGGATTCCCTTCAAAATAATGAGTGTTTAAGGGAAATGAGTAGGAGTATAGATAAGACAAATTGTCTATGAGTTCATAATTGTGGAAGCCAGATTATGGGTATATGAGGAATTCATTATACTGTTCTATCTTCTTTTGTATATGTTTAAGATGTTCCTTAGTATGCATTTGATTGATTGATTGATTGATTGAGACAGAGTCTCAATCTCTTTGCCCAGAGTAGAGTGCTGTGGCATCAGCCTAGCTCACAGCAACCTCAAACTCCTGGGCTCAGGCAATCCTTCTGCCTCAGCCTCCGAGTAGATGGGACTACAGGCACGCGCCACCATGCCTGGCTAATTTTTTCTATATATTTTTAGTTGGCCAATTAATTTCTTTCTATTTATAGTAGAGATGAGGTCTCAGTCTTGCTCAGGCTGGTCTTGAACTCCTGACCTTGAGAGATCCTCCCGCCTTGGCCTCCCAGAATGCTAGGATTACAGGCGTGAACCACCACACCCGGCCCTTAGTATGCATTTTAAAAAGCAAAGAATGTATACTAATTATAAAAAACAAACAAAAAGGAATCTTTTTTAGAAACAGAAAGACTTTGAGTAAAATATTTTCATTCACATACCCCTCCATTTCAATGGGAAGGTTCTAATAAGTTAATTCTTCTTAACCTATCTTTATTACTACTAATATAATTTTTTCTATATGTATAATATAATGTATCCTTTCCTCATTCTTAGGAGGAAAAAGTATAACATTTTAAAGATTTATCATATATATTACCAACTGTCCTGTGGTATTTTTTCAATTAGATTTATTACTGAAAATGTTGAATTCTGAGTATTGACACTAATTGACAAAGTGAGGAAAGTGATTTAACTTTGAATTTGCACTTATTTATGGTGAGCAATCATTTAAAATGAGAATTTGCCTCTAGAACAGCGGTCCTCAACTGCTCTTTTGGCACCAGGGCCTAGTTTCATGGAAGACAATTTTTCCATGGGGTGTGTGGTGGGGGGAGGCAGAGCTCAGACCTTCATTTCATGGAAGGCAGTGTTTCCATGATTGGGGCTGGGGAAGAGGTGGAGCTCAGGCGGTGAGGAGCAGCTGGCTGTAAAAACAGATGAAGCTTCACATGCTCACCACTCACCCACCTCCTGCTGTGTGGCTGGTTCCTAACAGGCCACGGACTGGTACTGGTACTCAGCCTGGGGATTGAGGAATCACAGCTCTAGAATATTAAAAAGAAAAATATGGAGCAGGGCCAAATCTGAATTTGTATCGATGTAATGACTTGTTTGTGCACATTGAGTGTTTCATAATATTAATAGTAATTATTGCTAGCTATTTCAAGCATAACTGAGTGCTTTCTAATATTGACCCTATTTTCCTGATATGGTTACTAAAGCTTAGAGAACTTGAGTAGCCTACAAAAACTCATCAAGTTAGTATATGGCATAGAGCTTGAATTAGGACTGTGTCTTTTTGCTTTGAAAGCCTGTGTTATTTATTTATTTATTTATTTATTTTTAGATAGTCTCCCTCTGTTTTCTGAGCTAGAGTGCCGTGGCATCACCCTAGCTCACAGCAACCTCAAACTCCTGGGCTCAGGTGATCTTCCTGTCTCAGCCTCCCAAGTAGCTGGGACTACAGGCATGTGCCACCATGCCCAGCTAATTTTTTCTATTTTTCAGTAGAGATGGGGTCTCGCTCTTGCTCAGGTTGGTCTCAACCTTCTGAGCTCAAACAATCCGCCGCCCCTCGGCCTCCAGAGTGCTAGGATTACAGGCGTAGGCCACAGCGCCTGGCCTAAAGCCTGTGTTATCAGTCAGTCTGCTACATTACCTCATGTTAGATTAATGATAGAGTGATACCTTGTGCCCTGCTAAAGTTACATACACAAGTCTGACCACGTTGGTTATGAATTTGATTTGGATTTTTGTGGAAAATCTCATTTGTGTTTTGGTTAGCATTTAAAAATAGTTCCATAGTTTCACTTATAGATGATTATGTATTCTTAAAGCATTGCATTCTGACCATCTTTGATATAGACTTGTTAAACAATTGTATATAAGATTCAAATTATTATGCTAAATGAGAATTTAGGAACAGAAAAGTAACTTATCTAAGATGATGCAAAAAAAAAAATAGAGGCAGAAACAAGATCAGAACATAGACTACTGTTTTTCCTATGTTCTTTCTAATAAATTAACGCTGCTCCAGCAATGTATTTCAGTTTCAGCAGCTTTTATTAGACTTTGGCTTGCCATTTCAAGTCTTTTTCTAAGAGGCATTTCCTTTATGTGCTTTAAAATTCTTTCTGTGTGTTCTAGCTTGAATGAAGGAAAATATTACCCTTCAAAATAATAATTTTCCCCCCATGATATTTGAGATAATTAATACCCTTTTCCTGTAAACATGGATTTTGTGTTGGCGAGAATGGGCAGTGGTCTTAGTTTTGGGGGACTATCCCTCTGTCAAATTCAACTTTAATAAATCTGCCCAATAAGCATATCTATAGTTTATTGTAGTTGAAATGTTGCTAGTGTTAGATATGAATATTAATAAAAAATACATAAATGGGTTTATGTATAGTCATCTAAATATGTTACTATTGTATTCCCTTTTTTGTTAAAAAATTTTCATTAAAAATTAAAAAGTTTATCACTTAAAACATGGAATATTTGTATGTTCCTGAGAAGGTACAAATGTGCAACTTTTAGTTGATTTCTTGTTTTCTTCTACATTTGATAATTTTAGGTTCCTCATTGGTTTTTACTTTATTTTTAAAATTTTTTAAATTTAATTTTGTTTTTTTGCCCAGTCTTCGTAGAGACTGTCAAAAATTGCCAATTATAATTCAAGTCATCATGGCGCTAGGTATTGGGAAAAGTTCAGTTGAGCCAGACTTCCTCATTGGCTGTGATACTGCCACTGAGCAAAGCTCCTCATTCATTTTCATTTATTTTTACTGTACTTTTTGTCTCTGAAAATAAAATTTTACCAGTTGACCAGTAAGAGTGGCTCATGCCTATAATCTCAGCACTTTGGGAGGCCAAGGCAGGAGGATTGCTTGAGACCAGGGTTCGAGACCAGCCTGGGCAACACAGCAAGATCCTGTCTCTTAAAAAAAATAAAAAATTAGCTGGGCATGGTGCATACCTGTAGTCCCAGCTACTTGGGAGGTTGAGGTGGGAGGATCACTTGAGTATGGGAATTTGAAGCCGAGGTGTGCTATGATTGCACCTGTGAACTGCCACTGTACTCCAGTCTGAGCGATACAGTAAGACCCCCGTCTGAAAATTTTTTTTACCAGCTAATAAGGCAGGATGTGTTATTGGAAGAAGTTGCAAGTTGTGCAGAGTTATGGTCTGTGGTCATGCCTATGGTCATGAAGACTGCCCCATTATTTGGGCTTTTCTATCAGTGACATTCAATACCACTTGAACCACCAAAGTGAATTGAAATTTCCTTAAAATTATTCTCCTTTTTAAAAAATTTTAAAATATTTATTTGACAGGTAAAGGTTAAATATATTCAGGATGTGCAATATGATGACTTGATATACATATACATTGTATAATTATTACCACAATTAACACATCCATCATCACCCATGCTGTACATTATTATATCCCCATCCTTAAAATTTTTAAATAAAATACTGTGAATCTCCTTTGACATTCTTGCTAAAATAAAGCCACAATCTGTCTGGACTCTAACCATAATTTTGACCAAGGAAAATGATGTTTTAAGAGAGCTGAGACAGGTAGGTTAACTTTTAACTATTAACTTTAGGTGCAAAAGCAATGTAGAATCATCAAGCTGTAGTTAATATAAAAAAATTTTTAAAAGTAGTAATGCAGAAATGATTATTTTACTGTGAGGATACACTCCTGTTATAGCATGAATAAACTGGTATGTATCTATTTTCTGAAATTTTAAAAATTATAAAAAAATTAAAAATTATATACTTGATATATTTTGAGTTTTTTTAAAAAAAATACTTTTAATGAAATACATAGAATGTGATGCAAATGGCCGTTATGGAGGTCTTTGGTATATTATTAATTATGGACATTTTTGTTTTAGCATTAGAACACCTTTTAGTTATTTATTTTTGAGACAGGGTCTCACTCTATCACTCAGGCTGGAGTGCAGTGGCACAAGCATAGGTCACTGCAATCTCGATCTCCTGGGCTCAAGTGATCTTCTCACCTCACTTTCCCTAGTAGCTGGGACTACAGGTGTGTGCCACCACACCCAGCTAATTTTTAAAATTTTTGTACAGACAGGGTCTCACTATATAGCCCAAGCTGACTTAGAACTCCTGGCCTCAAGGGATCCTCTGTCTTTGGCTTCCCAAAGTGCTAGGATTACAGGCATGAGCCACTGTTGTGCCTGGTCCAGATTGGATTTCTTTATAGAGTTTTTGCCAGTCATTTGAATATATGTATTCTGCTTCCCCTTTTATACTATTCTACCTTAGAATTATCTAGATAGAGACGTAATAGAACTATTCTGAATTTGGGTGGCTGCCAAGATATTACAAGAGATTTTTTTCAGACTTTTAAGTGTTGAAGATCTGTCTCTAGCAAATGGACCCTTCTCTATGAGTGGTTATATAGTAAATAAATATTTGAATAAATGAATGAATGAATGGAGGGCCATGTTTGTGAGTGAGCTAGTTCATATCATAGACCATATGTGTTTAATAGAAAAAAGATGTCTTTATATTTTACATGATGTACAAATGTATTTAGTACATTTAAATAGGCTTTATGATAAATATTTTACTTATTTTTAATTTATAGTATTTTATAAATTGGTCTTGTTAACAAATACATTCCACAGGCACAACTTTTATGGCTTAACAGGATTAGACACACTATTCTGAAGTCTTGATTGTAGGAAAGAATTAGACAGTTTAAATCTAACTATATTTCTTTACATTTTTAGGCCCTTGATGAACCTCCTTATTTGACAGTGGGCACTGACGTGAGTGCTAAATACAGAGGAGCCTTTTGTGAAGCCAAGATCAAAACAGCAAAAAGACTTGTCAAAGTCAAGGTACAGTATTTGTAGATTTTATCAATTATGTTCAGTAGTTGATATTTAAACTTTTATTTGGTGAGTGTATCTAATAATTATTTTTCTGCAAAATGAGTTTCCAGGAGTAATGGTTGTAAAAATACCCTAAAACAAAGCATTTTTTGTGATTTTTAAAGTATTCCAATTGGAATGAAATTAGATGAATCACAGTTGGTATTTTGAATGCCATTTCATAATAGACTTGGTATTTGCATTGTTAGTGTTTCAGAGCTGGAAAGGACCTTAGAAATCATCCAGTTTAATTGATTAATTTTATTAAAAGAAAAATGAGGCTCAGAGAGAGTTAGTGATTTCTCTGAGGCCCTTATAGCAAATTAGTGGCAGAATTGGAACTATCATAGTTCATCAATTTTAAGACATCTCCCTTACCACTTTAACCATGAAATTGGGATGTGACTTATAATTAGTAGTGTCTTAGATAACAATGAAATAAGGTACATCTAGTTGTTGATTCCTTATCCTCTGTGTTTCTTGAAAAATCTTTCTAAAGTACTTGAGTTTTGTCTTAATGCAGAAAAAAATACAGTTGCTTCCATTTTAATAAATCATCAGTGTCAAAAAACATTGGGCAAGTGAAATATCTGAATGTAGATATTTATTCATTTGTCAATAATTTATTGAGGGGCAAACCCTTTGCAAGGAACTCTATTAGGTAGGACGGAGGATGAGGACATGAGGATGAGGTTGACCTGATCTCTGTTCTTAAGGGATTAATAATCTAGATTAGCAGATACCCTATAAACCATTGGTTTTAATATCACAAATTAAACGGGCTGTGTAGAAGTGTTGTATACTTCCTGTGGAAGGTAGCAACTATAAATCTGTAGGATGCCAGTCTTGGCCCCACTCTACCTTCAGTTTCCATATGCGTGGTGCTGGGTACTTGGTGCTCTTCTAGTGGCATTTCCTGTTCTGGCTTTACACACTGGTGTTCCATGAGTGCTCAGTTTTTTTTGCCACTACTGTTCTAGAGGTGAAGAATTTTCTCACTTTTTCAGGGCTGCTGCTAGTACTTGTAACACCTTTGTGTGAATTAGACAAAAGCCCTGCCTCCTAGGGGAGAATCTCCTTAGCTGAGCTTGGCATGTAGATAGCATGTTTGTGCTAGCTAGAAGAGGTATTGTCTTTGGGCAGAAGCAGTGTTACTCCAGGACTCATGTTTTGGCCTGCAAAGAAAATAAAGGCTAGATTTTAGTCCCTGCTTTCACCTTTAGCTGGTTGTCCCTGTGTGATGAATGAACTAGGAAAAATGACATTATAGCAGGCCTCCCATTTCTTGCTATAAATAAAAGGAACAAGACAGTTAGTACCTGGCTCTGATGCCTCTATTGATAGCACAGAGTACCTTGTGCCTTGTAAATAATGGATATCTGAAAGTTAATTTTTTTGGCTGCTCTATAAATTTATTTCTAATTCAAAGTTAATGATTTTCTCAACAGCTATGGGAGTTTATTTCTCAACCAGTTTAATTTGTTTATGATTCAAAGTTAATATATTTTCAACAAGTTTGTTGATACATTTCTTTACCAGTTTTCGTTTATTGAGCTTTTACTATGTGCTAAGCACTGTATAAAGATACTGAAACTGTAGTCTTAAGACTTAGTCCCCATCTGTAAGTAGTTTACGGTTTAAGTGAAGAAAACATACTTAAACACATGATTTAAATAAAATGTGGTAATGCTTTTGTGTGATACAAATGCCTAGGATGCTGTGGGTACAGGTATCTCCTTTCATAGTTGGTTTGTGAGTATACCTATTACCTAAAATGATTATCATATTCATCTGATAAGACCTTGCTAATGGTTCAATCATTATAAGAACTCTTTTGCCATACATAGAGAGTACAACCTTTACTGAATAGTAGAGGGTATCTGGTTTTTTGCCAGTTAATTAAAATGTAAATTTGAACCCTTGATTTTAACTTACTCTTCATGTCTGATTTCCCATTCTCTGATTTCTATGCTGATACAGAGAATACAATAAGGTTCTGGAGCTAGACTACCTACATTTGAATGTCACCTTTACCATATAGTAGTTCTGTGATCTTCTTGGACCATTTACTGATACTTTCTGATCCTCAGTTTTCTTATCAACAAAATGGGAATAATCAGACCTACCTAATAGAGTTGTTGTAAAGATTAAATGTTTGATTCTTGGGACTGATGCTTAGTTCTCCAGTAAATGTTTGTTTATTATTAAGGTAGGTCTTCACAAAATGATGTAATACCTAATAGCCTAAGATCTCTACATCTTCATTTCTTTTTTTAGGAAAAGGAATTATAGAACTAAACTAATAACTGATAGTGTCAAGTAAAGTTTGATATGTGGAACATTGAGTAATTTAGATGTGATGTCATTGGTTACTTTAATTTTTAAAAACTGAGATACAGTCTGGGCAGTTATCTGATTAAATGATTTTTAAATTTTTCAGTCAGTCTGCTTAGGGATTGGCTTTTTGTTTTTTTCGTTTTTTTTTTT